>JAWWNH010000081.1:1200000-1800000 GCA_034641385.1 Darevskia mixta | reverse complement strand
ATGCTTGCCACAAAATTCTGCTTCCCAGATTTCTTAGAGAATTCAAGAGGACTATGGGGAGAGAGTGTTCTCTCATTTGGGGAAGTTTTGTGTTGTTTTTTTTAAAGAATCTGTTTTTCTTATTGCTTGTTACACTCTCCCTACCTTAACACAGATAAGATCTCACCCTCTTCTATGAGTCCTCAACATGTGCCAGAGGAGTGGGATTGGGGGCAACACCCAGAATTTGTGAACCCCAGAATGCTATAGAGTTTTGTTCCGTTGCTGCTTTATACCTCAACCCTCCTTAAAGATCATTTGAGACTTTCCATTTTGCAACTGTAAAATAATACAGGATTCTGAGCTCTCTCAGTAATGGAGAGACAAGCTATTAGAGTCAACAAGAGATGGTGTTGCTTGTTAACATCCTATTTTCTCCCTTTTTAATCTGCTATGACTTTTTTTTTTAAGAGGCATTTTGTGCTTTTCCACATAGAAATGCGTGTAGGGCATGCAGATGCTTCCATATCATGTTAACCTTCTAGATCAGGCACCCCCAAACTCAGCCCTCCAGATGTTTTGGGACTACAACTCCCATCATCCCTAGCCAACAGGACCAGTGGTCAGGGATGATGGGAGTTGTAGTCCCAAAACATCTGGAGGGCCAAGTTTGGGGGTGCCTGTTCTAGATCTTTAATCTTACAAATAATTCAAGCCATGTGTTTCTGTTTTCAGTGTAAAGAAATGCACTGGAAAGGGCAACAATGAACCCCTACCGCAGGCAGTTTTGAAGAAAAGGGGAAATGATTCTGGCAACTCTACCATGCAACAGAAGACAAAAAACGTAGTTAACACTGTGAAAAATCAAGGTAAAGACTTGTCCCGTATGTGTAATGCTGACTTTGTATAAACCATCATTTCCAAACTGGGAATCTTTATCAGAGATGCAGGTGGTTAGATGACTAAACTGCAATGCTAGGCACCCTTTCTTGGAGTAAGCACCATTGAATTATACAGGTGTAACTTTCAAGGAACCATGCATTGTATTGAAGTGTAAGTAAAACTCAAATCCATTTGGGGGCATTCATAGGAGTGTTGCTCATCACTACTTTTCAGGGGCCATCTAATTAGGTACAATGCTATGTCTTCTTTTAGTGGTATTTGAGAAATCAATTTATAGTTTTCAAAACTAACCATGTGGCTAGTGTAATTACAGATCTCAAATACAGTGTAATAAATGCAGTAATAATACTCCCCCCCTTTTAACGTAATTATTGATGGCAGTGTTCTAAGTTTTCGCCTAGTGATTGCTAGCTCTTCCCTGTTCCACAATGTGGTTCTGTTTACTAGTGATGATGCTTCCACAAAGGGCAACTTTAATATTCTATTTATTTTTGGTCTCTTTGTGTTTGAGCGTCCTTTTGAAGTTCTTCTTGTATGGAAAGTACTGACACAGTTGACATGCACTGCTCCTTCATATAATACACTCTGCAAATTGGAATGTAGCATAACCTTTAGATTTTTGTCTCGGTAGGCCCACCGGGAGAGACCCCAAATCTACTGAAGCCTGGACTTTCTCCTAAGCAAAATGAAGAAAAAAACATGACCCAGTATGTAACTCAATCAGAGAAGCAACCTTCATCAAAGAAAAAGTCTAAGTCTCCGCAGACGGCTTCAGTTAAAGCCACAGCAAAAATAATAACAACATCCAAAACCCAAAACCATTCAAAGAAAAGTGAAATGGTGAACAATAAAGACCAAAAACAGAAAATAGTTACAGGGCAACCTGTTCCAAAGCTTCCTTCTTCAAGCCAGAAGCATTCCAGAAGTGAATCCCCAGTTCAGAAGAATTTACATGCGGAAGGACAAAAAAATTCAACTTCGCTGGGAACTCAGTTACATAGCAGTAACAAATCTAGCCCAGGGAAGAAGAACAACAGCAGAACATCTTTGCTTGAGATAGATAAGAGGCACATACCTGATTCAGAAAAAGTGACCCCTCTTGAAGAGAGAGACACAAAAGGAAATTTGGAACACCAGTGTGTTGCAGAGCTGAAAACTGAAAAGATAGCAAAACAGGCTCATAAGATTGAGGATGATAAATCACTTGTAAACAAAACAACTGAAGAATGTAATGTACAAGAATTGCAGCATGTCAGAGAGAAGGGTATGACTTGTGCAAATGCTAGCCAGAATCCTGCAATTTTAGCTTCTAAAGAATTGAAGTGCAAAACACTTCCTGATTCTGTTGCCTACCAGAATCTCTTGGAACATACAGGAGAGAACCTTTTAACACAAGTAACATCGGTCGGTTGCAAATCTAATGATACCTCAAAGGATGTTAACTATCTTGAAGATCCATTGCACAGCTTGTCTGAAACAGCCAATGACAGCTCTAACTCCGAACATGAGGGGAGGAAATCTTCTAAGGCCTGTATAATGGGCTCTGAAAGCGCTGATGAATTCTCTGATAAATCTGCCTTGACTGAATCCCAATCGGCTACGGTGGAATCAGATGCTGCTTCAAAATCTTTCGTAGAGCATGTTGCAGAAAAGTGCTCATCTAAAGACACCGATACCACAGAGACACCAGAAAGCCATGACAACTCAGAGGCCCCCTTTGCAGATCATTGGAATCTGAGTTCCAGTGCACTTGATCCAAAAGAAAGCCCTGAATCGGACACTGGCAGTGCAACGACATCATCCGACGATATAAAGCCAAGATCGGAAGACTATGATGCAGGAGGATCTCAGGATGACGAGGGATCAAATGAAAGAGGGATTTCAAAATGCAGCACTATGATATGCCATGATTTCCTTGGCAGAAGCAGCAGTGATACAAGTACACCCGAAGAACTCAAAATCTATGACACAAGCCTGAGGATAGAAGTGAAAATGAAAAAGGAAAACTCTGATCTGTTCCGTGTTATTTCAACAAGTGATGATGAGATCCCTAGAAAAAGGCCTGAAATGTGGCTCCACCAAGGTGATGAGAAAAGGGGTGGTGGCTCCAGGGGGAATAATGCTAATTTTGCCACTGCGCAGTTTCCTCAAGAAGCTGATCAAGTCTCCTCTTCGGCTGATGAAACGGAAGATGAAAAGTCTGAAACTGAAAACGTTGTAGAAAACTTGCCTCCTCCGCCAGAAATCCCTGTTCAGCAGTTCCATGGAATTGTGAATCTCGCATTTGAAGATGCAGCAGAAAATGATACTGAAAGTCAAGAATTCCCTGCCACCAAAAACTTTAAGCGTTCAGTATTGCTTTCAGTGGATGAATGTGAAGAACTGGGATCTGACGATGGTGGGGAGGTCCACACTTCCCTCCAGCGTTCCCTGGATGCTGCAACGCCTTCTGACGTGTTTGATGGCATTTCCCATGAGGATCATGGCAAGACATTTTATTCAAGATACTCCTTGGAGATTGAAGACGGATTCCTGGAGTGTAAGGAGAATGATAAGGAAAGGTTAGATAAAAGTGAGAATGCTTCTGTAGACCCTTGTGGCAATGAGCAAAAACCCAAGGACAAGAGTACTCCAGTTATGGAGCAGAAGGCTGCAGAGAAAGATTTGATTGTGAGACATAGTCCGTCTCCTGCAGAAGTTAAGGAAAACGCCAAGAGTGAAGAGAACAACGAATTTCAATGTAATAAAGTCTCAGACAATGACACAAAATCTCAAGGAAGACCATGTCACCTGGATCTTCATCAAAGAGATAATACTGAGTTACAAAAGAACAATTCTGCAAAACCTGTAGACCCAAGTAGGAGTCATATACTGATTCAGGAAGGCCATGTGAAAGAGATTGATTCAGCATCTACTGAATACGCTAACTCTGCTTTATCCGCAGGTAACGTACAGAAATAAAAGCATTAAGTTCCTCAAGATATTAAGTATTAGTGGAATATTAGATTTATAGTTGGGTTTGAGACACTAACTCTAGCAAATACCTTTAGAAATTTTATCCAAACTGTTATAGAATAAAAATGCTTATGTTTCAAACAAAATATTAAGTTGCATACCATATTCTTGACCACAATAGAATATGTATGATGCTGTCCAGTGGGCAGTTGGGAATATTTATCATGGGCAAAGCAGAGAGTGGGATGCTGTTCCCTGCTCTTGAGTTCATTTTTGACCCAATAGAACATAGGCAATATCATCTTTTAATGGAAACTTGGCTATCCATTGGTTCAACAGCCTATATGAGTCAAATAAATATATATCTATATCTATATATATCTATATCAAAGTGGGATGTGCAATAAGTGCATTAATATTCTCAATTAAAAGTGCTCTGCGTATTTGCCTTTTAAGAGCTATATTCATTATTGTTTCTGTTTTGCACAGAGCTAGGGTCTCCTCTTAAGCTGCTGTTGGATTCAGTGGGGCCCTTACCAATGGCTTCAGCAGAAGCTGGCCTATACTCTTAAGATACTTTTTCAGAATTATTGTAGTTCTAAGTTTTGCCAGTGAAAAAATAATTTCTTTTAAAAAAGAGAAAGGTCAGCTTTAAACAAAACAAAACAAAACACAGTTAATACATTTAAACTTATGCTTGCTTCACACGGTTAGGTAACTTCTTGTCTAGTTTTGTGTCTTCCTTAAAACAGGGATTCAGCTCGGTACCCCCAAAGTACAACACAGAGAACCTGAATCTTTCAAACTTCTGTGTATTTAAGAGTTATAAACTGATGATTTGTGTTCTGAAGAACCATACGAACAGATGACTTATCAAGCTGTACTTCTTTTTGTTTGCTTGTCCTTGCTTGCAGCTGCCCTTTGCATGTGCAATACTTAAATATTAAGCCTGTGAATAAACCATTTGTTTTCGCCCCTTTGAGGTTGACTTGGCTTAAGTCACTGTTTGGTGATCATGTCCTCCCTTTCGTTTTCCCCTCCCTCGCTCTGCTCTTTCCTATTTTAAGTTATTATTTTAGTGATTTTAGAAATCCATGTGCATTAAATGTTGGTTTACATGACTTGTCATTTTCTGTATCAGAAATTTTTTCCAATTATGGAGGTTTATTGTCAATTGCCAGTGGTGATTGCTGCTTTATTTATAAGCCGTACTTCGTTTCATTTACTTTTTTAAATGCATTTTAAAAAATGGCTCAAATATTTGTGGACTTTGTATACAAGTTACATTTTTCCTTACCTCTTTAATCTGGTTGGATTGGTCCTGCTGCATTGAGTGAAGTATGCTGTACAAAAGCCCTGCAAAAGGGGAAAGCCTGTGCAATTTTTACAATGTGTAGTATTGTGAATTATTTCAGGAGACATAGATGATTGTGACAGATTGACACAAACCTGCATGTATGAGCATCGGCCTCCAAAAACCCTTTCTCCAATTTACGAGATGGATGTTGGAGAAGCTTTTGAGCAGAGGATGGAGTCGGAACTGAACATTCTAGATGTGGATTTTGAAGATCAGCCGTTTGCAGAACAGGACTGGACTCTTCTCAGGCAACTGTTATCTGACCAGGAGTCAAACTTAGACATCAAAAACTCTGTTCCTGAAGACCTTAACTTAGCACAATATCTCATCAACCAGACACTTTTTCTGGCACGAGACAGTTCACAACCTCAGGGTAAAGCACAGATTGACACTTTCAGTAGGTGGACTGAACTGATATCTCCACTGGATGATTCTTCAGCAAGCATCACAGTGGCAAGTTTTTCCTCTGAAGATTGTTCTTCCCCTCAAGGGGAATGGACAATTCTTGAACTAGAAACCCATCACTGAAGTGATCAAGTGTTTTGAGACAGGACTCCTCCCCTCTTTTCCCTGTACCTCTGCAAGTAAATAGGTGATGCAATATTTCTATACAATAATAAATACTGCATCAGTCAAGAAGTCAGTCCTTGATACTGAAATGATCCTTTCTTTAAGTGGTCCGTTTCTAATTTAAGATTTAAACACAGGTAAAATAAACTTTTGAGATTTAAGGTGGATGTTTTCTAAAAACTATTTTCAAGCATGTCTTCTTTTCTTTCTCCTCCTAGACTTAGGAAATTAGATGCCCTGTAAGAAAATGCTTTGACTTACTCTCTCCTTTTTTCATTCATCACTTACTCATACATTTCTAAATGCTCAATGAATTAAAATATGAATGCAGAATAAGTATTGCTATCCTTTTTTCTTCCATTGCTCTCCATACATAGTGACTTGGTGACTTCTTCAAAGATAAGCGATTCACAGTGATTACGTCAAAAGATGTGTGCCAACAGTACTTTCAATTCTAGAAATGTGTGTTTGGATTTGCAGGAAAAAATAATAATAATAATAATGCAACTGTTTCTGAATTTATAAACAGCAGCATGTTTGGGTTGTTTTCTCCAGGTTGATTTTTTGTACCTTTTTTGGTTTTGAAAATTCAATAAATTTCTAAATTGTTTAAATCTAAGATTGCACAGGAGTTACTGGAAAGGATACATATTATTCTTTTTCTAAGAAGAAATATATGTTTACAGTGTTGTTAAATTGAAGGGGGGACCTCATGAATGATTTATACAAAATCTAATACAATTAACAGGTTGTTTTTAAGATGGTATTTAATAGAATGAGACAGGTGAAATATAATGAAGTAGTTCGCTCATTTCAAATTTCTGTATTTTGTGTGCCATATAGATCTATATTTGGATTCCTTAGAGTGTATTAGGTAGCACACTTCCCTTATCAAAGGACACTTTTAAAGGATTGGTATTCATATTTTTTGATCCAGAGCCTCTTTCCCAGTTACAGCTTATTATCTCGGGGGTGGGGGTGGGGTGGGTCTGGCTAATAGTGCTGGAACAGTGAAAACACAATATCATCTATATGCCGTTTTTTGATTTCCACTTCATAGGGAGTTCTTACCATCCAAGTTTCAAGTTCCAACGTAGATGGAACACTCAATCAGATACTGATTTTTGTGTTCTATGATGCTCACTTTAATACAGCTTAAGATGGATGGACCTTTTTGCTGTGAAGTAATTGGGCGAGATTTCCCTGTCAGCGGAAGCACTGCACAGAGACTTCTGTTTGCCCTGCCCTGCATGCTCTCCTGACCTTGGCTCTGGTGGGATGCAGAACCCATAGTACAGCACATGGGGGAATGAGAGGGGAGATCTGGCAGGCTATAGTGCTTGTGCGGTTGGAGCACTTGTCGTAGCGCAAAGTTGAGTTCTACCCATTTTATTTTAGTAACGCATGTGGAAATACAGCTTTGGAAGGATTCATGATTTCATTCTTCCCTCTCTGCCTATACTTAAATTTAAAAAGTAATTAAGATATTTGCATAGTGCCGTTCCACTAAGAAAAAATCCCAGCTTTCAATGAAAATACAAAAACGTTAAAGGAAAACACCTAAATCTCTCTCTCTCTCTCCCTCTCCCTCTCTCTCTCTCTCTCTCTCTCTCTCACACACACACACACACACTCTCACACACACACACACACACACACACACGTGTCAGAAATTAAAAATGGTAGAAAGTGTAAAACGAAGATCGAAAAGCAGCATAGAGATTAACATGGGCTTTTGTGGAAAGGTCATTCCAAAGGTGGAGTGCAGATTCCTGTGGGCAGAGTTGGTCCTCCTGCTCCTTGGCTCCAAGAGCCATTCAGGGCTTCAGAGGTAAACACTAGCAAGTTTAATTTTGAAACAGACCAACACCCAGTGCAGTTGTTCAAAGACGGGCAACATGTAATCCATTTGGCTGGTCTCCGTTAGTAGCCCAGTGACCCTTTTGTACTAGAATCATAGAGTTGGAAGAGACCACAAGGGCCATCCAGTCCAACCCCCTGCCAAGCAGGAAACACCATCAAAGCATTCCTGACAGGTGGCTGTCAAGCCTCTGCTTAAAGACCTCCAAAGAAGGAGACTCCACCACACTCCTTGGCAGCAAATTCCACTGTCGAACAGCTCTTAACTGTCAGGAAGTTCTTCCTAATGTTTAGGTGGAATCTTCTTTCTTGTAGTTTGAATCCATTGCTCCGTGTCCGCTTCTCAGGAGCAGCAGAAAACAACCTACTAGCGGTTCGCAATAAGTCTTCAAAGGCATTGCGGAAACCAGTGCAGGAATTGGCGATGCATAACGACTTTCCATGTACTTCAATAGTTAGATTTTTATTTCTGACAAACATTTGGGATTCATTTTGTAGCAAACATTTGGTGTATGTAATGGGGAAAGAAAGTTGAATAATTGTGGCAGTAAAAGAATAAAGCTTATGCTGTGTCAGCTCTTTCCCATTTCACTTACCCTTATTTTAAAAAATGAGCTTTTATTAAAGATAAATATAATAAGTATAATATCATAAAATGCCCCAGTAAAAATTGTGATTCCCCTCCCTGCCACATCCTCCTTTTTCTACAGCATGAATTCACAAAAAATGTATTTACAATCTTCAATCAGCTTCCAAAGTCAGACACATTCACACATTCAGTGCTCCAAACGTCCATCAAAGGGAGTCATATCTGATAATAACTTTAGTCTCATACATGTTTTAATAGCCTATTCCTATGTCTAAATGTCCGATGTAGCTTGAGGAAGATTATCTGCCTGTCTGTTATCTTTGGTGTAGAAAATAAAGGACCACCATATTATGAGAAATGTCTCTGGTTTTTGTTTTCCATTGGAAACAATATTATGGGTGACCTTTTGCTGCTATTGCTTGCATCATATATTTTTATACCAAAATTCCAGAGTAAATCCTTGTAGCTTCTGCCATGTTTGTGCTATTGCCAATCATGCAGCGACAAGAAAATAGGCAACGAACCTTTTATAAAGCTGCTTATTGGCATCCTCAAAAATAGTAAGGAAAGCCAACTGTGGGTTAATAATACTTCTCTTTTCAATGTTGTTTAAATTTCTTTTGCTAGGAGGGAGATGGCAAATTGGCTCTGGCCATTTGGTTTTCAAGTGGAAAAGTGCCTATGGTCTGGCATGACGATGGGGAGGAGGAAGAGGATTCAAGCAAGGGGTGTAGCCGGGCTTGGGACACACCAGCTGGGGATGAAGTACTCGCAGGGTGACACAGGATAGTGAGGGGACCCAGAACTGAAGGAGCCAGAGTCAGAAGGGGCCCTGCCTCCATGAACACAGTGGGCTCTGAGATGTAGGGAGCAGTGGGAGATATGCTCTAGGTCAGGCATAGGCAAACTCGGCCCTCCAGGTGTTTTGAGACCACAACTCCCATCATCCCTAGCTAACAGGACCAGTGGTCAGGGATGATGGGAGTTGTAGTCCCAAAACATCTGGAGGGCCGAGTTTGCCTATGCCTGCTCTAGGTGGCTGAGGCAGACAAGAGCCTACAGCCCAGCTCCCTAGTTGGCCAGGTGGGGCTCGCTATCTCTGGGAGGAGTGTGATTTCTCAGCTGGAGTAGGCTCAGGACTGGTGAGGGTCACCTGTCTCATCAAGCCCAGGTGCTGCACTCAGCAGGCAAAGCAGCAAAGGGAAGCGGAGCTAAGGGGCTGTGTCTGCTCAACTGTCCATGTTGATGGTTCTTGGCTTGGATGCTCCAGGACCACTACGGGATGGTGCTTCTGGTTGGACTTTGGACATAGGGATTGACCCTGGACCATGTTTCCTGACTGTCAAACTTGGGCCTTGAAATATTGCCTTTTTGCCAGGTAGGCCAGGGGATCGGGACAACGTCCATAGCAACGTCTAGCATGAAAGAAGAGCATATGATGGAAGGGTGGGAGGGCAGGATATCTGACAGAAAAGCTGTGGAGGTGTGCTGGGCCCGCCTCAATTTATTCCCCACGCAACACCCCTTGGCCAGTTGGGCCCACCCCCTGGGGAATCCCTGGACCTAGACCTGCCTGCCACTGGTTCATCCGTAGTCAGGCCTGCAGTCTTCCCCAGGCTGAAAAGGCCTATGGCCAGGCCACAATGCCGCCTGACTTTAAGGTAAGCGGACTTGTCTTATCCTTTGCCTTAGGCTGGAAAATGTCTGGAGCCGGCCCTACTAGTCCCTAGAGTACAATCGAAGAGGCTGAGCTGTAGGGGTGGGGCAGAAATTCAGTTGTTTGCATTTAAAGGTGAATTGACCAAATCTACACTTTCTGAAGCGATATGTGAATCAAAGCACAGCCTTTCTTTTAAATTCACAGTTATCTGGATTTTGCAAAGGTTGTTTACAAAAATACATACATTGGGGGGGGGTCAGTGTGCATAAAAAATAACAGCAGTGAAAATAAAAAAGTCAAAATTGCATGCAGAAATTTCAGACATTCACACTAGGATGTTGGGAAAATTTCAGGAGGATTTTTTTTTAATTGCAATTGCAGAAATGTGAAGAACTGAATTTAACATTGGGGAGATTAGAAACAGATAACCCGAATGGATAGATCCTTATATCCCTACAGAACTGTAAACAAAGAATTCACTAGTTCAAAAATTCTCTGCCATGAACTTGGTGGTCTCTGGCAAGCCAACACCTCTTAGTCCCTTGGTGGTTCAAGACCAGCTACTGGGTCTCAAGAGCAACGCTACTCCCATTCAAATATCTGCCAAAGGTTACGCTTCCCAAGTGCATGTTTGGGTTATAGTTGTATCCTGACTGAAAAGGTTGAAGACTATTACTGTTATCTCTCTCCTGTAATTATGAAGCTTATTCAGAGTATTATGCCCACTTTAGAGGGATTATTGAGAGAATGTGGGAAGCACCTCAAGTACTTCGAAGTGCATTAGAAATGCTGGGTATTATTGAAAAACTTGTGCTGAGCTTTTTGGAGAAAAGGCATGATACAATTAAGCACGTATTTGGCCTAAGATCACCATTAAAAAACGTGACACTCCTGAAATGCTCTCTAAGGTGAGAAAATTCCAAGCACTGAGGCCTGATTCACTCAAGTGGCATTTCCCCCCCCCCCTTTGCATTCAGGTACACGACAGGAGTCATGGCATTTTTTTTAGTGTGATCCAGCTCTTTAGTCCTGGGTAAGTCAGTGCGATTGACAGTGTCTACATGTAAGAAGCTGGTTCGTATGCCTCCCCTCGATGGCATCGTATACTCATTTACACAATCAAATGGAGAATAGAAGCTTTGTGTAGATTGTGTCTCTAAAGATATGCTTGATGTGCTGAGTTGGCCAGGTACGATATTGTTAAAGGTGTGGTCTTGATCATGAGGTCTCCCCCTTAAGCAGAGATGGGGAATTGTGGCCCTCCTAGATATTGCCGAATATTGGTCATGTTTGCTATGACTGCTGGGAGCTAGAGTCCAACAATATCTGGCGCGCCACAGGTTCCCCATCCCTGCTCTCAAGCAAAACAATCCAAAATCATGGTAGGTGCAGTTATAGTAAATTGGAAGGATTGGCTGTAGTGTCTATTTGTTTCTAAGCAGATAGGCATAATATTCTCTAGTTGTAGCCTGTTGGCTCTTCAGACTGTACATGTGAAGAAACAAAGATTTATGTCCTGGACGATTTCAGTTTAAAAGGATATAATTGCATGTCGGTGTGTGAATATTTCATGACTGTACAATAAGTTATCCGCTTGATATATGACATAGTGCCTAAGGACAGGCATAATAATAATAATAGGAGGAAGTGCTCAGTTAATTGCATTGGTAATGATTTCAGCAGATTAAAAAATGGAAAGGACTGGTGTACTGGAAGCCCATCCTGAACAATAAGCTTTCTACCTCTTCCTTGAAGAGGCATAACTCATAGCAAAGTGTGAGAGGCTACCATTCTGCTTGCAACGCTGTGAGCATAGCTCAATGGAGCGAGACATTCGTTCCCAGAAATCACCCGAAGTTTCTAGCAGTTTCTTTCTAGCGGTTTCTCACCCTGACACAACACCCCTAAGGCAGTCTCTGGTATCTCCACATAAAATGGCATTCTCTCCCACCACACTTGAGGGAAGTTGGCTAGTTTAAGGAGTGGGGAAAGAAGGCTGCCTGGTCTACACATTTAGGTCCCTCAGCAATGGGGCAATCTTTGCTGGATTAAGGTGGAAGAGCAGAGGGCTGCTACTGTTGCCCCCCAGCATCTGCTCCCTGAGGGGTTGCCTTACTCTGTTGAATGTTTGGGCTGGCCCCGTTACCAAGTGAAGACGGGAGTTTGCATCACCATTTTTATTGCGAAGGCACAAGAACTGAGGAGACACCAAATGTAGATGAATACTAAGCAAGCTAGTAATGCTCCAGTATTATTAAGCACGACTACCTTCTATAAGATTTCTAGGCTTCTTTCCAAATATACCCCTTGCAGGAAAATAATTGAAACAGCAGGCTTTCAGATCAGCGAACTAAAATTGCAATTCCTATATTGAGAAAGCTTTGACCCTATTGTTGTAGCGCCTTCGGTCTTTTCCCTGGATAGTTTGCCTTTCCGTACCGAATGGGGAAACCTGATACTGTGTAATTTATTAATGTCATTCTCGTTGAATTTTCTTTTTAATGCTTTAGATAGAATGGACTTCCAAACGAACACGATCACAAGCAGTAACGCACAAGTTCTATTACAACAATCTGCTGTAACATTAATCCTTAACCCCGTACCGCTTTTTTTAAAAAGCATTCGCTGTTTATTTCAATTGATTTCGGCTGGGCTGCTCTTTAATTTAGTATTTTGTTTTTAGTAGCAATTCTCTTGCTCTTGCCTTACGTTAATTTGGTCAGTTATGGTGGATACATCTACATAATTTATCAAATTCATTCAATTGTAAGTGTAGGGTGGGTTTTTTTTAATTTTATAAGGACCAGTACTGGGGAATCTTGTGCAATTGAGTTCTTATTTATTTTTTATTTTCATTTTTCATTTATATTAAATTTGTATACCACCCTTCATCCATATATCAGATGGGAGGAGTGGAGATTAGGAGATGGCCTTGTTTATCCCAATACCCCCCCCCCCAATCCATTTTATGGAGAGCGAGTTAAAAACAGAAACATTTCATTGCACCCATACTCAAGTTGGAATGTCTCCCATGAAAGGAGAACACTGTTTCCTCAGTGGCGTGCTTTTATTAATTTGTCTGTAAATTTAAAGTTGCCAGTTTTAAAAACAAATAAACATGGTGGGGGTGAGGGAAAGAGTCCTATAGGCTCCTTTGGCTGTGATACTGGAAGAAGGAGCCATCAGAGCTAGGCCTCAAAGCCAGCCTCCATTACTGGCTTTCCATAATAGCGTCTCTTAGTGAAGTTGTGAGGGGGACCTTGACTGAGGGGCCAGAGCTCAGCTTTCACAGGACCTGGGCTATGTGGGAATGAGAGTCAATAGATTAGGAAGCTCTAGAAGCTTTTGCTTCCCACACTGTCCTTAGCAAGCCTTAGTGACAAAACTGCCACATCCAAGCTCTCTCTTGTACGCCGCTTTTTATTGAACGTGAGAGGAATTACTAAACCATTCTTGACTGGCATGACTCACAATGCCATAATGCTGACTAGAATTCTCACTTTATAAGCGGTGGTTAGAAACGGAGATATGAAAACTAGGAGGCTAAACGGCACCTTAAACCGAGGTTACAGGCACAACAACAGAATGTTTTTTTGTTTTTGTTTTCATAATAAGAATCATAGGCTTGCCCTATATGAGGAATTTTCCTGACATGTTTCCAGGTGTAAAAATTGTGTTTGTGGGGGGGGGGGGATTTTGCCAAATCAGCAAAATGTCAGTGAAAACCCGGATGTATGGCAACGCGATGGAAAAAGCAGAGGAAACGGCTCCAAAAGCTTAAAATCACTATTTGGGGTGGGGAGGTTTCACCAGAAAAAGCTCGACAATTTTGGTTTGTTCCCCCCCAAAAAAAACCATCAACGGCCCAGGGTTGCCGCAGGGTTGTGGGGCCACGCTGGCGCTCCTTGCCCCAAATCGGAACTTGAAGTTGGGGTCTCTTTGGTATATGCACAGTATATTTTTAAAAAGCTCAAAAATTTTGGGGACTTCCTAAAAAAAATGAGCAGGTGTCAGGAATTTTAATTTTTTGAAATATGGCAACACAGCTGAAAATGAACGAACTGCAGCTAAAATCATATATTTGTTTTTCACATGGTCTAGTCCTCATCTGAAGACTGCAAAAACCAAAACCATGCTTCCCTTGCCCAGCCCCCTAATATTCTTAAGAGGGTCTCTTCTCCAGTCTTCAGAGAGGGGCCGGAAGTGGGGAGGCAGAAAAAGGTCCTCCTTTCCTTCCACTCTGCAGTTTTAAGCTGAAAACCTAGGTGCGGTACTGCGCCCAGAACTCAGAAACAGCTTGCATTAATGAAACTCCTTGTCGCAAAACGCGCTTAGAACAATGGGAGTTTCGAATGCTGTTCATAAGCATCTATGTATTGAGCTGGGGTGTGCCACATTATTTATTACATTTCTATCTCATCTCTCCTCCATGGAATTCAAGGTGGTGTCAGTGGTCCACCCTTTCTCCCATTTTATCATTGATGTGATCGTGCGAGAGGTAACCCTGTTAGGCTCAGAGATGGTGACTGGCCACAAACATAGGTGCTGGCTCCCTGGGGCCCTGGGTGCCCAGGCACCCACAAAATTCCCCATGAAGGGTATGGACACCCACAAATTTCTGCACCAGGACTATGCACGCTGCATGGCACCCACAGCCCTGGGCACCCAGGGTCATGGGGCCAACCTGGCACTCCTGGCCCCAAATCAGAGTAGAACTTGAAGCTGGGGTCTCTTTGGTATATGTACAGTATATTCAAAATATCCACTTTGCCACACTTTGAAACACACAGTGCCTCTGTGAAATAGAAAAGGGGCAAACCTAGTATCTAAGTACCCTTATTGTGAGGCGACAGAGTGGTAAATGGGGACCTTGTGAGTTAATCTGCACAAATTAAAAAGATATGCTTTCTGTGGAGTGTGGTACCTACCCTAACATTTCCCTAATGCAATAACAGAAAAGGTGCTTACTGTATGTGAAAAGGTGAAAAAACTTGAATGACCACAGAATCATTAGCTCTGTAAACAGACACTCCAAGTGTCCCTATTTTCCAGGGACATCCCTGATTTAATCCCAGAATGTCCCACTTTTCCTTAGGATGTCCCTATTTTCATTGGAGAAATGTTGGAGTGTATGGAGTTATCTGACACCCGAGCTGTCTGAAGGCAATCCTGTATACAGAAGTTTTTTAATGTTTAATATTTTATTATGTTTTTATGTATTGGAAGCCGCCCAGAGTGGCTGGGGCAACTCAATCAGATGTGTGGGGCATAAATAGTAAAATTATCATTCTGGATTGGGACGTCCCCATTTTCATCGGAGAAATGTTGGAGGGTATGTGTTAGGCCTGTGTGTCTCCTAAATGTTTATGACAGTCTCGCTCATAGGTGGTTTCCAAACTCTGCATTCAGATGGTTGGGATCTGTATTGCTGAGCCACCTTGAAGCTATAATGCGCCTCAGAGTATCACTAACAGTGCTTAATTGACTCATAGTAATAACCAGAACAAGGACTGCACTTGGGGAAAGTGCCTTTTTCTCTTCAAGGCCTTTTTGATTCAATGGAAGCTTGTTTCTCGTACATGTACAAATGTGTTGCACAGTTGAAAGGGAGTGAGTGCAGCATTTCCCAGGGCTAAAAATAAATAGTCAAGAGCTATACATGTCTAATCTGAAGCAAGCTTCATTGAGATCAATGGGACTTACTCTTAACTAAGTGTGCTTAGAATTCCAGCCTAAAGTGGAGTTCATCTCTTATATTTTGTAAATGACACCTTCTCTATGCACTTTACTTGTCTTCTAGCATTATCAAAACTCAGTATAATGTGATCTGCTATATTAATGCTGTTTGCAAGATGCGAACAAAGGTCCCACTACTTTCCCTTCTCAGTTTGTAGTGTTCTGTAAGTGTCTGGTACTGCAGAAACTTCGGTGACTGTGTCAACATGGCGGAAGGCAGTGGGCAAGAAAAGACACGGTGGACTACAACTGTAATTGTGAGTTCATCTCTTCAGGTACTGTATCCTACCATTTGTTCGTACAAGTTGCTCTAGCCTCGCAAATGGTCACAAAATAAATGGGGCTGAGCATTCCACCCTTTCTAGGAACACCTAATATAGAAGAGAGAGCCATGGCATCAAAGCTTAACAACAAAGTCAGAACACAGCTCTACCATGTCCCCATATGACTGGGATTAAGGCCTCCAGATTAGAGAGGGTAGTCTGCAAACAGATTTAAGACCCACCATCTTTTAAATTAAAATTAAAATTAACCGCTGTGTTGCATTAAGGAATTGACTGACATGGAAGCATAGTGTAATGGGAAGCACAATTCTCTAAGCAGTGAGAACTCTAAAAGTGCAGAGGGTACTCAGGTTAAACCAGTCCAACTGGTTTCAGGGGGGCACCCAGCTCTTTCAGAGCTCCCAAGAAATCCCACAGTTCTGACCTCAGTTTGAGTCCAAAATTGCCAGTCAATTGTGCTCTTTCCTATCCACAAATAAACCCGAGTGGACAACGGAAGGCACAGAAATGCACGTACTCCCCCCCCTTCTAGCTCTCCCCTTCTACAAGTATCTCCAGTTATTACTGTGGCATCATATTGACCCTAGCGTACATTACCAAGGGGATACTAAACAGACCTGGCTGGGGCTATTTACTTAATGAAAGAAACTGGTTTGACGATTTTACCAGTCCTCTTCTTCTCCAGACCTGTCTTATAGCCGCAGAATTACAGTACTGAGTTGGAAGAGGCCCCAGGAGGTGTTTTAGTTTAATCCCCCAAAACGCATAACAATATTTTAATTCCGCTAAATCAGTGTAGTGGCTGTTCAGAAGTGAGATTTTCTGATAAAGCATGCTTACAGCTGAGTAGACTTCTTATATTCCTGTGCTTTCCCCCCACCCCAAACACTCCAGAGGGGTTAAATGTCATGATCAAAGAGCACCGACCATATTAATATGCCCATTTCAATGAAATCTAAAACACTAATGGCCTGGCTAGAACAAAAGCACAAAACAGAAGACCTTGCTTTATCAGATCAAAGGCCCATCTAATCCAGCATTCTCTTCTCACAGTGGCCAATCAGATGCCTATTGGATGCCCAGTAGAGGACATGAGTGCAATAACACTCTCTCCACTTTTATTTCCCAGCAACTTGGTATTCAGAGGCATGCCCAGTAGCACACAACCATTCTGACTCTAGTAGCCACTGATAAACTTACCCTCCTTTTCCTTTAAAGACCCGGTCTGACGAATAGCGTTGAACTAGGACCTGGGAGACCGGGGTTCAAATCCTCACTCAGTCATGAAGCTCACTGGGTGACTGTGGGTCAGTCACTACCTGTCAGAACCTACCTTGCAGGGTTGTTTTGAGGATAACATGGAGAGGAGGAGAGCCATGTATGTTACCTTGAGCTCCTGGGAGTATAAAAGCCCTTCTTGGGATGTTCCCAATTTGCAAAAGTGACTGAAAGAAAATAGGTTGAGTGAGCTGGAGTCTATAAAAGTTGTGTTTTGCACTTGGAAGACTTTTACATCAGGGAGGATGTGAGGGACGCACTCTGTTATGGCTGTTAAGTGCCACTTCCTATCAGGTTGTAAGAAACCCTTTCTTCTTCCAACACTTGCAGCAGCACCTCCGTGACATTTAGAATCGTTGCCCACCTGAGGCCATCCCTGCTTCCCAACAAACAAAGTGGCTTTTGCATTGACTTTTTGTTAGTACAGCCAATGCTCGCCAATGTGTTCCCCTTCCCTCCTTTCCCCCTCTGGAGCCTTCCTTTAGTTTGTTAATAGCAATTACAGGATGCAATGAACAGTCATAATGACAAACAGGCGATGCAGAAAGTGCTATAGATGTTTTTATCTGGGTTCTCCTTGCTTTCAGGAAGCATTTTGATTGATTAATCTATAATGTTGATCTTTGTTACTCTTTTAATGCAGTCTTTTTTTATTAGTTTCCCTTTTCTTGTCGACAGGAACAGTTCTTGGAGGCAGTACACTGTCATTGCACAAGCTGACATTGTTCTTGATTGATAGAATAGAAAGAAACTTGGCTAGCTTATCTTAAGATGAAAACTTGATTGATGGGGTACCTGGGTAATCTGTGACCCTCCAGATGCAGCTGGTCTACAGCTTGCAACATCTCTGTCTGGGGCTGATGGGAAACAGGCCCTCTTTAAAAGCTCCTGCTGCATTTGGAATACGTCTTCTGTCCATTCCTATCCTTTTTCTGGGTCCACTTTACTTTCCCGACTGTTCTAATGAACAGAAGGGGAATGGGATGACAGAGGCAGGAGGAATAGACAGGAGAAGACTCAACCATTTTTCTCATTGCATTGGGGAGTTTAACGGATGGCTCTCCAGGCTGCAACTGGGACAACTGTTAAGTTCTGTTGTATGGCAAGCTAAATATAAAGCACCCTGGTTATAATGAGCAATATTTTAATGAAATGGATGCATGTTGTATAATATATGTTAACTTAGTGGGAAGAGGAGTAAAGGTTTAAAAATGATCAACACTCTAGATATTTCGGACTCTCTCTCTTTTGTCATTATAATAGAACTCAAAGTGACCCAATTAACTTTATTTAGAACTGGTGAGCATGTTTTAATCCTGTATTTTATAACTTATTTAGGGTCATGAAATTTCAACGTCCCTACAAAATCAGCAACACCGGGTTCGATATTCAGATACAGTGGAAAATGGATCAATAATTTTCTCTCTTTCTGGTACAGTACCTTAAATTGTGAGAAATGTTATCATTAATATATATATATCCTATATAATAAAGAGCCTGTGTCCGTCCGTACTTTCCGTGTGTCAGTGGAATTCGCAACTGGGCATGTGCCCCATGGACACAGGGATTGGAGCGCAGAGACTCTATGCAGATGAGACGGTCGGAGGCCGCCAATCGGAAGTGCGGGAGGGGAGGGGCTGCCTCGCCCTGCACTCAAAGAAAGTTGCTGGCAGCCATTTTGTGTGTGTGAGTGATGGGAGTTACTCAAGGATTCCTCTCACACGCCCGCCCTAGGCCGACGGCCCTGCCCGGGAGGCGGCCTCCCTCCCTCAGGGGCTCAAAGCAGCCCCCGTCCCGTCCTCGCCATGTCCCTGTACAGGAACTCGGTGTGGTTCATGAAGGGGCTGGGAGCCAAAAGGGCAAAGGGAGGCGGGGGCTGCCATGGCCGTTTCCACACGGAGTTTGCTTACGGAGGGAAACCGGACCCCCCCCTCCCCAGTACGTGGGATTTGAGCCCATTCCCCCTCCTCCGCCGCACGCTTTAGGGACTTTTATGTAACGGGAGGGGCCAGTTTCCCTCACAGCTTCTCTCAGACGCGCCGCAGGATGAGGCCCGGCTGCCTTACCTGAAGGCTGCTGTCCTAATCCCACTTGCCTGAGGGAAATAAGTCCTGTTTTTAAAAATGTTTCACCACATATGTTCTAGCGCCCGTTAATTTAACGGGCTGAACGTCCACTAGTACGTGTGTGTGTGTGTGTATATATATATATATATATATATATATATATATATATATATATATATTCTATTTAATTAAATTTATTTATATTTCATTTAATGTGTTTATTTATAATTTATTTAGCGTATATATTTAATGAAATAAATATACTTGTGTGTGTTTATAATCTCAATGTGGTTTACAGGGCTACTTAACCTGTAGAATTCAATATGGAAATTAAGAGTGACAAGTTGTACACGTGGTGGTCTTGCAGCATCCCTACAACATAATTTGGGTCATAGTATCAATATGCTTTACACCCACTGAATTTTATGGAGGGTGTAATCTCAGTCTCCATAACTGACCCTTTAGAAATCCCCCAAAACCAAGAATTTGTAATGACTGTTATCCTTCTCCCAAACTGGATATATTCACACCTGAAGGAAATTTTAGAATACTTGTAGCCAGATATGAATAGCTGAAAATGATCCTGTAAACTTATAAGCAAGGCAGAATAATATATATTACAAGACAGAAAAGGAAAGGTCATTTGTTAATTTTAAACCATTTTAAGCTATGAATGTTGGGTTTCACAGTACAGTTCAACAAAAAAACACTTGTTTGTTATTATTTTGTTCACTTAAATAAATCACCAACAATTTACTAAATTATCTGTTTAAAAGAGACAGCCCTTATCCATGGGTTTAAAATGTAAAATAGACATCTCACAAAAGGAAAAAGGATGAGGAGGGAAGAGGAAAATAAGGAAAATCATAATTAATTTTTTAATGTGTTCCTCATCTTCCTATCCTAATTTGAGAATCACTGTAATAAACTAAGCAGATACGATCAGGACACTGTAGTAACAATTAGCCCCCTTTCATCTGTTTGTCATCACAACCAATGGGGCTTCCAAGAAAACAGGTCCAGGAAATGGATGAAAGAGTAGAAATGAGGCTTTCTTCCACATACATACATATGCTTAGGACTACAGCTTTATATGAACAAAACTCTATTTCAATAGTAAATATACCAACTATATATGTATTTGACTATTTTTTTATATGCAGTTAAGTCTGACTTGATCACCATATTTCTTCTTGCCCAGGGGTTGCATTTTTGCTGGTCGATGCTGAAGGCTTATTTTTCACACAGAGAGAGGTTTTATTTGAAAGACTAAAGAAGTTCATGACCATTCACAGGAATGGATTTTTGCTTTTGTCAGCCGCTCGTCATGGACCAAAAGAATGGGATGGGATGTTCAGAGTTCAGCAGAGGTATGAAATTTTAAAAAATCATCAGTAGTTTGTTTTATTAGTAAAGGAAACTAGGTACAATAATATGAAGTGTTTGCTTAGTTATCAAATATGTAGGTGAATTTGATTTTGCTCAAAGAATGTAGCCAAAGAATAAAAACCCCATTGTCATATTGCAGTATATAAGAAAATGATGCATCTCGGTCAGTATGACTTGGCAAATACAAGTTTGATAACATGAGGCCATTTTGGAAATTTACCAAGTCATCATTCCCTAAGTACAAGGTAACACCATTTTGTGTTACCTTTTCAGAGACTGAGGGTCCTATCCTTGGAAGGCAACCTGGAAGTAAATCCTGTTGATTTCAATGAGACTTACTTCCAAGCAAGTACGTGTTAAGACTGCAGCACAAGTTCTAATGGTCTAAAAATGAGAATTACACTTCTGAAAGTCCAGCAATACAGATCATTATGCCAACAAAGAAGCAATTGGCAGGGGTAGTACGACCTAACCTAGGGCATGGCAGTAGTACTGCAAGAACAGAGCATATCCTGGAGTAACAGGATGGTTTAATATTAAGTGGATGGTTCAATATTAAGTTTACGTTCAAAGTCTTGAAAGTGAGCTAGGAAATTGTCCCATCTGATCATAATGGCCACTATTAATAACATAATTATCTCTGTGTGTTCTCTCCTGCATTTAATTTCCCTCTGACCTTATTGTTTAAAATCATCCTCCCCTGCTCTCTCTCTCTCTGTTTGTCTGCAACTTGGGCAAACACTTAATGCATTTGATTCAGTGGACTGAAGTCAAGAAAAGCCAAGAAAATTTGTTGGCCATTAAAATGCCAGAATAAGTTGTGTTCGTTTTGATCACATAAGTACGCGCAATACTTTAGAAACCTAGGCACAAATAAATATTGGGAGCCTACTTATATCAGACCAGACTTTGTCTATCAAGCCTAGTACTGTATTGTGGTGGACAGAAGGTAGCTTTGTGCATCTGTGTAAGATGTAAAGTGCATAGGAGACTACCCCTGCTGAAGAAAATGCTGAAACACTTTGGGAAATAAACAAAATTGAAAATGTTTTTTGTGACCCTTTAGCTTGGCCTTTCCCTTTTTGTTTTATTTCCTCATCTTGGGTGTAGCCCTCTTGTTTTCCATGTAGCTCAGGACTGTAACCCTAACCCTGATTGTAGTGACCGCCTGGGGTTTAAGCATGGATAGGCAACCTAAGGCCCGGGGGCTGGATCCGGCCCAATCACCTTCTAAAACTGGCCTGCGGACGGTCCGGGAATCAGCATGTTTTTACATGAGTAGAATGTGTCCTTTTATGTAAAATGCATCTCTGGGTTATTTGTGGGGCATAGGAATTCGTTCATTTTCCCCCTCCAAAATATAGCCCGGTCCCCCACAAGGTCTGAGGGACAGTGGACCAGCCCCCTGCTGAAAAGGTTTGCTGACCCCTGGTTAAGGAAAGCGTCTTTTCCATCACCTGAATTCTTGGTGCAAAGAAAAATATATAGAAAGGAGAATTCCTGGATGTCAGGCTCCAAGCCTGGGAGCAGTGGTAGGGAAGGACTTCAACTACCTTCTGCTATCCCAATCCTAGTGAAAGTGAAGTACCAGCTTTTGCAAAATCCCAATTTGCTGCAATCATATTAACATACCCTTATGTAACAGCATGCTCCAATTCTGGTCCACACTGTAAAAAATATGAATACTGTACTTAGCATGATTGACATGTTGAGGGTTGTTTCAGGTTCCTAGGCAGCAATTTACGAATAATCCCAGTCCACAATACCGCTGAAGCTATTAAACTCATGCTAACTATAGCAAAAGTAAGTACAGTAGCAGAATTTTATTGCCAAATAATAACGTAAATAATAATGTACAGCAAAACAGCTATGATGATATAGAATACATTAATAAGATTTCCACAGAATTTTTTGAAAAGTCTCTCGTACATGCTAAGCATGTAACTGCATCTAGAATGAGCCAATGTGGTTTAGTGTTTTCAGTGCCAAACAAAAAACAGGGAAGGTTCTGGTATAAATTCCTATTCAGTCATGAAACTCATTGGCTAACCCTTACAGGGATGTTGTGATTATATTTTTTTAGAGGAGGGTGGGAAGAATATCCAAGGATATCCTTGGAGGAAAAGTGACATGTAAGTGAATAAAATAGTTATTCGCTATTTGGTGCTTGTAATACTAATTATAGATACTTGACTGGCAGATACATATAGGACCTAATGCTTAATGTGATATATGAATAAGATACAGTACTTCTACATAAATACTTCTGGCAATAATTATTTAAGAATACATACCTAATTTTTAAGAAGTGTTCCCTGTAGTTTGCTTTGCAGCAAAACCAGAAATAGAATGAAAGACTAAGACTATTTTAAGCTATGCTCTTCAAAATAACTACTTGTTCCTTTAAAGAGTTACTTCAGTTTAACCTAAGATTTTTCTTTCAAACACACCAATATAAAATCAGAATTAAAGTATTAAATTTTAAGCCTTTTTAAATCTAGACACTTGAAGAAGAGTCATTTGTAGATTTTCATTTCAAAATAGAAGCTAAAAATTGCAAGTAAAATCTGTTATTTTACAAACCCTCTTTAGTACTTTCCCTCAGGATCTTTCTTTCTTGCAGAAAGAATCCCAAGTTATTTTCAACTCTTATAGTGTATTAATTGCACAAACCATTACTATAACCTGCTTTATTTCTCTCCTTGTAAAGACTACTTCAAAACCGCATCTGGACAACATTCGCTACAGAATGCTAATGGCAAAGACACAGATTGTAGAACAAAGCTGTGTTTGGAAAATGCTTCATCAAAGTCAACTGGCTTGTAGTTTAGTAAACACCACTTAATATTTTATTCAAAAAAGTTTGGCCATGTTTATTTGCGAAATAGTCTCAATTTTGTGCTTTTAAAAAATGTATCCACAAAGCAATAAGCATGTCACTTTCGAAAGCGCATTTCTGGATGTTACATTCAGAATTAAAATCAGTGTGTGATTTCTTAGTTTAATTTCCTGTATAACCATCCAAGACATATTACTGTTCACTTGAAATGAATGTTAAATACTGAGGAAGAATGGTCATTATTCGAGAGTAACACCTTTTAAAAATGTACATAACTTTGCAAATAAATGGCATAATTGTAGCCTACCCAATTTAATATTTTCTTTTCTAAGAATTATTTAGAACTTGTTATTCTTTTATTTCCATTCATGATGGAAAATCTCTTACTAAACAATTTGTATATTTAAGTCAATGAACTCCCATCTCCCAGACTTTTCATTCTGATCTGCTTGTACTTGCTCAGATATATTTCCAGAAATGACCAAGCAAATTTGCAGTGAGGAATTTACTCATAGCTGAAATGGTAGATAGGATAACTCACCTTTATGTCATCTTAATGTAACATCATAAAGATAGGCTGGTGGGCCTTGCTGCCATGAGGTGATTCAATTTTATCCAAGTAACTGTTTAATCTGCCTACATCTAACAGTGCTGCAACATGCTGCTATATATCTCCAAATCAGTTCTATGATAACTGAAATGGGTTCTTAGTATCTACACTGCAAGTTTAGAATGTACTCTTTCTAATGTCAATACAGCACATGCCAATTTATAATTTCTCCCATTTCCTACATCTTGAGGCATTTGTGTTCTCTTACTTTTCTTGTGGGTATGATGTAATGCCAGTAAGGGAATTTTATCACTTTTATTTTTTGCTTTTTCCTTGCTATTTTCTGAATGCTTGAGGTCTGCACAAAATAGGTTGGCTGTTTTCTACGTGGTGTATTTTGGGTGGTGAAAATTAGAGGCCCATCACAGGGTGTGTATAAACCTGTGCCTAAGGGAAAAAATGAAAATCTTCTGCAGTTCTGGTCACTGAAAAAGAATCCTTGAGAGAGAACACGTGTTTATGTTTTGCCATTACATTGAATCATGTGCTTTGTCACGGTAGGGTTATAAAACAGGCTGTGCCATGGAAAAGTTCACTGTGTTACCCACCCATCCATGAAACCTCAAAGTTATAGATGCTCCTGGGAGTTCTGCCAGCCAAAAACATTGCCAGAGGCTTCCTTTCACTGATCTTGGCCGAGCGTTTTTAATGAATGCTAAGACACACTTCTACACGTATTTTGTAAAAAATACCAATCAGGTTTAACAATTCCTTTAAAACCTGAAGGTGTAGAAAAATATTATTGGACCTTCTTTTCCAGCAGCTACGTAATGACGACTTGGTGTAAAAAGGTTGGTATTTTTATCTTTTCAAGTCAAGTCATAATGACAGAAGTAGAAACAATGTGAAACACTATTGGGATAAGGGAGGCAGAAAGCATCACTTGATCCTAGTAGTTTCTTCAGCTGCAGCATTTGTTTTGGTTTCAATGAGTTCTTCTACCCTGGCAAGAACACTCTCTATCAAATCAAACGTGTAAAGAGCCGAGTGGAGAACCTGAAATATTAGAGAAAATTAATGTTATTTATTGCATAAATATTTACCAGTTTGTATTCATTTTGAATACAAAAGAAACCTAAAGCCCACCTTCCTACATTTTAACAGCTTCTCCAAAACTAGACCACTCACCTGAAGCTCCATTTCAGTTGTCATGTGGGGCATCTTTTCTCCAGCTACTGTTAAAGAGCAAATCTTCTTGGAAACATGAGATCCTATAACATGAGATTCACACAAGAATAAGTGTGTGTCTACTTGATAGGCAAAACTAGACTAACTCGCATCATATGGCAAAATCAATTCTGAACTTTTATTTTTTTAAAGAGCCACAGATTTCTGATCTTTGTAACCAAAAACAACTTCTTTCCTATGGCAGACTACAGGTTTGGCCATCAGAACATCTTGGTCTTAGTCCTTTCATTTTCATTTAAAGATCTCAGGGAAAACCTTGATGAAATGCTGCCAGAACAGATGGTAGAGGACTGCAGTCTCACACAAAAACCATGACAAATAAGTCAGCTTTTATCTCTTTTAATCTCTATAGTCTTTTGTCTAAAATGTACTCTGCCTTTCCTGCTTCGATCTACTTGCACACAATTTCTAAAACTTACATACACAAACACGAATAATGAAGTCAACTAACCTCTTTTGTTCTCTTTTTTATTCTTTATTTCTGCTTCGTAATGTGCTCTTGACATATTAAGTCCAGTGTGCAAGGGCTTCAAGAAATTTCTTTCAATTTTGCAAAGTTCTGTCCACACACAGGTCTTAGGAAAGAAAGAAGGGGGGGGGGTGTCAATTTGTAATGTTGCAGCAAGGGCCACAAGGCTAACAGAGTGTTTTCTTCAGGCACATAATCTGCTGGTCTAAGGAAGGAAAGGAGTTTAAGAAGTATCCTGTAATGCTGACCTATATTGCAATCTGCTAAATCCATGTAGCCTCTCCAGCTTTCTAACTTCAGCACTTGGCATACTTGTAAATGAGGCTTCAATGTTATCTTTGCTAGGGTGTCCTATGGAAAAGGTCTGCATAACTTGTTTCTCATCCAGCCCAGTACTGCCCTCCAACAACATGTTGTGGTGTGACGGATATTTCAAAGTAACACACCTTGCAGGGGAGTCACTGAATCTGGCTGCTCGGCTACCAATTGTGCAAGGTCCATTAAATAACCTGCACAGATTCTAAACTTTTGGCTAGCTTTCTTCCTGGCTGAGATTAAGAAAAATAGGTTTTACTTCTGACTTGCTACAATTTAAACCCTTGAGGGTTGTGTGTTTTTTTTAAAATGCTCTTGTGATTGGCAATCAAATGAAAATACTGATCTAGGACTGTCGAAGAGTTCCCCTTCTCTCTAGGCAATTCAGAAAACAGGTTTTTCCTGTATTAAGAGATGTACAGAAATTCTCTTTTCTAGTTTATTGTACTTTGATTACGATAAATATATTATTTTGTAAGCAAACAACTTGTGTGGTATTCAAAGCTGTATCAAAGAATAGTTATTATGGACGAGTAGAAGTGTGCATGATGGTTTAAAAAACCACCCTGTGATAGGCTATTTACTTATCATGCCTGTTCCATTTAGAGGATCTATGCTGCTGTACAATATATAGCAGTTCAAAGATGCAAGTTTCCATTTTGCTTGCAGTGTTTAACATGCCAATTCCTGGTTAACAATGTATTTGCCCCCCTACTGACATGGAACTTATTGGTGTTTTTTGGGGATAAGTGGTCTACCTAGGATTGAAGCAGCCAGAAAACTAAAGCTACATTGGCTTTTTTTAAGTGGCAATGAACCTCAGCTAAATGGTGCACACTCAAGAGCATTAGGAAACAAATCTGATGCTGAGCCCGTGGCAATATTTAAATCTAAATTGCTCCTTTGATTATCTCAGTCCATTTATCCATCAAGATGCAGCAGCTGGATAGGGATATGAGCATGCAAAAACTACCATATCAATCATAAGCCGTTTCCCTGAAAAGTGCTACAACCGTTGAATGTTAAGCTAGAGCAGCACTATGAATACTCAGTGTTGTAGGATGTGTTAAGGCAAGAGATGGGCAGAGGAGTTTGTGCATAGGTGGAGCAGGGAGAAATGGGCTGATTAGTGCGGCTGTGCCTTTTGTGACAATGCAAATGCCAAATGCACAGTAAAAAATAATCATGTAGAGAAAGGTGCGCATTGGTAAAAATAACTTAAATTCAAAATAAAGTTTTCAACCGACAAGTTTTAACTAATAAGCTTCATGGGTAAGATTGTCCCAGTCTACTCCTTGCTAAGCTGCAGCTAATACAGTTATTTTATTCACCGTCCCTCACCTTCAGGCTGTTTCTGCTTTGGTGGCTTAAGAACAGACATTTCCAGTAAAGTGCTCGTAGGAAACCATCTATTTGCTGGTACAATTATAGTTTTAAGATATCCTTTGACTCTTTGCTTCAAGCCCTTCCCAAGGAAACCTGAATATTTCAACCTTACTCTTAACTTTAGTGTGTACAGATAGGAAGACAGGAATTGGAATTCCTCTCTCAGACACCAGAGTCAAAACCAATTATTAACAATGGAGTAGAGCTTGACTATTCCCATAAACTACAGCTCTAATGGTACCCAAATGTTCTGAATGTGCCACATATACTTCCTGCAGCCTCCACTCTTCATAGGCTGAATGGGAGTGTCTGTATTACTGGGGCAGGGAAAATCTCATCTAGATCAGAAGGGAGTTAGATTCTATGCCCCACTGTACCCTAGAAGTGACCCAAGGCTTGACACCATGGGGAATAAAAGCCTTTAACCCTGCTACTCTTGTTCAGTCTAAGTCATTGGCAAGATCTCCTGACCATGGTACACTCCCAAGTTCCAAATGATTCGCAAAAGCGATTAAAAATTTGAGATGTCTAACACACATTGTCTTAATTAAACAACTTTGAAATGCATTAATTCCAAACTGGATGAAGGAAAGTCACTTACTAGTTATACACACTAAACTGCAATTTCAGAAACAGTAAAACAGGAATAATCCAAAATTAGGTGTACCTAAATCCCACTGAAATAAAAGGGAACATGTTCACCCAGCAATGCACTTATATCTCAGATTTCAATGGAACCTCATCATGCACAACCCCTGAAATAATCGAAATCCACTAAAATCAGTAGGTTTTAATTCTGATCCAGATCAGGTTCTGTGCTTGATTGATGCAACAAACTAATATTTGTTAATAAAAACTGATATGTAAGGTAGTTTACATGATTAGCAAGTTAACTATTTATATAAAGCTGGGGTGCAAGGTCTTCAAAAACAGATTTCAGTGAACAAGGCAACAGTATTAAATACACTCAGGTGAAGCTTTGCTTCTGCTAGAGAAGCATAAAATTATTTGCCAGATCAGAATAGAACCCTCCAAACTGGGCCGCCTTCAAGATGCTGAGCTATTTGCCCTCTGGCAGAACTGAATTTAGCTAAAGACAACAGTTCAGTAAAGCATGTTTACAGCAGCAATTATATTGCTGTTATTTGGCTCTGCTGCTCTCTCTTTTTCTTATTGATTTCAAGAGCTTTGCTTGCAATGCTGAATTCAGCCTACTCATCGCCTTGACACAACAAGCTGAGATTTCACATCTTATATAATAAGAGGCATGCTAAGCACTGCTTTAGGTAGTCTCAGAATAGAAGATACTAGGGTGCACTCTCATATTACTCTGGGGGGTGGAAGAGGAGAAGAAATCTTAAGATGATTAGCAGTCTCTCCTGTTAAGAAAATTGATATTCATCATGGACTGTTGAAGATGGACATAAATACATATTTTATTCAAATAAACCCATCACTCCTGCTATTGTCAGAGTTGGGTTAAATCAACTGACAAGCTGAAATTCAGTTCAAGTGCCCTATAGTACGGTTGACCTGTTTAGAGTATGGAGCTGCAGAAAAGGATAGAAAATGAAGGAGCTTCATCCCAGTTGAAAATTAAAGAATAAACGCTTCAAGGCTAAGTTGTCTAAAGACTCATGAATAAACCCTGACATTGCTATTTCATCCCCTACATACTGAGAAGGAATAGAACATTCATGGAAAAATTATCTGCAATGAAGTAGCATATTTAAAAATAAAAAAGCACTTTCAAAGTCCAAATGTCTTGAAGAGAGATATTTGGGAAAATGTGCAAAATTCAGAGATTTAAAACATGTGGCAATTCAATTTCTGTTCCGGTACACATTGATAAAAATAAGAGCTTTATCACATTTAAGAGTATTTCAACTGCATTCTTTTTCACAAATCTCCAGTGATTGTTAACACATCTCTTTCTCTCTCACATATGCACCCTCTCACACACCCCAACGTAGCAGGGTCTTTTTTTTAATTCATCACTTACTTGATTGTCATTTTCATTATCCTTAATGACTAAATATCGCAGCAGGTTTAGTGATGCCATAATCCTGCAAATTAGAAATATAGAATCAATCCCTTGCCATCTACATTTTTCTTCCACAGAAGGATGCCACTGGAGGAATTAATGTGGAACAGGTTATGCTGGAATACAAAACAGATCTTGCAAAAATGAAGAAAGGATGGAGCAGGCTAGATTCCCCTCCCTCCTGCAGAGTCCCTGTAAAACCTTTGCAGACTTTTATAGTTTATCAAGTGGAATTAGCCAGTTACCCAAATGGACTCTTTTGGAGTGTTAATTTACAGTAAGACTGGGCAAGTAATCTAGCAGGTATAATATAATCCTCCAAGGCAACTGGTAGAAAAAGCAGTAAAATAGACAAGAGAACAACTGAAACCTTTCTTGGTTGACCAATAAACTATACTGATTGCCTGTTAAAGAGGGGAAAGGTAAATAATTCAATTTGAATCTTGCTTGTCTCCCACAGAATAACCTTCCTGCTGGATTGCATGTGTCACTGAAACTCCATAGCTAGCCCACTTTCCCACTATAGTCATGTCTTCTTTCTGTACAGTAACAGAAAATCGAGCCAATGCTCAAAACTTACTATTTGAAGTGGTAATATCACATACAGAACATAACTTGCCCTCCAAATAATTTCTTCGGCAATCAAAAATCAAAGAGTGATACATGGAAAGCCACCTTATACAAGATCAGACCATCTATCTCAGTATTGTCTGCACTGACCAGCAGCAATTCTACAGGGTTTCAGAGGCAAAAGACTCTCCCAGCTCTATCTGGATATGCCAGGGATTGAACTTGGGATGCATGCAAGGCAGATGATCCACCACTCATCAACCCTAGTGGTGACCACTAGGTAGAAGTGAAAAGTCTTTGCCATCTACAACAATCCCTTCTCAGCTCTCAACACATTCATTCAACTCTGGATTGCCCAAAAGATGCTACAGGCAAGCTCAGCTTCTCCTCACTTCTAGTGGTTCCATTGATATCAGAAAGGTCCAAATGTGACTTCTTAAAACCAGATTCCACCGAGGTTTTGTAAGCTAAAGCATACCTCTCTGATCAGGAGCCAACAATAGCAGATTGGCTTATAGCCAGGCTTTCATTTATCCTTTGGTACCAATTCCTTGAGTCCTCTAGATAGAAAGCACAAATGAGATGAAGGATGGAGGCTTTTTCTTCTCCAAGTCTCCATTCAAAGGGGGGGGTGACACAGGGGGAGAACTGCCAATTAGTGTTTCTATTCTCCAAATTGAAGGGCAAGCAACATAGGCAGCTAAGAGTCCTCCTTGCCAGAGGGTACAGAGTGCTTACTTTCGTGTCAATCAGATTTATGTCAACTACTCTATTCCGAACTTAAAAATGGAAAGCGTAATGCTGGTGGTCAACAAAAGAGGTTTAAAGACTGTCACTTATGGACTCATTGTTAAAACCGTGTTTATGAAAGACAATCTTACTCGGCTATGAGTGATCGCCAAAGAAGAAGAAGAAGAAACCAATCCTCAGCTCCATGAACTGCCAAGCCCAAGAAAATGATTGCATTACAAAGGTTCTATAGTTCCCTTTAGAGAAAAGTTTCCAGAAAATGTCCAGTCCCTCTAATGGCCATTTAGACTGCCTGGGGATTCTCGATTAATAAAGATGCTGGACATTGTGGTACAATTTGGAGTTCCTGCAGCAGAGGTACAAGCTCAATGCTCTTTAAAGCCTACTAAAAGACAAGATGAAGTCTGATTCACATTTTAATACTTATAGTTAGGAACATGGTCTTAATTACTGAAAGTCAAAAGCAAAAGACCCAAAGATTATTCTCCCCCAAAATAAGATTTTTGTGGCTTGTTTTGCAATTCTAGTCTGATGTGCTTCTGATCACCTGTAGATCTTAGTGCAGAAAGCTCTGGTAAAATAAGCTACCGGTAAGTGTTAGTAAACTTAAGTTAATTGCCAACATTGTTTTAAAAGCTGCACTGAAGGCAACTGCCGGGGGGGGGGGGCGAGTCTAGCAAAATACTTTTGCAATTATCCTTTTTATATCTCACCTGTCTGAGTTCTGAAGAAGATCAGTTTCAGCACCTTCAGGAAGTGAGAGTATTATGTCTAACAGTGAGGCCAACTGGAGTCCAGTAAAAAACTTACTTCCCGTTGTACTCTGAAAAGCAACGTACAGAATAGGAAACAGATATGTTCTTTGTGCAGCCAGGAGCTGTATCAATATTACTGATGAGCAAGTTCCAGAAAAGAAACTACTAACTTTGTATTCCAGTTGCATGATATGAGCAACCATATATTATTGCTTCTTACTCTTGCCTAAGATCGACCCAGATTGCAGGTAAGGCTAAGTCAAACAGGTAAGGCTTAGCTCATTTGCAACAGAATGACTGGGAAGGAGCAAAGTGGTGGTGATCTGCTCTCTGGAAGCCTGTTTGCTTGTTCACTCATGCCAGGCTATGGTTTGAGTTAGCATTATGGGCGATGACACAATCTTTCCACAACGTTGCATCATTATTTAATTCCTTCCCCTTTAAGATTGATCCTTAGTATTTAAAACAGGTTCAAGATGAGAATTGTTCCAATACACCACCAATAACCACTAAACCCAAATAGTACAATAATAATTAGAATAAAGTGTTGTGCACATTTCTATGAATGTGTTTAAGCTACATGAATCATACAGTTTTGCAAGGTTTGGGATTTTTAAAGAGGTGTTGCATTTTAAAATGTCCTCTTAACTCTACCATAAAGATGTGGTAGTAAGTGGGAATGCCTCAGCAAGAAAAGAGATAGATGCACTTTATAACATGTGCACTGAAAGATAGTTGTGCTACATGAAAAAGGCCCTTTCTATATATCACTTGCATTTTCAAGTACTGTTTTCCCTGTTTTTACAAAAACTACCATCAACAGTGTGTATCCATGGACCACTTTGATTCCCCACCCTAATACACAGGTGTACAGTCTTCCACTTTCTTATATTCAGTAACCTTCCTTACCTGTAAGGATAAATCAATTTGATTTTTAATATTCTGAATGATGAATCCTTCTACCCCAGAATGGTTACTTGTCTTCAACAAACACCTGCGACACAAAAGATAGGAAAGGAAATATTATGCCCTAAACCATATAACTGCAACACAACTATCTAGAGAATAAAAGACTGCAATAAAAATAAAGCCAATTTATGGTAAAATAAATTAATAGTTATTGGAACTCAAAATTGCCTGATTTTTGGGGGGTAATTTGAGAACAGACATACCTGAACAACGTGAATTTCCCCTCTTCTTCAAACTTCTCTATATACAATTGTAAAATCTTTAAACTCTTCTTTCTCTAAATGGAAGCAGACGTAGCAGGGAGGGGATCAGGAAAACTGCACTTCAGATGCAACACTTCTAAAACCACATGACACCCAGTTACGTACCAGATGTTCAAAAGGGCACAGCGTCATGACCTTTACCAAATCCTGCCGTTAAAAAAAAAGGAAAAATACAAATTATAAAATGGAAATTCAGATAACACAACCCCTCTGAGAGCGAAAACAATTTAAAATGCTGTTTAAAAAGAACTAACTTGCAACTCACAAAAATAAAGGCACTAGAGCAGTAAAGCTGTAACTCCGTCCTTAAGCCACAATACTGCACATACACATTTTGGAGAGGTCAGGGCAGTAAGCGATCTTGTAAGTGTACTAGCTGCAATAAAGGCAGAGAGAAGTGGATTAAGGAGAGAGTGACAGAGATGCATCAACTCAAGATACCGTATTATGTCTAAGACAACCACAACACTATAGTGAGAAGAAAAGAAGTCCATTAACCGGTTGATACCCCATGTAATATACCGTATTTTTCTGTGTATAAGACGAGGGTTTTTTTTATATTAAGAAATAATGTTAAAAATTTGGGGTCGTCTTATACATGAGTAGTGCATAGGGGGGAATGGGCGATCGTTGGCAGCTGCGAGTAGGAGATATACAGCGGCAATTGGGCGGGTGATTGGTGTATGCGCCAAGGGCTGTTTGGGATTGGCTGTTGCGGCAATTGGGCGGCCAATTTGTGATTGGCTGTTGTTGCAGCAACTGGGCGGCCAATTTGTGGCTGCTGGCGGCGATCAGGCAGACGATTGTTGTCTTCTGCGAGGCATGCGATTGGCAGCTGCATTGAGGCAGGTGAGTGATGGTTGGCAATCCCCCCAAAAAAGTTCAATAAGCCTGTGCACCCCCCCAAAAAAGCTCAACAACCCTGAAATGGCAATCTCCCATTTTCTTCATTTGGAGTCCCCAAAAATAGGGGTCGTGTTATACACAAGGGCGTGTTATACATGGAAAAATACGGTAATCTACTTAAGTGAGCACTTTATGCAGTCTGCATACATGTGCGAGAGAATCAAGTTATGCTCACAATGTTTCTATATTCATGCTGGAGCCTTTTCACATCATAGTTCTGGGGAAATCCTATTCACCTCCTCATTTTGACCAACAAAAGAACCATCTTGCGCTCTTCATTTCACTTTGCACACTTAAAAGGCGGGAAAACCCACTGCAGTTATCTGGGTGGTTCCTCCTCTTATAACTTTTTGTTCTTCTGTTCTGATACGCTTCAAGCTGCCATCCTAACTTCACACTTACAAGAGAGTCAAGTTCTACTGTGGTCAGTGGGACTTGGGTCTTAGTAAACGTTCAAAGGATTTGGCTGCAAGTTTCAAAAATACTCGTAATCAAAACAGCAACTAGTAAAGCAAAGCGTTCAAGAGGCTGCACTTCAGATATCACATTAGGATGTATTTTGGATATGGGGGGAAATGCAGGAGTAAAAGCTGGGCTTTGTATTTAAAATATAGGATGAGGTTCTGAATGTGTTCACTAACTTTCATTCCATTGTTTCAATGTACTCATTTCACTGCATTTTGCTGCCCCCTTTGAAAATGGAGAAAGGGCTTACAGTACACTGCTATTCTAACTTGAAACATACATGTACTGAATTTGATAGCCATGTCTCCAAAGTTCTATGAAATTCTGGGATAGACTTCACTTCACTTTGCCATTTACCAATTCTCTACAGGACTAGTTAACGTAGGTGGAGGCAAAGCTTAATTTTCTGCTCCAAAAATATCTACAAGGAGCACTTGCCAGTAAATAAAAGAAACAAAATCTTAAAAAGAATATATGCCGAAAGCTTTAAGCCTCAGACTGAAGGTTTTAAATGTTTGTCTGTATCAGCCTGTTTAGTTAGCCGCGTCTGAAGCCTTTTTGTATTAGTCATATTAAAACGCTGGGTAAATAATTAAAGCTTATATTCTTTTCAAATCACTTGGGAAATAACACATTAGAAAGTGTAGCATGTGTGATTAAAAGTTTATGGTTTCCATCATATTACCTGAGGTGTTGTAATGAAGCCTTTGAACTCCAAATACTCAAGCAAAAGGCTATTATCTTCCAGCCTCAGTAGACAGTTCTCCAATAGCGCCTACAAATTAAGTTAATACAGTATATTGATTTTGAAGGACCACGGGTACTAATCTCATTTGCGCAATAAGAACATTTCCCAACTGATAGAACAGAAAACTGAGCAGAACAGGGCAACCACTATGAGCGTTTAAAGAACTGCACACGTAAGCATCGTAGCCTTTTCTGTGCAATTGACCCAATGGATGGAGGCGAATGTACCTCTGTTTTGGGGCGACACATGAAGGCAGGACTTTAAAGTACTGGAAAACTAGTACTTTAGAAGTCCTACATTTAACTGGAATGCAAGTCCCACAATGAATTAGGAACCACTTTAGTTTTCAGTTAACAAAATGATCGCCGCTATGGCAGATGGGGTGGAAGTTAGGAGGCAGGACTTAGAACGCACAAGGACCTTTGTGAAATGCCATGATTCTCCGTACACAAGATTAGTGGGATCCTGGTCAGCAAGGATCCTATCAGGGTTTGCCTTCCGCATGCCACATTCTTATTTCCCCCTCAGAAGTGAATGGGGGAAAGGTGTGTTCAGGAGGCCTCACTGGGGTAGTGGCTAAACCTGCTCCCTGATTACCCTGGGAATCAAGTCTGTTCTATTTGAATAGCCCCCCCTTTTCTTCACTGTAGCCCCATCCTGGGTTGTGTTTTTAAGACTGCATACACAACATACATTTAAAGCACATGGCTTCCTTCCAAGAATCTGGGGAACTGTAGTTTACCCCACACAGAAATACAATCCCTAGTACTCTTAACAAACTACAGACCCCAGGATTTGGGCGACAGGGGAGTCATGTGCTTTAAATATACGGGGTGTACGCAGCCTTAGTCATGCCTGACAGGATGTTGGGAATTTGCAGATTCAATAGAACGGGCTTTATCCATTCCGAGCAAATATGCTTAGACTGAGTGTTTCAATGTAGCCATGTTTTCAGACTCTACATGAAAGCCTGAATTAAAAGTGTCCCCAGGGCTTTTGACAGAGTGTTTTAAAAACACCAGCAAAAACACAGCACAATCCGTCAAGCGTGCCTCCATTTATTTTCAGCTGCAGTGGGTGCAACTCCTCAGCAAACTACATTCGAATTAATAGTGCCTGGTTGCTTAGCAACAGTGTTTAATGGATTAGGCCAAGAGGGACTGCAGCTCAGGAGGAGGAGGAGGAGATGTGCTTTGAATGCGGAAGGGACCAAGTTCAATCCCTGGCACTTGCAGTTAAAACGATCAGGTAGAAGATGAGGCGAGAGACCTTTGCTCCGGGCCCCAAAGAGCCACAGCTAGTCATCCAGAGTATAGACAGTACTGGGCTAAGGACCGACCAATAGCGATCTGGCTTACAGCACGTCCAGCTTATGCCTCTCCAATTGCCATGGCAGGCATTTAAACTTTGTGCAAGGGCACATGCTACTGATAGAAGCATGCTTAGGGGCAAGTCATGCTGCAGCCGTAAAGATATCTGCTTAGAAGTAAACTCCATGGAAACGCATGCAGCTGAAATGAATGCCAATAAAGCTATATGTGGAATCAAGAGTGATGCTGGCCAATCCTATTTCTGTATAAAGAAACAAGTCACACTGAGTTGAGTGAGACTTACTCTAAGATAGACATATAATGAAGGCTGCAAACTCACATCCATCCCATCATTTAAAACAGGGGTGGCTAACCCCCAAGTTTGGGGGCCTAATCAGCCTCCACAACAATTTTTTTCTCCTCCTCGCAATGTCTGTTTTTTGCCAGAAACAGCAAAAACGCATTTTATTATTAGACAGTGATGGGGTGCACAGATGCAGATTGTTCCCTCAGCTGGCATCAGATTGTTCGTTTGATGAACAGGCAAGGGCACTCCTTCTTCTCAGCTGATCTGCATAGATCAGGTGGTGGGGCTGTGTGCCCCCATAGGCCAGATTGAATAAAGGGTGGCTGCATCTTCCGTTGGTACCCAAGCCGCCACAGGTTCGCCAAGGGTGAATGTGGTCCTTGGGCCAAATAAAGGACACCTCCATTAATTTACAAAAACAAACCTGACAACAATAGCCAGCAAGACCGAGTTTATGCTTTCTGAAAGCACAAGGAAGAGTAGCATGTATATAAACACTACACTTACAAGTCCTTTCGATAAAATAGATTCTTCTGTCCTGTAAAAAAATTAAAACACTGTCAGGTATTTTTAAATGTCAGTTTAAAATCCATCTTTCGTTGCCCTTTCTCTTAACATCCAAGATGTGCTGTTTCCAACATATTAGCCTCAGACCTCCTTCCTAAGCAACTATTTTGCAAAGGGTCCTCAATTTGAGCATTTCCCTGTGATGCTTTTGTAGGTTTTGCAAACAATCCTGCCTAAGTCACATGGTACTCCTGTAGGTCAGATCCTGCGCCAACTTTTGCTACAATTCCTCACTCCAGTTGCAATCTAGTGCTGTGACGGTTGCCACCCTCCCCAACCCAAGCATATGAATGTAGATGACCACTCTTGGAAGAACATCTACTTAGGTTAAAGCAGCAGCATCATCCTTTGAAGCTGGAGTTTGGGTACCAATTTTGGTAGGCTCAAGCCTTCACTGTCACAGCTACTACGTTTTCAAAAGGCACAAAGCTACCTAATTTATTTATTTTTTAGCTTTTATTAAAGCATCGTTCCCTTTCATGAACAGGCTGATAAAAACAGAAACAAAAGAGAAAAGGGATAAATAGCTTACCTTTTCAACAGAACTCCAACATGCACCATATTGCACTGCAGAATGTATGATGGGCTACAAGAAAGAGTAATTCATAAGTATAACCTACAAGATACACAAAATCTAGGCAAGAAAGTCACATCTATTCTATGTTAAACCATAGGTGGAGAACCTATCGCCCTCCAGATGCTGTTATCAGTGCCTATCAGTACAAGTGACAACATACAGCAAGCCAGCCATATGAATAAATTCACAAAAGATGCTATCCCACCATTTTTTGTATTAACTTGCCTGCCCACTGTTATATACATATGTAACATATGTAACTAAGGGCTTGTCCACACTTACCTTTTGTCATGCTTTTTCCAGGCACAGGCCTGGGCTTAAAAACCCTGTGTCTGAGCATTTTATTTTATTTTTGCCCAGAGTTTTCCCTGTGAAAATCTGCTCTCTAGTTCTCAATCACAGCAAATGCTAATTCTGGTTTCCCACAGATTGGCATTTGCTCCGACTGATAGCTAAAGAGCACGTTTCCATGGGGAAAGTTCCGGAGGAAAAATAAAAGGGCGCTAAAGACATGGAGCTTTAAAGCGAGGACCGTGCCTGGAAAGAGCACAGAGAAGGTAAGTGTGGATAAGCCTTAAATTTCAAGTAGAACAGAAAACCACCTTTCGTTAAGCTTTGTGGGGTCACCCGGATTACAAGCTGTCAGGCTTCGGGGAATCGGCTTCCTCCCCCGTGGCAGTAAATAAGATGATCAAACGAAAGGAACGTCTTACCAGTTAGATTCTTTAATAATCACAGTGAGAGACAAAAGATCATGTCTCCCTAGAAATGGCGGTGCTCCCAATTAAGGCTCACTCCCCCCTCCGTCCCTATTAATTTATGTCACTCTTATGTTTTGTAATTTGAGCTTGTGCCCTCTGCGCTTTCTGTTCTGAGACTTTCTGAGCTCTTCTCGACTTTGGGGAGGGCAGTGGAGGAATGCTGTCCAACGACTGTGAATCTATTAACCTTCTATTAACCTTCTCTCTCCCAGTGCTTCTTCTTCTAGCTGTTGCCCATCCAGTATTTCCCAGCTTCTGCCTTCTGAACTATGCCCCTCTGCAAACCACTGTTCCAAATCTACGCTGTCCTCCTGTTCCTGGGAAGATTAAGGATCGGGGGAGGGGGTGGCTCCCACCATTCCTCCTCAGTGCAGCCCTCCTCAGCACAGTCCCTGACACAAGCCTCCAATCCCTCTCTTTTTAAAGTACTTACTTGAAGACGACTGGAAGGCAGTCAATACCAAAGCAGTCCTGAACAAACACCATATAAGACAGACATGCCAGAGACTCTGCTGATTGCTCTTTGTCCATTTCTAGTATGTCTTCATCCCAGCATTCATATCTGCATCTATGCCAAGAGAATACTTTTGGGAGCAATTCTCTAATATCCAGCAAAATGCCCTATTGAAAAAAAGAAGAGGACTTGCTGTTTTCCATGCCTAGAGATATATATAGTGAGCAAGATACATCAAAGTGATAGGAAAGAAATAGATTTTTTTTTTTTGCATAAACGTGTTTTTGTATTTAAATTTCATTAATATTATATTTCATTAATTTATCAATCACCTTTAACATAAGTCACAAGGTGATTTGCAATCACACAATAAACACATAAACACACACACACATGTATATTTAACTCTCCCACAAAGACAACACCACAAACACTCACGGCAGCAATCTATTTTTAAAAAATACTCCACCCAGCTGAAAAAGCTTGTCAAAGCAAAGCATGTCTTCAGTTCTTTTTAAAAAGGCTGAAATAGTGGGTGCCTGTCATAACTCAACAGGGGTGGTGTTCCACAAAACAGGAGTAATCTAAACTTCTCCTTAGATACAGCTTTTGCTTTTTGTTATAGTAATAAAAATTGTATTATTTATAACCCAGCCATCTGGCCGGGTTGCTCCAGCTACTCTGGGCAGCTTCCAACACATATAAAAACATTAAAAATCAAACATTAAAAACCACCTGATACAGGGCTGCCTTCAGATGTCTTCTAAAAGTTGTATAGTTATTCATCTCCTTGACATCTGATGGGAGGGTGTGAGATGCAACCTTCTCTTTGCAGTAATATTTTTATATTCTTTTATAACATTTTGAGGATATATATATATGGAAAGTTGTGTTTGCATATAATAAACACCAATGATAATGGCACCCTAAAATATCCTCAACTCAAAATATGTAAACAGCCATAATAGAATGCAGGTTTAAATTAGATATGTGACCACCTGTTCAAACTACCAAATTACAAGCTCTATTTTGGTTCACTGTTATGTTAGAAAAAGCCAAATACAGTGGTACCTCGGGTTAAGTACTTAATTCGTTCCGGAGGTCCGTTCTTAACCTGAAGCGTACTTAACCTGAAGCACCACTTTAGCTAATGGGACCTCCTGCTGCCACTGCGCCGCCAGAGCACGATTTCTGTTCTTAGCGGAGTTCTTCACCTGAAGCGTACTTAACCCGAGGTACCGCTGTATACAAGCATGTGCAGCCTGAGGTCCCCCTACCCCCCACACCTTACAGAATCCATATATGAATCCTGAAAATGGGGAGAAGAAGTCTAAGTTATTTCACAAGTATTAAAAATGGCAAAAAACACCACCACCAAATAAACACTCACGGTGCACTTACTAGTATGTCCGCAGCAAACTGCCTTAGGGAATACTGAGGAGGATCTTCAGACAGTTGATCCAGCTCTGCCATTAGCAGGGGATATTTCAAGCTTTTCAGGCAACTGAAAACCAAAGCGTCCAAGCACGTTACAGGAAGCATTCATGATAACCACTAACAAAGGCATCAGTAACGGAAATTGAAATTGTGTAGCCTTCAATTGAAGGGAAGAAAGAACACATCTTGGAATTTAGGAACTGGCACAATGCCTAGAAATCGTTGAAATACTGAATTTATTTTGTAAAAACAAGCTTTGTCGCTTAGAACCTGACGGAAGAAAGGCAGGATATACAAGCCCTGTAGTTACTGAAGACTTTGCTGGTTTGGGATGGCGGGAAAGAAAAATGTGTGGGACCTAAGAAAAAAACTGAAGTCCACAACTTGTGGGTTTTTTTCTTGTTTTTTTTTAATGCCCTGCAACTCATCAATTGATTCTGCTCTATTACTTTGAAATTGTTGAAATACTGAATTAATTTTTTTAAAAAATAAGCTTTGTCACTTAGAACCTGAAGGAAAGCAGGCAGGATATACAAGCCCAGAAGTCCCTCACGTCAGACAAGCAAGCAGCCTATGTCTTGGTGGTATATTTCTTACTTTGCTTGTCAGCCCAATGCTCAAACATGTTTGTCTGCTGGCAAACAACATGGCATCATGCTTTATTATAAAACCACTTTAAGCAAGAGTTACGTGTGTGGGGGGGTACTTACTATTTTAGCAATTCCTCCTTCAGTTCTTTGTAATCTCCACCTGATGAGGTCTCCATGTGTTTAACAACCTCTTCCACAAAAGGATTCACAAAAGGTGTTAAAGCATTGCAACACTGGCAGAGACCATGCTTGTCTTCTTGTAGCTGTTGCTTTGTGTAAGGTACTGGCAGAAGCGAAATCTGGTTCAAAATGGTAGACAATGACAACCCCACCGAATAGGCCTTCTTATTCTGGAGTTTCAGAAGCACTAAAACAAAGAAAAACAATTCCAAAATGCTCGTTACAAGTTTTACGTTGTAATGATTAGATATACATTATTTTCCATCCAAGAAGGAACTGAGTAAAATGGGGTTGTTGAATCGACACCAGCTGTTGATTCTAAGCTTCACTAAGGTCTCATTCAGAAATGGACATTCACCTTCTCCTGGAGGTGTTCTATGGAGCTCAGAAGCCTTAATATCATTGCCATTGGAACGTGGTACAATAAAAGTCAATACCTCTCCCTTTCAAGTTACATAATGCAATGCACTAAAGTTAAACCTACTTTAGAACTGGAATATACAGTCGTACCTTGGAAGCCAAACGGAATCCGTTCCAGAAGTCCGTTCAACTTCCAAAACATTCAGAAACCAAGGCGCAGCTTCCGATTGGTGGCAGGAAGCTCCTGCAACAAATTGGACGCTGCGGAAGCCACGTCAGACGTTCGGATTCCAGAAGAACGTTCGCAGACCGGCTCGCTTCTGGGTTTGTGGTGTTTAGGAGTCAAAACGTTCTAGTGCCAAGGCGTTTGGCTTCCAAGGTACGACTGTATGTAGCTGGTTTTTCAATCATATCCTCTCCCACTGAAAATTAGCAATGTTAGATAGGAAGCCCATAGGTTGGTAACCAAGTTATTATGGGCTTTGATGTACACACTGGGTTTTTTAACTTCTCTTTTGGAACAGCAGACACAAACACAAACCCCATGCTAAACTAATTTTGCTCTGGATTCTCAGGGTAATCTTGGGCAGGTTCTTATCCCAGCCTCAGCTTTCCTTCAATAAGAAGGAAAGGATTAATAGTGGAGGAGCCCAGCAACCAACAACAACAAACACAACAACAACCAGTATCAAATCCATAAAATGGGATTCTCCAAATCCTGTGACTCCCCCCCCCCGTTCCTTAAATTTCCCTTTCAACTGCATATCATTTCTATTCCAAATTATTTTTTTCTACCTCAAATTTCCTACACTATTTTTAAAATTACAACTGTTCTTAAAATCCTGCCAAGTTACAGGGAACCAAGTTACAGGGAACCAGGCAGAGGGCCTTCTCGATAGTGGCGCCTGCCCTGTGGAATGCCCTCCCACCAGATGTCAAAGAGAACAACAACTACCAGACTTTTAGAAGACATCTGAAGGCAGCCCTGTTTAGGGAAGCTTTTAATGTTTGATGGATTATTATATTTTAATATTTTGTTGGAAGCCGGCCCAGAGTGGCTGGGGAAGCCCAGCCAGATGGGCGGGGTATAAATAATAAATTATTATTATTTTGTTGAATATATATGGCATAAATATCCTATAGAGGTAATATATAAGTACTAATAAACAATAATTATACCACCATGACTTGGGATAACGTCCCTTAAAGTCACAACTGAATGACATCTCTTAACTGGCAAGGTGCTCCACCACCCTCTCTTGTGTCTAGTATCCAGAAAATAAATGCTTATTACCTTCCTGCAGAGGCTTCAGTAAAAGCAAAATAGTTTGAGACCTATGTTCCCCGGAGGCTTGTTCAATCTGCTCCAAGAAACCCAGCACAAGCTCTTTGGGACTGCACAGCTGCAAGAAAGGAAAAAGCCAGGGATATGCTGCTCGTAATGTTTATTTTTGACATTGTTTGATAACAAGCCACCACTTTACAATGACAAGCATATGGCAAATCAGTGCATCTTATGCAATAATAAATGACTTCTACCCTATTCTTAAAAACCCATAAAATGCAAAATTAAACAGTTTTCGGTTGTTCGGTCATTAAATCTGCATATGCTTGCATAAGAGATCTAAAATTATCCACGCATGTGCTGGAAAATCTTACCCAAGGCAACCTCCTCTACAAGCTACTACAAGCCCAGTTTGAAAGGCACACTAAGCAAGGGGATGCCAAGGTTTTTTGGGGCCAGTGGCTACACCTGTGATTTTTAAAAGTGCTGTGGGGGTACAACATAACACAAAACAGCTGCCACATCCAAAGCAGCAGAGAAAGAGACAGGATCACAAAACGGTGGGCGTCCAATCCATGCACCTAATGAAATGTTTAAGGTGGCATGTTCAGCGTGAGGCCGAGTCAGTGCAAACAGTCTCTTGTGCATTTTGAGGGGATATTTACAGAGACCTTTTGTTGGCACCACAGAAAGCATGGCTGGTTGCACTAGCGTCTGTGTGACCACATATTGGCAACCCCAACACTAAGCCAAACCATGGAGGAACAGAGTGGCTGCAATCTCCTCCCTTGTGAACCTGTGCAGTTGCACTAAGCCATGGTTTGGCTTAGCATTGCATACAAACTGGGTCACAGTATGAAGCGATACAATATAGAATTCCAGCCTCACTTATGCAGATTTAACTAACCCAATCCACCTGGTCCCTTGTCACTCATTTAAGCACAGTTGTACCTCGGAAGTCAAACAGAATCCATTCCGGAAGTCCGTTTGACTTCCAAAACGTTCGGCTTCCAAAGCCGGTTTCTGATTGGCTGTAGGAAGCTCCTGCAGCCAATCGGAAGCTGTGGAAGCCCCGTCGGACACATTCGGCTTCCAAAAGAATGTTTGAAAACCGGAATACTCACTTCTGGTTTTCAATTGTTCGAGAGCCGAAACATTCGATTCCCAAGGTGTTCATGAGCCGAGGTACAATTGTAAACTCTTTCTGTCCCCACTGAAGGACCACCATTCTCCCTATCCTCACAAATTTCCACACACAAACATTACTCCCTCAAGGAGCTCAGATCCCAAGAATGTCTCCCAACCCCATCAATCAGTGAAGAGGAAAGCTAAAATATACTCTTCTAAAGAGTCCCGAGGCAGCTAGAGGGATAGACGCCATGATTTACCTCCATCAACTTATCTAGTATTTTCAGGCAGTGTTCTCTCTCAACTTCATCTTGCTTATACGTCAGCAGGCACCTGATTAAAGGACCAACAAGATTCCAGCCCATGCTTTTGACAATAACCTATAGGGGGAAAATGTTTCAAACGGCAATTTATATGACAACAACAAAATGAGCATTGTGTGCTTTGCTTAAGAAAGCCAGTAATAAACACCCTGCAGCTGCAATTGTAATATTTATGTATAGCTAAATAATGGTTTGCCGAGAACATGCCAGTATTGGGAGCAACAATAGCAGCTTTGCAGCTTGAAACATCACTACTGAAAAATACAAAGAAGGTATTTCTGCATAGAGACACAAGTCCACCCACAGGTTGCCTGTACCATTTACTTAGTTACGGGGATAGTAGGAAGAGACTAAAGACGGGGAATTGTCTGATGAGGAACTGTTGAGATGGAGTCTTTAAAAACACTGACTTGCTATGGAAGAAAGTACCAGGGAGGAGTTACATTGTGGTGCTGTTAATGCCCAGGTTGCAGGTTTGATCCCTGTATGGGACAGCTGCATATTCCTGCCCTGCGGGGAACTGGACTAGATGATGCTCGGGGTCCCTGCCAACTCTACAATTCTATGATTCTATGAAAAGGCTATATGCAAAGGAGTAGCTCTCCTGCCTTGGGAGATCTATATTATTAGAGCAAGACTGGGAAAATACAAGATTACCGGTAAGTTTGTTATATTGCAAATATTACTTGCCCTGCAATTAAGAGGAAAGTGTAGAGAGAACCTGCTAGCTGTGCTGCAGCCAAACCAATTGCGACTTCTTTATGAGGGTTCAGAGGAATCTGGTGTTCCCCCTAACAACTGGAGTTCAGTGTCTGCTGTTCCCCTATACCTATGGGACCCAAGCCAAGATCCAGGAAAGGCCAGAAGAATGCCTCCTTGCTGTAACCTCCTTTTAGTTTACGTTTTGATGTAATTCCAAAACAGAACTCTTCCTCCCAAGAGACTAGTCCTAAAACAAAGCAACACAGGAGGGGTGGGTGCCAGGGAGTGATCGATCTATCGCCTAAGTGGAGGAAAGGGAAAAGGCGGGCACCATAGTCCAGTGAAGGGGGGCAGCACATTTTAGAAGAGTGGTGTGGATTAGCCTCCCAGAAGCATCACAAAAAACAGGCAAGCCAGGGATGCCATGATGAAGTTTATCCTACTGTCTTGCCCTGAAGGTCAAATGGTGTTTTAACACCAGGTGTGGCTCAGTGACATTTCAGAACACAGGCATGTGTGGAAAATTCCCATGACATCCTAAGTTTATAAATTGTCAGGCCACAGGGTGGAAGCCCAGTCAGTCATAGGGTTCAATTCCCTTCATTCCAACCGTTTTAATAAGGCTCCCTTGCCTTGGTGGCAAAAGGGAGTGAGCCTGGATGTTCCCAAGAAATGCAACTGAATGTTATTGCTCCAGCAATGTGCACGTGGCCAAAATCTGTACAGTTACCTCCAGCTGGCTTTAGTAGTTATGACACAAACATGTATTTTAAACTCACCTTGTTTTTCTCATTTTGAACAACTTCCAGTACATCGGAGACATATCCTTCTTCAAAGCACTTCTGTCCCGCAACTTGAAAAAGGTTGAAGTCTTCCCCTTTGAAATCCTCTTCTTCCAGAATTTGCTAGAACACGTTTCCCATTGTAATTCATAATATGCAATTAAAACGCACAACACTTTAGCTTCACGATGCAATACTAATTCTGTATTAAGCCGAACAAGATTCTTTAGTCACAAATCTGACAGCAAGTCCAGAGACTTAGGGTCTTATTCAATGCAGTGCTAAGGGGAGTGTTCCCTCAAGCAGCCCAAAATGCTCATGCTGACAGAACAATCTTCCCTCTTCTCCCTTGAGGTTCTCCCGACCCAGAATATTTGGGGAGGACACAGTAGCAGGAGAGATGGGGAAAGTCCTGCAGTAGCAGGAATCCTTTTGCAAGCTCTCCCTAGTGGAATGAGTGAATTGAATATGGTCCTTTGTATTTTCCCCCAAAGCACAGCCTTTTAGAATTATTTTCTTCAAACTACTGCCTATTGATAAGGCTTCGACACAAAGTGTTTTTGCTTTTGCTAGGCAAATGGAGGGTAGTAGCAACACTCCCCAAACAGAAGAACAGAGTGGACGATCAAATAATGTTGTACTGTGTTACCTGTAGAGCAAGGATGAGGAAACTCAAGCCCAGAGAGAACAAGGGGTCATCCTGGCCTCTCAACCCACCCCTCAGGATTCTCCCCAAGCTACACTCTCACTAGCAACAGATCACATCCTCCTTGAATGCTTTTGCCTGGCTGGAATGCATCCTTGAACTATGACAATGCCTCTTGTTTGCCTAGACAGATGGGAAGGTGAGGGTATGTGCACAGAAACCTCTGAGTTTTGTGTGGTTGGATATTACCTAATGCATAAACCCATCTCCCACTAGCTTGCGGCCCCCAGAAGTTTCCTCACAGGGGAATGTAAAAACTACCGTATTAGATCAGTAGGTTTTGCGATTTGGTATAGTTTCACAAGCAAAACAATCACTTACACATCTTTGTATGATGTCTCGAAGTTCATCTTCAGCCATTATTTCCTGATCTTCAAGGACTCTATCACAAATTAAAAAGACACACTTGAATGAGACTCACTTTAAACTAAATCAGAACTGGTTGAATGTCTTTTTTCCCCCTTTTCCCTACGGCTGACATTCTCCAACAGAAAGTTATGGACAGACCAGCTAGAAAACTACTGAGTAAGTCAGCAAAGGTAGGGTGCTGCCTTGTATTGAATCAGACCCTTGGTCCATCTACCTCTGTATTGCCGACACCAGGAGGAGTCAACATAATGTCCTCCAGTTATTGGGACTCCAGTCAGTTGCAGTCAACATTGGCCAATGCCATGGGATGATGGGAGTTTTAGTCAGCAGCATCTGCAGGAGAACCACATTGGGTATCCATGTCCAGTTCTCCAGGCCTCCAGACAAACTAGGCATTTTGGGGTACTTCTTAGGGCTGATGTGCCCCAGCAGGGCAGACTAGGGTGGCTCTCCCACCCATCACTAGGACTGCTTGGCAATGCGGCTGTCATGCTCCTTGTCACACATTTATTTACCAGGCAGCAACACTGTTAATGGCCAGAGAACCAATTAGCTTGCGGATTTACATGGTGGCAGGCTATGCCTCCATTACCATTTTTTGGCCCACCGGTGAGCAGTTGAGCGACCTTGGAAGCTGCAACAGCACCACTGCCAGGGAGCCCAAGCGGTGGCAGGTCCTAAAGTGAACTAATCAATTCATCAACAAGTTCAGCTTTATTTATTTGGGCCTGAATAGAGACAACGGCTTCCTTCCCCACTGCATTTGTTCATTAACCAAGAACAGTCACCTAGGCTGTTATATCATCACTGCTGCTGTAAAGGGTTACCATACTGATCCTGCATAGGTCCTGGCACTAACCCAAATGCCGTAATCTGTACTTTTTATGCCTTTCAATCCCCTCCACCACGACGCCTTGAAGATGCGTCTGATGAAGTGGACGGAAGTCCACGAAAGCTTACGCCGCAATGAATTCATCCCAAAGCAGCCTCTCACAACCTAGTGCTCTCCAAATAGACTCAAGCTCCCATCTGTCCTGGCAAATGGACGTGGGAAGGCAGCCTCAACATCCATTGCTCTCCTACTTATAAGGGAAGCTTTTCAAGCCCTTTTAATCCGAATTAAATGGGGCACGCCTCATGCTTATTGCAGCCTATGGAGCATATTATTACAGTTCTGCTGAGTGCTGCTGTGGCACATCCACACCCCTTTTTATTTTTATGCAATTAAAAAAAGAGAGAAATGCGAGAGGGGTAAGCAGCTTAAAAAACAACAACCATGAAACCCCAACAGTTAAGGTAAAAAAGAAGCTGGGAGTTCAGTTGCTTACAAACCAGGGTTTCCCAAACTTGGGTTTCTGGACTACAACTCCCATCGTCCCTAGCTAGCAGGGCCAGTAGCCAGGAATGATGGGAAGTGTAGTTTTAAAAAAAAACCAAACCCCACCCCCGCTGGAAGACCCAACTTTGGGAAGCTCTGCTATAAACAGAGAGAAGCGGGTTTGCTGCTTCTGAGTCACCACCGCTCCTTCTCTCTATCCCTTTTTTTCCTTTTTTAATTGTCAGCCCACCATGCATTAAAGACGACTCCGCTTACCCGAAGGAGCAGCCCCGCCGCAACTAGGCCTTGTGGCAAAGGCGGCCGCCGGCAGCAGCAGCAGAAGCGCCGCCCCACCCGCTCGTAGCCCGACAGCGCCTCGGCGGTTGAGAGCTCAGAGGTGGCGATGGCGGAAGAGAAGCTGCTGAGCGCCGCCCAGGCCAGGAGCCGCCATCGCGCAGGTAAACGGGAGACGACGGCCCTGCACGCGCGCACAGACACGCGCGCACCCCCGTTTTCCTTCCGTGGGCCGTTCCTCCCCGCTTCCTGTGCGTGCGTAGCGAACGGGGAGGGATGAACCAACCGGCGTTCCTCGAGGGGTGACCGCAAGGCGAAAGAATTGCGGGGGGGGGAGGGGGGACTGAAGGCGTCGGGAGTGAGAGGACAAAATGCCCCCCATGCCACACACACAGAGCGAGACTCCTCCACCCACCTAGGGGCCCGAGGTCCCTTCAGCCCCCCCAATAAAATATTTGAGGGGGGCAGGCCTCCCCACAAGCTGTTGGGCATTGCCATTCAAATAGTGTGTCCTGTGGTCGATTAGGGCTTACCTGCCCCACCCCCCAGTATTTTATTCATGTTGGCACCATGGGCATAGCCAGGATTTTTTTTTGTTGGGGAAGTTGAGCTTTTGGGGGGGGGAGAGATAGCCCCCAAAGTTGTTGTTTTTTTTAGTGGGTGTGGTGGGCAGAACTACAGTTGATTTTTACTCATTTTTGAGGATTTACATGCATGCTTGGCATGCGCTAAGTCCACCCAAACTCCTTTTGCTGTGTGCTTCAGTTTTTAACATTGGGCTTGCTTTCCTAGGAAGCGACCACCACTGAATAGGATAGGTCCCTGCTTTGGACAGTTGGGGCATAGGTTTGCGCTGTTAAGAGGGCAATTCCCTATAAAGTTGCTACTGAGTGTTTCCTGTGGGAAATGTTCCTCTGCAAAACTTGCCTGGGATCGATTCGTGCCACCTGCCGGGGTGATTCATTCAGCTGTAGTTCCCGCATTGCAGGGGGTTGGGATAGACCACCCTTTAGGGTCCCTTCAAATTCTACAGGATTCTGTGCTGTGCATCTGCAGTCCTTTGCCAGTTCATCTGGGGCAGGGGAATCTCACCCAACACAGCCATAGGACTTGCTTTCAATTAAGCTCACATGGCTCACGTACTTGAATCGGGCCAGACCGTAGCTAAGCGGAAAGCGCTGCATATATATGGTAGGTTAATCAACTTTCCCTCCTCTTGGCGGTGCTTTTAAGCTCACATGCTCAAATCGGGCCAGACCGTAGCTAAGCGGAAAGCGCTGCATATATATGGTGAGTTAATCAACTTTCTTGGCGGTGCTTTTCAGTGTTTGCCCACGGCTACATGAGGAGATATGTACAGCACCTGCTGAACTCTGCTGTAAGAAAACGGCCTTGCCAAAATAAAATGTAGGACCTCAATTTACAAGGGTGGCGTTCAGGGAAACGGCAGGGTTTCGTCATGTGAACAGGATTCTCTTATGGGTCATACGTGTAAGGTGATGCACATTTACTTAGGTATAATAAATAGACTCACTCAAACTGTTCTTCAAAATGTTGAAATACTGCTTTGCCTAGTCCTGGCCCTTTAACAGGGGACTGGAACAAATTTTAACCCGTGACACTTTTCCTGACACAGGGATGGAAGGAGAAAGCATCACTTGCTTAAATTTGGCCTCTGAGGCTGCCACTTAAAGGAGCAACACCGGGGCAGAGAGTTGGCAACTGTACCAATGAAGTGATTGGTCCTGTAAAGTATTTCAATTCTGTTTATGAGTGCACAATATAATAGCCTTTTAGCTTATCCATCTTCCATCTATGCATTCAGTATTGCTAATTTGTGCTACAATGGCCTTCTGTAAACAAGCCTGGGCAGTAAACATGTAAAAATCACTTTTTCCCACAGTTTAACTGTCCTGAGACTGTGTATGTGATAATGGTTCAAATATATTAATTGGCACTTAGTGGTGTTGGGTATTTGCCTGGACTCTTATTCTGTAGGGCAAGTAGTCATCTTTGCAGCTGGTAAAAGTTCGTTCTAAAATTACACATGCAACCAAGGACAAATTGCAAAAGTCTCCATATGCTTTATGATGTGCTTCTGCAGTGTACATTCAGCTTTTTTTCCTCAGTATTTGCATACATAATTATAGAGAACTTCCGTTTCCAGACACCTGTATAATACAATTCACCAACTTCTATAAGCAGACACCAATATACTAAATGTATTAAAATGTATGAAAGCACACTTTTTGAAAAGAGACTCATGAAAGGTATTCCCCAAATGTCTTAAGTCAATATAATCATTTGTTTGCATGTTATTATTTTTAGGAAATAAACAGTCGAGTGCTTTGAAAAATGAAGATGCTGCACAAAGGTATCATATCTCTAAACATAGCATAGTTAAACCAAATACTGTTAAACCAACAACATCTGCAAGGCCACAGGTTTCCTATACCTTGTGTTATTCATACGGCTAATTTGTTCTCTTGTAGGAAGGCGGCGCTTGAAGCTGCCATTAGAAAGAAGATTGAGGCTGAGCGAAAAGCCTTGCAGGTTGTCGAACGCCTGTTGGAAGAAGATATCACGGAAGAATTCCTTGTGGATTGTGTAGGTCCTCTTTTTCTTGGCAAGTTTTATACTGCTTTGTGTTTCAAAAAGTTTGTTGTTACTGTTGGATAAGCTTTGGCCAGCCTTCTGTATAACATGTGCACACTCATCCCAGTCCAGACGTAGTTTGCAGACGCTTAGCAATGCACTTCTGTGTTTGCTCAGGAATGAGTCCCACTGTTTTAAATGAGGCTTACTGAAGGAAAGCATGCTTTGTTCCAGTGCACAAGTCCCATTAAAATCAAAGGCGCATCTTACGTTTGCATTCTTTGTCCCTTCAGTTTTCATGCAGAGATGCATATACCTATTAGAAACTTACAGACTAGTTGTGGCTAACCCAAGTTTCTCTGATTTTAGTTAAATCATGTAGCTCATTAAGGCAGGATATGGTAGCAAAGTTGGGACAATCTTGTTTTGCTTAAAACAGGAAATAGTGTGACAAGCTTGAGGGTGGAATTTAAAAAATATGGCACACTGTAGATTGTCCTGAAGTAAGACCAGCTTTTCCCAGAGTGGTACTTGCAAGATTTCCAATCCTAGTAAATTGCTCGTATTAGAAATAGAACAGAGCTTAGGAGTTAGGGAGTTCCTTGATATTTTTAATGCTACTCTGTACAGTTCAAGCTGCAACCCAATACACACTCATGTGGGAGTAAGTCCCATTGAACAAAGTGGGTCTTACATCTGACTAGACATGCATAGGATTGTGGTGTCCGACGATTGTGTAGATCTCCTCAACCCTGAAAAGAGTTTTGGTCTCTACCAAACAACCCATATTAATGCCTTCTCTAAGGGCAGGGCATTTTCAGCCCATGGGCTGCATTAGACACTCCACTCCTGCTTTATTTGCTCCTCTCTTGGAAGTAGCAGGTATTCTGGAAGATTTGAGGGAGTAGCAGATACTACGGAGTCCCATCAGATATTTGCAATCCCATCCAGACAAGCAAGAGACATTATCAGAGATCAAGGACATATTCCAGCCAGGCAAAAACACTCAAGAGTGTGAAACAGTGCCAGCAAGGCGTGTGGCTTGTAGAAAAGGGACGTGGTATGAGGAGAGCTCGAAGGACCAGAGAGAGACAGAGACCTAGAGTTTGCCCCCCACTCCTGCAGGCCTGATGTTCCCCATCACTGCTGTAAGGCATTTTTTGTTACCCGATTTTGCAGATACAGGTAGATGCACTGAAGTGGGAAGAGAGTGACTTCTCTAAGGCTGCACAATGAGCTCAACATGGAGATGAGTCTGAAACAGGAGACTTCCTCATTTGTAACTCAGACTATTAGTTTTCAGGGCTCCTAAATATTCTGGCAGCCCAATCTGAGGCACCTTTCCTTCGGGTGTTGGTGGGAGACTCCATGGATTTCCATGAAAATGACTTCCAGTAAAAAACCACTCATGTTTTATTGCATTTCCAGAGCTTAATGTTTCATTCTTTAAAACCCTTCTAAGAGAGTCAGGTACATTGCACTCTTGCTGGGCCACCCTAAGCAAATTGAATCTTGCAGCCACCTACTTGGAAATAAGCCTCATTGAAGAAAATGTGACTTCTGAGTAATCATAATTACATAGTCATGCATATAAGCACCACAAGTGATGGCAGCTGGAAGATGTGCATCATTTATGCAAAATATTTTAAGCGGTCTCTGTTCTGTTCCATCCTGCCAGAGGAAAAGCAGTTGTTGCACCTTTGTTTTCATTCAGAAAAAAATTAGAGACAGAATCTAAAAGATAGACTTTCTTTGTCATTGTTCGCAGTTTCTGTTCCTTTTCCAATTTTCTGCTGCTTTGTTTTCTTGAAAACGTTTTTTCCTATTCTAAACTTTTTATTTGTTTTGAGTTTCAAGGCAGTACCCTGTAACTTACACCTGTGTATTTTCATATTTTCAGGGGAAGATTATAACACCTCCTCACTATAAGGATGTTGTGGAAGAACGATTTATCATCAAGTTGTGTGGCTACCCCATATGCCGAAAGAGGCTACAGAATGTAAGAATCTATGAGTGGCTTTCTGCAGTTTTGCATCTGTCTTTCTGTGCTGGAATGTGGTGTCTGATCATCTGAACTCCACTGATGCATGGACAGGAATCCTTGGTTGTCTTTGTGTAGATCAGCCTTCCACAAGCTGGTGCCTTCCAGATAATATGGACTGTAACTCCCATCAGCTCCAGCCAAGCACGGCCAGGGGTTAGGGCTGATAGAAGTTGTAGTTCAAAATTCTGTAGGGCACCATGTTGGAGAAGGTTGGTTGAGAGACAATGGCTTGGCCAAAGTCACTTGGTAAGCTAATTGGCTATGTGAGGATTTGAACCCAGGGCTCCACAGCTTTAGATGATTATTTAATTTCTATGCCACTTAATGCCAAAGCAGTTTACAAGAACAAAACCCAATTAAACAAGCATTAAATATAAGCATCCATAATTAAAATGCCGAATTAAAATAAACAATAAAACAATCTCATCAAAACTTCAACATATAAAGATCCATAATTAAAATATGCAATAAAGTAATCACATTAAAACAGCACAGTAATTAAAATAGGAGACTTGAGTCAAGATTATCTGTTTGCACATTGGCCACCTTTGCCTGTCAATGAGCTTGGGTGCTCCCTTTCCCTCCCCAATGCTTCTATTTTCGACTAACTTCTATTTTCGACTAACTGCAGCTTAGCATTAGGTTTGAATTCAGACAAAATGTGGTTAGTCTTAACTATGATTTACCCAAACAAGCCAACTTCAAACCTTGGTTTATGAACTTGGCTTGTTTCAATAAACCATAGTTAATATTAGCCACAGTTTAGGTTTTGGATGTAATGCTAAACTACGGTTGGTCAAAAATGGAAGCAAAAGCTTTTGATCTTGTAGTTGTGCCAGAGGATCACAAGGCTCATGTACATAACAGTGCACCATAGTTCATTGTTGTGTCCAATTCAGTTATTTGGCTTTTCTTACAGAGGCTAAGGATTTGTATTTTAAAAAATTGATAGCTTAGGTCGGGGGATGGACGGACAGCATGTTGCTCTCCACATTTCAAGACTTCAAATGCAAGCTGAAGTCCTCAGCATCTAAACAAAAATTGTCAGCAATTTTCAGAAGTGTGGTCTGAGAAGCTCAGTTCAACATAATGTGGTTTGGTCAGTAGTACTAATTATGGAATATTATTTTAGAGGAGAGGAATGGTAAAGGGAGCATTGACACATTTGCAAAACTGTGTTTGTGATTGTTGTTTTTTTTTAGGTGCCAAAACAAAACTACAAAATATCAACCAAAACAAACAAAGTGTATGATATTACTGAAAGAAAGGTAAGTTTAAAAGCTGCTTGTTACATTATCAGTTCTTTGTTTATTGTTGTTTTGCAAGAAATTGGTTCAGTGTTGCCGAAGGCTCTAGAGGTGTAATGCTGGCTCCATGCAAGGTTATGGGTTGCTACTTCTTGCTGCTATTGGCTTCATCAGCACTTTAAGTTCCTTCGCCAAGTACCTCTTCATGCCCTACCAGTTCAGAGCCACAGAAAGAGCAACTCACAACGTAATGAAGTCAGTCCAAGCTGATTTCCTGAGCTTTGTGACACAGGACTAGATTGGAACTCGGAGGCAGAGAATAATTGCTCTTGGATTGCATCCGACTTCCTGTTCTTAGCAACTGATCTTAAAATGTTAATAATCTGTATTCAGTGTGTTAGCTTGATTCTTCACACTCACCAATCTATCAAAGTTTTTATCAAGTTTATATTTATTTTGTTAAGTATGAAATGACACTTGCTGTTCTCTTTGGGGGGGGCAGTGTTTTTGCAGTAACTTCTGCTACAGAGCATCAAAATACTTCGAAGCTCAGATTTCAAAAAGTCCTGTGTGGCTGCGAGAAGAAGAAAGGTAATTGGATAATGTTGTTTGGCTAGGCCCAGGGTTTTGTTCTTGGGCATCATTTGAAAGGAAAACAACACCAAAAACATGCATAGAAAAATACACTATTCTTTTGTTTTCAGTGTGTTTCAAGGTAATACCCTTTGTCAAAAGATGTAGCCCAGGGATGGAGAAGATTTCCCCCCCCAGCTGGCTGTTCAGGTGCAATAGCAGGCTCAAACCCTTATTAACCTCTTAAGCATGGTCAATCTAGCTGAACTGCATGACTGTATTTAAAGAGGTGAGGGAGGAACTTGGTTCAGGAAGATCCAGCTAAGGCAGAGGGTAGCAAACCTCTGACCCACTTGCATAAGCCTCTCCATGTGGCCCCACAAGGCCATTTTGGCCAAGCCATGCCTACGGCCACCAACCCTACACCTGGTTTCATATATGTTGCAGATTAACAGCCTGGGCGAATGGTTTTGCTGGTGACTTTGAAGCCAGAGTTTTGTCGGGTCTGGCACAGTTGAAATGTGGTTTGCGGGCTGATCTGATCAGCAGTGCCTGCCAAGCCCTGTTCAAATCTATATGCACATAGGCGCCCAAGGCCTAATGATCAGCTGTTTGTTGGGTCTTGTGAAACCCTTTGGAAAGTGGGGGGCTATGTGTCCCCCCAGGATCTGCCTCCTGTTGTGAGCATTAGGTCTGCTCCTTCCAGCTCTGCTTGATCAGGCCCCATCTCAAATCTATCTGTCTTTTTAAAGGCAGGATTACCTTGCCTAATCTTATTAGAGCATCTGTCCTAATTTTAGCAACAATACCAAAGGGGACTGTGATTCAGGCTTTGGAAACAGGACTCGTACCTAATAGACTCTTAGAGTAGACCTAGTCAACCTAGGGCAGTGATGGCTAACCTTGACACTCCAGATGTTTTGGGACTACAACTCCCATCATCCCTGACCACTGATCCTGTTAGCTAGGGATGATGGGAGTTGTAGTTCCAAAACGTCTGGGGTGTCAAGGTTAGCCATCACTGACCTAGGAGGTAGGAAAGGACTCTGACTAGGCTAAAGAGAAAAATTGTGACTTGCAAATAATCAAGTTGCCACTGGGTGTCACCATCTCACAAGGCATGTCCCTATTCGGAGACAAAATGTCACAGAAATATAGCAAAAAAACCCACCACCTTATTCAAGGCCAGTTCCAGATAACACATGTGGATATTGATTAAAAAATCAGAACTAATAATCTATTCCTAGGTATCAGTCCTGAATAGATTATTTTTAAATTCCAGAAGTTGGAAGGACATTTTCTTTTTGTGCTCTCAGACCAAAAAAGTAAAACTCCTTCACTTGAATTGCATGAAGTTGTTCCGAGATAAGTGCAGTATCCAAAAGTATGTTGCTACGAGGCTTTTTTTTTTCATTTAAATGATGCCAGCTTTAGAAACCTGCCCACCTCCCACCCAATAGTGATGCTAAACACATTGCAAAAAAAAAATCATTGCTAACACATATAATCCAGGAATAGTTGCACCCAAAAAGGTTTTTCTAAGGACAAAATAACATGGAGATGAAGACAATTCCTGACATCACAAAGTCATATCAGAAATTGCTGCTGAGCACCAGTTTTAGGTATTCTTATGATACTTTAAGGATTTCCCCCCAAAAAACTTTGTAAGTGCCCATTTTCACCTGGAACGGCATTGTTCTTCCATGGCCTTTGGAATCACCCCCAGCATAATGCTGCCCCATCGCTGTCAGGTCCAAATTGAGCAGTTGGAATGGATGCAAAGAACATTTCTGGCTAGGATTTTCTCCTGATACATTCTAAGCCAGTAGCCGACAGCAGGATGGGGTGATGGTCAATACTGTATTAGTTCCAGTGAGTTTGCACCTTGCTGACCGGCCTCTTGCCCCTCCCACTCTTCTTCCAGCAAACGGCAGCAGTGACCCACCTGCCTGGAGGTCAGATAAGTGCTGCTGCCCTGCCCCATCATCTGTTACCGTTCTTAGCCCAACTATTTGAAGATTCAAGTTTTAGTCTTAAACATGCATAACTAGGGAGTAAGCACCAGTGAAAGCATCGGGACTTACTTCTGAGTAAACATGCCTAGGATTGTGCTGTATGGTTTTCAAACTTATCCCGATGCTTCCTATTCATGTGGCTTTAGGCACGTAAACTTGCAGGTCAGAATTGACCATTAGCAGTGGTTCTCCTCTCCCCAAACTATTGGATCTGCTTAGGTGGGTTAATGTTGTTTACCAGCCTGGATAGCTCAGTTGAGCACGGTTAGAGCACCGTGCTGATAATGCCAAGGTTGCAGGTTTGATCCCCGTATAAGGACAGCTGCCTATTCCTATTAAGGTTGGCCTTAAATGATCCTCAGGGTCCCTTCGAACTCTACAGGTCTATGATAAATCTTTTTTTTTTTTTTTAGGATCTGCATTTTATGTGATTTTTCAAAATTTATGAATAAAACCTTACAAACTAAAGTAAAATAAAAGCTTAAAAACACACACACAATTGTAAATTTAACATAGTGCCACATATTGTTACCTACTTCTGCAACATATTTCTATCACTGTCCAATTAAAAAAAAAAAGATGAGCTAAACCTGCTTCAAGCTGGTCGCCATGTATTTACTTTTGCGAAAGTGATATTCTATAACACACCACTTTGCTTTACAATGTTTTAATTGGACTATGATAAACCTTTTAAATCATTGCCAGACTACTCCAGCTGTAAACCCCAGTTCTCGAATCATTGCTCAAAATCAATTTAATTCCTAAAATGCACTTTGTTTTTTTGTTTTTCAAGGCCACCAGACATTGAATTGCTGAAGGATGGGGAAAGGTACGGTAGAAATGGTGGTTTCATTTATGTATCCACAATCTGGTTGAAAGAAGTCTTTGATTTCCTGTTCTCTTCTGTCACACGGCCACAGCTCTTGCCGGCCTCCAGAAAGAGCTATTTGCCTTGATTGTTTCCCCCTTTTGTGATGGCGAAGGGTCTGTTTGATCTGTATGATTTACAGCTGCCCCATGTGCTGCGGCACAATCAGACCTGTTGAAACACGACACAAGCACAGTGTTTGCTCTCGGGCCCGAAGCATCGGTGTTTTGTATGTGACTTTCTTTGTAACTGAAATGGGACCAATTATATGTGCCGAAAGCTTGTTTACATCTTCAGGTAAAATGTCAAATGGGCAGATCCACTGGTTTTGTATTCATTTAAAAGGAGAGAGAAAGCTTTGGCCGGATCTGCAATCTGTGGTGGGTTTTGTGTGTGTTTGTGTTTCAATGGCTTCATTTTGCTTGGTTTCTAGTGGTCCGTACTTCGTCTGCATCTAGAGCAGAATGCAATTTCACAGCAGTTGCTTTTCTAGTATATCACGGGGAGCAGGGAGGATCTGTGTCATACTTGTTGTCGTAGAAATAGTTACTGTATATTCCTGCGTATAAGACTACTTTTTAACCCAGGAAAATCTTCTCAAAAGTCGGGGGTCGTCTTATACGCCGGGTCGTATTTCTTATACGGCGAGTATATCCCAAACTCTATATTTTAACTGGAAAAGTTGGGGGTCATCTTATACACCCAGTCGTCTTATATGCCGGAATATACGGTATTTGTTTTTTACAAAACCCCTTTCTTTACAAATCCAGAAATTTATGAAACTGGTGTTTCTCAAAGGTTCAGTTGCTTAGGTACACTTTATCCCCATGCACAAAATTACTTTATTGGCCCGAATATAAGACACACCCACAAATAAGCCGCACCTTTAAAATTCAAGGCTTATTTACAGGTGCAGCCCACCTCCCGGCAGTACCTCCTTGAACAGGGAACGGGGGGACAGCTGCTTGGCGCTCAGTGCCCCGCTCCCCAAGCCAGCACTGGCACTCAGTTTTGAGCGCACTGCGCACCCGGCACTACCTCCCCAAGTTGGCGCCAGCCGCCCCCCTGTTCAGGGCGGTGGTGCCAGGAGGCAGGCGTGCAGTGCTCAGTTCCAGATATAAGCCGCACTTTAACTTTTCACAGTCAGAATTTTTTTTGGGGGGGGGGGGAGTGTGGCTTATATTCAGGCCAATCCAGTACTTGAGAGGGACCGCCTGCCTCCACACCAGCTTGCCCGTTGGCAGAAAGCATCCATCATCTGGGGCTCTCCTCTTGGTGACGCTGCTGTCAAAAGCGAGGCAGGTGGCAACTAGGGAGAGAGAGGCCCCATCTCCACGATGCATTTAAAGCAGTAACATACCACTTTAAACAGCCATGGCTTCCTGCAAAGGATCCTGGGGACTGTAGTTCGTTAAGTCTGGAGAGTTGTTAGGAAACACTTCACAAAGCTACGATTCCCACAGTGGTTTCCCACTGGAACTCTGGGACTTCCAGCTCTATGAGGGGGTCTCCTAACAAGTCTCAGTTCCCATAACAAACTACAGTTCCCAGGATTCTCTGGGGGAAGCTACGACTATTAAAAATGGCATAATGGTGCTTCTCAGGGTCGTGGGTTTGAGCCCCACATTGGGTAGAAGATTCCTGCATTGCAGGGGGTCCCTTTCAGCTCTACAATTTTATGATTCTGTGAAAAGTGTAGTATAGATAATGGCACAGAAGAGAGTGAGACAGCCTTCTCGGTGGTGGTACTCGATGTAACTTCCTTCCTAGGAAAGCACCCTTGACACGAATGTGAAGACCTTCCCTCTCTTCAGATCTCTAGTTAATAAACATGCTTGTTGGTTTGTTTGTTATTAATTTATGGCAGGCATAGGCAAACTTGGCCCTCCAGATGTTTTGGGACTACAACTCCCATGATCCCTAGCTAACAGGACCAGTGGTCAGGGATGATGGGAATTGTAGTCCCAAAACATCTGGAGGGCCGAGTTTGCCTATGCCTGGGTTATGGCTTGCCCTTTATATACATGTCTCAAGACATACCATAAAAACAGCTAAAATAGTGACAAGAACAAATTTAAAAACATGAAGATGGGTTTAGAATCAATGCAAAATGAACACCTAAGGCAGAAACCTTTTCACACAGCTGGGAAAGCCTGTCAAAACAAACAAACAAACAAAAAATGAATCAGTTATTTGCAGAAAATGGGTGCCTTCCATATCTCAACAGGATGCTGTTCCGTAGAACAGGGGCAGCCACGCTGAAAGGTGCTGTGATGCTTTTATAGCTGCCAGATTCTCCTCTCACTTAATTTATCCTTTTTTATTTTGTCAATGTGTTTTTATATTTGTTTGCTTCCCCCTCCCCCAACAGTGGCCACTCTGGGAAGGAAGTGAAATTAGTCAACGAAGCAATCAACACATTAGACATTGAAAACCCTCTCCCAGCAGCAACCCAGGGCGACTCCAGCGTAGACAGTGAGAGCAGCAGTGAGGCCGAACAAGAATTCGTCTCCTCCGTTCTGCAAGAAAAGAGTGCACATCCATTGCCCAGGAAGGGTATTCTCAAAGAGAAGTGCATGCGGAGAGCACAACCCAAAGCTACCAATGCAGACGCCTCCGTTGATGATGCCGCAGAGCAGTTAAGTCGGTGCAAATTAGACACCCGAGGAAAAGAACATGTTCTGGATAGCTCTCGGATTAAAGGAGCTCCTGTTTCTCTATCCAATCCTCCTACTGAAACTGTCCGGCACTCTGAAGGCATTGGCTCGCAAGTAGTTTTCCTGGGTGTGAGCCCAAAAGGGGCAGAACTGTTTAAAAGGTTGCTTGCCAAATCGAAACAGACTGCGAAGCCTGGCTCGGAATGCCCAGCCGACCCCCTCACTGCCAAATGTAGCTTGCTAGAAGGGCTGAGGCAGACCTTTACCGAATGGAGGACTGAGCAGACGGTGAAGCTCCTCCACGGCAGCGACGCCGCAGCCACCTTTGCACCACATCCCTCTCCGGCAGCTGGCCATGGGGCAGAGGAGGAGCTTGATGAGGATGACTTGGAGAGTGCCGACGAACCTAACAAGCCCGCTTCTGAGAGAGGCGCCCAGAACCCTTTGAGCCAGCCTTTGCCTTTCAAGGCCTCGAGTCCAGCAGCGAAACCTATACCCAGCTACGAGAAACTGAAAGAAGAGACCTCGCAGTTAGAGTCAAAGGTGCAGGAATTTTACAGAGGAAACTTCGTCTTAGGCGAAGAAGATCTGGCAACCCTGTCGAGAGGGAAGCAGCATCACAGCAATGACAATGTAAGGATCTTGCCAGAGAAATAGGTTGGTTACAGACATGGATCCATCCACCCCCAAAAAGCAGCTTTTTTTGTAAACATTGATTTATGAAAGAACTATTAGAAGCCGAATAATAAGAATAGAAGCCGAATAATAAGAATACCGTATTTACTCGAATGTAATGCACACCTTTATTTGGCCAAAATATGCCATGAAAATTAGGGCGCGCATTAGATTTGATGGCGCATTTACATACGTCAGCAGATACTTTTTTGGGTTTTGAGGTTTTGAAAATTGAGGTGCGCGTTAGATTGGCGTAAATACGACAATAATAACGCAGATGTAACAATGAAGGTAAAAGATTAGGAGCAGCGCCTTGGGTGCACGCCTGCCTCCTGTCTGTTCACGCACCGTCCTTCATTCTCACGTGCAAATTCCACCCCACCCCCTGCTTCCCTTTTTGGAACTGAAAATGGTCTACATTACATCTGTGCCCACGTTTTTGCCAACTGTAGCTAGTATCCAATGAAGTCTGGTGCTAGCGAGACCAGTGGTCAGGGATGATGGGAATTGTAGTCCGAAAACAGCCGGAGACCCAAGTTGGGGAAACCCTGCTCTGAATCAGTATAAGGCAGCTTCCTATGTTAAACGTTAGTCTTTCTAGCTTTGCATTGTCTGCATTGACTGGTAGAGGCTCTCTGGGGTTTCAGGCAGAGATTTTCCCCAGCCCTACCTGGAGAAGTTTGGGGTTGAATCTGGGACCTTTGGCATGCATAGCAGATGACCTACCACTGAGCTATGGCCCTCCTGTGCAGTTTTTAAAATACAGTCATACCTCGGGTTGCGCTCGCTGCGGGTTGCGCATTTTCAGGATATGAACGCGCCGAACCCGGAAGTACCGGAACGGGTTACTTCTGGGTTTCGGCACTCGTGCATGCGCAGAAGCACTGAATTGCGTCATGCGCAGACGCAGCGGCGCAGGTTGCAAACGCACCTCCCACATGGATCGCGTTCACAACCCAAGAGTCCACTGTATATTTTATGTCTCCCCCCCAAAAATAATACTTTTGTTGTGCCCTGTAGGGTGATCATCAGTGGCCCCCTGCCCTCCCGCTTGTAGATTCTAAAGCTCAACAGCAGATTCGGACGCGGATTGTCCTCGAAAAGCTGCGAAAAGTGTAAGTACCTCTTTCACACCTGCTGTTCAGACACCCAGAAGGGAACCATTTGTTGAATTGGGGGAATCGCTTACGGGGTGAAACTAAATTGCGAGCATCGGCTAAAGTCCAGCAAAGCTAAAGGGAGGTTTTTTTTATTAACCATTCATGACCAGTGTTCTGAAGGGAGTACATTTGCTAATAAATGGCCTGATTTTGCTTTCTTTTCAGTTTGCCTGCTGTTTTGGGCCCTCTTCGGATTCCTCTTGGGGATGTTTACAGTGAACTAAAAGATCTTGTTAAGACGTTCAGGTAAGCAGAAAAGACTCTCAGAGCTGACTGCTGAGTTGGCTCGGTCGGTAGAACATGAGACTCTTAATCTCCGGGTTGTGGGTTCGAGGCCCACATTGAGCAAAAGATTCCTTCATTGTACGGGGTTGGGCTGGATGACCCTTGTGGTCCCAACTCTATAATTCTTAAGTGGCACCAGTGAGTGGCAAGCTATGATCCCTTATTGTGAGAACATGGGTAAAGAATTGGGAGTCCTAAAGTTGGAATGATACTTGTGGGTCATTGTGTCCGGCCAAGTTTCCTAAAGCAGGGTGGCTGAAGGCTAAATCTGGCTCCTATGTATTCAAAAGCATACTTATTTTACCTAGCATGCAGATCTGAAATAATAGTGATTATGTGAATTTGTAGTGTAAAATCTGTCATCTTGCCCATAATCTGATATCTTTACTCAGAATTTTCTTATTTTTGTTTTGCATGTTAAAACCAAGCTTCTGGTCCTTGGTTTCAAAGGTTTAGCAAACTGCGTTGGCTTTGTTGTTGTTGCTTCAAGGGTTCAGGAAGTGGGAGTTCTATATCAGTCTTCATATTCACAATCTGTCCTTACCAGTGCAATGAAAAACCCCACCTTCTACAAACTAAAGTAAGCAAATATGTACATCTATCAGAACATCACTGTGATCCTAAAAGTAATCTTGTCTGAATTCATTAGATTAAAGCTGCACATGAAGGCAGTTGCAGTTTGTATATTCTGATTGCAGAGTTTCTGGTGTTTACGTTTCGGAGATTTTTTTTTAAACACAAAAATAAAGACTTCACTGTGAATTATGCTGGGTTTGCTGGTTTGGAAGGGACTGTGTGTGTGTGTGAGAGAGAGAGAGAGAGAGAGAGAGAGAGAGGAAGAGTCGGGAGAGGAAGAACACAACCTCATCATTTTTCATTATTGAAAAATGATGCAACTGTTCCTTTTTTAATTAAGTAGTAATAGTACCACTGTATTCCGCTCTGGTCAGACCCCACCTGGAATACTGTGTCCAGTTCTGGGCACCACAGTTCAAGAAGGATACTGACAAGCTGGAACGTGTCCAGAGGAGGGCAACCAAAATGGTCAAAGGCCTGGAAACGATGCCTTATGAGGAACGGCTTAGGGAGCTGGGTATGCTTAGCCTGGAGAAGAGAAGGTTAAGGGGTGATATGATAGCCATGTTCAAATATATAAAAGGATGTCATATAGAGGAGGGAGAAAAGTTGTTTTCTGCTGCTCCAGAGAAGCGGACACGGAGCAATGGATTCAAACTACAAGAAAGAAGATTCCACCTAAACATTAGGAAGAACTTCCTGACAGTAAGAGCTGTTCGACAGTGGAATTTGCTGCCAAGGAGTGTGGTGGAGTCTCCTTCTTTGGAGGTCTTTAAGCAGAGGCTTGACAGCCACCTGTCAGGAATGCTTTGATGGTGTTTCCTGCTTGGCAGGGGGTTGGACTGGATGGCCCTTGTGGTCTCTTCCAACTCTATGATTCTATGATTCTAAGCCAGTGTTTCCCAACCAGTGTGCCTCCAGATGTTTTGGGACTACAACTCCCATCATCCCTCGCTAGCAATACCAGTGGTCAGGGATGATGGGAATTGTAGTCCCAAAACATCTGGAGGCACACTGGTTGGGAAACACTGTTCTAAGCCACCTATAACATGTTATGGTAGGTGAGTGAGAAATAAATGATAGCAATGAAATTGTTCAATCGCTTGTTTAGAGCTCACTGGATATGAATGTATTCCGTAGCCTGTTGTCAGAATGCAGAGAGCATGTGTTCAGGTATATCTGGAATCTTCCCCAACTGTTCTGCATTTCTCTTTGCATCTTCTTCTGACGTTTTCACTTTTACGGTCTCCTCTTCAACCTATGACCCCTCTACCTGCCCCACCTCTAAGCTAAGCCATTGGCTTAGCTGCCCTGATGTCATGGATCTGCTTAGGCCCTACACAGCTGTGTGGCAGGGAGGGAGCACTTGGGAGACCTTAGAAGTGCAATCCCAGGGGCCACACGATTGTTAGCTCTGCGTGCCATGAATTTTTGGGAGAGGCAAACCAAAAGACATAATATGGAACATTCTTAAGTCTTAAAATATTTTTAAAAGTTTAAAAGAGCATTAGGTGAGTGTATTTCTGCTCAGTGTATTTTTGGTGACCTGTACACTTGGTTATTTATTAGCTGTGGGTTGTGATGGGTTATGGTGGTTTGTGCTGACGAGGAAATTAAGGTCACCTTTCCTTCGAAGGGAGGCAGAGAGAGGAAGGATCAACTTTAAGAGACATATTATTCCACCTTCAGTGACCTCATGCAATCTTAATGCTATCTGCTTTCCTAACTACCTTCTTTCATTCTGGAAGCAAACCATTGTGCATTATACATTATATCGGCACTGGTGGTTTGTGTGTGTGTGTGCGCGCGTGCTAACCATGGCTACCTCCTTTGCAACCATGATCGGAAATGGATTTGCAAACCATGGTCATAATGCAGTGCTGCATCCATTTAGCTCTAGAAACTAAAGGCGATAGGTAAAATTGTGTGCCAGGAAGAAGCCCAAGTCTGTGGCCTGTCACATATTGTTGAACTACAGTCCCCATCACCCCTGACCATTGGTCACATTGGCTGGAGCTGAAGAGGATTTGAGTCCAATAACAACTAGAGGGCCGCTGGTTCACCATTCATGATGCCCAACAATAATCCTTTGTGAAGACTAATTGTGACTAAAATTAAAACCATCGGCACTTGTCGGGTGAAAGCCTTCATTAATTACAGCTTAGTAAGTGGCTAAAAGGCAGTGTGGTGATAGCAAAGCAAGAATTAAAAGAATAATGGTGGTAAGACAGGTATTTCTTTTGTGTGTTTGAGACTGAGAGAAGCCCTGCTCTAAAAACACATGGTTCATTATGAAGGGGAATTTAGCTACAAAAACAAACAACCCCCCGCCCCAACGATGGTTAAAAGAGCGTGTGGTGAACTGAGCAACAGCCATTTTCAGCTCCATTGGTTTTTAAAGGAGCGTGTGCCGTTCATCCTCGGCTGTGCACCATTTTATTCAATCACCACTGCTGGGAAGTACACTAAAGAGTTCTCTGGAGACGTTTTAGGAACAGTTATAGTTCTTCCTAAGCAAAGTCCCTCAGTGCCTGTATGCTTTTGTTACGAAAGCTGAGATGTCAAATAATCTCCAGAGCCATCTGGGTCATTTTGTTGAAAAGCGAAGGGGGGGGGGTACGGAATAAAGAAGCCAAATGAAGAAGTTTGCAAGTGAGATAAGAAAAATAAAAATAAAAACGGTGCTCAAAATTTCTTGACTCGTTTTTTGGGCTCGGAATTTGCCGAGTGGAAGAATAGGAGTAGAGCTTTAGGTCATTGCTGGGGAACCTGTAGCCCTTTAGATCAGAGCTTTCCAAACTGTGTCACGACAGGTTAGTGTGTCGGCTGCAGTGTGTAGGTGTGTCGCACGAACGCTCCACATGCTCTTCCCGGGGCTGGAAAGGGTTAGTTTAACCTCCAGTTTGCTAGTAAAACTGAATTACTGTGTCGCGGAATGATGCAAGTCCAAAAAAGTGTGTCACCAGCATGAAAAGTTTGGAAAGCTCTGCTTTAGATGCTGCAGGGCTTTAAAGCCCCATCATCCCTGACCATTGCTGGCCGAGGCAGAGGAGAATTGTAGTCCAGGAATAGCTGCAGGCCAGTAGGTTCCCTGCTCTGCTTTAGACCTTTTCAGCTGGCAGCTAGTTTTGCTAGTGCTCTACTTGGTCCAAGGCAGAAATCCAACCATGTTCACCTCTGAATGAATGGTCTTCGGCTTATTACATGCACTTTTACCTTACATGGTTTGAATGTTAACTATACAACCTGAAGGCAGCCCTATATAGGGAAGTTTTTAATGTTTCATATTTTCTTATGTTATTATATATGCTGGAAGCCACCCAAAGTGGCTGGGGCAACCCAGTCAGATGGGCGGAGTACAAATAATAAAATATTATTATTATAAGTGAAACCACCATTGCTTCCAGCCTTGGTTAAACTTGCCACCTCCAACCAAAGGTTTGTGGTGTGTTTTATTTCGGGAGGGTTTGCATTTGAAAGGCATGTGCATTTTGCCTGACATATAGCAAAGCGATGTGGGCTAATAACTTTTTAAAAAAGAGAAATTCGCTTTTCCACCCTGTTGACTTGTGCCGCGCCGAGGCAAATAGTGTTAGCCGGTAGAACTATTGAACCATTTCTACACGGGACATGCTCTTGACCGTTTCCTGAAAGCTTTCTTTCTCTTCTGAGGCCTTGGCGTCGACGCATAGCTTGTCTCTGAAAGCGACTGCCCTTTCCCTGCTCCTCATTATTTAAGGCTTCACACCTGTAGGTTGCATGCTTCCTTCTTGAAGCGGCTCCTTCGCTACCGCTGTGCAGGTGAGAAACTTGCTCTGGGACAGGAGTTGGAGCTGGCGGCTTCTGGCTTGAGGAGCCCCGGCCTCTCCTCCCGTCTAGCCACGCAGCACCTGCCTTGCCTTGTTCCGCCGAGCGGATTGTTGGTGTCTCCGCTGTAAGGAGCATATTGATGGCAACAACTAGTGTTGAGACCTTGCCAATCAATACTGACATTGAATGAGAGTTAATTGACACAAATAACTGCATCTCTCCGTTTGTGTACGAGAATGATGCCTTCTTGAGCTGTGATCAATAGTGCCTCCTTGTAGGGCACCGAAACAAAGCCGCGTTCTCTGCTGTTTGACAGAGTTCTCCCCAGTGATTTTTGGACCTGTCTCTTCCATTGTATCTCATCGGGGCCGATTAGCTGGAAGGTTACATATGAATTGCCTGTCAGAATGATTCTGTCAGGCCTTTCTTTGTAAGTGTTTAGCACTGTCATCAGCATAGAGTCCAGACCTTCAGCCTTTTGTTTCGTCTCTTATTTTCCAGTACGCCTCGCTATGCATAGAGTGGGGCTTTTTCCATACTGCCACAAGCCCTTAAAAAATTAAAAGTTAAAAAAAAAAAACCGCTTCTGAAGATGTTTTCCTGGAGGCAGATGCTACAGAGCAGTGTTAGAAACTCAGATATATAAGCTAGGTGCCAAATGGCTCCTCTTAAACCAAGGTTACAGTTGCGAAAATGGAATGGCTAGTTGCCATTTTGGGGCAAAGGATGGACTGACTGTGATTGATTCTCAGTTAAACATCTGGCAATTGATCTAGGACTAGGTTAAGAGCTTTGAGAACTTAAAAAAAGAAAAGTCACTTGATCCAGGGACATTTCACATATATATATATTGGCCTATTCCGACCTCTCCTTCTTCATGGTGACTGCTCCTGCTCAGGCTGCACAGAAATAGCAATTTGGTTCCAGAAATTCATTCCGATTGTGCAGATAAAATAGAATTGATAGAATTCTACAAGGTGGAGTATTAGTATGTGAAAACAGTTCAGATCCAATGATCCCTAGGCATGCACTTCCAGATGGTGGAGATGTCAGGCACCATCCTGGCAACCAGGCATCTTCACTTGGTCACATGTAGTCAAAAGCCAGGTGCAAAATGCGCCTGGCTAATTTCAAACACTGCTATGGAGTTCAGTGGCGCTTACTTCCTAGTCAATTGTGCATCAGCTTTAATTAAGATTATCTGTTTTGTATCAGATTAGGACCAGGATGCAAGAATCTCCTTAGCGGGGGGCGGGGGGAGGGGGTTTGAACTTCAGGGACTAATGATAATTCTGTATATTTTCCTAACGATAATATGTGCCATCATTTTGTCTGCCTTTTCCAATATGATATTGGAAGTTTATTTTCAGAGTACTTTTTCAAACTGAGTAGAAAAGAACCATGTGGGTGGCGGGGTAAGGGATGGAAAGGAAGGAAGAAGTAGTAAATTCCTGCATGGCAGGGGGCTGGACTAGATGACCCTCGTGGTCCCTTCCAACTCTTATGATTCGACGATTTTATGATTCTATGTTCTCAAAACATTGTCACTGAGTGCTACCATGAGCTTATTTGAGAGGAGGGACAGTATTGTTGGCACCCACCCGTCTCTAGAGACAATGAAGTGTGCCTCTGGGGGTGATGTCAAACTGCAGAGTTAGTTACTTCCCTGGGGCGCATGCCTGGGCCATGTGAATGGAGATCCTGGACTGCCCAGATGACAAGACCCCCTTTGATGTGGTCCAAAGGAAAGCACAGCAATACGTTTGGCACCAGCTTGGCTGCAGGAGTCACCGGAAGGAGATATACAAGGCGCCATCCAACCGTCTTAGGGACTCCACTCCGGATTGAATTCAATAAATCAATAAAACCAGACATAGGTATGACTCTAAAACAGACATAGGCAAACTCGGACCGCCAGATGTTTTGGGACTACAACTCCCATCATCACTAGCTAACAGGACCAGTGGTCAGGGATGATGGGAATTGTAGTTGCAAAACTTCTGGAGGGCCGAGTTTGTCTATGCCTGCTCTAAGGTGAGGAATTCTGGTGGGTTTTTTTTTTAATTTTTATTGCACTGTAATATTGGTCCTACAGGAGTCAGTAGACCAGGAGTGGGTAACCTCAGGACTAGGGGCCAGATGTGGTCCTCCAAAGCTTCTTTGTCCAACCCTTGAGATTTTTCCCATGCTGCAAACTCTTCCCAAGCTACATCCTTCCCCAGTCCTTTGCACCCTCTTTCAGTGTTTATTGCCTGGATGGAATGTGTCCTTGAACTTCTCTGGTAATGCCATTTGCTTACTCAAAGGGAAGGTAGAGATGGGTGTGTCAAAACTAGTCTACTGTACTAATGCAATATTTACATTTGTGGCTCCACCCAGTTTTGGCTCTGCATGTGGCCCCTGGAAGGTTGCTCTGGGGCTGAAAAAGCTATTCTGCTCCTGCCCCCTAGCTAGACTCCAGCTGTGGAAGTATGAATTGTGATGCCCTGCGCTAGATGTTAATTTTATGTTTGATTTGCTTTTCTTGCCTGAACATGCATGGGGAGACCTCGGTTCATATCTCTGTGGGCCGTGTAGCTTGCTGGGTGACCTTAGTCCTCTAACCGTCTCTCTGCTTTATCTTCTTCAGTGTTTCCCAACCCTGGGTCTCCAACTATTTTTGGACTACAACTCCCATCACCCCTAGCTAGAAAGACCAGTGGTCACAGATGATGGGAGTTGTAGTCCAAAAACAGCTGGAGACCCAACTTTGGGAAACCCTGATCTACTACATAGGGTTGTCGTGAGGATAAAAGGCTAATGTATTTAGTTTAGAAAATCCCAGAGAGGTTCACAAAACCACTGTCAAATACATAAAGTATAGTAAGTAAATGACTAGTAAAAAGTTAAGCATAAGACATAATTTGCATTTAGTGCTGGGCATGGTACACCTCATAGTAGAAAATTAAAAAGAAGGCATCTGTCATCTTTAAAGGCTGCCATTGAATGTGAAAAATGGAAGCAATTTTACATTTCTTTTATTGGCATTGAAGTGATACCTCTTTCGTCAAATAACCCTGCTTTAGATGAATTATGTTTAGAACCTTTTAACTGTAGATAATTTTGTGGGCTAGTGGACATAAAAAGTTGACTTATTATTGGTTTTACATCACTGTTAACATTTTCTGAAATAATACAACTGTTAATGTTTGTGGTGTTTTTTTTCCAGGTTAACAAATACAAATATTATTCACAAAACTCCTGTATGGACCCTGATTGCCATTGTGCTTTTGTCCGTGTAAGTATTCCAATTGAATTCATTTCTTCTCAATCTTTTGTTAAGTTTATTAGGAGCAACAGAATTGCGCTAAAGGGTCTTCAGTGTTGCTGAGTGGTCAGCTGGTTAAGTAAGAGAGGCATAGTCTTTAATCTGGGCAGTTTTGTTGGCTATCTCTTGCCAGCATCTTGCATTGGGGACAAGAAAGTAGAAAAATGGGGCATTGCCTTTCCTTCCCATAAAGTCTGCAGAAAGTTAATTTCTTAGGCTTGGAAATGGAGAGAATGGTTTTTGGTTCTTTCGACCATTAGCAAGCTACCTTGCCATCTACCCATATCTGTCTATTTTTATTTATTTGGTGCATTTTTCTTCTATCTACGATGGCACTCTCAGAGTGGTTTGTGATGGGTTCCCAGTAAGCTGGGTCTCCGATCCAGGTGCTGACTTTAAATCAGGCCTGCTTTAAATCCGGAAAGGTGGTTGCATCATGTGCCCTGCCCCCATAAGTGTCTAAAGGTAGCCATGAAGGAGCACACATTCTGTGTACCAAACATTTAATATACACCCCCCAAAAAAACAAAAGTGAGTTGGGGAGAAGGGCTAAGATGATTCTGTAACTTGCACTGCACATTATCATATTGTGCTGAAGTCAGGAGTGGGGACCCTGTGTCCCTGCAGTATGTATATTTCTTTTTAGTAGTGGTTGAAATGACAATGATGGTCGTAACAACAACAAATTCATTCATTCATTCAATCATTTGGAGCATCACAGATTCTCCAACCCAGGTTTAAATATTTCTAATGCATGTTAAGGTCCTCTCTTTTTCTCAAGCAAAAGCAGTGAAACATGAAAACTGTTGACGTACCATTTTCAAGGCTGCCTGGCTATAATTGGTGTCAGATATATACATTGTCAACAAATTCTGCCCAAGCATTTTGTTTGTGTGTGTGTGTCTCTTTAATTATGCATTCTCTTACATGATTTAAGCAGGCCTTTTAATTTGGATTATGTAAGCGTTCTCCGCTTCCATTCAATCAACACGTTATTTCTAAAACGACCTCCGATATCCACCTCACCAGAATGCTTTACCTCCCCTCCATAGATGTGAGGCGGGGATAGTCTGAGGAGGGCAATGCATTCTGCACTTGCTCATATTTCCCCCCTCCTTTTCTTTTATATATTCCCAGAGTAAAGCTTGAAACAGATTCTGCAGCTAGGCCCTTTCTTAAGTGAAAAACTTCTGTTCTTTGTTTTAGTTCAGCCTTGCTGATTTAGACATTTCATTGATACCCCAAAGCTTCTTTGACACACTTGCCCTGGGTACCGCATGAATTAAGGGTCCTAATGAGCTAAGTTTCAAATTTAGTTCCCTCGCTTTGTTATCCAAGTAATTGCATAGACCTGGGATGCAATCTAACAAAGTGTAGCATTAGCACCCCAGAACATTCGTGCCCCTCTTCAGCTCCCCGCACATGCAACTGGGTCCCAGCAAACTGGGCACAGTGTCCTAGCAGCTATGAGATGACTGCTAGCACTATTCTGTTTTGAGGTTCTTGCATTTACTGCAATCACTTGCAAAGCCTCCTCGTGGAGAGCGGTAGGACGGAAAGCATAATATCAGCACACTGATCCTGCCGTCAAAATTAAATGACAGGGGGAAAATGTCTCACAGCATTTGAAGGCACTTTGTAAACTGTGTTTTAAAAACAGGCACTAGTTGTTCTGCCTTAAAAAAAAACATATAAAAGAAATCACTGGTGGCTTTCTTTCTTTTTTTAATGTCGTGGTCTACCTTTTAGTTAAGAGTTGAAACCATCGAGCAATCTTTGTACGGCTTTCAGCTTGAATTACAAGATTGCAAAAATCTTACTTCGAAGGCTGTTTATTACCGCACTGCTGCTTCTCCTCCTTTTGGGCTTGCTGGGTCACTGGAGTCTATAGGGCAGCCAATGTGCTTGCCAGCCATTCACAGATCCAGATGTGTTGTAGGCCGGCCCCATAGCATCCCCAGAACTGCACTTACTTTGATCTTGCTTCAGTCTGACACATTGTTCTGCTTTTGTTGTCCCAGGGAAGGCTATACCAGTAGGCATTAGAGCAGGCTTCAATGAGCCTTACATCAGTGTCACCCCGGCCAGATACTGCTCAAATGATTCATTAAATCAGAACACAGAAAGTAACTTTACTTGAATGCCTTGATATAAATTTTTTATCAACCGTAAGAACAAATCTTTTGTCATTTTTCCCCCTCTACACTTTTCTGGTTGAATTCCTAATGTGTGAAACAGATCTTATGAATTTTTCAAGTGGTGTCTTTACATTTAATAAAAGGGTGCCTGTTTTGTTCACAAGTAAATATGTGTGTCTCTGCGATGAGCCGTAAATGTTTTCAGACCTAAATGATTTAAGTTTGTCAACCGCCCTCCTCCCCCCAAAAAACCCTCTAATACCAAACTTCCTAGGAATAGGACCATCTATCTGTGTCACCAAACAGGTGTATTATACTTCTATCTTTTATAGAGGCAGATGCTCTAATAATAGTATGGTCTGTTGGACTTCCAGCTTGGGGGACCTGGATTTAAATACCTGCTTAGTCACAATGTTCATTACGTTACCTGGAGCCAGTCACTGGCTCTTTGTCTACCCTACCTTACACGGTAGTTACACGGGTATAAAACAAAACAATCCCCATGTATGTCATCTTGTACTCCTTAAGAGAGAGGATGCAGATAGCAAATGTAATTTTAAAACCTAGACTGCCATATTGGGCACCAAAACTTCAAGTGTTTTGAGACCTTTTCAAACAGCTCTCCCAAAATCTGATCATGAACTGGCATTGAGTGCTGATGAGTTTTGTATAAGATGATATAAAAAGTTAAAGCCAGACTGGCCTCTTGACAGATTATGAAACAATCAACAGGTTGTCTGTGTGGCCGTGTATAAGCTACAGTCTACACAGCAGATCAAGATAGGTGGCCAGTTTAAACTTTGGTTTTCTGAGTCAATCTCAAACTTCTGTGGGGCAAGGTGATTGTGCAGGTGGTTGCTGAACAACTTATGGTTCAGAGTTGGTCAGGCTTCTTAACAGAAACAATGTAGTCTCAAAAATTAGCTGAAACATTTGCTTTGATTTGTAATGTATATTTACAAAAGGTTGCATTCCTAACAGAGGTGGCCATACATTGTTCCAAATCCTTGTGTGAAACACCCACGCACACACCGCTTTTGACTTGGTGTGTTTCTGTGTGAGAGAGAGAGAAACAGTCATTGATTTTGGATGCGTGCTTGAGATACAGTACATATGCAAGGGGCTCGTTTGTAATTATGTTTTGGGAGGGATTCATGTTCCTATGTAGCAGCATTGTTTTGTACTTTCTGCATGTCCTATGATCATATTATAAAGTAATAATAATAATAATAATTTATTATTTATACCCCGCCCATCTGGCTGGGTTTCCCAGTAGTTGCGTTCTGTGTTATAAATCAAGTCCTGCTAGGAGTAGTTTATTTTTGTTTTCCAATGTGTTTCTTATCAATGTCTGAATGCCTTGTTGGGCTTTCATTCCTAAGGATCAACTATTCTCCCTACTGTATGTTCTTTGTTTCAATATGAATATTTCACTGCTGCAACAGAAAGCTGGAGGAACAATTCATTACCTTCCTATCAAAATATTGATGTCTTCGTATTGTAATAAAATAATGCTTCTAGCAAATACAACTCCTACTACTCCCCACCCCCACCCCCAATATCTTTACTGGGTATCAACTGAATTAGGTAAACAGATACAAATAAGATATCTAGACGATGCATGCTAGGATTGGCAAAGGGTTGCTCTATACCTCAGCCAGGACACTTGGCTGTTGTTAGTGAATACCCCTGGTACAGTCTAATGGAAAGCTTTCAAGATAATCTCCAGAAACGTCCGCTTTCATTTTATTTATCTGATGGGGCTGATTCCAGTGAACTGTGGCCAGTTGCATCTACAAAGCCCATGCAACAGTTTCCCACCCCCCTTCCTTCCCCATCCCTTAAAAGCTTTAGAGACTTTCCAAATGTTCTGGGAGTAGCGTGGCAAAGCATTGGGACTCCGTAAGTCAAACGGACTCAAAACGGCCACGATGGCTATGGAAAAGCCATCGCTTAAAAATGTGCACTTTAGGAGAATGTGTCATGCGGAGAGAGAGGCTCCAGAGGTTTTTGCTTTACGAGACGTAGCGACACAGAGACAGAAAGATCTGCATACAAGGGCTCTGTACATAGTGCAACGTAAAACACAACCGTTGCCTGAAACTCCTCTGAACCCTTACAGTAGTCAACGTGATCAAGCTGTTGCAAGCAAGTTTATACAGAACGTAAATCTCCAGAGGGCTTACTTATGTTTAATAACTTATTATTTATACCCTGCCCATCTGGCTGGGTTTCTCCAGCCACTCTGGGCTACTCCCAACAGAATAATAATAATAATAATAATAATAATGTAGCAATAAAACATCAAACATTAAAAACTTTCCTAAACAGGGCTGCCTTCAGATGTCTTCTAAAACTCAGATAGTTGTTTATTTCATTGACATCTGATCGGAGGGCGTTCCACAGGGTGGGTGCCACTACCGAGAAGGCCCTCTGCCTGGTTCCCTATAGCTTCACTTATTGTAGTGAGGGAACCGCCAGAAGGCCCTTGGAGCTGGACCTCAGTGTCCGGGCTGAACAATGGGGGGTGGAGACGCTCCTTCAGGTATACAGGGCTGAGGCCGTTTAGGTGAGCACCAACACTTTGAATTGTGCTCGGAAACGTACTGGGAGCCAATATAGGTCATTCAGGACTGGTGTTATATGGTCTGGGCGGCCACTCCCAGTCACCAGTCTAGCTGCCGCATTCTGGATTAGTTGGAGTTTCCGGGTCACCTTCAAAGGTAGCCCCACGTAGAGCGCATTGCAGTAGTCCAATTGGGAGATAACCAGAGCATGCACCACTCTGGCGAGACAGTCCGCGGGCAGGTAGGGTCTCAGCCTGCGTACCAGATGGAGCTGGTAGACAGCTGCCCTGGACACAGAATTAACCTTTTAAATAGGCAAAGGACTGGGGATGACTCCGTAAAACTGAGCTACACCTGATGTTGGTTGCATGGCTTAGCCTTGAGCTGATGCTTTTCTTTTTATAAATGACCAGTGTGCGGGTCATCAGATTTGGAACATAAGGAGCGCCTGCAGGATCAGGCCAACGCCGCACTTAGTCCAGCATCCTCTTCTCACAGTGGCCAACCACATGCATGGACCTGAGCACTCTCCCCTCTTGCAATTTCTAGCAACTGGTACTCAGAACCATATTGCCATGGAGGCAGAGCATAGCCAGACCATTGGTCCATCTTGCTCAATGTTATCAACACTGACTGGCAGGGACTTTCCAGGGTTTTAGGCAGGATTCCTTCCTAGTCCTATCTGCTGCGGATTGAACCTGGCATTTTTTGCATGCAAAGCAGGCGAGCTCTTCCGAACACATCACGCTGTTGCATTGACCAGGACTCAACCCCACGTCTCCCATGTGGCAGGCGAGAATTCCACCGTTGAACCATCAGCCAGATGTCACCGACAGGACGTTTCACTGCCACTATCTGATCAAATTAGGATGCAAATCACCTTGCTTCCCTTTGCTGGTTACACCCAGCCTGAATGTTAGCGTTGCAGAGCTAGGTATATTTGTCTCCTGTGCAAAACAGGCGAAGAGCTAACAAGAGGACCTTTGTGATCTCCTCGCACTGGTGGGAAAGGAGAATCAAAATCTTGAATTCCCAGTTCCTTGAGAAGAGGGATTGATTGTCAAACTACTCTGGGAGGAGAATAGGGGGTCTCCTCACACCCTTAACAAGCTACAGTTTCCAAGATTCTTTGAGAGAAGCCACAACTGCTAAAAGTGGCATAATGCTGCTTTAAACATATAGTTCAGAGGAGGACTTTGATGATGATGATGATGATGATGAAGAATTTATATATACTGCCCTATACCTGGAGGTCTCAGGGTGGTTCACAGTATTCATAAAATATCAGCAAGTACTTCTAGTAGGACCGCTGAAATCAGTGGGACTTAAATTAGCTATGACTTGCTTCCAGGGTTCTACTCTAAGTGTGATGCTGGGTGGAATCCATGGTAGTGCTAAGTTAAATAAAGCTAGTGTCGAACTTGGGTCCCAGCTTGGCCCATATGTGACATCAGGTGTGGGGCATGGAGAGATGCAGCTGCAAAGGAGCAGTTGGGAGCTTCAAGTGAGCTCCAGTAGCTCAGTCGGTACAGCATGAAACTCTTAACCTCGGAATCATGGGTTCAAGCCCCACGATGGGCAAACGATTCCTGCATTGCAGGGGGTTGGAATGCGCATGACCGTCGTGGTCCCTTCCAAATATACAATTCTATGATTCTTGTTCCTCAAGGAGCCTCCTTGGCCGGGCAGATCGGCTGTTTCGTGCTGAAAGCAAGCACCTTTAAAGAGGCTCGCTTTTGAAGAGGCCCAGCTCCCTCAAAGGAAAAAAAGTCAGCGTGCAGGCATGATATGACTCTAGTCTGTGCCTGCAGTTAGACAGAGGGGTTTGCAGTCTCCCCCTTTGAAGGTGTTCACCCACAGCCAATCAGACCACTGGCACTCAAAGAGAAGTGGCCGGCTGAGCAACCCTGCCCACCTGGCAAAATGACCCACAGGGGATTGTGGGCGGTTGGGATCCAGCCCTTTGCTTTGATGATGTCCCACACAGCTGCACTAGATGGTCGTTTTGCAAAAGCAGAGGTTCTATAAGTGGACAGCTGCACTTGTATGTGTAATGCTTAGAAGATAAGAAAATCGACCTATGATATTTTCTTTAGTGCAAGCTCTTCTATAACGATTCTGCCAGCGGACCTGTTGCACTGCATCCCTATGTTACACAATATTGAGAAACAGATCTCTGCTAGTGCAAGGTCCCTTGTGCTGGTGGCCTGACGCACTGGATCCAACCCTTTCTCTTCTGCAGTTTCATGGTTGAGAGTTTATCCACACTTTTTTTTTGCCCTGCTCTTTCCAGGCACAGGTCTGTGCTTTGAAGCTCTGTGTCGTCGTCCCCCCACCCCGAACTTCCCCACAAAAACCCGCTCTTTAAAACTGAAGTGCAACAGAGCTTTAAAGCACGGACCACGCCTGGAAAGCGCAAAAGGAAGGTGAGTGTGCGCAAGCAACTTAGTTTCGTTGAAAGGCAATTTCCTCCTGCCTCTTACGTTGTCGTCCTGTTCCAAGATGTGCTATGCTGCATGGCCCAAAGCAAATCAAGAAACACTGCTCCGTGTAATTCCAAAAGTCCATTCTCCACCTTATGCAAAGACACGCTATCCTGTAATCAGAGTAGCTCTGAAGAAAAGACAACCTGAAGTTATTGCACTTCCACTGGACTGTCACCAACAGGATTTAGGCATAAAAGCTTGGCACCGAAATGACTTTGGGTTCACCCATTGGACAAACCTGTTTGAGGCATTATCTCAGGATAAATGCCTGTGTATCTGTGATTGGAAGCAGCTCTTGAAAACGCATCCGCTTCCTATTAATGCCTAACTTTAATATATTCAATACAAACATTTGCAACCTTGAAGCACTCTCCATCTGTTAAAATGAAAACATGCTGGCTGGCTGGAGCCGTTTGGTTCAAAGCATTTTTATTGCCTACCTTCCTAAGAATACGACAACAATGTTAGTCCCAGTAATTTTGCACTGATATGCAAAGTCGGAAGGGGTGTGTGTTCATACCAATTGGACCTATACCAATGGTAATCATTCAAAAATCCTCCCAAATAAATTGGCTGAAATCTATGCTGGCCACGTGTTGAATCTGGCCATGGGACACGCCCTTGGAGGAAGCGGGGAGGAGTAATGTTTGCTGATTTCTCCTGCAACCACTTGTGCCCCTTGAAAAGCTGCTGCAGAGGATCAAGAGACCCTCCAGAAAAGGGTGGGATGTGGCCCTTAGTGATGCAAAGGAAAGGGGAAATTGCAAAAATCTTCTTCTTTATCTACTGGTTCCCAATCTTTTTTCTTTTTCTTTTTTAATAATCTTTATTGTTTTAAATCACACAATTAAAAAGATTCACAATCTCAACAACATAAGTAAAAAAAGAAAAGAAAAAGAAAAAATACAAAAACAGAAAAAGAAAAAAAATAAGATTAACCTACATAGACATGCTTCATACATAAAAGTCTTCCGATCTTTCTCAATCTTTTTTGGCCATGCCCCACCTAAGCATCTCTATAATCCTGATACCCCCCCCCCGCCAGTGACATATAATTCTTATTATTCAAAAAGTGAACTCCTATTCACGTGGAGGAAGCCTAAAAGGCCATTCACTGTTAATAACTCATTCTTTAATTGCCCCCCTTAAAAATCAAATTGCCCCCCTGTGGGGCATGCATGTTGGGAACCATGGATCTAAATCTCGTTCCATTCCGCAAACAGAAAAATGTGAATACACTTTTATTTTCTTGGGTACTTTAGCATTAAGACCTTTTAAAAGTACATTTAGCTTGGCTGGATTAATGTTTTCCTGCTAGTGGTTTTATTTATTCCAATTTGCTCTGGCCCGGTTCACACAACACTAAACTGTGGTTCATTTGAATATGCAAACCAAGCAGACTGAGCATGGTTTATTTCTACCAAGCAGCCACTGTCTGAAACCATGGCTTGTTGTTGGCCTGTGAATCACGGCTTGCTCTAACTGTGGATTGGCATTATGTCTGAACCCAGCAGCCTTGCTTAAGCCATGGGCTTGTTTGGCTACCCCATCCCAGACACTTCCCAGGCTACAACGCCACAAGACAGAGCAGATGAAAAACAAAACAAACTTTGGAGGAACAAGCCTCAGCTTGTTTTCTTGTCTGCCAGAGAATTTGTGGTTTGTAGAACAAACGATGATTAAAAACAAACCATGGCTTGGTATTCTGTGTGCAAATTCGCTTCACTTCTCTAAATCTTTATGGTTTTCAGTGTTATTGTTAGTCGCTCATACAAAGTTGATTATTAAGTGGTAGACAAATCAATCAAACAAACAAACACAAACCTCTAAATTATCTCTGGTCTCTGTCTTCTTAAGTGTGCATGGAGGAGATTCTTCATTTCCTTCGGGATTTCTTCCCCCATTTAATTCTGGGCAAGTGTCCTTCCCAGTCAGGTGCTTGGTCCTGTCTCTGACACTGAAATGAATGACCTCCATGGCCCTTTCCAAGTTTTGGATTGATGCAGGTATCTATTTATAAGGATATTTGCACCCAATTTTGAGAGCCTCCCAATGAAGGCCTGCAAATCAGCTAATCATAAAAAAGACAGTACAAATATTCCGAGTTTACATTGTTCAGTGCAAGTCCCACTGAAAGTACTGGTAGTTGTGTTTTGTATGCTGCTCAATATGACAGGAATGCAGGGCAAGTAATCGGAGTGAAGTATTAAGCGGTGAACCATACGCGTACTTAACTTTTGCAAAGTATTCTCATTTTGGATGTTCTTAAATGCTTGCGCAAAGAGGCTGCAAGGTTCCCCCCTTCCCGCAGCTCCCAAAGTCATCTCTTTATTCAGCTGCCTTATTCCAGGTGTTTGGCTTTGCTTGTTGGCTTGAAATGAAGATAAGCAGATTATTGTTTTAGAAAGTTTAAAACGAAGGTATGATCAGTTTTATGGTTGTAGTTTCCATAGTAACTGGGTGCAGGTGAGTAAATTCATAAGAGTCTTGTATTTATGATATGTTTACATAAGTGGATTATTCTGGCATTTTTCCATCTGCTGCTCCCTTTGCATCTGAATCCGTATTTCCCTAAGTTTTTCCCTAAGCGTTTTGTAAAGTACTATAAAGCGGTGCATGACTTCTTTGTGATGAAACCATGAAGACTACTGGTACATTGCATTTTTATTTTTTATGCATTCTAGAGATTTATGAGTCTGTTTTTTTGTTTTTGTTTTTTAAATTGCTGTCTTTCATATCTGCTATATATTTTGGAAACTTGTTCATCTCTTTCCCTGTTCTCTGTGCATTTGGTCATGTCTTAAAGATCTCATAAACAAACTTTGCACCATGGTTCCTAAGACCCAAGAAACAGGTTTTTCTCTGTTCCCATCCCTCCCTTTTGTGTTTTCACAAAAGCCCTGCAAGGTAGGCTAGGTTGAACTTTTTTTTCTTATTTAAACATACATCGCGCCTTTCCGCACAAGAGTACCCAAGGTGGTTTCCTGGCTCCCTCACATCCCATAACATATTGCTGCCGCCACAATGAATGACTTAGATTTCCCTGGTTTGGCGTCTTGCAGGTGGCAGTGTGCAACTCCCACCATCATTGACCAGTGGCAAAACTGGATGGGAGTGATGTCCCAAAACATCTGGGGGGCACCAGGTTGGGGAAGGCTGCTTACGGTCACTCAGTGAGCTTCAGTGGCTAAACAAGGTTTTGAACTTGGGACTGTCCGATCGGAGACACTCTAACCCCTGCCCCATATTTGATGCTGCACAGATACTGATTTATACCTGCCACCACATTCACTTAATAGAAAGATTGCCTTCTCTTTAAAATGTGAGTAATAGAATTGTATTTCTAATAAACACTCATAACTTCTCAAGTTGGCAATTTCTAGCTTACAAGCAGATTAGTTTTTTGCGAGGTTCTTTAAAAAAAAATTAAGGATGGACAAATTGGTCAGTTTTTCTTTATTGCTCATTTCCCCACATTTCAGCATCACACACTCTCTCTCTATATATATAATGCCCTCCCGAAAAATCAGCAGTCTTTCAGTGTTCTGTTTTCCTCACGTACACATTTTTGCAGACAATTTCTCCTAATATAATGATTTTTGTATGCTTGTTTTTGCTAATATGAACATTGTTTGGTTGGATCACAAAAGCTGGAGAAGTGTGCATTGCAAAAGATAGCTGCAGTTTGGTTCATGTATTGTTTAGGGAAGGGCAAATTGCATTAAAATACAGACCAATCCAAATTTCTCCTCCACCCCTAGTTCTTTATGTGCCTTGTGCAGATTGTTGCCTCGCTGTACTGATTCTCCATACCCTTAACAGTATAAGGAAGTTCTTCTGTATAAATATACCCCCCAGCCCCCTGGCTGTCTATTGATGAAAGGATTTTATTATAATGCTCCATTGATACGACATCTTTGAAGTAAGCTCTTTGCATTTGTTATCTGTGATAGCCAGCAGCTGACAGACACAAAAGGGGTTGCCTTTCCCTTGCAGGAGAAATGGCCAGGTGTAGCTTGGACAGTGTGGGAGGAGATAGACCTTTAATTCTGTTTCTTTGTATGCAGAAGGCCGCAGGTTCGATCCCTGGCATCTCCAGGTGAGTCTGGAAAAGACCTGCTGTCTAAAATCCTGCAGAGCTGCTTTCAGTCAGCGTAGACAGTCAGGAATCAGGTGGCCAACGATCTGACTCAGTAGAAGTTATCTTCCTATGATCCTGAGTCCTAAACTGTAGAGGGGTGTTTATAGGTACCGGTAATGACCAGCACTTTAAATTGAGCCTGGAAATGGAGCGACAACCAGTGGAGCTGATTTGCAGATTTCAAACACTGGCTCTGGGCAAAACCTTTGCTGCTCCGTTTTATAGCAGCTAAAGTCCAGTCTTTTTTATATACCTTATATAATTTTTATTAAATTTTCTGTTTTACAATTTAGAAAATTCATTTAAACAACCTTAAAATATCAATGACTTCCCTTCTACTCTTTCCATGGTTCATTTTGCATAGCATAAATCCCTGCATATTTTATATAAACTAAACCATCCAGTTTTCCATTATTACTTCCATCAAAACTTATTTACACTGTTGAATTTATCTTAATGCTGCCAACATTTTCAAGTGTACACAGTTTCCACCCATTTAGTCAATAAACATTTTCCAATCTTCTTTAAACGAATGTTCTTCTTCTCTTATTCTATAAGTTGGATCCGCAAGCTGCGCATATTCCATCAGTTTAAGTTGCCATTCTTCTTTGGTTGGGACCTCGCTCCATTTCCATTTGGGGGCTAACAAAACACGGGCCGCCGAAGTGGCATACATAAATAACCCTGTTGCTGCATTGGCATCCTACTGATCAAGTGCCACTTCCTTCCTGTCTGGATTAATGAAGGGGATCTCTACAGGCGAGACGCCGTTGGCAAGTGAGAGAAAGCTGGTCTTAATGTAAGAGACCTGTTGGATTAGGCTAAAGGCCCACATACTCCAACATCATGTTCTCACAGTGGGAAGCTGAATCATAGAATTGTAGAGTTGGAAGGTACCCTGTGGGCCATCTAGTCCAACCCCTTGCAATGCAGGAATAGATTCTGCCTGTGGAAAGCCTACAAGCATCAAACTAGAAAGGACCAGATCATAGAAACAGCTTTATCGAGTTAGAGAGACCCAGTTGCCCTGTTAAATGCAAGGGAACAGTTTTTTGTCCCTTCAGCTGTGAGCAATATCGATACCGGGCTTGCATATCAGAAGTGAAAAGTGAAACCATCTCTCCCCCCCGCCCTGCCCTTTTGCTTTCATGCTTTTCTGAAAATAGCCAACCATTATTGTGATTAAATCAGGGCTGGGCTGGGCTGCATGAGGTGAGCCTGCCAGCAGTGGGAGCAGTCAGCTAAGTTAACATTTGATTGAACTTGCACGATGATGGGTTGAAAACGTGTGTGCGTTGGTGGTTTTTTTGTTTTGTTTTTTCCAGCATTGATTTAAGTGTATTGCCTGTAAGTGTACAAAACACACACACACACAAAACACACATATATGAATGAATCATTTAGTTTCGTTTCCCATCAAAGAATAAAAGAACTTGTGTCAATGCAGGCCTGTGAACCCATCAGCATGCCCGGATGAAATTTTAAATAAAACATAGGCAGCACTCGATCTGCAAAATTCATCTTCGCTGTAAGTAAAGGAGCTTTGGGTGGCACTTAAAACTGGACTCCAAGTAGCCTTTGTTCTTTAAGAGGATTCAGTATCTGTTAAAGCAGATGTCAAATATGAAAATCGAAATGTAGGCCAATCTGTTCTTATCATTCATCTAAGTAAATGCAAGCCTGCCCTGTTGGTAAAATGTGGGTTTGGGGCTGAAAATCGGCACAGGCTTCCCCCCTTCCTCTGCTATTCATAGGCCAGTATTAAAACATCTAGTGTAAATATTTACTATTAAAAATAAAAGTTTTACAGAGCAATCTTAAATGGGGGCCAGAGAGAACCAGAGCAACAGAGCGAACATTGCACCCGAAAGGGTGGAAGGTGGGGGGTTAGATCCCGTGGATCTAAGACCTCAAACGCCCTGCCCCCCAAACACCCTATTTTTGCTGGCTGGCTCCCAGCAAAGAGCGACCTGCTTGTAGGTCGACAAGCTAGCAGAGAGGGCCTACTGAGCACCCTCAAGCACACCAGCTACCAACATTGAGGGATTAGGACTGCAGCCTTGGATTACTTTTGTTCCGATAAAATTGGCTTGATCGGGAATTTCAAATGGCGTGAAAACCTTGCGCTGGGTCTGCCCTTAAACATGCTGCATGTGGGTGTTGGTAAGCTAGATGCTCCCATTCAAGACCAGCCATCAAATATTCATGCATTCTAATGGAAAATCTTCACTCCAGAGGCACCTGGGTTCTTTTTCTTTTTTGCTTTTAACACGATTCTCCCCGCCACACTGTGTGTTTTGTCGAGCTTGCATTTAAAACTTAAATGCAAGTTACAAGGGAAGACTTTTAAAACTTAACTCCCGATAACAAAAATGTCCGAAGGAGGCAGTATAATAATCAGCAATCGGTCGATCCAAATGTGAAGATTTCAAGCAACGCAACAGAAGCATTGGAATATGGCGGTGTGTGTGTAAGGCATAATACAATAATCACGATGAGAAGTAGAACAGAATTAAGCATAAATCAATGAAAACTCATCAGATGACATGATTCTCAAATCCAGCTGAGCCCGCTATTTAACTAGATTTTAATTTCCATCAAGCCAGTTTCAAGATGTAGTTTTGTTGGTAACTGTTTGCTGCCATATAACGTACAAAAATAAAATTGTGATAACTGATAAAATAAGACTTATCCAGTCATTTAATGTGATTTAAAAAAACCTCAGGGTACTAAAAAAAAAAAAGGCAGATCAGTATTTCCTTCCAGTGCCTTATGTCAGAAAATAATTAAACAGATAATGAGGGAGATCCTTCCCCTCAATGAAACCACAGTGGCAGAAGTTTATGTTGTATCATATTTTTTGCTAATCTGACTTCAAGGACTGTAGGAGGCATTAATTGGAATCTAGGAAAGGTTCCTTCCTCAAACAGAATTAATTAATCTTAAGTAATTGATTATCTGGACCTGGTTCATATTTAAATAAACTATACCAGTGGAATATCTTTACTGATGCTACTTCTACACTATACATTTAAAGCAGTATTAAAACACTTTACACAGTCATGGCTTCCCCCAAAGAATCCTGGGAATTAACAGTTTTGCTACATCTCCTTTTCCTTGTATACATATAAGCTTCTGGTTTAAGGAGGTTTCATATTAGAAAAACTTGTAAGTTTTAATCATAATTTTATTTGGTATTTTATATGGTCGTCTTTTTGTATTTTTCTAATACAAGTAATGATGGCACCCTTCCGATGTGTGAAAGCTCAGCTGCAAATCTGAGATATGGCATTTGGCAGATTCGCCACAGGTCTGATTCCCATTTCTCTTGATCCGTACACAGAATCATGTGAATGAGTTAACCTTTCACCACTTTGATGTACTCACTAACAAAGTAGTAAAGAGCTCTGAACTGGCAGGATGGTGGTCCTATTAATGTGGTTGCAATATTCACACATGTTCTCCAGCAGTGTGGATCACTCCATGGGGAAACATTACATGGAGCATTGTGTGTGTGAGAAAGAGAGAGAGAGAGATTCTTTTGTTCTTTCTTACAGCGCAATTTTAAGCTGTGTCCACTCGAAAGAAAATCAGTTTCCCCATAGAGTGATCCACACTGTTGTTGTTGTTGTTGTTGTTGTTGTTGTTGTTGTTGTTGTTGTTGTTGTAGAAAATCAGTTTCCCCATAGAGTGATCCACACTGTTGTTGTTGTTATACTTCATAATAGCACACTTTTCACCGAATACATATTCCTCTTATTGCATCACACATTTAATCTATTATACATTCTTCTATTTCATATTTTAACCACCACAAGCAGTTCAAAAGGCCACAGATAGCTCTTCTCCCAGGCCTTTGGCTAATTAAATGGTGTTTTGGACTGGCACCCAAAGATATGCAATGAAGGCACCAGGCGAGTCTCCTTGGGGAGGGCAATCCACAAACGGGGAGCCCAGCACACAAATATGTCTGTCCTCCTGTGGCCACCTTCTGGACCTCTCCTGTGGGGGGGGGGGAGAACAAAGGAACAGAACTTTGAAATTTCGTAAAGGGGAACAAACTGCTCGCAAGATGTCAGTACCATGGGTTGCATTGACCCTGCACTGGGGAAGGGAAAGCTGCCCTTCACTCAGGCCCACCGAACAGTGAATGGTTAAGTCAGGTCATAATACGATCATGTGGATCCATTCTGAGTGAATGCACAGATTACCGTGGTCAGTAGCTGCCACAGTAGGATTCTACATAGCACATCGCTTCAAATACAGTTAGATAAAGGGGAAATTAAAGAGCTATGGGCATTTGAATCAGAACACTTTATTCAGGAAAGAAGGCTATGATGGTAGACGAGGAGGTCAGAATAACATTACAATAGGCCCTTTCATCGCTCTCAAGGCACCAGATTGTGTAGATTAATGTAAATCACAAGAGTCTGCTCTGAAATAAATAATGTCATTCATGAAGTTATCTGTGACTGATTAACCAAATAAACCAATTACATGATGAAATATTTTTAACATCTCATGATTTACTTTACTAGCGGTTTCCAAGGACTGTGAAAGTTCTAGAGATCATGAATACCCCAAAAATTCAGATTAGAGCCCAATCTCATAGTAGCCTAGCCAGCAAAAGAAACCCCTTCTTTGCTCTGATGCTGAAATGCTCAGAACACCAGGGCTGGTTTAGCAAAAGTCATGGACGTTAATGTGCTGGAATGTGTGACACATGCACACTAAGTATGTAAGAGGCTGGGAAAGGGAGGGGGGAATAAAGGGTATAAAAGAAATCTATAACCACATTCTGGAGTTTTGGAAATGGCTTTACCTTGCCCCCAAGCTATGGAATTCCCTCCTCACAGAGGTACATCTGGTACCTTCATTGTACAGCTTTCATCATAGGCTGAAGACACCCTTTACCTTTTTGAGATCTAAGATATAAATGTTTTAGGACCCGGCTTACTCTTCTGATTGCAGATTTCTTTCGAATATCAGCCACAGGGCTGTGAAGATTAGCCAAAGATGGGTTGGGATCCTCTCACCACAATATTCTCAGAATCAGAATATTCAGAGCTAATTAACAATTTAAGTCAAACAGATACCCAGCATTAATGGAAGTCCATTCGACACGCTTTACACGTATTTCTTTTTTCTTTTATTAGATTTGCATACCGCCCTCCGTCCAAAGATCACAGGGCCGTTCACAACATAAAAGTACAAAATGAGAACACAAAATACATAATGAAACAAAAGCAAAAACAAACCAATAAACACACACACACACACACACACACATTTAAAATGACATATAATGTTAATCAGCCAAAGGGAGACAGGAGCCTGCATTCCTGTGCAAAGTTAGTTACACCCATTTATTTCAATGGGCACACATAGCTCTGCACAGAATCAGGCAAAAACAAAAGGGAAATTCAGAAGCCGAAATCGCCATAAGATCTGCCAGAAGATCTGTGCAACAAGTAAGGAGTTCAAAGCTTCCATACATAGCTATAGAGACCGAAGAGAAATCTATTAACCTAACAGGTTCCTATTCCAAGCGAGCTTTTTGAAAACCGAACAGTTTCCCATAATGAGGCTCAAGCTGCAAAAAAAAAAAAAAGAACCTTTTGCGATGCGTTTGACCCGCACGTAGTCGGCAACTGAAAGGGCAAAGAAAAAGTAGCTGAACTTTGTGATAAGATAAGATATGATATTGTCATTGCACAAGTACAAGCACAACGCTATACAAGTGCAACGAAATTGCATGCCATCCCATTAAAAAAACAGAAAGAAACAAAAAACAGCACAAAACACACACACACACCAAAAAAAGCCACACATACACCCCTCACAGCTCTCCAAGGTCATATTATCTGGTTACAGCATTTAAGATGGTTATAGCTCTTGGGTAGAAACTGTTCTTCAATCTATTTGTTCTTGATCTAATTGTTCTATATCTTCTACCCGAAGGCAGTGGTGCAAAGAGACTATATCCTGGATGAGATGGATCCTTTAAAATATTGTTAACCTTTTTAAGGCAACGGGAACTGTATAGTTCTTCCAGAGATGGGAGAGGATGACCAATAATATTTTGGGCTGTGGTTATGACCTTCTGAAGTATCTTCTTCTCCCTGGCTGTGCTGAGAAATGAGAAAGCAGAGCAGAATTAGGCAGGACGTTTCCAATAAAAATTCTACGGCTGACACAGTTGGTGTTAGCTGGTTGTGCACTGTGTATTCCGATTGCCAGTGCCAGCCTCTGGGACAAATTCTCACTGGGGCAACCTACGGGACAGTCTATCAACAACAAGCAACACCTTCATTGAAAGTGCTACGCTGGTTGCCAATTTGCTACCGAGTTAGATTCATGGTTTTCCTACTGGGTTATAAAGCCCTATATGCATCTGGACAGGATCTGAGAAGCTGCTTCTCCCCTTCTATCCCACCCTGGACACTCAGAGGTGTGTGTGGATGAAGACCTGCTAATGCTGCCACATGTCCCTGCGGCGAAAGTCTTTTAAGTGTTTTAGCACCAGTTCTCTGGAATTCTCTTGCCTCAAAAGTGAAGCAACGTCCGGCATTCTGCTATTTTTGATGTTTGTGGAAGACATTTCTTTTCTCCCACGCTTTCTCAAATTAATCAATTTTGTTTCTGGGGTTTTAAACACTTGCTGGTTTCCAAGTTGTTGTTTTTTGTTTGTTTGTTTGTTTTGAAATAATTTTTATTTGATTTTACAAGTGTAGAATTTTAACAATACAAAATACATATCCATATTTAGAGATTTATCTGAATCTCCAGATCCCCCCCCTCCATGGGTCTCCTAGATAAATTATAATTTTTCCCCATTCTTTATTGAAATTTTAGTCTTCTTGGTTCCTGAGCTTTCTGGTCAGTTTTGCCATTTCAGCGTAATCCATCAGCTTGGTTTGCCATTCCTCTCTGGTAGGGACTTTGTTGTTGTTTTCGTCTCTGGGCTAGTAGCATCCATGCGGCTGTTGTTGCATACATAAAAAGTCTTTTCTGCTCTTTTGGGATATCAGTACTTGCAGTTCTTAATAAAAAAAATTCTGGTTTTTTTTTTATAAAGGTTATTTTCAAGTTTTAATACTGACTTTTTATCTGTATTAGGTTTTATATTCTATTTCGGAACACTGCTTGGGTATTCCCTAAACGGAGGGCACTTTATAAATGTTGGGGGGGGGGCGATGATGTCTCTTCCATACAAGTGATGTCTTTAACCGATGGGTCTCAAACCTTTCCCCACATGCAAAGACAGGCTCCGGCGGATTAAGCGGACAAAACCAATAGTCCAATGGTCAAGAAGGTGTTTTCTGCACGTGCTGTAGAGGGAAGTGAGGGGCAGGTGGGGCTTCTCAACATGGGAAGGGAGCCCATTTGGGAGAAAGAAAACTCTGGTCCCAAACTTCCACTGCCTTGTGGGATATCTTTGGGAGAAGGAAAAGCTAAGGAGTAAACCCTAATACAGATCTGGATGGTTGGAGCATCAACTTACCTGCACTGTAGAAGTTTGAGAATGCTGCCAAAAGCCTTGTTTAGAGTGGGTGAGTCTCGCACCACCGCACTTTTCAAACATTATTTTGGAGGAAGAACCTCTCTGTTTTATTTCTCCTCCTCATCAAATGCATTTCTGATCTCTTTTACCTCTGAAAAGTATTCTTAGTTTCTTTTCTCTCTCTGGACTCTATCTCTGCTTATTCCCGTCACTCTGCTAAGTTCAGCTGCGCAAGGGTAAATCTTTGCGCTAATTGAACAAGAGTCTTGGTGCTACTTTGGATAAAAGCTACCGGATTTCAGACTTAGGCTTCACTTCTAATCCCACTTACTTGGGAGTAAACCGTCTTGAAATCAGTAAGACTTACTTTAGAGTGGACTTGGTTAGAATCACACTCAAATTTTGGCTCCAAAAGCCCAAGCACTTCTGCCTTCCCGTATTGTGAAAGCATTTTAACCCCTCAATCATTTTAGTTGCCATTTTCCTGGTTCTGTAATATCCTTTTTCCAGGGGGTGTTGCCCACAAAGCAGTACACAGTATTCCAAGCAGGTCTATATCATTGATATAAGAGTGACATTCTGAGACTGTCACTCGTGGAAGATCTCAGGAATGGTGCTGGGAGCAGCCTAGATGACTTTTATCTTAACATCCAGTCTCTCCTCCACCTGTGGCTCAGGGGTGCCATGGAAAAAGCAGAACTTTTAAACATTAAACAAGACGCAGGATCTTTTTCATGACAACCTTTTAACATGATTAAGTCAAGGCGCAATGGGTCATTTGGGGCTTATGTTTCACTCTGCTCCTTGGGACGCTTCTAACGAATGTCACGATGTCAGATTTCAGATGCAGAATGTGCATTTTAAGTAAACAGTTCTTAAGAAATCTTCCCCCATCATATTGCTTAACTGTTGTTGGGCAAATGATTTATTGAAGCTCTTGAGGCAGCAGAACATGGACTGTAGGACTGTTGTTTTTGTCTGTGTATGCGTTAAGGGCTACACTGAATTATTTTATTGTAAGTGCGCACTGATATGTGCCTTGCGCTCGGGGAGACGTTTTCTGTATAATCACATTCCATTAAATATTCAGCTTTGGAAAAACAAAGTCATGATATTTGCTAACTAGCCTGGCATTGTAGGACTGCTAGAGCCCTCTGTAGCGACTCATTGGATGGGGCAAAGCTATACACTAGCTTCCCAGCAGGTGGGTCGCTGTGGTTTACTGGGAGGGAGCTGGCGAGGCAGGCGGGAAGGTCAGTACGTTGCGCAGGATAGACTTCGCTGGCGCGTTTGCACTGCAAGGAACTCCCTGCCACCTTCGAGGAACAGTGACCCACTTGCCAGGAAGTTCACCTAGCATTTCCACCCCATTGGATGAGGCACTCCTGCTTGTAGTCCTACCTGCACCTGTGTCTTCTTGAACTTATTTGGACTTGCACCTGAATAAACATATAAGGGACCCAGGTGGCGCTGTGGGTTAAACCACAGAGCCTAGGACTTGCTGATCAGAAGGTTGGCGGTTCGAATCCCTGCGACGGGGTGAGCTCCTGTTGCTCGGTCCCAGCTCCTGCCCACCTAGCAGTTCGAAAGCACGTCAAAGTGCAAGTAGATAAATAGGAACCGCTCTGGCGGGAAGGTAAACGGCGTTTCCGTGCGCTGCTCTGGTTCGCCAGAAGCGGCTTTGTCATGCTGGCCACATGACCCGGAAGCTATACGCCGGCTCTCGGCCAATAAAGCGAGATGAGCGCCGCAACCCCAGAGTCGGACACGACTGGACCTAATGGTCAGGGGTCCCTTTACCTTTACCTTTAAACTGATATAAGATTGTGCTACATGGCAGCAGTAATAATAATGATGATGATATTAGTAGTAGTAGTAGTAGTAGTACCCCGCCCATCTGGCTAGGCTTCCCCAGCCACTCTGGGTGGCTTCCAGCAGAATATAAAAACATAATAAACCGTCAAACGTCAAAAACTTCCCGATACAGAGCTGCCTTCAGATGTCTTCTGAAAATTGTGTTGTTCTTTATCTCCTTGACATCTGATGGTAGGGTGTTCCACAGGGAGGGCGCTGCTACCCAGAAGGCCCTCTGCCTGGTTCCCTGCAACTTCACTTCTCATAGTGAGGGAACCACCAGAAGGCCCTCGGTGCTGGACCTCAGTGTCTGGGCTGAACGATGGGGGTGGAGACGCTCCTTCAGGTATACTGGGCTGAGACTGTTTAGGGCTTTAAAGGTCAGCACCAACACTTTGAATTGTGCTCGGAAACATCCTGGGAGCCAGTGAAAATCCTTTATGACCGGTGTTATATGGACCCGGCGACCACTCCCAGTCACAAGTCTAGCTGCCGCATTCTGGATCTTTCTCTTACTTTGAATAATAGAATTGTAGAGTTGGAAAGGACCCTACAGACATCTAGCCTCACTGCCTGCAATGCAGGAATATGCAGCTGTCCCATACGGGGATCAAACCTGCAACCTGGGCATTACCAGCGCCATGCTTTAACCAACTGAGCTATGTGTCCTGAGGGGCAATGTGTCCGTGATTCTCATCCTATGCTACTGTCACTCTAGTCCTATCTTGGGGAAGGCTACAGTCCTATACACATTTACCTGGAACATCCTTTGCTGATCAATGGGGCATGCTTCACTGTACGTATATCAGTTGCTTTTATTATATCAGGACAAATCCAGTAATTGCAATATAAACTGTGGGTTGGACTGAGCAATGTGCATTCAATTCTGCACGGATGTAGTCCGGTACATCGGTGTTAGTGAAAATAACCTTTGCTGCAAAAGGTCTACAAGATACACTTTCCGGTTTTTAAAAAGAAAGGGGGGGGAGAGAAAATTAAAATATTATAATACTGGAGTAAAAAAGTAAAGGGACCCCTGACCATTAGGTCCAGTCACGGATGACTCTGGGGTTGCGGCACTCATCTCGCTTTATTGGCCGAGGGAGCCGGCGTACAGCTTCCGGGTCATGTGGCCAGCATGACTAAGCCGCTTCTGGCGAACCTGAGCAGCACACGGAAATGCAGTTTAGTGCATTTTATTACCGCACTGGCAGATTCTGCTTACAGGGAAAGTATTTTATAAAAAGCTAGGGATTTATCATTTCTTCATTTTGTTAGGGAAGAGGGAGAATTGTAAATGCTGTTCATGTTAACCAGCTGCCGGTTAATAGCTTGCTTAATAGTAGCTGCTGCTTGTCTTAACATGAGTTTTCACTCAGCTTTTTCTTGTGTAGCATCTGTGGAGTAGGCAGCTTAATAGGGGTTCGCGTGTACTCTTGACACTCTAGCTTTTCCTTAGCTTTGCCAAGGCCTATTTGCCATATGCTGGGATGGAAGGGTATCAAGGCTGCACTGCTTTCTCGTCTGTGATCTGATGCATGGTACATTTTTTGTTCTTTAGTGCAAACCCAGCACTTGGTTTCTCTGCATAGGTGGCCACCTATAGGCAAACCTTGAATTGTTGCCTTACTACTTGGAAGTAATTGTGGAGTGGGGTGGGGGAGTTAGATGATTGCAAAGGGACGGGGAGAGACATTTCTTTAAAGCCAAGGTCGCAACATGCTAGCTCAGTTAGCTTTCTGCCCCCCACTGCCCTATAGTAGCACCAGGGGGAAAACTAGCATTGGCATGTTGCAGAGAATTCTGAAGAACCGTTTAGGATGCCCACTCAGTTCTGGATGATAAGCTGCCCCCTTGGCCTCACGTAAACTGAAAGTGTGCCTTAGGACGTTCCCATGAATCCTCTGTGACTGCACATTACAGTGGGGATTCAGTAGAGGGGGCCGCCTCAGGTCTAGGGGCCAAAGCTGGCCTCTCTGTATAGGTCTCAGGACTTTCCCCGGTCTACACCGCCTCCTTGGCCACAACTGTTCTTCCCAGCCACATTCCTCACTGACTCAACTTCACACCCCAATTTCTTTTGCCGGAATGTGTCCTTGAATTTTTACATGGCTTCTTACTTGCCTGGATGGAGGACAGTGTCAGGGCAGGTGTCCGGAGCAGATCAGCAATAACTCACACGGCTTTAGGGAACTCTTTATTCGAAGAGACCAGGCAGCTCAGGAGGCCAGGCCTAGGGAGCACAGCAACTCTCCCCAGTAGGACTTGCCCCATGAGGCAGTTGCGAGGACTGAATGTCCCTGCCTTCCCACAGCTCCCTAAGGCTCCTCTTCCCCTGGTTCCTTCCCAAGCAATCTGAGGCTCTTTTGTCTTGCCTGTCTTTGCTCTGCCCTCTTCATACCTCTTCAGGTTCTGGGAGACCAGGGGGAGGGGAGCTCATCGCAGCAGGAGGGGGAGACTCCCTAGTTTCCTCACCAGCCTGACTCATTGCTACCTCTTGGCCCCCTTTCTCTTCGCCTCTGCCGCTGATTCTGGACTGCTCTCTGCCACAGCCTCTTCCTGCTCACTAAACCCTGTTGCCTCTTCAGCTTCCGACACCCCATCCTCCTCCCAGTCTGCTCCCTCTTCTACTTCTGACCACTCATCGTTGTCCCACCAGCAATCCCCTGGCTCTGAGTCTTCTCCCCTTGGGGGTCCCCTGGGGGTTCCCCAACTGGTGCCTCCCACCACTCCTCTGCATCCAGCCAGTCCATGACAGATAGAGAGAGGTGTCCTAGTGTGTCCAGAAAGTAGCCTAGCAGGCAAAGGTAACATTTACACCCACTGCACTGTCGTGCTTTTATCTCTGGCCCTGCTTGTCACTTTCATGCGGCCCCCAGAAGGTTAACCAGTAAGGAATGTTGCCCTCAGTCTGAAAAAAGGTTTCCTGTCCCTGATTTCCTACCTTTCATTCAAAGAGCTTAAGCCCATTGTGCATGGTTTCCTTCCCACCCCCATGTTATCCTCACAACCACCTTGTGAGGTAGGTGTGGCTGCCTTTGAGTGGGCCAAGGACACCCAGTAAGCTTTGTGGATTTCAACTTGGTTCCCACCCACTCAGTCCAACGTTCTTAAGCTCTATGCCAGCCTGGTTCTTCCAAGTAAGCTTATCCATTGCTGATCTCCCAGTTGAGAAATTCCTGCCAAGCTTCTGAAGAACCCCCCGAGTTCCCTGAAACACAGTTTGAAAACCACTTCCCTTTGGTGTCGTGGTCTCTGCCAACATGGGCAAAGCTTGCTGCTGAAAGGGAGGTGCCTGAATCGAAAAGCTACTGGTTAGGGAGGGGGGAAAGTTTTGGAGGACTGCTCTGAACCTTAGGGGTCTGCGAAAGTGGCTTCATGGACAAAGCCTTGCAGATGCCTCTGATCACTTGGGGTGCTGTCATTCCAATTGCTGTTGTGTTGGGATTTTTTAAACTTTAGAATTCAGGTGCATATGAGATGATGAAAACCCTTAACCTGCTGGCAGCTTTACCGTTCTCTGTTCACATGTGACAGACTGGTTTTTCTTCTTACGGACTGACATTTCACCTCCTGAGTTCAACACCTTTTAAAAAAAAAGCCACACACACATACAGTGCTGCTAAGGGAGGAAATCAGTGGTGGGTATTTTAAAATAGTAACAAGATTTTATTCTCGTCATTCTTAGCTTCATAAAATGACATCTTGAGCTGCTTATCTGTTGGTCTGACGTTGCTTCTTGCTAAGGCTCTTTCAAAGCCTGATTTGGGATGCTTCAAGGAACGGAGGCACAGCTAAGAAAATGCACTGCTCTGATTGCCTCTCGCTCTCTCCCCATTGATCTGCCATTTCCGAGAGTTATTTTATCCATATTTTATGTGCCCACGGGCAGTGGGTAAAGTTAAATTAAATAACCATCTGAAAGGCCTCTGTGGGGAAGTTTCCTGGCGTTTTGTAGAAATCATGAAATGTAACAAGGCAAGTTCAGTATATTTATCAGAAAAACAAACACATACACAGCTTATAGAATCATAGAATTGAAGAGTTGGAAGGGACCATGAGCTTCATCTAGTTCAACCCCGTTATGCAGGATATGCAACTAAAGCATCCATGACAGATGGCCATCCAACCTCTGCGTAAAAACCTGCAAGGAAGGAGAGTCCGTCACCTTCCAATGGCGTCCATTCCACTGTCAAACAGCTCTTATCATCAGAAAGTTCATCCTGATGTTGAGTCGGAATCTCCTTTCTTGTAACTTGAAGCCATTGGTTTGGGTCCTGCCTTCTGGAGCAGGAGAAAACAAGCTTGCTCCATCTTCCATGTGAGAGTCCTTTAGGTATTTGAAGATGGTTATCACATCTCCTCTCAGTCTCATCTTTTTCAAATTAAACATACCCAGCTCCCTCAACCCTCTGTTATAAGAGAGAATCTCGATTATTAGGAGTTCTTTGAGAACTGGGAAAGCATATGGCTAGGAGCAGAAGTGACTTGATGTGGTGAGGGCACTCAGCGTTACCAAGGTTGCAGCTGCTTACCAGGAGGTAGACAGGGAAGGGAAGAGCGAGGCAATGGTGGCATGATGCAAATGCTCTGCTGGGATCACTGGATTGGCTCTGCTGGGGTGTTTACACCACATCACCCCCTCCCTGCTTTGCCCCCCTCTTGGTAAGCCACAGTAATGTGTGCAACCAGAGGTCAGGTGAGCACTGCGGCCCAATGGGCTGCTATTGTTCTATCCACATGCTTGTAGAACTCTCAAAGAACTCCTAAGAATAACATTACTGAGACATGATTTCTTTGCAGAAGCCATGGTAGGAATTCTTCAGAGGCACTTGTTCTCCTCTGTGCTTGATCATCTTATCTTTACTCATGCTTTCCACCAATTTACCTGGATTAGGTATTAAACGAACTGGCCTATAATTTCTGACCACCACCCAATCCCTTCTTTGTTACAGTGACCACTTTCAAATCCTATGATACAGAGGCCGATTTTAGTGACAAGCTGTGTATTTTTGATGGAACTTAAGCAATTTCACATTTGAGTTCTAAGAACTCTTCAACAGATACTATCTAGACCAGGGGTGTCAAACTCCGGCCCTCCAGATGTTTTGAGACTACAATTCCCATCATCCCTGACCACTGGTCCTGTTAGCTAGGGCTGATGGGAATTGTAGTTCCAAAACATCTGGAGGGCCGGAGTTTGACACCCCTGATCTAGACCCTTGCCGGTCAATAAGACCTCAAACTTGTCACAAATATTTGCCATTCATCAGGCTCCCTTCCTGGAAGAATCAGTTCAGGCACAAGTATCAGCCCTATGTCTTCTGCGGTGAAGGCAGATACAAAGATGCATATCCTTATGTGTTATCTGAATCCACTGTGCACAATTATTGCCCATGACTTCCTAAGCGCATAAGGTCGCATGACTCTTCTGTATTGGGACCTTGGTGTCAAATATCGTATCCAAAAACCACTGAGCCTCTTGGGCTTGCCAATCAGAAGGTCGGCGGTTCAAATCCCCGCAACGGGGTGAGCTCCCGTTGCTTGGTCCCAGCTCCTGCCAACCTAGCAGTTCGAAAACACGCCAAAAAGTGCAAGTAGATAAATAGGTACCGCTCCGGTGGGAAGGTAAATGGTGTTACTGTGCGCTGCTCTGGTTTCGGTGTTCCATTGCGCCAGAAGCAGCTTAGTCATGCTGGCCACATAGCCCAGAAAAACTGTCTGCAGAGCGGACAAACGCCAGCTCCGTCGGCCTGTAAAGCGAGATGAGCGCCACAACCCCAGAGTCGTTCACAACTGGACTTAACTGTACCTTTACCTTTTTTTAAAATGAATAGTTCTGAAGCATTATGTGTGCTTGCACTGACTTGCATCAGGAATTCCCCCTGGATGTGCTTCTGCTGGTTTAGTAATTGTATCTGGCAAGGGATATATTTGATGTTTAATAATTACTGGACTTTATTACCATTTCCTCTGGGTTATATGAGAGGGTCTGTTTTCTCCCCTCTCTCTCACCCTATTCGGAACTGTAAATATGTATATTTTTAAATATTCAACATATTTCAGGTTGTCACAAAATATTCCCGTCTTTGCAAGTTCCCAGCACAGCCAAGGATATTCGCAGTTCCTGGCTACTTTGCTTGAAGAATTACACTTCAAAAATGAAGATTTTGATAGTTTAACAAGAATATTCAGAAGCGATAGTCTTCCATACTGGTAAGTTCTTCTTTCAATCGTGCCCCATCTGCCACAACTTCATCTTGTCTATGAGTGGAATCCAGCTGGTTCCATGGGATGACAGAAGGGGATAATGGAGGGATAGAGGTGATTGTTGCTCCACGGAGTTCAGGGAATATCCATAACAGGGTAAAAGGTTGTATGCAGGCTTGCAGTAGGAAGAGCAAATTGGCAAAAACAAAACAAAACCTTCCTCCCCCTGCTCTTCTGTAAGCATTTGCTGGATCCAAAACCCTTCCATAAGTACAAAGATCTCAGTTGGATTCCACCCAGTGTCGTTAAAAATATAAGCACGCCGCTTGCATTGGAGGGGTGAGAGAGGAGGAGTTGACGCGGAAATGACTGGGACCGAAAGATAAGATTATTGCTTATCAAGATGGTTCCATTTGTCTCTTTAACCTTGTGTGATCACTAAAAACATTTAATAAACACCACTTTGGAATGAGTTAGCAAAAGCCTTGAATTTAAGGCAGAGCATCACTCTGGTCAGTGCTTGTTTGGCCCCAGCCAAGGCATTCCGTTCAGTTACATGTTGCCACATTGTAGGAAGGATGTGGACAAGCCAGAGGAGATTGAGAGGACAGGAGTGAGGTGATAAAAGGTTTTAAAACAGAAGATGCATGAAGCAAGATTGATAGGGCCCAAGTATGTACATATTCAGGCCACAAGAAGCTGATTTGGCAGGAAGCCAAGATTGCAAAAATCCCAAATTGCACACACACACACACACACTTATTAATTTTTGCAAACGGCTCTTTCCACTGACACTGAGGGAAGTAGGTTAGCACCACAAGCCTATATGTGTTTACAAGTTTCCCTCTGATAGATTCCAGTTGAAGGGAAACAAAACGATTTGTATAACTTCTCCCTCATTCCAGAGGCATGACGAAGGAAAGGAGTGCCTTTGGTGTTCCTCTTCTGGCATGCCCCAGTATGGCGTATTTTTGGCCCCTCCAACATCACAGCTCCATCTTCACGGGAGCACCAGCTGTTAACTTTTGTTCAGCATCCTGGAAGAGGCTTGCTGGTTCAGATCTCCCTCTCAGAAGATGTCTTTCTCCGCCCTTGGAGATTGTCATCATTTAACATAATTCAGTATTTGTTTTCTGTTTCCATTTATAGATGAACTTTTTAACACAGTAAGGGCTTGATACTTTTGGGGCGTTACAAATTAAGAGGGAATTTTATATTTTAGAGTTCATATCAAATGCCACCGAATCAGACGGCATTCATCGGATTAAGCATATCACTGAAAATGAAACTGTAATACATGATATCGATGGAACTTTTCCTTGTGTCTTTTTCTGCAGAATAAGTTGACAATCATGCGCTTCTTTTTCTATGCTGAAATTGGATCAAGATGTGAAGTGACACCGTTGGTGGCCAAACAAATTAAATTAAGTACACCAAATGGGGAAAACAACAAAAATAAAACCTCATTGGTCGAGTTTGTATGGAACAGTGATATGAACAAAGGCTGGTCTGTAATTCACCATTGAATTTAACACAACCGTTGAATACATCGAGCCAAACTGAAGCTCTTATATGATGAATATTTTTCATCTTTCTCATTTCTTCAGATAAGTGGGCTATGCTAAGATTTGGACACTGAGACAGATCATCTTTCCAGGTCTTTCACTATTTTCATCAAGTTGCCCTAACGGAGGGGTGGCTGTCCACATCCTATTGGACTTCAACTTCCATTAGCCACAGCCATCATGTCCTTTGTTCAGGGATTATGGGAGCTGTAGTCCACCAACATTTGGAGGGCAAAAGGTTCTTCATCACTATAATGGAACACCAACATTTTGTGTGTGTGTCCGTGTGCCATTAACTTCCTAAGGAAATTGTGTCATTCAGCATTTCTGAAAAGCTAAAGCAAATCTAAGGTGCAGTTTTTCCCCGTCAGAAAGAAGTGCCTTAGTAAAGTATATCAGAGAAACATAATCTGAATTGTCATTTCAGTAGTCACAAAATAATATAACATCCTATGGTTATTATGATATGGAACTTCTTAATAAAGTGCTTATTTTGCTTATTTACCTAATTGTTTGATTTCTATCCCACCTTTCTTTCAAGGAGTTCCAGAGAAGGTCCATGGCTCTTCTCCTCTCATTTTATCTATTGGAGTACTTTATCACCAAGCAGCCTGTCAGACTTAGTTTTGCTCTACGGTGGTATTGTACTGTGGAGGCTTCCATCCTCAGCTTTTAAGATTGCATTACAAAATCCCTGATTGCATCTTCAGAAACCAGAGAGTGCCCGTTCCTTTCCACAGTTATGTTCCACGTAGCATATTGCCTTTACAATATCTGCAGTTAGGTCAGCTGCTTGGCAGTCTACTTTGCTAGCACAATCCTGCACCTTCCAAATGGGTTTTGAGGGGCATCCACAGAAGGGTGTCTGAGCCTGAGTGTGCTGGGCAGGATCTATAGAAGAGCAAAATGATATTGTTGTTTTTGTCAACTCCCAGGCCCTTTCTTTTCACCAGGTCTTTATTTTTACATTTCCTGTCAGCTTAGCAGCATGATTTTTACAGGTTTATTTTAGGCTCAGTGCTTAGTCTTCTACAACCATTTGAGCTTACATTTAAAAAAAAAAAAAAAAAGTGTTAGTCTTGTAATCTTTTAAGAGGATGTATTTGTATCTGAATAATAAATCCATTTAACACACACACACATCCAATTTCAACTTGTTAATTGCTGGAACTCTCCACTTGACTGCCCTTTTCCATCTCCAACAGGTTTGGGGATTTTTTTGGTGCGGGAGGGGGTTACGGGCTTTGTTTTCCCTCACTTTGCTCATCATGTGGAGTCGGTCGAGGTGCAATTTTCCTTTACAGTCCTATTATTCAGAAGGCAAATTGAGCCAGGTGAAAGATGCACTTTGGGGGACAAAGTCTCATTTACTATAAAGATGAGATTGTGTAGCATAGGTGATCTTATTTCTAAGTAGGAAGTGCTACCATTGGGTATAGGCAGAACATGGAGAATCCTCATGCTTAAAGTATAGATCAGAGATCTCCAAACTAAGGCCCGTGGGCTGGATATGGCCCGAGAGACACATTTATCTGGCCCGCGGCGACTCCCGCTGCCGCCACCCGCTCTTAACGGCGCGGCGCGGCTGCCAACTTCTGGGTCTGAGGAGCACCGGAAATAGTTTGTGCACATGCGTAAGCATTATTTCCAGTTCACATCCGGGTCTGAGGAGGCCCATGCACATGCGCACAAGCTATTTCCGCTGCTCCTCCAACCTGAAAGTGCGCCGGAAATAGCGTGTGCGCACGCATATGGGCGCGCGCTCCCCCGCCCTCCGGCCCACCGTGCGATTGGGAGAATCAGCTCTCTAATTTTATAACTTTTTTTTTTTTTTAACCAACTTTCCCTGGCTCCCTTGCCCCCTCCCAGGAATTCAGGTAATCACAGTTTGATGAAGGTGCTGAATCTTTATTAGAGATCCCGGGACCTCCACATAGGGTCAGGGGCTCCCAAGCTTTATGAGTACAGTCGTACCTTGGAAGTCAAACGGAATCCATTCCAGAAGTCTGTTCAATTTCCAAAATATTCGGAAACCAAAGCGTGGCTTCTGATTGGCAGCAGGAAGCTCCTTCAGCCAACTGGAAGCCCCGTTGGACGTTTGGCTTCCAAAAATAGTTCGCAAACCAGAACAGTCACTTCCAGGTTTGTGGCGTTCAGGAGCCAAAACGTTCGAGAACAAAGCTGTTTGGAAACCAAGCTACGACTGTACAAGGACTGCTTTTTAACTTCAAAAAGGTTTGCAGACACATAACCCCACTCCAGTGCTAATTTTTGTAATTTTTCAGCTTTGTTATCAGAGGGGAAAGTAATGCTATCTTGACCTTTTCCTTCAATTAAGGTACTATGGGCTTTTTTTCCAGCCAGAATTCACCGGAACCCAGTTCTGGCACCTCTCAGTTGGTCGCCATTGCCACTATAAGAGAACACCTATTTTTCTAGAAAAAATATCACTGGGCACAAGACCAAAAAAAAATGTTCTCCGATTCCGCCCACTTTTCTTTCCCTAGTTCCCATCTCAGTTTGCCACGTCTTTTGTAAGGAAGGTAGGCTCGAATGAAGAACACGCAAAAGAAGAAGAAATTGGGTGGTAACAGAAAAAGGGTGAGAAGAAACAAATGGCGGGGGGGCAGTTTATAGGTGCAAAGAGATGTACAAGAGTTGTGTAAAGAAAAGGGGGAGTTAATTGGGGACAGGGCCGGCGTATCCATTTAGGCGAACTAGGCAATTGCCTAGGGCGCCAAAATGGTGCTGGCCAGCCTGCCCCCCCCCCCCGCCGCCGCCCGGTGCCGCCCCAACCAGCAGTGGAGCAAGCAGGTTGGGGTGAAAACCGCGGCGGCGAGGGCACCAAAATGGAGGGAGTGCTGGCCAGCCTGCCCCCCGGTGCCGCCCCAACCAGCGGCGGAGCAAGCAAACCGCGGCGGCGGGGGGCGCCCAGCCCGGCAGGGGGCGGGGCACCGCTCTGCAACGTGCGTCATACGCAATGACGTCACGTGGCCCGCCCCCTCGCCTAGGGCGCCAAAATTGCCAGCACTGGTCCTGATTGGGGAGGGGGTTTCTTTCCAACGAGGCTGTTCAGATGAAGTCAGCAGAAATTGCGGAGGCTGGGTCCTCCTGAGTGAAGAACTTGGAAGCCACTCAGAAAAGCTAAAAGAAACCTAAGCAAGTACAGTAGTACCTTGGTTGTCGAACTTAATCTGCTCAGTTCGACTCCTGGAACTGCTCGGAAACCAAAGCGCAGCTTCCGATTGGCTGCAGGAGCTTCCTGCACTAAATCGGAAGCTGCAGAAGCCGCGTTGGACGTTCAGCTTCCAAAGAACATTCGAAAACCTCACTTCTGGGTTTTTGGCTTTCGGGAGCCAAAACGTACGAGTACCAAGGCGTTCGAGAACCAAGGTATGACTGTATTGCAGACTTATGCATATATGTATAATTGGTGGACTTTATTTTAGCTGTAACTTTTATATTTTGTTAGTTTCAGAATTTATCGTTTTTATTAATGGAAATGGTCAAAATGGTCAAAGGCTTGGAAACGATGCCTTATGAGGAACGGCTTAGGGAGCTGGGTATGTTTAGCCTGGAGTAGAGAAGGTTAAGGGGTGATATGATAGCCATGTTCAAATATATAAAAGGATGTCATATAGAGGAAGGAGAAAAGTTGTTTTCTGCTGCTCCAGAGAAGCGGACACGGAGCAATGGATTCAAACTACAAGAAAGAAGATTCCACCTAAACATTAGGAAGAACTTCCTGACAGTAAGAGCTGTTCGACAGTGGAATTTGCTGCCAAGGAGTGTGCTGGAGTCTCCTTCTTTGGAGGTCTTTAAGCAGAGGCTTGACAGCCACCTGTCAGGAATGCTTTGATGGTGTTTCCTGCTTGGCAGGGGGTTGGACTGGATGGCCCTTGTGGTCTCTTCCAGCTCTATGATTCTGTGATTCTATGATTCTATTATTATTGTAATAATAATAATAATAATAATTAATAATAATAATAGAGATTTGTGGTTCCCCTCGGTCTTAAAAAGTGTTCCTCCGTGTTCCTTCAGCTGCGGCTGCTGTGCTCTGACCTTTCCATGAACCAAGATGAAGCAGAGCTTTCCAACCCAACCCTCCTGCTGACAACACTAAAAGCTGCACTGATTCGCTCCGAATAGTCGCGGGGAGAACTTAACTAAACCTCTCTCCCAAAATGCATCTCTCTATATAGCCGTGGCAGTAGCCTCTTGAATGAAGCAGCTGGGGAGAATTTTGCACATTTCCGATGCGGCGATGCATCGCTCACAGACACACGCTAGCATGCATGCAGATGAGCTGGGCTGGAGTACAACTGAGCCGCTGCGTGAGCGGAACAACTTTCACTCTTGCAACAGAATGTCCCCTCCCTTTCCTCCCACCAGCCCACATGTCCCTTGCATGCACCCACCCACACCAAATCTGCTCCAAGGGGGGGGGGGGCGGTCCTCCTTCTGGGGGTGCTGGAGGGAAGGAGGAGAAAGTTCCCTTGTGTGAGCAGAAATCATTTTAGCAAACGAGGACTGGATGGATTCAACCCTGTTTTGATACACTTCTGTACAGCCCAAATCTTCTAGATGGTTCACCATTTAAAATGGACAAAGTGCAAATAAAAACCATCAGCACATGAAGACACCAGCAGCACAAAATAAAAGCTAGCTTTGAACCACACAGCAGCATTAAATGGGCAGTGAGCAGTTCAAAACTAGCAAGGGAAGGCAAAAGTTTGAAAATTGGAAAGTGTTGGATATTTAATAACTTGGGAGAAGAGAAACGTATTCTTCTGATGCTGAAAAACCTATACAGTAATATGGGAGCCAGGGGAACTTCTCTGGGGAGGGCAACTGCTACACCTCTTCCAAGAAGGGCTTTTCCTGAGTAACCGCCTGCCCCACCTCATTGGGCAGCAGAATCTGGATAATGTCCTCCAATGAAGATCTTATGGTCTATCTATGCAGATGTCTCCTCTCATATGTGATACAGTCCCATGGGTTTCTTGTTTATTTAGTTGCTTGGGTGTGAATATAAATGGAAGTCAAAATGGGCAAACTCCAACCAGAAGTCAGTTGCACCAACTAGCGCTCCTTGAAATCAGGACTCTGGGGTACAACATTTTACACCAGTGTAATGCAACCAGAAGTCTCACACGGGGATACATTCGAGAGCTGTGTGTGGATCGTGTATGGCAGGAATACAGGGTCCCATTCGATCAGCTTTTAGGAAATGTAATCCTATTGCTTGCGCACAAGACTTATTGAAATCTATCGGATTGTTCACATATTCTACTGAACACGCCCCAAGCTGCCTGTACACATGCACAATGTTTGTGTGAGAGCGTACACTTGTTGATTTATACAGTTCCGACTTGGGTACACAGTCTGTACACTGAGCATTACATGTGGGTTACTGTGGGTGTACAACTCAACCTTTTGTGTACACAAATTGTGCACTTGTTCAATGTAATGTGTGAATGCCCCTTCTGAGACTTAGGTTTGAGCAGCAAGTTCTATTCAATTGCTCTCAGCAGTGCTTTACAAACCTTATATGGCTCCCTATGAGTAATACGGCTGTGTGACACACCTTTTCAAATTTCACACCAGTGGGGCAGCAGTAACTAACTTGGGATCAAAATCAAGCCCTCCTTTGTGTGCCATCCCGCCAAAGTGAAGCACTTTTAATTCACATTTCATTCAACATAAATTTTCCAAGCATGTGCCGAAATGTCTCATGCTAAAATCTGAAAGTGCTGGGTTGTGCCCGACATTTTCTCTCTCAAGCGACTGACAAATGAAACTTGCAACTGACATATTTAGCTGATTTCTGCAATTCATCTGTGAATTGCTCTCATTCATGTCTGTTTCAGTTGTAAGAAAACACTGATATTAAGAATTGAGAGTGGTGCCCTTTGCATCTTCCCCATTCTTCCCTCCATGCATGCGGGAATTCGCTGCTGCTAATCTCCTCAACCTCTTTCCATGAACATAGAGCTGTACCCTCGCAACTGCTGTTTGCTCCTAAAGGCTGGCCTGTGAAGGAATCGTGCACAATTTCAAGCGGAAGTGTTGTGAGATTTGATTGTTCATGTAAAGATTTCTGAAACTAGGGTATGTGGCCGATACAACAAGGATCTAGGGTTTAGGTTTTGGTTCTGTCCCAGGTTCATGAAGTGTTATTCTCACATTTCACGTTCATATGTGCAAACTTATATTATCTGCTTAAAAACATCTAAGGCAAGAGGTTGCATCTTAATTCCGATTACTATCTGAAAGGTAATCTGTCTCTGGAAAGCTTCATCTCCAATATGCAGGTGTTATTTGTGGCGATGGAAAGGCACTCTGCACATGTTCAGATGCACTGTTATAAACTCACCTGCCCTGTGTCTTAAGCTCTGCTGCTGAAAACCGGTTAAGCCCTGGAAATTAAACATTATGAAGCTAATTGTTATCTACATTTGGGCTGTCTTGAGAGTCCCATGGACTGCAAGAAGATCAAACCTATCCATTCTTAAAGAAATCAGCCCTGAGTGCTCACTAGAAGGACAGATCCTGAGGTTAAGGCTCCAGTACTTTGGCCACCTCATGAGAAGAGAAGACTCCCTAGAAAAAACCCTGATGTTGGGAAAGATTGAGGGCACAAGGAGAAGGGGACGGCAGAGGATGAGATGGTTGGACAGTGTTCTCGAAGCTACTAACATGAGTTTGGCCAAACTGCGAGAGGCAGTGAAGGATAGGCGTGCCTGGCGTGCTCTGGTCCATGGGGTCACGAAGAGTCGGACACGACTGAACGACTGAACAACAACAACAATTTGGGCTGTAGACTGTAAAATCAAAGCAGAAGCAGACCAGATTTGTTTAAAAATCATTTAAGTTCAACCTATGGTCTGCAGATCTGATTCCCGTGAACTATTCGGACTTTTCATATATGCTAAGAATTAAATCACCTTCCTCCCCTTTCTGAAAGCCCCTCTCCGTGTGAAAAAAAGAAAAGCAGATAGAGGTGATTGCTTTAGAAACCACACACCTGTTGCAATACCTTTTTCGGCATCAAAGCCAGCAGAGAGGCAAAGGATGTGGGTTGGGGTTGGAGGAAAAAGTGCTTCGTTTTGTTTGCTGCCCTCTGAATAACAAAAGTAACTTTGAACAATATTTGCCCCCGGGTTTTAAACGCAGTTTTAAAGTTGCTGGGATTTAAAGCAGTTCACACAAAGCTCTTAATTTATCATCTGTCTCAGCAATAAAAGACGACTTTCCATGCATTGCTCAGACCCAGCTCCTAATGTGCTCCTAGATAATGTAACATGGCATCAGCCTTTTCTGCAAGTAAATATTCTGGTATGGGTTTTTTTTTTAAGCTTTCTGATATGTCCATTGCATTGACTGCTCCCATCATAACATTCTCATATCCTCAGCTGCCAACTTTACGATTCCTGTACAGCAGGAGGGATACAGCTTCTTTTGAGCATCATTGATACAGACATCAAACTGTCACGTCCCCAAATTAATCAGGGTGTGGCAGAAGGACTGTAGCTCAGTGTTACAGCTATCTGCTCTGTGTGCAGAAAGTCCCGGGTTCAGTCTCCAGGTAGGCTGGGGAGTTCTGCCTGAAACCCTGGAGGACAGCTGCCAATCAAGGTGGTACCAAGCTAGATGGAGCAATGGTCTGACTCTGTATAATGCAGTTTCCTGGGTTCTGGTGATGTGGGAGCAAATCTCGTAGTTTGTGCAGCATGTGAAGAATTACTCTCTCATCTGTCCTGAGTCTTTAGACATTCAACTTTGCCAAATGGGCGCTGGTTCTCATATTATGAGAGGGAGAAAAACATCTCTCCACTTTTCCCACAACAATCACAAAGATCTGAGGGTATGCATTCAGAGGTACAAATTGTCACAAATAAAGCTTCGCCTGAACACGTGTGTGCTCCAAAGCGCTTTCAAATTAATGCATCGGATTTTCAGGTGTAGAGGGAATCCCAAAGAAGTCAGATGCTTCCATTGAAGTAAATAAGGGGATTATGAGCACTAGTTCCATATGGACATTAGTGCGCCTGCGCACCTAAGGAATTGCTGGATGGATGGTACTTTACACCACAGTACTTCAGAGACTGCCCCTAATTTGGAGTCTTTTCTGTCCCTGTAAAGTACACAGGAAGGAACTGGGGAACAATTCAAGGTCTCTGCTCTATTAGTATGCTCCCGAAGAACCCTGCATGAGGGCCTCTTTGCACATTTCTAAGGTGCCCCTCTAAAAATACAAAGTGTGACTGTGACAAACCAGGCGTTTGAAAATGTGAGTTGGAGAGGTACACCCATCGGCGGGCCAGGATTTAACAGGTGTGTACAGTACCTGTTGAGTATACACTCGGGGCCAAATCAAACATGGCATGGGAAATCTATAATCAGAGCTCTGGTTGTTGTTTGTTGTTACTACTACTACATTAAAGCAGTCACTGGGGTTTCTGATTTTGATTGAAGCAGCGGTGCTAAGAGGTGAGGATTTTAAACCTTTTCCCTCACCCTTAAATCCCCCACAACTGCTATTAGTCCCACATTTGGGGTGGGGAACAAATGCCTGTCTCCCTGTCCCCCACCCCGGTGTGGACTGAGTAGCAGCTTTGCACTGGGTGTGGGGGAAGGTACATTAGGAAGTGGCATAGGAAAGGGTTAAATACTCCCGCCACAGCGTTGCTGCTTTTATCAAAAACTCAGCTCCTGTGGCTGCCTTAAATTTGTCCTTTTAAATGCCATAGATTGCGAGTAGTTTATGAGTGGCTACGCCAGGTTTGGTGCTGTGAAATGGCAGCTCCGTCACCCTGAGCTAATCGCACCCAGCCTTGTTTTTTCTTCATATTAGACTTCTGAATGATCATGTTTATGAGAAAACTGTTCTAGCCATACCTGTAAGTAAGACTCTGTATATCACGAACCACCCTGGTGCAGCCCCGAGCCCTATAATGCCATTTCAGGTTGACATTAAATATTGAAAACACACAGCCAGCTTTGTAGGAGCAAGTCTTAGGTTTCTGTATTCAGCAGCTGGTATGCAAGGCGGGACCAGGCTGCCTATAAAACTCTTTTATTCCTGCCCTCGTCCCTCTGCCACCTGACAGCGACCTTCTTTTCTGCCTTCACTGATTAGATTCTGAGGGTATATCCTGGAAATCACATGCCTTTCTGCTGTATGCGGTGTCTCCTTTCCAATCTGGAAGGCAACAATAGCAAAAGAAGGAGCCGCAAGCACCGGGCTGGAGACACTACAGTATGATGGTGGTGGGTGGAGCCCCATGCAAAAGTGGTCTTGGGCAACTAACATCAATTTTTTTTACCTTTGTACTGTAGGCTAGTTTCTACAAACACACATGCACAGACCCCCTACAAACAAGATACTGAATGTTATCAGAATTCAAGGGCACCTGCAAGCCAAGCTAAAACACTTGGGGTTCAAAATAGGATTAGTGAGGGTGTGGCCTGGGGAAGGTTTGAGGGGCCACATAGAGATGGCTGCAGGACCTTTATATGTTTCAATATCTAGCTTCCTGATGCCAGTAGCAAGAGGTGGAATCTTCAGGTCCTGTCTTGTCTCGGCACACATTCAAAAAAGCCAGGGTGGTGTAGCGGTTAAGAGCGGTGGACTCATAATCTGGTGAACGGGGTTCGCGTCTCCGCTCCTCCACATGCAGCTGCTGGGTGACCTTGGGCTAGTCACACTTCTCTGAAGTCTCTCAGCCCCACTCACCTCACAGAGTGTTTGTTGTGGGGGAGGAAGGGAAAGGAGAATGTTAGCCGCTTTGAGACTCCTTTGGGTAGTGATAAAGCGGGATATCAAATCCAAAAAAACTGTCTTCTTTTTTCTTGCTCAGCGTATGACCTTTCAGCGCAACCTTTGCCACCAGCTTAAAACCATGCAGTTCGGTACAATGGAAACGAGGGCAAATGTTGCCACATAACACCCAAATACTTCAGAAGAGCCGCCAACCGGGTTAAAGTTGGTCTGGAGGCTACTGTAGGGCAGACAGAGGGCAAGAGCTGGCGTGGGCTGCTTCCGGTGTTGCAAAAGGAGGACGCAGACAAATCTTGGAGAAAACTCAAAGAGGGAAGGAGCGCACACACAGAGTTCCTGGCCTGGCTGCAGCTGTTGATGAAATGGTGCGCTGGCCCTTGTTGTCTGTACTGGAAACTCCAATTGCAACCAATAAATAAATGGAGGGAGGTGCATGACCAAGAGTTTGGTAGGAAATACCTTTGAGATGAGGGATGTGGGTGGCGCTGTGGGTTAAACCACAGAGCCTAGGGCTTGCCGATCAGAAGGTCGGCGGTTCGAATCCCCGCGACGGGGTGAGCTCCCGTTGCTCGGTCCCTGCTCCTGCCAACCTATCAGTTCGAAAGCACGTCAAAGTGCAAGTAGATTAATAGGTACCGCTGCAGCGGGAAGGTAAATGGCGTTTCCGTGCGCTGCTCTGGTTCGCCAGAAGCGGCTTAGTCATGCTGGCCACATGACCCGGAAGCTGTACGCCGGCTCCCTCGGCCAATAAAGCGAGATGAGCACCGCAACACCAGAGTCGGTCACGACTGGACCTAATGGTCAGGGGTCCCTTTACCTTTACCTTTTTACCTTTGAGATGAGGTTGAAGGATCTCTCCCACTGAGCCTAGACCTGTGGGTTTCAACCCCAGCTCCAGTTTTTTCGGGGTGCTCTCGGGCACAGGCCCCTCCTTCAGTGGCTCTGCATCTTCCTCACCACCACTGTTGGCAACTGTCGGAAGACTGCAGTGGTGAGGAGTCGCAACACCAGCCGTCCCAGGGGATTCTTATCAGAGGCTTTGCTGATGAATAGGCTCTCAGCAGCTTCGAGATTCTACCAACCCTTGACCCCAGCCGTACAGACCAGCTTTCCTGAAATACTGCTCCCCAATCTTCCCACGTATAGAAGTGCTCAAGTTCACACTCCTAGTTCAAACAGGGTGAGGTTGTTGCCTTCAATAGAGAGGGCAAGACTTTGGGGCAGAAGTCCAGGTCCCACTCAGCAGGATAAGCAGGAGCCCCCATTCCCGCAATGTGGCAGGACTGTTTTGCCACATTTTGAAGTCAAGCCAATATGCATTCCCATCTAAAGACCCCCTTCATATGTTGAAGTCTAGAGTCAAAAATTACCCCAGCTGCATTACTGAGGAAGGCCTGAGGCAAATGTCTTCCCCAGCCAATGTGTCCTTTCACCAAAAGTGGGACTTCTGTGCGGTCGCTGGCTCCAACTCAACACAATCCTCTCTAAACTGCCTTCCATATACAATCCTCCAAACTTTTCTTTGTATTCCTGTTCACAACCTCGACCACAGCTCCTTCCACATGATGTGCACGAATTGCAAAGCTCTCTCCCTGCCCCATCTCTTTGGCCCAGTAGAAGAAGAAGAAGAAGAGTTTGGATTTGATATCCCGCTTTATCACTACCCGAAGGAGTCTCAAAGCGGCTCACATTCTCCTTTCCCTTCCTCCCCCTCAACAAACACTCTGTGAGGTGAGTGAGGCTGAGAGACTTCAGAGAAGTGTGACTAGCCCAAGGTCACCCAGCAGCTGCATGTGGAGGATCAGGGAATCAAACCCGGTTCCCCAGATTACAAGTCCACCGCTCTTAACCACTACACCACACTGGCTCTCAGTGCTTGGGTCCCATTGGGACTAGTAGGGCGTAACGCAAGGAGGTCAACAGTAGGTGGAGCCAGAGCCAATCACGGGCAGAGCCAACTCATCTTAGTTTTGTCCCCATCCTCTTTCCCAAGTTCCAAAAGGGCCAACACTGAAACTAAGAAGGAAAAAGCTGGTCTACAGTTCCATCCCCTCAACTGGTTGCAGGAAGGCAGGTGGTGACACACAGAGGGCAGACCAAGGTTGGTGGGGCAGCGCCCCATTAACCTTAGTAGGCCAGGCTCTACTGCTTTAACCCCTTGAGTGCCCTCTCCCCCTCCAATCCAGCTACTGCTTCCTCCCCATCTAGCCTGGCTCCTCGCTCCAGCTGACGCAATTAGGGCTGTGGGGGGGGGGGTTGGCTTGGCCCTCCATGTTTCAAAAGCTCGGATTCAATGCTCAGAAACCCAGATTCTGCAGCTGGAAGTAAATTGTGCAAATTAGACACAACGGCACCCATTGCTTAAATCGTGTGTGTTACAACCGAGTTCTTTTTCCTTCTCTCTCTATCTATCTCTGTTGTAATAAGGAGATGTAAAACAACGTTCAGAGGAGGTTTTTTGGGTGTTTTTTTTTTTTTACAGGCCTCCTATTGGACGTTTCCACGATACCTGAGTAAACGGCAGTCAGATATTTGCCAATATTTCCCACACGGAATTTTTTTTTTCTGACCTCTTGTCTTACATGTGGTGTAACTTCCACCAAATTGTGGGGAGGCCGGCGGGTATTACCTCATGCCATTTTAACTGCCCTTGTCTAGACATCCTTCGTTGGCTAATTCCATCATGGAATGAACTATGCCTTCGGAGTGGAGCTTGCAAAAGCGTCGCAGCTACCTTTCGTTAACGAAGCCAAAACCTCAGCAGTTAAACCAATAACCAGATTGTCACAGAACTGTTTGAATCCCGGATTTATCTACTTAAGACACAAGCTGCTGCTGCAGAGGAAAAATAAGGGCTGCTGTGGTTAATGGGCAGGGCTGAGCAATGGGTATCGGTGAGGGTTCTCTTCTATGCATCGTACATGTACAGTGGAACTTTACAGTTCTTGAACCCCTTGGTACTCGAACATTTCAGCTCCCAAATGCCAAAAACCCGGAACAGGTAGATAGCCGTGTTGGTCTGTCATAGTCAAAACAAAATTAAAAAAATACCTTCCAGTAGCACCTTAGAGACCAACTAAGTTTGTTCTTGGTTGTTTTAACCTTCTCACCCCTTGCTTTTTCCTGTAAGACTAATTGCAGTCGTTAACAGTCGTCAACAGGTTTACCACAGCTATCAGCCTTTCACCCATTCCCACCACCCCTCTGAGTAATACCCCTCCCCACCCTCTCACTATATATAAGGGTCTGGTGACTTCTGTTTCAGTGTATCTGAAGAAGTGTGCAATGCACACAAAAGCTCATACCAAGAACAAACTTAGTTGGTCTCTAAGGTGCTACTGGAAGGAATTTTTTTTATTTTGTAAAAACCTGGAAGTATGTGTTCCGGTTTTCAAATGCTTTTCGGAAGCCAAACATCCGATGCGGCTGTCCGTTATTGTTTCTGGGGCGCCTGTTCCAATCGGAAGCCATGCCTTAGTTTTCGAACATTTCAGAAGTCGAACAGACTTCCGGAATGGATTACGTTCAAGAACCAAGGTACCACTGTATTTACCTTTTGCCTCACGTGTTTACCATTCTCTCTCTCTTCCTGCGCCTGCCAACTAGGATAAAACTTTATCCACCCGATCAAGTAGACTCTAGTTCAGAAGAGTTTTTGCCCCAATCAATCTGTTAATCCTTAAGGTGCCAGGAGATTCTTATTTTCTGTGTATACAGCAACAGAGCATTGGTTGGTTTAATTTGTGTTGGGGGGAAAGTTCAATAAAGAATGATAAGAACTGAGTTATCAAGCAAGTTGGCTGCTCACAGTTGGCAGCTACAGCCTGACTCATCAGGAACCTTTTTTTTTTTTTATGGCAGCCAGATGCTGAGCCTGTCGCAAGCTCACCCTTCATGCAAAGAAAACGATAACAGCTTCCTAATCAGGATTTGCTACTGAGCAGGATTTCCTATAAAGATTTCAGGCCAATAAACCTGGCCCGCATTCAAAAGAATGCATTGATAGACAAGATGTACAGAGTTTAGCGTGGGGTCAAGTGTCACTGCCAAGCAGATAGCTGCTCTAATTGAATTATTTGGCACTCCAGCCACACATGAAAAGGAGTATTTGCATGACTGCTTGGATGAGTCACACCAGTCAGAGTCCACTCAAGATTCATGCCAGTGATTCACTCCAGAGCCTTTTTCTCCAGGGCTGCATTCCATCCCTGGAACATGCAAAGGAATAAGGAAACAGTGAGTGAATCAATTGAACTTTCAGTTGATTAACTGGTTGGGGCCCAATTCCAATTGGTAGAGTGGCATGTTCAGAGCAGGCTTTACTTTTGGGGTTTATGGGCATGATTTAAATTATGGAACAAAAAAATAAACATAGCATCTAGACTGAGATATTTGTAAAATGCAAATATATATAAACTAAATCAATTAATTGCTTAGAAGGCAGGAGACTAATCAGTTGGCAGCCCCAGTCATACAGAGATGAGTGTTTACGGACATTATTTCCTTGCATTTTAGAAATTAAGCACTAATTCCTAGTCTCCCATGAACTGAGACAGAACGTCTCAGGCTCAATCCCTGGCTAGATCACCAGGGATCTTTCCTGTGCCACACCAGATATTCTCAGAGAACCAGGAACAGATCAAGCTCAACAAAACAGAACAAGCAAAGCAAAGACTGCCACATGCACAGGCAGAAATGAATCAAAATAATAATGTCTTGATGCACTCTTTAAAAAAACCCAACCCCCCTTAAGCTTTGATTTTTTTACACAGCTCACCTTTGTAGACTCTTGGTGTATGTGTGTGTGTTTCTTAACCACACATGCATCCTCTTGAACGGAAAACAAATTCAATCTGAAAACAGTACTCGCTTGTGCAGTACATCAAACCTACAAGCAAAGCAGCTCTGGAAGGGGGGAAAGCACCTTGATTTGAAAATTAAAGGAAATGATGAACACCTTCATAGAATATTAGAACCGTAGAGTTGGAAGGGACCTAAGGGTCATCTAGACCAACCCCCTGCAATGCAGGAATCTCAGCTAAAGCACCCATGACAGATGGCCATCCAACCTCTGCTTAAGAGCCTCCAAGGAAGGAGAGTCCACAACCTCCCGAGGGAGATCGTCCCACTGTCGAACAGCTCTTACTGTCAGAAAGTTTTTTCATATGTTTAGTCGGAATCTCCTTTCTTGCAACTTGAAGCCATTGGTTCGAGTCCTACCCTCCAGAACAGGAGAAAACAAGCATGCTCCCTCCTCCATCTGACAGCCCTTAAGATATTTGAAGATGGCTATCATATCTCCTCTCAGTCTCCTCTTTTCCAGGCAAAACATACCCAGCTCCTTCAACCGCTCCTCATAAGGCTTGGTTTCCAGACCCTTGATCATCTTGGTTGCGCTCCTCTGCACACATTCCAGCTTGTCAATATCCTTCCTAAATTGTGGTGCCCAGAGTTGGACACAGTATTCCAGGTGTGGTCTGACCAAGGCAGAATAGAGTGGGACTATTACTTCCCTTGATCTGTTATGTATGTTGATGCAGCCTAGAATAGTGTTAGCTTTTTTTGCTGCTGCATCACACTGTTGACTCATGTTAAGCTTGTGGTCCATCTTTCCCAAAAGGCAATCTGGATGAACTTTACCCCTGGACAGGGAACCTTTTCCCTTGGAGAAGGACCATAGATCTGCAGTAGAGCCCATGTTTTACATGCAAGAGATCCCAGGCGCAGTCCCTGACACCTCCAATTTACATCCCTGTCTGAAACCCTGAAGAGCTGTTGACCTTTGATGGAGACAACACTGAACTAGTTGGACCAATCGTATAAGGCAGCTTCCTATATTCTTCACACCCAAAACTCCCTCTTATTGAGGGCCACACAGCACATGTGTGAATGTATGAATGCTATCAATTTCCATGGGTGGTTTGTATTTGTATGTAAATAGCAGCTGCTGAGAATCCTGGGTGGTCCCCCTCTCCACAGCTGCTATTTGCATTTCAAGAGAAGTCTCGGCTGCCTTCCCTGGAAATGCAAATGGAAGCTTTCAAAAAGGCACTTTTTATTCAGCCATGGCAAGGAGAGAAAGAATTAAATTCTCCCTCTCCAACTCATATGCATAGCTGTCAACTTTCAGATTTGAAAATAAGGGATGCCGTGAGGGCGGTGCAATGGCACCAAGTAGCCTCGCCACCCTGCGCTCCAGAGGCTGCGCGCGAATGGGTGAGCAAAAGAGCGAGCGTGTAGACGGCAGGCAGGCAGGCTGTCTGGTTGGGCATGAGGGTCTGGCAGCACAAGGCATGCAAGCTCCGCCCCCAGTCAGTCTCAGACTCCTTATTGGCAGCCGAGCAACGCAGCTGAGGAGCCTCCCTGGCCGGCAGGGAGGGAGAGGAGCTGCTTCCTTTGAAATCCGGGAAATTTAAGGGATATCAACAATCCGGGATAGCAGCGGGAAACGGCATTGGAATAAGGGGGTTTCCTGCAAAAAAGGGAGGGTTGACAGCTATGCTCATATGGTCCTGAGATTGCTCAGGCTTCTGTGAGGCTGCTACTTGCATCACAAAATAAAAATAAAATCATGCACTGTGCACACTAACTGAATTTTACAGCTGACTCCTGATCTAGGTTGGCCTGGAGTTTGTTTAAATTGATTTTGTGGATTCTGTGGACCTCCAGAAGTTTGGATTTCAGTTCCCATTATCCCTGACCATTGGCTGATAGGAGCCCATACTGGTTGAGGCTGATGGGAGCTGCAGTCCAACAACATCTGGAAGGCCACCGTTTCTCCACCCCTGGTCTACGTTATGCTGCCTATCTTACTCAAGGGCCTCAGGCAGCCCAACCTGACTGCCTTTTATCCAGATGCCAGTGACTGACTCTGGGACCTTCTGCATGCATAGCATAGAATCACAGACTTCTCGAGTTGAAAAACACCATGAGGGTCATCTAGACCAACCCCTTGAACCCATGACCCTGAGATTAAGAGTCTCACACTCTACCAACTGAGCCATTCCAGAGTAATGTGCTCTAAGCCCCTTAAGCATGCCCCCTTCCCCATTTACTATTTACTGTTTACACAGGATGGATCTCAACTTCCTCTCAGCGGGGCAAAGCAAAAGATATGAATCTGTAACTCCAGTAAGAACGATTTCTAGTGAAAACACAAAGCTCAGTCCAATGAGTCACCCTGAGCCACGACATGTCCTTTTTCTCTTTGAGTCCTTGTGGGTTCACTAGTGCAAGGAAAACCACCTCCCAAAGTTCAGAGGTCAGAGCCTGCTTGGTAATGCCAGTGTGTCCTGATTCCAAACTGTAGCGGCACAGAACTGTTTTTTTACTGAACATGTTATTGCTTTAATCTTTTTGTTTAAACCACTTTAGGTTTTTCTCCCCCCCCCCCTTTTACAGTCCAATGGTATATAAACGTCAAATAATTAAACAGATAAAATCCACCTGCCATTTGAGTGCATCAATGACATCCTTAGCCACGCAAGTTAATATATGTAAGGTGCATTTTTTAACGGCTTCAAGGCCAAATGAGATGTGGGGATGCATGTCACATAACTACATTTTTAACAACAACAACAACAACAATAACAACAACAACAACAACAGCAACAGCTAGGAAGTCAATGGTGTGGGTGAACACTTTCCTGACAAAAAAAAGTTGGCAGGGGGAGAGAGAAAGAGTGAACAGAAAATGAAGATTGCAGTGTTAGGTCCGGTGACTGCAACACAGCATGCGAGAGAATGCTTACATTTATTTAACTGAAGCTTTTTAACTCAATTCCTCAGCCATAAAAAGGACTCACAGAGTGGCTTAGAATGACAGACCATGCAATCTCAAAAGGGAAAGGGAGGCCTGGAGGAAAAACGAACAAACTCGATTTCTACATTGCTGGGGGCTGGACTAGATGACCCTGGGGGTCCCTTCCGACTCTACAGTACAATTCTGTGACCAGCAGTCTTTAGTTACATAGTTCCACTTCTTTCTGGGACAGGAATAGTCCCAAGTTGCTGGTCTCCAGGCAGAGCCATTGGGAGTGGCCCTGCCTCTCTTTGGCTGCAACCCAGTGACAGTTGGCTACTGTGCTGCGAGAGGGGCTGAATGATGCCTTGAAATGATAAACCACCAATTATGTGGATCTTTTATCCTCCATGCTGGTTTCCAATTAGTTTCCTGAGCTCAGTTCAAGGTGTTGATTCTTACCTAAGCAGCTTGAGGATATCCAAAAGACCATCTCCTCCTGTACTGTTGGCACCTGTCTGTCTCAAGAGACAATGGAGTGCTCCTCCGGGGGTGAAGTGAAAAAGCTGCAGAATCACAGCCCCTGCTGCTTCCCACGTTGTTGTTTTTGATGCATTAACAGCACCAAAGTGACCTCTCTGGGGTGCAAGCCTGGGCAGTGTGTATGGATGTCCAGGGCTGCCCCAGATGACAAGACCCCCTCTCGGCCTCGCTGACGTGGTTCAAAGGAAAGCAGAGCAATACATTTGCCACCACCTTCGCTGCAGGAGTTTCCAGAAAGAGGCATACAACACGCCATCCGACCGTCTTAGGGACTCCATGCCGTATTTGTATAGAGCTTATTCCTTAGCCTTTCCCCAGAGATGTCCCACAAGACAGCAGGTCATGGATTGTTCCTCAGGGCATACCCCAAAAGCCTTTCTCACAAATGAGTATAGCCAAAAGACAGCGGAAGAAGAAGAAGAAGAAGAAGAAGAAGAAGAAGAAGAAGAAGGAGAAGAAGAAGAGTTTGGATTTTATATCCTGCTTTATCACTACCTGAAGGAGTCTCAAAGCGGCTCACATTCTCCTTTCCCTTCCTCCCCCACAACAAACACGCTGTGAGGTGAGTGGGGCTGAGAGACTTCAGAGAAGTGTGACTAGCCCAAGGTCACCCAGCAGCTGCATGTGGAGGAGCGGGGACATGAACCCCGTTCACCAGATTACGAGTCTACCGCTCTTAACCACTACACCACACTGGCTCTCCAGTGCGGAGGTTCATGATAAGAGTTTTCATTCTCCAAGATGGGCTACCTTCCCAGGTTGTATGAGCCCCACCTGCTCCTCTCCTGTAAACAAGCCCTCTTCTGTTCCAGCTTTCCTGAAATGTACCACCTTCACCAGAGGCCTAGCTGTATATTCCACCTCCAAGAGAGACAAGGAACCAGATTGTTTTCTGCAGCAGTGCCCCAATTGTAGAATTGCCTCCCTAGGGAGACCAGGTTGGTCCCATCCTTGCCTAACTAGAGGCAGGCTGTAAAAATGGTTTTGTTTTGACAATGATTCTGGTTTCGTTTCTAATTGGTATTTTGGGTATGTACTGTTATTTTTCATTATTGTATACCTCCTTAGGGGCAGAAAAGTGCTTCGTAAGTGCTATGTATAAATGAATAAAGGAATGAATGATTCTTGAGTGCTTCCACTGCTTCATGCCCACCAGACCAGGGAGACCCCAGTGTGATGTGATTCTCTCTCTGTGTGTGTCTCTCCTTTTCTCCCTCTATCGATATATGAGGCGTGACAGCACCCCAAGGACAAAAAAGGCACACTAGGATTCCCTGATGCAGCCCATGCTTCAACAGACAAGGATAGCACAATCCCCAAAGTATTACTATTGCCCAGAAAGCATGAACCCATCCCTGAGCTCCGAGTGACTAGGCAAAAAAATTGCAGCTGCAATCTGGCAAAAGGAGCAAAATAACCTGTAGGTTCTCATAAACCAACTGAAGCTAGAGAACTTTGGGTGTAAACTGTGATCGTTTTTACCCCCACGTTTTAGAATTTCTAAGCACTATTTCCCCTGGTCACGATTTCTCTCCCCATTTTACTGCTGCAGATAGAAAGGAAGAGAGACCCCCTACAGAGCCCATGGTAGGGAGGCGAGATTTGAGGCAGGGGCTTTCTGCTTCCCAGTAACCTCTCACTGCCATTAAGAAGAGAAGGTTAAGGGGTGATATGATAGCCATGTTCAAATGGATGTCATATAGAGGAGGGAGAAAGGTTGTTTTCTGCTGCTCCTGAGAAGAGGACACGGAGCAATGGATTCAAACTACACGAAAGAAGATTCCACCTAAACATTAGAAAGAACTTCCTGACAGTAAGAGCTGTTTGACAGTGGAATTTGCTGCCAAGGAGTGTGGTGGAGTCTCCTTCTTTGGAGGTCTTTAAGCAGAGGATTGACAGCCACCTGTCAGGAATGCTTTGATGGTGTTTCCTGCTTGGCAGGGGGTTGGACTGGATGGCCCTTGTGGTCTCTTCCAACTCTATGATTCTATGATTCTAAGCTCCAGAAGCTCTCGTTGCAATGTCTTCGAGATTCATTTGACCCTTGGACTCAAATCTTTTCACTCCTCAATATAGATTCCTCCTCCTGAATTCTGGGTCATCCCATTCATATTTCAAGATGCCTGTGGTCAAAAACTTGAAAGCTGGATACGTGCGCGCGCGTTTTTTAATGCTTCGTTCCAGATTGATTGTTCTGAATATGAGAAAGACAGCCCCCGAGGCGAAACCAATAAAACCACTTGCCGTGCTTTGCCCACTCAGTGTGCTGGTGGGATTGCAGAAAGCGTCTTCGGGTTTTACGCATGCATTTCCTGCGAGCTGCTTTCCTACAGAAAGTCTGCTGGGAAGCATCCTTCCTAATCACGGTGCAAAATGTGCAGCTCATTCCTTTGCAGGCTTGCTCAGAAGTAAACCCCACCGAATTCCACGAGGCTCACTTGCTCCCAGGGACGTACTCATAGCAGTGCAACATGACATGCTAATTCGACTTGACAGTCGTTTCTAACTTACAGCCCATTTGAATCTCATGGGAGTAGTCGCTAGATTAACGTCTCCGCAGTTCCCAGTTTGATGCATTCCTCCAGCTCGCCAACGGACAGCGGCGGCACCACATCAGGGCAGGGTTTTGAGGCAGAATTCCAGGATCTCGCTCAGCGGAATGAGCAGGGTCTTCCCAGCACAGCACTAGCTTAATACTACATTTTGAAGTAAAGTAATACACACATTGTCATTGGAAGAGGGTGGGGACCTGTAAGACCTGTATATGGAAGCTTTTCACTGCATAATGTTTTATTAGGTTTTTATATATGTTGGAAGCCACCCAGAGTGATGGGGGCAATCCAATCAAATGGGCAGGGTACAAATAATAATAATAATAACAACAACAACAACAACAACAACATTATTATTATTATTATTGTTTTCAACATTGTGATATATCACCAACTAAACATCGCCCATTTATTGCAATGTCTGAAATAAGGATGGAACTATGTAGAAGCTAATGGGGTAAAGTCCAGGCAACTGCTACTACTTAGGGGTTTAAAACCAGTACATTTTTACTTACCTTTAACATGTTGTTAAAACTGTCATTTTATAATACAGAGCAACAGGGCGGCAGGAATCATGAGAGAAGCGATGACCACCATCACGGCTTTTCCCACATCACGATTTTTTACACAATGCATGCACACATCGGGATTCGCGTGTGGTGTCCTTGGGAGATTTTGGGACTTTTGGCATGAAGCTTGGGAGAGCTGATAAAAGGCCTGCCTTAGATTCCAGGGCTGCACTTCTGTGAGGAGACAAGACCCTCTTGAGATGACCATGCTGTAGGATCCAGACTCCCTCCATCTAAATTCAGGTGTAAATATGTGAATAAATTGTATTTCTTAAAGCTACGACAGCCTCCGCAGTGTGTTCATTTCTCCAAAGGAGCACAGACCCTGGTTGAGGAATTAGGGTGGCCTAAAACAATATACTAGTAGGGACCCAGGTGGCGCTGTGGGTTAAACCACAGAGCCTAGGGCTTGCCAATCAGAAGGTCGATGGTTCGAATCCCCGCGACGGGGTGAGCTCCTGTTGCTCGGTCCCAGCTCCTGCCCACCTAGCAGTTCGAAAGCACGTCAAAGTGCAAGTAGATAAATAGGAACCGCTCTGGCGGGAAGGTAAACGGCGTTTCCGTGCGCTGCTCTGGTTCACCAGAAGCGGCTTAGTCATGCTGGCCACATGACCTGGAAGCTGTACGCCAGGTCCCTCGGCCAATAAAGCGAGATGAGCGCCGCAACCCCAGAGTCGTCCGCGACTGGACCTAATGGTCAGGGGTCCCTTTACCTTTACCTAAAACAATATAAAGTGGAACCTCTACTTACAACCATAATCCGTTCCTGTGGTCTGGCCATAAGTAGAAACGTACATAAGCAGAGGCGCACTTTTCCATAGAAAGTAATGGAAAAGTAAATTGATCCATTCTAGACGATGAAAAACACTCCCTAAAACAGCGATGTAACATTGATTTTACTGTCTAACGAGACCATAGATCCATAAAATGAAGGCAATAATCAATGTACTGTAGTATAAAATAAATAAGACAGTATTGTAGATGAAAAAAATTAACATTTATTTTTCCTTATGTGCACTGAGGGTGCGTGGGCTTACCTGGCTACAAGCTGAGGGTGGGGCAAGGGTCAGTAAAGAGCTGATTCACTTCGGTCAGGGTCACTTTTTTTTCTTGCCAGGCCAGGTTCTCCTCTGGACTTTCTCAGATTAGTTCTTCAGCGGGGTTTGGGGCTGCAGTACGCCCTGCTGTGCCTCTTGCAGGCAGCACCTCTTCCACAGCTTCGGGGGTGGGATGGGGGCCCTCTCCCCCGTGGCAGAGGCCCCAGCGCCGCCCCGCAGCCGGCCGGGTGAGCTACAGGCTGCTGGCAAGGCCTCTGTTTGTATCTAGAGGAAAGTTCTTAAGTCGAAGCACCTACTGAAGGTCGTAACTGGAATTGTACATAAATAGAGCCGTACGTAAGTCGAGGTTCCAGTGTAATGTCAGGTCAGTAACAGGTGAGTGTGGCTAGTCAAAAGTTGGTTGCACAAGCCAAATTGGCCAGCCTGGGGGGCCGGGAGTTTCTCACACCTGGTCTAGACAACACTGCACTAGACTGGTCAAAGATCTGTCTCAGTGTCCACAGTAAATAGAAAGTGTACAGACATTGTGGTGCTAATTTATTAAAATGAGACGGTATCTGTGCAGAACGAGCCGAAAACGGAGACAAAACTGCCTATTTGTTTAGGGACAAGCATGCAATTCTCTTTACTCTAGAGTCAATGACACTTTGTCAGGCCTGACTGAGCTCCAGGAAGTTTGAGCAAAGGTTCAGATTTAACTATCAAATTCACAGCAAGATTTAGCCTCTAGCTTCCTATGAAAGCTTCAATAAATAATAAAGTCAACAGTGCGAGGGCAAAAAGGAGCCCCACATCAGTCCTCTTCACACAGAGGCTTTGAAAACATTCCTTTTTGACACAGATGCATATTTTGAGATCTTCATTGCCCAGCTCTCCAGTAAAATAGCCATGGGCAAGAAGCACTTCATCTGCTCTTTACGCTAGTCTGGATTTCCCTAAAAAGCAGAGTGCGTTTGAGGGAGAAACTTGTTCCGGTAAATTTCGCTAAGGACACTATTTGAGACGCACACCTGCTTGAGAGTAAGCCCCTCTACACTCATAGAGACTTGTGTCTGAGTAAACGTGCACAAGACCATGTCTTAAGCATCTTATAGAATATAAAGAAATCATTCTCCTGACAATGAACAGTGAATACTATTCAGGTTTGGGGGACTTCCTTTGCACCTACTGTTATGTAGCAAGAAACAGAGAAGGCTGCCTTATTTGTCAGTCTAACCATTACACAAATCTTATGATGAGACTGCATTGGGGATACAATGTACCGTCCTGGTTGCCTCACCTCAAAAACGATATTATGGAGCGGGGGAAGGTTCAGAAAAGAGCAACCAAAATGATCAAAGGGATGGAGCAACTCTGCTATGAGGAAAGGTTACAACCGTTGGGTTTTGTTTTGTTTTTTTAGTTTAGAGAAAAGGCGAGTAAGAGGAGACACGATAGAGAGGTATACAGCAATTTTCACGGTTTTGAACGAAGTAAATCTCCCTCTCCTGTAACAATTGAACTCGGGAATATTCAGTGAAGCTGAATTGTTGGGAGGTTCAGGATAAGCAAGGAAGTACCGGTACTTCTTAATACCATTTCCCAGTAAGCTTTAACCTTACTACAAGGCCACCACATATGATAAAAAGAACCTTCTTTCTCTTTACATTTCCAACCCTTGTTCGATGTAGATTTATACATTTTTGCCAGTTTACTCGGCGTTGGATACCAACAATATATCATTTTCATATAATTTTCTCTTAAACCATAACATGCTGTAAATTTTATATCTATATTCCACATTCGTTCCCATGTTTCCACATATATATTAAGACCGATATCTATCGCCCAGTGTTTCATTGAGGATTTCACTTGCTCATCCTTTGTCTCCCATTCCAATAATATTTTAGACAACACTTTTACATTACATTCCAACAGGTCTCTTCTCCAGTTGTGATATTTGTTCCCCCAAACCCTCGTATCCTATCTTTCTTAAATACTTCATTCAAATGGTGATATTGTAACCATCTTGTTAATTTCCCAGATAATTCCTTAAATTCTTTTAATTGGAAGTACTGTGTAGTGTAGTGGTTAAGAGTGGTAGTCTTGTAATCTGGGGAACCGGGTTCGCGTCTCCGCTCCTCCACATGCAGCTGCTGGTTGACCTTGGGCTAGTCACACTTCTCTGAAGTCTCTCAGCCCCACTCACCTCACAGAGTGTTTGTTGTGGGGGAGGAAGGGAAAGGAGATTGTTGGCCGCTTTGAGACTCCTTCGGGTAGTGATAAAGCGGGATATCAAATCCAAACTCTTCTTCTTCATACAGAGGATTGCTAAACTATTCCCGCATTTCACGGGGTTGGAATAGATGATCCTCAGGGTCCCTTCCAACTCACAATTCTATGATATGTGATGTGGAACTCACTGCCACAAGATTTGGTGACGAACTCGGGTGGCATTAAAAGAGGATTAGACAAACTCATGGGGGATAAGGCTACCCACAGTGCATGCCTCTGAATACCAGCTGCTGGGATACAAAAACAGGGAGAGTGTTGTTGCGCTCAGGTCCTGCATTTGGGGTTACCATAGGCATAGGGTCAGTCACTGTGAGAACAAGATGCTGAAATAAATGAGGCTGGGGTCCAATCCAGTAGGCTCTTCTTATGTAGCCCAGTATGGTCAACTCTGCCAGTGGCTCTCCAAAAGATTTCTCATCACCTGCTACTGCCCCTAAATCATTTGTGTGCACGCAGCTGGAGTTGCTCATCCGCTGCTGCACATGACATCCTTGATTCCCCTTGCAAGAGAAAACACCCTGTTCAAACTGCCAATTGCCCCTAGGATGCCATATCCAAAGGGATGCATACTCTGTCCACTGGCTTAGGGCACTAAGGACCAGGGACACGGGTGGCGCTGTGGTCTAAACCACTGAAGTTATGAAGGACACCAAGCTGCAGAGCAAGAAAAGCAATGGACACCAAGCTGCAGAGCAAGAAAAGCAATGGGCCAGGCCCAAGCAATGATATTAAATACTGTTTGTAAGGTTAAATGTACAATGATTATGCCTACCCTTCTGAGAGAGGGGGATGAATGTGGCTTCCCACAGTGAGAGGGGGGAAGTATGGAAAATTTAACCGTTATGTTATGTGCTTAAAAAAATGTAAAAACCAATAAAAATTTGGGGGGGGGGAAATAAACCACTGAGCCTCTTGGGCTTGCCGATCAGAAGGTCGGCGGTTCGAAGCCCCACGATGGGGTGAGCTCGCGTTGCTCTGTCCCAGTTCCTGCCAACCTAGCAGTTCGAAAGCACACTGGTGCAAGTAAATAAACAGGTACCACTGCAGTGGGAAGGTAAACAGCATTTCCGTGCGCTCTGGCTTCTATTACAGTGTTCCGTTGCGCCAGAAGTGGTTTAGTCATGCTGGCCACATGACCCGGAAAGCTATCTATGGACAAACGCTGGATCCCCCGGCCTAAAAGCAAGATGAGCGCCGCAACCCCATAGTCGCCTTTGACTGGACTTAACCATCCAGGGGTCCTTTACCTTTACCTTTTTACTAAGGACCACTTGAAGACTGCTCCCACTACCTCCCTGGAAGAACTTCATGGCAGCTGCTCCAATGCCAGTTTTCATCTTTATTAATGACTTGGATGAAGGAATGGAGGGGGGTGCTCATCAAATTTGCAGATGGCACCAAACTGGGATGGGTAGCTAATGCCGCAAAAGACAATCAGAATTCAAAATGACCTTAACAGATTGGAGACCTGGGCCCAAGCTAACAAAATTAATTTCAACAGGGACGAATGTTAAGGTTCTGCACTTAGGCAGGAAGGACCAGATGCAGAAATATAAAATGGGGGAAAACCTTCCTTACATGCAGTACATGTCAAAAGGATCTAGGGGTCTTAGTGGACCACAAGCTTAACATGAGACAACAGTGTGATGCAGCAGCAAAAAAAACCCTAATGCTATTCTAGACTGCATCAAGTGTCCAGATCAAGGGAAGTAATAGCACCACTCTATTCTGCCTTGGTCAGACCACACCCGGAATACTGTGTCTAATTCTAGGCATCACAATTTAAGAAGGATATTGACAAGCTGGAACATGTGCAAAGGAGGGTGACCAAGATGAAAAGCATCTGAAGGAGCTAGGTATGTTTAGCCTGGAAAAGAGGCGACTGAGAAGAGATATTATAGCCATCTTCAAATATCTCAAGGGCTGCCACATGGAAGAGGGAACAAGCTTGTTTTCTCCTGCCTTGGAGGGTAGGACTTGAACCAATGGCTTCAAGTTGCAAGAAAGGAGATTACGAAAAACTTTCTGATAATAAGAGCTATTCAGCAGACTCCCACGAGAGGTGGTGGACTCTCCTTCCTTGGAGGTTTTTAAGCAGAGGTTGGATGGCCATCTGTCATGGATGCTTTAGCTGAGATTCCTGCATTGCAGGGGGTTGGACTAGATGACCCCTGGGGTCCCTTCCAAGTCTACAGTTCTATGATTCCTCTTTTCTTTTCTTTAGATTGGTATTTCTGACTAAGCATTCAGAAGACTTTCCTGAAGGTATGAGCTGTTCCTCAGTGGAACAGACCGCTTTCGAAGGTGGCAGGTTCCCTTTGGTTAAGACATTCGTAAGCAGAGAGAAGTGCATTACTTGCAACGACTGGCCGTTGGGCTAGATGACCTTTGAGAAATCTTCCAACTCTACAAATCTGGCAGGTCCAAGGTGTGCCATTGTACTGGTGCTTCTTAAAGGAGAATCTTTCTCTCTCTCTCTTTCTCTTTTAAAGCCACAGGCTTCAGGGGAAGTTGTGACCTTCCACACATAAGACCCAGAAGGAAAGGTATTGAGACATCTTCATCTATGGTGCAACACTCCTGATTTCAGCAGAATTGCAGTAGCAACTGTGCACTTGGCACATCCAACTGCAAGGAGCCTTTACATGGGAGACTGTGCTCACACCCATGCACACACAGGGGCAAGGGGGTGGGGTGGGGGACTTGCATAGGAAAGACATTGATCCTAATGGCCCGGGTGAAGTTTACAGTAGCATAAAGGACAAAAGAAACAAGGGCTGCATTGCGCAGTTCAGCAAAGGCAAGAGCGCTGTACAGCAGGGAGAACTTGTGTCTTTCCAGGGATTGCTGGACTCAGCTCCCATCTGCCCCAAGGCAGTGTAGCCAAATCGTCAGAGTTAGAAGAGCAGTGTGGCGAATCAGCCCTGTTGGCTGATAGAATGTTCAATTTATCCCTGGCATGTTATGAGTTAAGGTGCAGAACTGAATGACAGACAGCTCGCTCTGAGGAGGCGGAACCTTCTGAGGTTTAAAAGGAGGGAACGTCCGTTGGCTCAGGGTGGAGTGGGTGGATTGATGGAGGGTTAGTGTTGGGTGGATCGTCGGAGAGGGAGGTTTTTAGGGTAGGATTAGTTGTTGTGGATGAAACTGTTAGTAACTAAGTCTGTAATGAAACAAAGCTCAATAACCAAGAATATCTGAAACCATTATGCTTGTAGTACAATAAAATCTCTGTTCTCAATCGTGCCTGAAGGAATCGTCTGTTAAGGAAGTCCAGCGTGATATATACAGGCTCTAGGCTGGGAAAACTCTGAGAGGGGACAGGACTTGACCTGCGAGGGATAGTTTGTTTCCTGGAGATACCCAGAAGGAGTGGCTTGAGGGTGAAAGTCTAAAGCGTGCCACAGAGTTGCTAGCGAGGCTAGGCAGCTGAATACAGTGGGAAGGGGGCTCGAAGTAAAAGAATCCCAAGACTGTAGGCAGTGAAGGCTTTGCACCATAATAGCCCAGAGCAGGGAATATATTGGGACATGCTAGATTGGACGGTTACCCTTGTGCTACCGGGATCCCTAAAGTAGTATTAGGAAGGGGATCGGTCCGAAGTCGAACCCAGGCGGGCAGCGTGTGAGGGGTTGCAGTTAAAACCAGTACACCTGCAGTGCCAATAAACAATCTTACTAGGGTGACCCATAGTCCAGCAAGGGGGTTCGCTACAATTGGTGGCAGCGTCGGGATTCGAATACAAAGCCCACACGCCAAGTTTTGTGTGATTGAGACGATACTTGGTTGACTGGAGATGGCACATTTAAAGAGAGCTAGAGAGCCACCAGCTAAAGGTGATGAGAGAACGGGGGAGGTCTTGGAGAAGGAAGACCCTAGTTCTTTGGAGGTTTTGAAAATGCGGATTGAATTAGCCCGGATCGAATCCGAGAGAGATCAGGCTCGGTTGGCTATAAAGGAGATGCAATCTAAAAGGTTAAGATTGGAACAGGAAAGGCTAGCTTTCAAAAGAGAGGTTCAGATGGGTCAGTTGAGATTGCAAGAGCTGCGGCTAAGGGCAGGATTACCTCAGAGTCAGCCCAGTGATGAGTTTAACGCTGCCCACTTTAAAAGATTCCCTAAGTTTATGGAGGGGAATGATGCCGAAGTGGTGATTGAATACAAAGGTTTTGGAGGCAAGGGCAGGATGGGAGTTTGGGACAACATTGCTGAACCTGTGCTGATAGGCAACGACATTGTAGAGCACAGAAGTAAAATGGTTGTCAGAGCCCAAAGCCACGCCTCAGAAAGGCAGTTAAGTGTCACTAGTGAGGCCCCACTAGGTGACGGAATGTTGGCGAAGATGGCAGTTAGAACTGAACCCAGAACCCAGTGCATGAAGGAGAAACAAAGTAATGAGCCTTTAGTTTGGGAGAAAGATCCAGGGCAGGAGTCAGAGGCATCTGTGGACAAGCCCTGTGTGATTATTAATAAAGAAGACCTGTCAGGAGTATGCGAAGTTAAGCATATGGAAATGACAGTGAAGCAGCCCCAAACTAGTGAGCAAACTAAGAACTTTGACAACACTCAGAGCAAGAGTGTTAAAACTGACTCTAGGTCTCGTCAGAATGCTTGGGATGAGAGAGACCAGCCTTTTTCATTTGGGTATCGTGAGGTGCCAAATGAGGAAAAAAGTTTCAACCCGGTGGAGCTATTATCTGAGAGACAACCTCGTGAGCCGTGTGATCTGGTGAAGAATGCTTGGACCGGTAAAGAGCGGGTGGAAGATCCAGATGTGATCAGCTACGTCCAAGATCTGCAGCGTAATCTTCAAGAGATGCGTGGAGTGGCGGCTGACAACGCCAGAAAGGCACAGCGAAAGCAAAAGTCCTATTACGACGCACGTGCTCGTGATCGCACTTTCCAGCCCGGCGACAGCGTGCTGATGCTGCGTACCAGACGTCACGGGAAGATGGAGACCTCCTGGGTCGGTCCGTTCCGCGTGATGGAGAAACTGTCTGCTGTAACTTACCTGGTCGAAATAAACTGTGAGACGGGACAGTGCAAGGTGCTGCATGTATGTCTGTTGAAATCTTATGTTGTCCAAAGTAAGTTGGTTCCGAAAGGGGAGGGGGACGAAGCCCTGGGAACACCATCAGCAGGGTGGGGGAAGTTAAGTCATGACTCTACCCCGGCAGAGGTGTCTTTGGGTGAACCAAATGACACAGAAGGAACCAAATGGAGTTTCGCGGTGACACAGCAGGATAACCTAGTCCCAGAAAAGCTCTCGGGTAGTACGCTGGGTATGAACGTGAGTGAGGTGTGGATAAACCTAGGTGCAGACACACCTACAGAAGTCAAAAAGAAAAGGTATTCTTTTCGTCCTTGTGTGAGTGCACGAAGAGTGAGCACGATTAGAAAAGCAGCTAAGTGTCAGCTGAGTGTGCGCAAAATGGAACACATCTTGGGGGGCGGCAAGGTCAAGCCTGACACGGACAAGGTGCGTGCTAGACAGGAGTGGCCCAAACCCTCTAGCGAAAGTCAGGTACGGGCTTTCCTGGGTGTAATTGCGGAAAGGGAGCGATGTTTGTCAACCGTCGAAAGAGAGTGTCTGGCGATTATATGGGCTGTTGACAAGCTAAAGCCATATTTGTGGGGGAGAAGGCTTACACTGCACCCAGACCATTCCCCACTGCGCTTGCGCAACCAGAGGAGAAGCGGAAACAATAAGATGATTCGTGGGAGCAAGAAGTTGCAGGAATATATATATATGATATCAAACACATCAAGGGGACGCATTATCCCGGAATGTTGGAATGTATGTAAAAGGTGCATGTATGTATATATTGTTGTGGGTAATAAAGTGAAAAGTCAATTTCCCTGCACCGGCATTCCTCTGATGGACAGTGGATGCCTATGCAGTGTCTTAAGGTGGGGAGAATTGTGGCGAATCAGCCCTGTTGGCTGATAGAATGTTCAATTTATCCCTGGCATGTTATGAGTTAAGGTGCAGAACTGAATGACAGACAGCTCGCTCTGAGGAGGCGGAACCTTCTGAGGTTTAAAAGGAGGGAACGTCCGTTGGCTCAGGGTGGAGTGGGTGGATTGATGGAGGGTTAGTGTTGGGTGGATCGTCGGAGAGGGAGGTTTTTAGGGTAGGATTAGTTGTTGTGGATGAAACTGTTAGTAACTAAGTCTGTAATGAAACAAAGCTCAATAACCAAGAATATCTGAAACCATTATGCTTGTAGTACAATAAAATCTCTGTTCTCAATCGTGCCTGAAGGAATCGTCTGTTAAGGAAGTCCAGCGTGATATATACAGGCTCTAGGCTGGGAAAACTCTGAGAGGGGACAGGACTTGACCTGCGAGGGATAGTTTGTTTCCTGGAGATACCCAGAAGGAGTGGCTTGAGGGTGAAAGTCTAAAGCGTGCCACAGAGTTGCTAGCGAGGCTAGGCAGCTGAATACAGTGGGAAGGGGGCTCGAAGTAAAAGAATCCCAAGACTGTAGGCAGTGAAGGCTTTGCACCATAATAGCCCAGAGCAGGGAATATATTGGGACACGCTAGATTGGACGGTTACCCTTGTGCTACCGGGATCCCTAAAGTAGTATTAGGAAGGGGATCGGTCCGAAGTCGAACCCAGGCGGGCAGCGTGTGAGGGGTTGCAGTTAAAACCAGTACACCTGCAGTGCCAATAAACAATCTTACTAGGGTGACCCATAGTCCAGCAAGGGGGTTCGCTACAAGCAGCATCTCAGAGTTACAACAGCAGCTGCAGATTTCCCATCCCTGCTGTATTTACGCTTTTCCTTTATTCACAACATAACATTCATTAACAACCCGGAGGGCTCCACGTTTGCCCAGCTGCAACAAAACATGTCTCTCCCGTATCAGTCTCCACAGCCACAGCAGGTGCTGAAACCATCCATCAGTTTGACTTCACTGCCAAAGGCGCACTTCTCCATTGTCTCCCGAAACAGGCAGATGCCAACCGTCAATATGAGAACAGAGGAAGGGCCCTACAGGATCAGGCCACAGGCATTCTGGTCCATTATCCTGTTTTCACAGTGGCCAGATACCTATGGGAAGCCACAGCACTTTCACCACTTAGGATTCCCAGCAATTGGTAAACAGGCGCATAGTGCCTCCGACAGCCGAGGGAGAACATAGTGCAGGTGGTCATCAGCAATGATAGCCTTATCAATATTTTGTTTTGTTTTAATGGGAGTGCAAATTAGTTGCTTCTCTTGTCTGTTCTGAATCTTTGTCCATATTCAGCTTCACAGGACGGGCCTGAGTTGCAGTATTATGAGAGAGGGAGGAAAACTCCTATCTATCAACTTTCTCTATGAACTGTTCAGTAGTGCATACCCTGCTGTGTCACAAGTTGATCCGACGCACCGGCTGAGATTGGAACACGGCTTATTTAAACAACAACAACCCACCCTTACCTATGCTGGGTGCTCAGTGTCACATTAAACCGGGTAACTTAGTACCCTAGAACGGTACCCACCTGAGCCACAGAGCCCTAGGAAGCTGATGGATGCATAGGAGCTGAAATCCCAATTTAAATGTGAAGCTGTTTGTAGAGCATGCTACTGGTACATGGCAAAGCAAATTTAGCGAAGCACTGAAATCAGGCCATTGTGGCAATGTCACAAATGCTGGGGGAAGCCAATGCTGACAAATGTCAATAATTATCATGCAAATCGAACGCGGCACAGATATGGATGGAGGCTGCACAAGTTGCATGGAGACCTGGAGAACTTATCTGTCCTGCTATACATTCCAGCCACCCGCTATCAAAAAACCTACTTGGTATGAATGAATTCACTATCAGTGCATCGGAACGGACTCGTGTAAGTTCAAAGCCTTCAGAGGAGGAACCTGCACAGCAATTTTTGTACATATCATTTTGAGTCTGATCACATCGACTGCGACATCAACATCGACATCATCTTAAGATCAGGGTGTGTCAACTTGGTGACAGAATGCAAGCCTTTGTGAGATAATCACACTTTGTTTTTGTTTTAATAAGAATGCAAATCACTTCCCTTGTAAATCTGAAAGTTGCAGTGCAAAAATCTCTTTGGAAGATTGATCTGAATCCTCAGACTACGGCGTAACTTTCTCAAAGCTCTATTTGAATTGCTTGCCATACAGCAACCTAGCTAAACCAAAGAACGTGGATTCAAGCCGCTTGGTCCCCATTAATTTCAGCGAGACTCAGTTGGCTTAAAGCCAAGTGCTTTGGTATTGCTGCATTGTGGGATTGGGCTCTGTGAAAGGACTGTAATTCTTTGCCAGACCTTTGCCATGGATTATGGGGTTAAGCCTCCTGGCATTGTTGTGTGACTGCTGTCTTTTAGAGCACTACATTAACGTAATGAGTTTCAAGCGTGAAGAAATGACCCAGCTAATAAGATAGCGTAAATCCTTTCTCCACAATGACTTTGTGTGTGTCATGCTTACAGCTGGGTCCACTCTTATCTTAGAGGGGGGAAAGAAAATCGAGCAGCAGTTCCCAATGGCACAGAAACAAGGAAGGAAAAATGACTGAGAAGATTGTCCGTTACTGATAAACCAATTGAAGTGGTTAGTAGAGGAGAATGTAGCAATCACCCTGCCTGCAACAGGCAAAAACTTCACTTTCTTTCAGGTTAACTGAGCATATGTGCATAAACTGAGCATAAAGCACCATAAACCCGATTCTTCTATAATTCCATTTACACTACCAGAGTTGCTAAATCCACTTAAGTTGTGTAATTAAAATTGCTGGAGGCAATCAAATAGATCGTTAAATAAAGAATAAAGTGGCAATCTAGATTTTCTTTTTTACAATATGACAGAGAGCATGCATTTGAAGCCATATTATACAAACAAACTTCCATTCAGATTAGCCTAAATGACAGCTGAGGCTGTGAAAATTGCCCCAGTCATAAATAAGGGGTGCCAATTGTTTCAGTGGCACTGCCTGTTTGCCTATCTATATTTTGGTGTGCTTATGATAGTCAAGCACTTCTGATAGTCAAGCTGCTGACTTGATAGCAATGAATGTTCACGAACATTCCAAGTACTCAAAGGACAACATTTCAAAAGAGGTTAAAAGCATTGTTTTGTGAGAAAACAATGGAACACATGCCTGTAACAAACTGAGACAGCAGAACACTGAGACATTCCTAATAGTTAATGTAGGCTAAATCCTATATCCACTTAATCTGTGCTCAACAAAACTTATTTCTGAGCAGAGAACTGTACTCTGAAGTTACTCTGAAGTTACAAAAACTTTGGAAGGATCCATGACAAAGTTTTATACCTTTGTAAGCTATACAACAGTTATATTTTGCTACTTGTTTTCTCATCCTTTGGCCTAGCTCAGATCCCCATGCCAATAAGATGGCGATGCAGCAGCTATTAAATGCTGCCGGAAAGCCGTAAGCATCCAAATGCTGCAAAATTAGATATTTACTGATGGCATTTAGCTGTACTAAAAGGACCACAAGCCTCAACGAAAAGCTAAAGCCTTGGTGAATCTTGGCTCAGATTATGTACTTGTGGATCTAGATTTGCAGTTCCTCTTCTTGACTCACATTAAGGAAGATTCACAATCTATGGCAGCTGTGTCATTGTTGCCGATTTTCCATTAAAATAGCTCAAAAACGGCATTTTGTTTTGTGCGATTTTGCCAAAAAAGCTCAACAACTTTGTCCCCTCCCCCCCATAAAAAAGCTCGACAACAGGTTTTCACTTCCTGGTCCCAGGAACTCCAAGATTACATTTATTTAGCACATGCCTTGGCTGAGATCTAACTTTGATTGAAAGCTGGGAACAATCCGGTAATAGCCCTTTGACTTTCCTCGTAGCTCGAGATCTTCATAAAATGTCTCTACATTTCACGGGCAAATATTGACATTGCGATCCAACCGACTGAAAATGTTTGGTTTGCGCCAGATGTGTCGCGTGGTACATCTTGGAAACATTAGCCAAAGGAGTGATTTGGGAACATAAAACGTTGGGTGGGTATGTTGACTTTGCTGAACTGTTTGCATTATGTTCCTACCACGAGATGATGACATGAGAATTTTAACGATTAAAAAATCTAAGCCAGGTATCTAATCTGCAGCACTTTAAAAGTCAACACATCCTCACAGTGGAAAGATATATCGTTTTTAAAAATTAAAACCCCTAAGGGGAAAAATCAGAATCTGTGTAGTTTGTTACGGGTGCTAAGAGTTGTTAAAAAGGTAAAGGTAAAGGGACCCCCTGACCATTAGGTCCAGTCGTGTCCGACTCTGGGGTTGCGGCGCTCATCTCACTTTATTGGCCGAGGGAGCCAGCGTACAGCTTTCAGGTCATGTGGCCAGCATGACTAAGCCGCTTCTGGCTAACCAGAGCAGCACATGGAAACACTGTTTACCTTCCCACCAGAACGGTACCTATTTATCTACTTGCACTTTGACCTGCTTTCAAACTGCTAGGTTGGCAGGAGCAGGGACCGAGCAACGGGAGTTCACCCTGTTGCGGGGATTCGAACCGCCGACCTTCTGATCAGCAAGCCCTAGGCTCTGTGGTTTAACCCACAGCGCCACTGTTAGGAGACCCCTATTCCTCTCACAGAGCTAAAATTGCCAGAATTCTTAGGAAGAGGGATTCACTGTTCAACCCACACTGGAAAATGTAGCTTTCTGAAGGAAATAAGGATCTTCTAACAACTCTCAGCATCCTTAACAAACTACACTTCCCAGGATTCTCTGGGGGAAGGCATGGCTGTTTAAAGTGGTATTATATAGATGGAGCCATAATTTAACACTGCTAAATGGATAATGTTCTCCGCCACCCCTGAGGCCCAATTAAGGTGCCCAGGAAAGACTATGTAGCAATGAGAAAAATGGCTAGAGGGCTCAGAGATAAAACCAGGGGCAGCTGCTGCTGCTGCTGCTGCTGCTGCTGCTACTGCTGCTGCCCATCACCGGGACAGTGGTACCATTGTGTCCAATGGTAGAGACAAGCCTGAACATAGAAGACTATTGAGGTAGTGAAGTGAGGAATCTACTGCCATTGCTTCAGGTGATCGGTGCACCCCAATGAGCAATGTTCAGGCAAACTGGCTTTGAAATGTACATTAGTTTACAGCCAGTGTGGTGTAGTGGTTAAGAGCGGTAGACTCATAATCTGGGGAACCAGGTTCGCGTCTCCACTCCTCCACATGCAGCTGCTGGGTGACCTTGGGCTAGTCCCACTTCTTTGAAGTCTCTCAGCCCCACTCACCTCACAGAGTGTTTGTTGTGGGGGAGGAAGGGAAAGGAGATTGTTAACCGCTTTGAGAATCCTTCGGGTAGTGATAAAGAGGGATATCAAATCCAAACTCTTATACAACCTACAGTATAGCATGTGTTGATTGACTGACTGGCCAATTGATTGATTGGTGTTGTCTCTGTGTTAACAGATTTTTAAAATCATGGCACGCTAACGAAACACGCAAACTTTTTAGAGTTGTTCATTCTTCAGCAAATAGAGACAGAGCTGTAAGATCAGATACAAAAAAAGCCACAAAGCCAACATCTCCCCCGCCACATTGCTACAATGGCAGGATATGCTCCAGTCAGGGTTGCCATTTAGGTAGTACAAGAAGCAGTCCCCCCCACCCACCCACCGAGAGGTTGAGATCACCTGCGATTATTCTTCAGAAACACCCATATCTGGTTGGTAAGAGGTATAAGAAAGGAACCACAGTAAATGCCCTGACTTAAAATACATTGCTTATTTCCCCCACCCACCCAATTTATCTTGAATTTAACCCCAATGTTATCTTTGAAGCTTTCTTTGAATCTTGGCACATCTGCTGTAATCTTTTCTTCCCTCACTCTACAGCAGATATTCTGGCCCTCCAGATTTTGTTGGACTATTGGACATGTTGGCTGAGTCCAATGGGAGTTGGGAGTTCAGGAACATCCGAAATACCACTGGTTCCTCATCCGTTTCTCTACCGAAACTTTAAATGACGTCCGTTGGGTAAGGCACAAGTGCCACAAACCCAGCAGCAGGAAAACAAGGAGCAAACAACCTCTCTGTACTTTTTTCTTTCTTTCGGGGGGGGGGTGTTAAATGCACAGTTGGTTTCCATTTGCAGTGCTCAGTCTGCAAAGGTTTTAGGCTTTAATTACGGAAATATCACTTAATCTTTTTAGCGATCAAGTATTTTATACCCAGGGACCCAGGTGGCACTGTGGGTTAAACCACAGAGCCTAGGGCTTGCTGATCAGAAGGTCGGCGGTTCGAATCCCTGCGATGGGGTGAGCTCCCGTTGCTCGGTCCCAGCTCCTGCCCACCTAGCAGTTCGAAGGCACATCAAAGTGCAAGTAGATAAATAGGAACCGCTCTGGCGGGAAGGTAAACGGCGTTTCCGTGCGCTGCTCTGGTTCACCAGAAGCGGCTTTGTCATGCTGGCCACATGACCCGGAAGCTGTACGCCGGCTCCCTCGGCCAATAAAGTGAGATGAGCTCCGCAACCCCAGAGTCGGACACGACTGGACCTAATGGTCAGGGGTCCCTTTACCTTTACTATTTTATACCCAAGGAGCATCCTATGTAGCACATTCACTAAATTTTGAAGTTTCTGTTAATTCTGGGGGAAATATTCAAAAGAAGAGCTTTCTAACAGTTGCATTAATTAGCATTGGAAGTAATAATATTATTTAATCATTTTTGCCTGTGATTCCTTAAGAGGTGGGGGGAAATGCTTTTTTCTCTTGGCCTGAATTTTCCCTGTTAGCTCAGCCTGCAGAGACTGGGCTGTTCTCTTTCCTCACCAACACCTTTCTTTATTTCCTGTGTGATTTTCCATCCCATGCAATTTCTCTCTGTTGTGAGCCAATTTGCGGTGGCAAGACAGTTTAGGTGTCCTAAACTAGAAGGGGCCCTCCTCAGCACTCCGTTTCCTTACAGGTTTAGCAATCTCTAGATTGATTTTGTGGCCGGTAAAGATAGCGTGATTGCTTCGTTGTCCGTTTGTCACCTCTCCTTTGATTCCAGCCCAACGGTGATATGTTCTAAGAACATCTATTTCCTCCATGGTTTCTTCCCCAATCTGAGTTGCATCACTATGCTTCAAAGAGGATGGGATGCAGCCGTTGTCCGTTGCCTTTCTGTTTTGCTGCCCTCGCGTCACCTTTTCTTCTAAACCCACGGGATTCTGTGCATTGCCTCTCTCCAGGGGTGGCTGAATCTGTCCGTTTTGGTTTCTCACAGGTTCTAAATTTTCCATTCCTAAACTCCGTTCTCTACATCACATTACAGTTTTGGTTTTTTTAAGCGGCTCTCATTTCCATTTTACCATAAATTTCTCCTAATGATAAACCTTCTTCTGCAGTTTTGCCTAATATGGACATTTTTGCGAAGCGACTTTCTCTAGCATGATGCATTTGTGCGTATTTTTTTCACTAATAGATGCATTTGTACAGTTTACCCTACCTAATTCACTCTTCAGTATATGCATTTTTGTACATATTACTTGACTGTAGTGTAGAACAACGTTGCATAGTTCAGAGAAGTGCCAAATTCGAGAAATGGCTGTGTATTGGTTCGTTTATTGTTTCAGAAAGTGAATTTAGCAACATCACCTGCAAAGCCGCTTCTGGCGAACCAGAACAGAGCACGGAAATGCCGTTTACCTTCCCCGCCAGAGCGGTTCCTATTTATCTACTTGCACTTTGATGTGCTTTCGAACTGCTAGGTGGGCAGGAGCTGGGACCGAGCAACCGGAGCTCACCCCGTCGCAGGGATTCGAACCGCCGACCTTCTGATCGGCAAGCCCTAGGCTCTGTGGTTTAACCCACAGCGCCACCTGGGTCCCATTCCTAGGACATAGCCCACCCTTAATTCAGCGTAGCGCGGGCTATTCAGTTAGCACAGGTTCAGCACCGTAGATTAGGCCTGCATAACCTGTCAACTACTAAGCGAAACACAGCCCACCGGCCAGTGGAGGCTGGTGGGGAAGAAGGCAGAAAGGCCAACAGAAAGTGAAGCCAGAGCCAATGACAAGAGCCAACAAATCCTAGATTTGTCCTCATCCTCCTCTACAAGGAGCAACGCTGAGAGGCAGTGCCGTTCCTGGAATTGCATGTAAATAAGGAGGCAGGCAAGTGTGGCTGGCTGGGGGTGGACTGAAGTTGGTGGGGCAGGGCCTCATTCACCATAATGGACCAGCTTCCATGGACACTAGCCATGCATTGGGGGTTTACCTAGGCCCCCATAAATGTCCACCTTTTGACACCTGCCTAGAGCTGCAAAAACAGGGAGCTTTTCAAAGGAAGCTTGATGACTTGCACTCAGCAAGGTGAGCCATAAGTTGCGTAGCACAGGTCTGGCCTGCGAATTGGCACCGCTAGGACAGGAAGTGCTAAACCAGCACATCCTCTGTTCTAGGTAAAAGGGGGGGGGGGAACCACACCAGGACTTCACAACTGGTTTTGGTGTCTGTACCATGCGCAGGCACTGGGCACTGGAAGTCATGTGCCTGCATGATAGGATAAGCCCCACTGAATTCAAGGTGTTTCTTCTGAATATTCAAAGGACGAACACTGCACAATCATTTTAAATACTTCATTCAGTGAGCTGGTGTGCTATACCTGATGGTAACCCTTCAGACGTCTCTCACCTGGGAACAATGACTAAGTTTGAATCTATTAAATTTTTATATAACATTTTATTGATTTTCCAAAAATAACAAAAATAAAAACCAACAATACAAAAACAAAACAAAACAAATTGACTTCCCTCTAATCCCTTCCTTGGTTCTATTATTTATCAAGATACTGCATGTCCATTGTTAAATTTGTAACATATTTAAATCACCTATTATCCATTCATAATAAAATTGCAAGTAATCTTAAAGGTAAAGGTAAAGGGACCCCTGACCATCAGGTCCAGTCGTGTCCGACTCTGGGGTTGCGTGCTCATCTCGCTCTATAGGCCGAGGGAGCTGGCGTTTGTCCGAAGACAGCCTCCGGGTCATGTGGCCAGCATGACAAAGCTGCTTCTGGCGAACCAGAGCAGCGCACGGAAACACCGTTTACCTTCCCACTGGAGCGGTCCCTATTTATCTACTTGCACTTTAACGTGCTTTCGAACTGCTAGGTGGGCAGGAGCTGGGACCGAGCAACGGGAGCTCACCCCGTCGCAGGGATTCGAACCGCTGACCTTCTGATCAGCAAGCCTGTGGTTTAACCCACAGCGCCACCTGGTCCCTGTGCAAGTAATCTTAAAACCCTGCTAATGTATTAACCTGCGTACATTGCTTCTGTATATATACAATAAACATCTTCCATTCTTCCACAGTTATCAAGAGAAGGCAGACAAGTCTGTAACGATTTGGAAACACTGGGCAATGGTATCCCATGCAGTAGATCAGCTAGTTAAAGGATTGACACTTGCACAATGGAACTTCCCCTCCTTCTCCCTCTAGATTAAAAGTCTCATGCTCTACCAAATGAGCTCTCCAACATAGCTGCTGTGGCAAGCTAACATGATCACACATGCTCCTGTGTTCACACTAAACCGTGGTTTGGTTTAACGTGATGTGTGAAATCAGGCCTATATCTAACATGAAGACATAGTGGGCACCTGTAAAGGAAACCTCGTCAGTCACCTTAGGTAATTGGATTTAGCAACACATAGGAGTCAACTCCTAGGGGTCGAGGTCCCTTCACCCCCATTATTATTATTATTATTATTATTATTATTATTATTATTATTATTTTGAGAGAGGGCCAGCCCCCGCAAAAAAGCTGATGGACATTGCCATTCAATTGGTGCATCTTATGATTGATTATATGAGTCAGGGCTTACCTGCCCACCCCTCCAATATCTTGTTCAACCCTGTAACAAGAGTGTGGCTAAAAGGAAGAGCAGGATGAGGGCATAGAAGTAGCAGTTAAGGTGAAAAATGGTCACTGGCCAACATCAAAACCACACAAGTGTTGGGTGGTGTGTGTGTTTTTCTGTCATTTAGTTACAGGTAGGTAGCCGTGTTGGTCTGCCATAGTCGAAACAAAATAAAAAATTTAAAAATTCCTTCCAGTAAGGAATTTTTTTTATTTTCTGTCATTTGTTCAGCTGCTTTGTGTGAATTTCAAACCATATATGAAGGGAATATTTCCTGCTGTCTTATTTCAAGTTCTGTATCTTGGGCATGCTACCCGGGGAGCAAAAAGGGAGATTAAAACCCAAATGTTAACAGATCATTTAATTTCCAGGTGGTCTCCTTGCTTTTCTCTTCATTGCGCAGAAGAAAGTAATTATCAGAGTGCTGGGGCAGTTCCCCACTGAAAGTGCTCCCTTTCTTAATTTTTTTACTGAAAGATTTTACGGCCGACACCAAGTTAATCTTTGTCAGGCAATGGGCAGTAAATATCCCTGCTAGATGTGTGCCTGACGTTTTTTATAGATTCAGGCTTCCACAATCACCCCCTGCTTGATATTTGCTCTCCGTGGCATTTATACGCATATAACGAACAGGTGTGATAAAGATTGATCAGATGAACTGAAGTCCAAACTAGATGAGATGCCAGGGGATGCTGGCTTATTTTCAAAAATAAAAATGAAGAATAAAATGAATGTGCCTTTCCCCTGTGGTTGGGAAGCCAGCTGGGAGGGCCCAATTTTGACTGGGGGGGGGTGTCTGCACCCCCTCTCCCATGCTGCTGCTGGTCTTATCAGTTTCACAGCCCCCTGCAGGTGCGCTTCAGTAATAATAATAATAATAAACCGCAACTGTTGGAAGGCTGATCACTGGCATCCAGGTGTCTCGGATAACCCGGGCAACCCAGCGCCAAGAGTGAAAGGCAAATTCTGGCCAACCACAGCGGTGTCCAGTCAGCCATCACTTTAGTTATCCCTTATATGGAAGGGGGCATGGGACGCGGGTTGTGCTGTGGGTTAAACCACAGAGCCTAGGGCTTGCCGATCAGAAGGTAAGCAGTTCAAATCCCTGCGACGGGGTGAGCTCCCGTTGCTCGGTCCCTGCCCCTGCCAACCTAGCAGTTCGAAAGCACGTCAAAGTACAAGTAGATAAATAGGTACCGCTGCAGCGGGAAGGTAAACGACATTTCCGTGCGCTGCTCTGGTTCGCCAGAAGCGGCTTTGTCATGCTGGCCACATGACCTTTATTGGCTCCCTTGGCCAATAAAGCGAGATGAGCGCCGCAACCCAAGTCGGTCACGACTGGACCTAATGGTCAGGGGCCCCTTTACCTTTATATGGAAGGGAGTAGAAGCATGCCTTCAGGGACATGAGTGCGGCAGTGACTTAACTTCTGTTGACTTTCTGCCCAACTACCAAGGCCAGTGGTTGAGGGGCCATTAAGCAGCCTGGAACCCTGCGCACCTGTGTGCTTGGTAGCGCTGGCCGAGAAGCCGCTCACCGTTTAAATATTCCCCCAGTGCCCTGGAATACCTGGCAACAGTGTTGCTGCTGTGGTGTTTGGGGAAATTAAAATGGCAGGTGGCTTCCCACATCCAGCTGCTGCTGCTGCTGCTGCTGCCAAATGTGCCTGTGGCCAGGAGCAGGGGCAAATCATGGCATATTGCTGCCTGCAGAAAGGAGAAGGTGACGTGTACACATTCGGGAAGCTGACTGGAGCGGCGGTTGAATCTTACTCGAACTGTGGCTGTGTCCTCCATCGTATGGCAGGGCAGCAGGGCAACTAATAGGGTGCAGGGCAAGTTGTATGTCTTTCATACATAGCTGTATCCTCCTTGGAGCTACTCCCCATCCACTCCCTGAGGCCACCACTTCCTACTGGTTAAAGGTTGGGTGGACACTGGCCATGAAAGTGGACAGGAGAGCACCAGTCTGGGCAAGGTGGGTACAGGGTCCCATCACAGGACATTTCTAGCCCTGCTCCAGAACCTGGAGCTGATCCAGAACGAGCCACATGCTTCGTATCAACAAACAGAGAAGCATGTGGCTCATTCTGGATCAGCTCCAGGTTCTGGAGCAGGGCTAGAAATGTCCTATGATGGGACCCTATTACATTTTCTGTTTTACAATTTGGAATATTCATTTAAACAACCTTAAAATATCAATGACTTCCCTTCTTCTCTTTCCATGGTTCATTTTGCGCATAATAAATCCCTGCATATTTTACATAAACTAAACCATCCAGTATTCCATTATTGCATCCATCAAAACTTATTTACACTCTTCAATTTATCTTAATGCTGCCAATGTTTTCAAGTGCACACAATCCCCCCCATATATTCAATAAACATTTTCCAATCTTCTCCAAACGTACAGTATGTTCTTCTTGTTCTCTTATTCTATATGTGAAGTCCGCAAGCTGCGCATCAGCTTAAGTTGCCATTCTTCTTTAGTTGGGACCTCACTCGTTTTCCATTTTTGGGCTAACAAAACACAGGCTGCAGTAGTGGCACACATAAATAACCTTTTTTGACACCTGGGAATTTCCGTCTAAATTATCCCCAACAAAAAGGACTCTGGTTTTTGTGTTGTTGTTTTTTGAAAAGTACTTTTAAACATTTTTTTTCCAATTCATTATAGATTATTATGCTTCTCTGAATACTCACCATCCTCTAGATCAGTGTTTCCCAAACTTGGGTCTCCCACTGTTTTTGGACTACAACTCCCATCATCCCTAGGTAGCAGGACCAGTGGTCAGGGATGACGGGAACTGCAGTCCAAAAACAGCTGGTTAGACCCAAGTTTGAAAAACACTGATCTAGATGGTATTGGCCTCTAAGCCCCATCAGCCCCGGACATCCAACATGGCCAAGGGTCAGAGATTATAGTTGTACAGGATGCTGCACTAGATGGGCCATTGGCCGAATCCAGCAGGCTCTTCTTGTGTTCTTAAGGCTGACATAACCAGGACCATCTTAAGCCTATCTGGCACCCTGGTGCAAGGATCCCTCCGGCGCCCCCCCCCCCCACCTTTCCCTCCGGGCGGGCAGCCGCGACCGAGAGGAGGGGCGGCCGCCAGGGATCGCACCCGCCTCCCGGGCGGGGTGCGCTCACCAGACAGAGAGGGACGGGGGAGGGAGGGAGGGATGGAGGCTGATCGCCGCCGCCGATCGCCTCCTCCTGCCCTCCCCCTGGCGGCGGCCAGGCTGCCGCCTCTACCGAGCCACCGATGTGGCCCCTGGACCTCTTCCTTGGCACTCTCCAGAACGTGGCGCCGTGATTCCCCGCGCCACTAGCCTCTATGGCAAAGACGCCCCTGGACCTAACACATTTTAAAGTAAAGCAATACGCCCATTGCCTAAATAGGCCCCATCTCCTGTAAGACCGTTAAGTCCAGAGTCTGAAATTCCCCAGTTGTACCACTGAGCCAGGAGACCTGGGTTCAGATCCTGCTCAACTATTAAGCTTGTTGGGTGTGCGTCAGTCTGACCTAACCTACCTCACGGGGTTATTATGACGGGGAAGCAAGGGAAAGGGGCAGGAGCCATCCAGAGCTCCTTGGAGGGGGTGGGGAATGAATTTTTTTAACTCTAGCAAAATATATTTTTTTTAAAAAATTCCATTTTCTGTCAGGATCAAATGATAACATCAGCAAGCAAAGGGTGGTTTCTTTGTTGTCCGTTCTTTCCCTCCGCTCTTCTGTTCCTCCCCTTCCCCACCCCGTCTCGTGCATTTCAAATCAATCAGGTGAAATCCACCTTGTTCTCCCGTGCCCTGAATCATGATAGCTCAGCGCACTCGATAGGTAATTTAATCACCGCTGGCGTGAATGAACACAAGCTCAAATTAGCTCCTGAAAGGGTTAGTCTTTCTGAGATAGCTCTGCTTTTCCACTCTTGTGTGGCCACAGAGCTTCACCAACTGGCTAGCTGGAGGGGCCATAAAAAATTCAGTGAGAGACATAAAGGTGTGCACAGCCGTTGTCTCCTCTTACCTTTTCCTTCAGTTACTCCGGCAGACAAAAGGTATGGAACCTGCTTCATGAATAATGAGCCACATAATATAGGCGATGCATTTTTAATGCAACCAAGTAATAACATTAAGGGAGATATTTGCAATCTTCAAATTTCACACTGTAACAGCCTCAATAATTTGTTCTGATTCCTACCTGCTTAGATTCTTACGATATTTCCCACACCCAGCACAATTTTTCACTGCAAAAAGGTTATTTTTTAAACAGCGGTTTTGCATGTGATTTTTTTTTGCCTGTTGGGGTGCAATAATACCAACTGCTGACATTCCTCCTTCTTAACTGCAACTGATATTTCAAAGTAGTTCTGTTGTGATTGAGGTTTTAACATTGTTCTGTTGACTTGGTCTTATTGCGTTGTTTTGCTGGGGTTTTCTTTTCGTTTTGCTGGTATTTCCACATGAAAGGGCGATACATAAATTCTTTTAATAAACAATGAAAATAGAGACACTCGCCTGCATTGCAAAGACATGACCCAGTAAACTACATCCAAAAGAGGCGAAACAAGTGACCATGTGCCACAATTGCTTTGAAAGGTTACCGCATGAATTAGATTTTTAAAATGTCTCACATCATGGACTTTAATATTGGGGGGCACAGGGAGAGTGTTGACCTGAATCCACACTAGGGATTTGGTGTGGTTAGGATTTTAATGCAAACCTATTTCAAACTTTCCTAAACACTATATGTGCCAAAACACAGCTACTCTGTGACAGCTGCACTTCTCTTAATTTTTTGATGCGGTTTTCCAACCAAATAAAGTGTGTGTATATATATATATACATATACATGATAGGGGAATATATACATACATATATATATACATATATACATGATAGGGGACATATATATGAATGATAGGGGAAAGTGTGTATTGAAATGCATATATTCATGAAAATGATATATAAAATGCATTATATTTGGGGAAATTGCTTGCAAAAAAACCCGTGTCTTATCAGGCAGAATTGTATTTAAAAATGTGTTTATTAAGATGAATCCTTTTTTAAAATGCTAATGAAATTTATATCAAAAGGCAGACTTGTGCAGATAGGTGGAGAACTGAACTTGAGATTGTAAAAATGAGAAATGGAAAATTGACAGATTTGTCCATCCTAAATCTATAAACTTTTCCATTAGGAGTGTGGCACATTCTGACAAATCATGTAGCCAGAGCCTGCAGACAACTGGAGGCTGTCATGTAGATAAGGACCTTTATTTAAACAAAAAAATTTATCAGTAACAGTGTGAACACCAGTTTTCATCCCAAGCCCCTACAGAACAAGGCGGCCGTAATTCTCAAAAGGAGAACCATGTCATTTAGTGCCTTAGGACAGCACAACTGGAAGTGCAGAATTAGATTAAGAAAGGAGCAGGTGGTTTGAATGGGCAAACTCAGCCCTCCAGCTGTTTTGGGACTACAGTTCCCATCATCCCTGACCACTGGTCCTGTTAGCTAGGGATGATGGGAGTTGTAGTCCCGAAACCCCTGGAGGGCCGAGTTTGCCTATGCCTGGAATAGGATTTTGTTGCATTTTCCTTTGTGTTGAGTTGACTATCCGTACTGCCCTCCGAATGCAGAAAACCTGTGCTGGTTTAGTGGATATCCTGAGTGTAGAACGCCAAGACCTGGGGGCAGGAGTTATGTGTGTTCAAAGCCCCATGTTTAGAGGAATCTTATGGTATGGCCCTCCTGAAAGTGTACTGTTTCAGAATGCCTAGGGAGGTGATGTGATTGAATATTTCACATCAGAAAAACTTATTTGCACTAAACTGTCGTGGGGGACTAGAGGGCAGGCTAGACTTAGATCCCTGACAAGCTAGCTTTCCACAAGCGGGGCACATTGAAATATTCCATCTCCTACAGAACTCCCAGGCATTATTTTATTTTATTTTTTTACAAAACTGTATAACTTTATTATTACAGAAGTAGAAGTGATGCCTCCCTGGGCTTTCTTTTTCTCTCATGTGCCATGTCTTTTGGAGTGTAAGTCTGAAGGCAGGAACTGTCTTGATACCAATCTTTGTCTGCTGGTCTACTTAGCACCTGATGTTGCGCAGTCCCCTGGCTACTACTTCACACATGATCTCCTGGCTATCCCAGGTTAACAGATCCCCATTTCAGCACTAGTATCAGGTACCAGCCTGATACCTTGGCAATCTATCACAGGGTTTCTCAAACTTGGGTCTCCAGCTGTTTTTGGACTACAACTCCCATCATCCCTAGCTAGCAGAACCAGTGGTCAAGGATGATAGGAATTGTAGTCCGAAAACAGCTAGAGACCCAAGTTTGGGAAGCCCTGATCTATTATAAAAATGAACCGTGTCTTGAATGAGCAAGGTGGGACTATTCAGACTCTCCTAGTTAAATGGATTTATTACACTAAATCAAGAATTGCTAATTATTCATCATGATTTTTTAAAAAGAAAAACACCAAAACAAAAAGAAATGCCTGGAGGTTCTGCTAGGAATGAGATGAGCTAGGCTGCAGATGGTCAACCAGATATTATTGGACTGCAGTTCCCATCTGTCCCGGTCAGCAACGCCAATGGCCAGGGATGATGGACATTATATTCCAGCTAAATCTGGGAGCCACAGTTCTGCACCCCTGAACTTGGCTGTCTCCTCTTAGGTGTGATCAGTGGTCATCCCCAGTCCTAAACAACTCAGCGTTCATTTCTCTGAGCTTTCCACATGCTAAGCCAAAGAAAGTCAAAAGTGTGGGTGTAAATCCAGCCCTTCTCTGAACCCTGTGCTTCTTTATGTCTCTTTTCCCGTTCTCAAAAAATGTGTCACATCCTGGTAATGTGCTGAAATAGCTTCCTTCGCATGCTCTCTAAGCCTGTATAATTGCCACGTAGGTTACATGCGCACAGCTTGCGGAGGAGATCAAAAGACTGCAACCCTACACCAATTTACCGGAGAGTAAACCCCTACTGAAGCCAACGGGACTTGCTTCTGAATAGGTACGTATCAGGTTGCACCCTAGAAAAAGAATCTGCTTACCTATGATCCTGCTCAGTCGAGACCACTCTGGCTGATTTTTTTTTTTTTTTTTTTTTTTGTATCATGTGGAATATAAACTCCTGTCAAGGCAGTGACTGCATTGTGGGGGAATCAGATCATTTTGCAGTGCAGCTGTCCATACCTTTGTACTAAGTGGCACTATCTTGGTATATATATATATATATATATAGGGTGCACAGGCTGATAGGACTCCAACTCTGGCACTGATTTGACATGAATATGCCCTGTCAAAGTGCAGCCTTAAAGTGACACCTTTTTGGCTGATTTGCGCTTTGTCTGTCTTCCCCCCAGCTTCAGTGTTCTGTCTTGTTTTTTGTCTGATCGTACAGCAAGCTTTTGGTTAACTGATTTGCTGTAATTCCAACACCATTGGGTAAAATAAGTCCATTGATTTGTGGACCTGATTTCCAAGTAAATTCATCTAGAATCGCACCTCTGGTTTGGTTAATACGTCCTGTTGAAATAAATACTGCTTCTGAGGATCCTCGGGACTTTATTAATTTAAAACATTATTCCAATAAATATGCATCAATGAACATAAGACACACTGTAAAATCTAAATAAAGGCATTTACAATCCTATCTATAAAGTAAAAACAGATTCTTCCCCCACCCCTGCCCACAATGAGGTATGCACAGGATTGGTTAAGGCAAATTCATACTATAACAAACTGATACTAATTTATGGGTCCTTCCAGGCACGAGACCATCTGAGAGCATACAACCTAAATATTCAGTCCAGAGTAACAGGAGCTCCTCAGCCATTTCTCACCTACTGGTTATCTAATCACAGAATGCCAATGACATTTAAAAGCAAAAATCTGTCCTTGTCCCTTATTTCTGCCCTCTTCAACTCAAGGGCAAACTTCGACCATTTTTAATAATAAGGCTCTTTCTTATTGGCTCTTCCAAACAGGTGCAAAGGAAAAGCCATACATGCACCACAAATAAAACAAAAACAAAAAAACAGGACATAAAGTAGGTAGACTGAAATTCTTGGATAGGAGCATTGTGTTGTCCTAAAAGTTGCAAATCCCTGGCAGGACGGGAGCTACTGGAGGTCAACACTTGGCCTGGTTGTGCAACGAAGACTAAAATTTGGAGGTGACATCTTGGTGAAACACAGCATGAAACATGTGGTGGAATGCTGGACTCTGCACAACATCTAAATGCTGACCTCCAACTCATTCAGGCATTCTCAACCAGGACTAGGCAAGGTTGGCTGAAGTAGCCAAGGGGCTCTTTCCCTCAGTTGGAAGAATGCATTGGGCCACAACCCAGTACTCCTAAATTTGGATCCTAGGACCAGTTAGCTGGGAGCAATCCTAGGAAGCTGCCTAATAGGAGCTCTATAAACTCTGAAAAAGGCAGGGCCTTGAGGTCCCAGGTCCAAATACTCGATGAAAACCAGTCACAAGTTGTTAAACGGTAGAAAATCAAATAGTCACTCTCTCCCTCTCCTTTGTCAAGCTGCTCAGTGTGTTGACCATGTAAACTCAGGTAGTTTAGATTTCCCAGATAAAAAATAACTTTCAGGAAATCAAGGGTTAGCTGGGAAATACATTTTTTAAAGGACTTTCTGGTTCATAGGCACCAGTAGCTTATGTATACAAAGACTTTGGGGGCTTTAAGGCGGTGGGGTGTGCATGTTATTTTTCCAGTGTTTAATTTTAAAGGAAGAGATACGGGGTGGGGGGTGGAGAGAGACTTCACCCCAACTTCCTTCAGCCTTGGCGTTCCATTTTCATTCCAAGACCTTTCGGTGAAGTTCTACAAAATGCTGGCCAGTCTGCTCTGGCTTCCTGTTTAGTGAGAACATGGCAGGAAGTGGCCAGACAAGAGAGGCAGGGGCAGGAAAAGGGCAGCCCACCGAGGGAGGGGGGGAAAGTCTGTTGTCATAGTGTTTTGGGGGTTTCCTGGGTTCCCTCCCCCTGCCCGCCAAGATTCCGCATGGCTCTCATTTCAGACCATGTTGCGTCTCTCGGTGCCTCCGCAAATCCACTTTTCTCTGGAAGCCTTTGCCACACAGATCGCAGCCAAAGGGCTTGAAGCCTGTGTGCTTCCGGCTGTGGGTGATGAGATTGGAACTCTGGCTGAAGGCTTTGCCACACACCTGGCACTTGTGGGGCTTCTCACCTGCGGATTACAAAAGGATGGGCACAAAGTTACAACAACGTAGCACCGTTAGCAAACCAGCTTGAAAAGTCCAATAGAAAATGTCACTCCCAGATATCCAATGTGGGCGGGTGACTTGGAATAAATACTAAAGATAGCATAGGGCTGCCATACGTCCGGACATTACCAGGATTTCAAAAGGCAGACATCTGGGGGGAATTTCTGAAAGGCAGCGCTTTGTCCTGGATCCTAGGCAAGTCAATTGGGAAATTGCATTTTTGTATAAAAAAACCCCAACAACAACAACCAAAAAAACCCCTCAACTCAACAACTTTGGAGTTTGTCTAAAAAAAGCTGAACAACTTTCGGGGTGACCTGGTCTTTACTTTTTGAAATATGGCAACTCTAGGATAGCATCTTTAAGATCCTTGTCAAGTTTTGTGCTAATTTTAATCACCCTAAACAAACAAACAAACAAAAAATTCCTTCCAGTAGCACCTTAGAGAGCCAGTGTGGTGTAGTGGTTAAGAGCGGTAGACTCTAATCTGGGGGACCGGGTTCGAGTCTCCACTCCTCCACATGCAGCTGCTGGGTGACCTTGGGCTAGTCACACTTCTCTGAAGTCTCTCAGCCCCACTCACCTCACAGAGTGTTTGTTGTGGGGGAGGAAGGGAAAGGAGAATGTTAGCCGCTTGGAGACTCCTTCGGGTAGTGATAAAGCGGGATATCAAATCCAAACTCTTCTTCTTCTTCTTCTTCTTCTTAGAGACCAACTAAGTTTGTTCTTGGTATGAGCTTTCGTGTGCATGCACACTTCTTCAGATACACTGAAACAGTGTATCTCTCTAAGGTGCTACTGGAAGGAATTTTTTATTTTTTACTTTGTTTTGACTATGGCAGACCAACACGGCTACCTACCTGTAACTTTAATCACCCTAGTTTAGGACAAGTACCAGCCACTCTCTGACAAGGCACAACTGGAAGAAGGAGACAAGGGACCCCTCACATTACCCTTTCAGGTAACTCAGAGCTTGGCAATGGTGTCAGGGTTGAGAGGGTGCAGCCCCTAAACAGCCAGCTCAATGGGGATCTCAGCTCTCAGACTTAGGAAGCTATCCTTTCCTTCCCTAAAGCATCCTTGGCAAACTACTGACCAGAGTTCCCTTGAAAACCTTTGCAGGAGAAGATTTCCACCCTCTTCCCCTAAGCAGCTCGTTCTTCATTGCTCACCTCCTCTTCACATGAAGAGAGCATTTCAGCAGCCCCAGTCTCGATGCAGTTGGACTGTTTGTTTCTATTTCCAATTGCACAAATAATTTCCTCTCCCAAACATAATAATAATAATAATAATAATTTATTATTTATACCCCGCCCATCTGGCTGGGTCTCCCCAGCCACTCTGGGCGGCTTCCAAAAGAACATTAAAATACAGTAATCTATTAAACATTAAAAGCCTCCCTAAACAGGGCTGCCTTCAGATGTCTTCTAAAGGTCTGATAGTTGTTGTTCTCTTTGACATCATGCACAGAGATAGTGGCCCTCGTTGCTCACTAAGCCAGTGTGCATGTTTGGAAAGTGGAAGATCTTGATTTAAAAATCCTCGTCCTAACCACAGGCGGCCTTTTTCTTTCACTGCCTCCTTCCCTGTCTCTGAAATGTTAATGGTCACGCTTCCTGGGGAAATAATTGTGCAGCCATTTGTTCTTAAATGTTGCAAGGTTTTGCTGAGGGGCATCTAGTTTTCCATCAACACACACTCAAAATAAGTGGCATTACGCTGAGAGTAGACTAGCGCACTTTGAAACTGTGACAAGCAATTGGTTTCTAAAAACCAATAAAAGTTCACAAAAATGGGGCAGGACATGGGTGGAGAATGGAGTTAGCAATGCGGAGATGGACAAGATCAGTGACGCTCTTGCAATCAGATTGCACATGGAAACTCACAACAGCAATGACCACGAATTGCATTTTCCAAGGTGTAATATGCGGCATTTTTTCACACCAGCCATGCAGAATGACATAAAACTTTGAACCAAAAGGCTGTCTCAGAACTGGGTGAATGTACATTAAAATGGCAATTTAAGCAAGTGCAAAGTCATGCAGAAATCCTTATTTCATATATACGTCAATGGGATTTAAGCTGGCACTGACTGAAAAGCATTTGTGGCGGGTGGCGGAATGAAAATGTTGATCCAGTGTGGTACTGCTGTGAAAAAGGCAGATTCCATGTTGGGAATCATTAGGATACGATGGAACCACCAACTGCACAATGCCTTTATATAAAACTATGGTGCAACCACCCTTATAATACAGTGTACAGCTGATATTTTAGAGCTGGAAAAGAGCACCCAAAATATCAGGGGGCTGGAGCAACTTCCCTAGGAGAAACAGGTTTGGGTTTTTTTTAGCTTAGAAAAATTGTGAGTGACAGGGAAGACGGTGGACAGAGAGACCATTTTCTCCCTCTCTCGAAAGTACTGGAATGGGGATTATCTGCTGAAGCTAAATTGTTAAATAGTAGAGTTTGCCACCACAAGATGTAGCGCTGGATCAATGTGGACAGTCTTAAAAAGGGATTAAGCACATTCATGGTGAATAAGGCTCTCAATGTCCACTAGCCATAATGCATTGCATCCAATAACTGAGGCAACATGCCTCTGAATATCAGTTGCCGAACAGCAAATGGCAGGAAAGGGCTTATGGGCCTTCCATAGTCATCTGGTTGGCCATTGTAGAAAACAGGTGGTGGACTTTATAGATCTCTTCAAAGCTCTCTTGTTTTTTATTCGTATAGGGCAGGGGTAGGCAACCTAAGGCCCGTGGGCCGGATGCGGCCCAATCGCCTTCTCAATCCGGCTCGCGGATGGTCCAGGAATCAGCTTGTTTTTACATGAGTAGAATGTGTCCTTTTATTTAAAAGGATGCATCTCTGGGTTATTTGTGGGGCCTGCCTGGTGTTTTTACATGAGTGGAATGTGTGCTTTTATTAAAAAATGCATCTCTGGGTTATTTGTGGGGCATAGGAATTCGTTCATTATTATTTTTTCAAAATATAGTCTGGCCCACCACATGGTCTGAGGGACAGTGGACCGGCCCACGGCTGAAAAAGGTTGCTGACCCCGGTATAGGGGATAATATCTTTGTAATTTACTCCTGCTTCAGTGGATACAGAAGGCTGCTGGGTCAGAAGACATACCCACTGAGAAAAGCTCCATTTAAATCTGCAGCATGTTCTGTTTGTCTTTCTCCGAACAGTTTTCCTCAGCTATTCAATTTGCGTTTTTGTTTTGTTTCCATGTTCCCCAGAAACTCAAGATCATGGTGCCTTGCCTACCACTGAAAATAGCCCTCAAGCAGTTTGATTGGAAAAACTCAATAATACACGAGAGCTCCAGAGCAAGTATCAAGACTGACTGTTGGGATCTGCATCCTCCAACTTTCTGGCTGGGCCTACCATTAGGCAGATCGAAATGCGCTCATCAGGCAGCAAATGCTGGGGGGCAGGGATTGGTAGCGACGTCAGCTGAATTCTATACACATGCAATGGGGAGGGCGCCATCTTGTTTCTTGCCTCAGGAGTGTGGGTAGAAACAACAGTACAAAGGGGAAATTGACATTCATTGCTCCAGTGCTTTCCCCCCCGGGGGTACGCAGGGGTACGCATACCCCTAAACATTTTGTGAATCTAAGTTTGGCCTCATTGAGGGGCATTATTTCAATATGAGTAGGAAAATGAGAGTACTGTATCCCTAAACACTTTTTTCCAGGGGTGGGGGAAGCACTGCATTGCTCTGTCCTGCTCTGTCCAGTGGCTCTTTCTGCCCCTGGCATGTGGCCCTCAGAATGCTGCCTAGAAAGGAATGTGGCCCTCACGTAGAAAAACATTTGCAACCTCTGCTTTAAAGGGAGAGCTGAATAGGGCTTGAGTGTCTGTCTTTCTAAAACTACTTGTACCTTGGAGAGACAAAATAAATCTGTCAACAAGTCCACCCTGATTTCCCGGCGTCACTCTGGAGGAAACCAGTGGATAAAGATGTCCATTTATCCCAACAGCAGGAGGTTGGAGAGGGTATTTATTTATTTATTTATTTATTTATTTATTTATTTATTTATTTATTTAGATAGATAGATAGATAGATAGATAGATAGATGATAGATAGACAGACAGACAGACAGACAGACAGACAGATAGATAGATAGATATATAGATAGATAGATAGATAGACAGATAGATTCTGGGAAGCCAAGAGGGATGTAGTGATTCTCACCTGTATGGATGAAAGTGTGCTTCTTCATGTCGGATTTCTGGTGAAATCTCTTCCCACAGTACTGGCATGGATAAGGCCGGGTGTCTGAGTGGATGAGAAGATGGGTGGACAAAGTGGAGGATCTCTTGAAGCTCTTACCACAGATCTTACAATCAAAGCTGCGCTCCTGCCAAGAGAAAGCGGGACCTTCATGCAGATGCACCATCTTCTTCATTTCATGCATTTAGAATATCTATTCATACCTAACCACTTACATAGAAGCCAGCTTTCAAAGAAATCTGATAATTGATTTCCCCCCTTTGTTTAAGAAGATTTACGTACCGCTTAAAGGCGCTTATATAAAATAAAATATTCACAAGGAAATAACACGTGGACATAATACAATTATCAAAATATAGATTAAAACCCAAAGTTCTGAAAGCAGATATCCAATAATTTAAAAATACATTTATGGGTATTCTTGCCTAAACAAAACTCAGAATTATTCAAAATAATTCAGATATACAGTGGCCATTTGCCTTGTCGCAAAATATAGATCCCATAGTGACTGCATTGGATTAAGGGGGGCGGGGGTTGCCTGAAGTTGCCTCCTCCTTCAAACCTGGGACTTTACTTATATGTCATTATATTGAAATGTTCTGTTTTATCAAGTAATTTTTCCCCGAACCATGAAAACATCCCCAAACCACTCTGGAGATACTGAGAATTGAACCAGGGAACATCTGCATGTGATGCTTGTGCTCCACAGATTTTACATGTGTACGTATTACAGAAAGAGTTACATTTTGTGATGAAAAGCCTTTAGGTTTCGTCCTTCCAGTTCCAATCTTAAAAAGCACCTAGAGTTTTCAGGTAGGTGTCTTTTTGTCACCAGGGTCAAGAAAATCTATGTACATTTCTTTCCCACTCGATCCACACCATATATTTAAAGTGCACCCAACACACATGAATCCAGAATCACCCAACACACTCAAGAATTCAGGGAACCGTAGTTTCCCCTCCCAGAGCCAGAATTCCCAGAACTTTTGACAAACTACAGTTCCCAGAATTCTTTAGCGGAAGTCATACATTTTAAATGTGTGTTGAATATGCTTTAAACTTATGGTATAGATCTGCTGTCCGTCCGTCCCCCCTCCAACACTTCAACAGTGTTAAAGAAAGAGTGAAGCTTTTGAAGGGTGCATAATTTGGAATGGTTGGGGGACAAGAACTCTAATGCAAACCCACACACCCCACTCACACACAAAATCAAATTTCACTACAGCCAATCAAAGACAAACAACCACACCCTAGGTCACCCCCAACCTCTCTCACCACCGAAGAAATACAAGTGAATAGTAAAGAGAACCCACACAAGTGACGCTGACACAAAACCCCACGCATACACTAAGTAGAATAGAAGCATTGCCACCCGACCCCACCCCACTCACCACTCCCCCCTAATGTAACACTAATGCAGGCTTCCTCAACCTCGGCCCTCCAGGTGTTTTGAGACTACAATTCCCATCATCCCTGACCACTGGTCCTGCTAGCTAGGGATCGTGGGAGTTGTAGGCCAAAAACATCTGGAGGGCCGAGGTTGAGGAAGCCTGCACTAATGTCCCACAACAAATGAAACTGACCTGCAGAAAACGTAACTTGAAAAAAGAGACATTGCACATTCTTTTGTAAACCAAGAAACCTTTATTATTATTTTTTTAAAAAGAACTCTAATGGCATGGCAGGAGCGGGGAGGGAAGAGAAATTTACTTAGATTTAAGCTTGGGTCTCCAGCTGTTTTTGGACTACAACTCCCATCATCCCCAGCCAGCAGAAGCAATGGTCAAGGGTGGTGGGAATTGTAGTCCAAAAACAGATGGAGACCCAAGTTTGGGAAACTCTGATGTAGATAGTGAAACAATGAAGAATTAATGGATGTACAGTGGTACCTTGGTTTAAGAACAGCTTAGTTTATGAACAACTTGGATTAAGAACGCTGCAAACCCGGAAGTAGGTGTTTCGGTTTGTGAACTTTGCCTTGGAATAAGAACATGTTTTGCTTCCTGTTGAGTGTGTTCCATTTGTAAATTGAGTCCCCCGCTGCTATGGGAAAGCACACCTTGGTTTAAGAACGCTTTGGTTTAAGAACGGACTTCTGGAATGGATTAAGTTCGTAAACCAAGGTACTACTGTACATCCATTAATTCTTCATTGTCTGTATGACGTTCTCCTCCAATCACTGCCTTCCCACACTTTCCCCTCCCTCAATCCAGATTCCCTCGCACCCTCTCTTGTTGAATAAATCTGGACTGAGGGAGGGGAAAGTGTGGGGAGGCAGTGCTTTGGAGGAGAACATCAGAGAATTAACAGAGGTACAGAAAGCTGGCTCTTCGCATTAAGCCACCGTGTGGATAAGCCACCTCTCCAACCACTCGCCACCTTCCCCGGGGTTCTCACCTGTGAGTGCACAGCTTTATGCTGCTCCAGGCTAACTGCATGGCCAAATGTCTTGCCACACATTTCACAAGCGAAGGGCCTGGTGCCGCTGTGCGAACGACGAACATGCACCTCCAGGCCGTGGGGAGTGGAGAAGACCTGAGAAGCAGCGGGGAAGACAAGGAGAATTATGGTCCAGGAAGGGCTGGAGCTCACAGCAGGTCCTGAAGCTGAGATATCAGAGCTGTTTAGGAGAGTGTTTCCCCCACGGAGGTTCAGCCAATTAACATGGGTATTGGTGCCATCAGCGTGGGGCAGGTGTCAATGGCCCCAGTCAGCAGAATGAGCAAGAGGGATCGCAGCCACAGCCCGGCTGGATGGCCACATTTTGAAACAAATGAAGTAATGCATGTTACTGTCTAAAGGGCGGGGGGCCCTCATAAGACAATTAAGTCCAGAGCCTAATATTACCTAGTTGCAGTGGTGTAGCATGGGTTGCGAGCGCCCGGGGCCACGTGGAGGGAAACGGATGAGGCACGCATGCGCATTCAACTGCCTAATAGTGCCTGCGTCACCCAGGAGATCGCAGCCACAGAAATAAGAAAAGAAGAGTCATTTCGTTGTCTGGAGAGGTCACTTCCTGGTTCACATGGAGAAGCCTTTTTCAACGGAGCTCAGCGACAAAAGCGCACAGCTGTTTTGAGGCAGCACCAGGTGCTGAAATTTTACGCTCCTAACAATTCTGCGTCCGGAGAAACCACCCCTGTGGGAAATGCTGATTGACAAGTACGTAGTCTGCTGTAATAATTGATACTGTTTTGTCTATCAGCATATCTATCTGATACTGCTTCATATGCAGTTTATGATTTTAGGGGTATTTATACAATGAAAAAAATGATTGATGATTTAGAAATGCTACAAACAGCTTAGAGTGTCTGTGACAAAAGCAAAGATTAGAAATGTTACAAAACAAGGACAATTGTGAAGTCCAGCCAGACCTGCAAAAGGTCAGTGATGGCTGTATACTATGTCTAGGATCAGAGACAGCAGGCCTCTGAATACCAGTTGCTGGGGAACAACAGTGAAAGAGGGGTTTTGCCGTCATGTCCTGTTTTGGGGCTTCCGAGAGGCATTGGGTTGGCCACTGTAGGAACCAGGATGTTGGGCTCGTGGGCAAGAATCTTCTTATGTTCATAAGAGCTATCTGAACAATTAATATGCCATGGCTCCACCTTCCCTGTACAAGCTTTCTAGTCACACATCCTTAAATTAAGCAATAAAGAGGGTCCTGTCTCTGCCTTGACCAACCTTGCCCAAACCTTCGGACCTCACCACCCCTAAATAACCCCCACCCCGAAGCTGGCTGAGTGGAGTAGGGTGGAACAGAGGAATACCACCAAAGGGGGTCATAGAAGATGGTCCATACCTTGCTGCATTTGACACACTTGTAGGAACCAGTGCTGATTAACAGGGGACGACAGAGGAGCTCTGATTCCAATTTGATGCTACTTGCACTCTTCTCCTGTTGGAGTCCGGGTGGGCCTTCCACGTAGATCCCAGAGGCTGCTGCTGGCCGCTCAAAGAGTCCCGAGGAGCCAAAGTCACCATAGAGTCCCAGCGCTGAGCTGCGCTCCGATCCGTAGAGAGCGGGCTCAGATCCCCTCTCGCAGAAGAGACCAAGGGATGAGCTACGTTCCAGACCTGGGCAGGGCCTGTAGCTCTGTACCAAATGTCTCAGCTCAGAATTCCCAAGGCTACTCCAGGCGTAGGGTTTCAAGGGCACCGAGAAGGGGGGAGCCTCGTCCAAGGAGGGGCAGATGGAGCGCTCAGAGGCTGTCGAGACACAAATTGAGTGGAGGTAGTTAAACAGGGTTCACACAGAGCATGCACTCAACCTCCTTGTTGTGTTAGCTCTTTAGTATACTATATAGGGTGCTTCCAGGTGAGGGTCTTATCTTACAAATAGGTTGTGCAGATCCTGTTTCTCTTTGTTCATGATCGACATGAGTGTCTACATACTCCATTTTTTCCAATCATGTTATTCACTGCTATACCACAACTTGACATCTACACCACGGGGTGGAGCTTGATGGAATGTGTCCAGGCTGAGTTTCTTTGTTCCGTATAAAAATAATAATTTATTATTATTATTATTATTATTATTATTATTATTATTATTATTATTATGCTGCCCATCTGACTGGGTTACCCCAGCTACTCTGGTAAGCTTCCAACAAATTAATATGCAGTAAGACATCAAACATTAAAAACTTCCCTATACAGGGCTGCCTTCAGATGTCTTCTAAAAGTCAGGTAATTGTTTATTTCCTTTACATCTAATGGGAGGGTATTCTACACGGCAGGTGCAACTACCGAGAAGGCCCTCTTATTTGGTACAATCACTTCTCTTCCATTCTCTTCCATATATCCTCCATATACATCACACATTTCCTCCGGGACTGCCTCTTTCCATATAAACCTACCCAGACCCTGACATCATCTTCTGAGGCCCTTCTTCGTGTGCCTCCTCCTCGAGAGGTCTGGAGGATGGCAACACGAAAACGGGCCTCCTCTGCAGTGGCCCCCCCATCTGTGGAATGCTCTCCCCGGGGAAGTTTGCCTAGCGCCTTCATTATACACCTTTAGGCACCAGGCAAAAACGTTTCTTTTTAACCAGGCCTTTGATTGATTTGATTGACATCCTATGTCCTTTTAAAATGTGGGGTTTTTTGGGGGGGGTGTTATTGGGTTGTTGTTTTTATTTTTATTACGTATTTTGTGGTTAGTGCTAAGAAGCTTCCATACCAGCAGTGGCTGCAGAGGCACAATGGGTTGCTTTTAGTCATCGTATTTCCCATGGAAGATAAGACAAAGCAACATAAGGACAGGGTTGGCATTTTGTTGGTGGCATCCTTGTGTGAACAGTGTAAAAAAAACACCTGTGTGCATGAGCAGCACCCATTTCGCACTGAATGCCTGCCTGGAAGCACCCGCAGTCCCTAAGGGCCGCAGTTCATGTGAGACAGAGCTACTCCCTCCCTCTCATTCACCCACAGGTTGAAATAAGTTCAGATGTATTTGACCGAACAATAATACACTTCTGCTGTCATTAGCCTAAAAGCTCTGTCGAAATTAACATGCAACAGTAAGGAAGCAAGTCCTCCTGGAGATAATAGAATAAGCAATAACAAGAAGCTCTGCTAGTCAAGCATTTCAACAACAGCTTCATAGCAGTTGGCTCATTTTAGAAACTACCGGAGTTTTTAACGAGATTAGTGGCAGCGGTTGCAAGGAACAGCCAAACGTTTTACATCTTCATTTTGCTCCGCACAAAGCTGCTTTAAAATTAACACTCTATAATAATGAATTCAACAGAGGGGGACTTGAGGAAGTCAACCGAAATATGAAATTGAGCAAATAAGGAATACCTGGCCCACAGAATTGGGCCAGGCCCAAGCAATGATAATAAATAATGTTAGTAAGGTTAAATGTACAATGATTATGTCTACCCTTGTGAGAGAGGGGGATAAATGTGGCTTCCCACAGTGAGAGGGGGGAAGTATGGAAAATTTAACCGTTATGTTATGTGCTTAAAAATTGTAAAACCAATAAAAAAAATTGGGAAAAAAATAAAAAATAAATTAACACTCTGCGCTGTCCAGTTCATAAACATTTGAGATTAAAGGATAGTTCTCTTCTTCGCCCTGATTTCTGAGACAAAACTAGGGAACAGTGGGGCTAATTCTGTCGTTCACGAGTCTCCTCTCAAACCTGTTTCCTTGCAAAATCATTCAGGAGTGAATCATTTCCCCCGTTTTTCAGTTATATGAGTGATTAGGAGCACAGCACCACCATTTTGGAAAGGAAAAAAAAAAAAACATAACCCAAGGCGCTGATCTCATTTTGGAGACAATCTAAGAATTTGCACAGTTGCAGATGCTTTCAACCACATCAGATTTATTTTTGGTAATTCCGCCCCCCCCCCTTTATAAACCACCCTTCACTGATAAAGATCACGGGGTGATTCACAATTCATCATAAAAACAAATGCCAATAAATGTATGTAGTTCGTTAACCCAGAAAAATGAAGTAAAAGCCCAAGAATGTAAACTCCTAGGAACAGGATGATGGCAAGCAAGTCAAACAACTACTCCAACACCACGCAAAACGCCTTGGTAAACAAGTACATCTTTAGCTGGCAATGAAAACTCCATGTTGAAGATGACGGATGCACTTCCAGTAGAGGGAAGTTCCACAAATAGGGTGCTGCCACAGAGAATCATAGAATCTTAGAGTTGGAAGGGACCCAAGGGTCATCTAGTCCAGCCCCCTGCAATGCAGGAATCTCAGCTAAAAGGCCCTGTCCCATCAGCGGGACCATGAGAACGGCCTCCCCATGCATATCCCAAGGTCCAGGTTGGCAGGTGAAGGGAGATGTTTTAGATACTGAAAGCCCCTGGGAGAAAAAGGGGTGCAACTTCCCAAATCAATGGCAACATTAGAAAATGCCAAGCTAGATTATAAGGTCTCAGACAATAAGGGAGAGAATACTTGCTCTTACAAAAATACCAGTAGTTATAGCTATATTAAAGTATGGTTTGCTTTTTAAAGATCTCCCTTATTTATGACCAGGTGACTCAAGAGTCAAACTTTTCCTAGACCACAACATTTTAAGCTGTAGGCGTGGAAAAGGGGTTGCATGTTTTTTCCCCTTGGTTTGCCGTGAGGTTGAAAACAGCAGGTTGAAAACTAGAATGTCACTGAGGAAGGCAAGGTGCTCCTTCTCCTTGACATGCTAGTGTTCTACCTGCGGGGAGCTTATTTGTAGGAGAAGGGTTCAAACATTCAGGCTTCCATCCCTTATGCATTTATTACTTGTGTTTATAACCTTTACCAAATGGTCTCTGGGCGGCAGCAGCTGCCCAGAGGACTCCCAAGGAGAGGGGAGAGGAGAGGAGGCTGAAGGAACACTCCACAAGGGTGAGAAAAAGGGTGAGAGGCTGCCAACCTCTGCAGGCAAGGAGTGCAGTGTCATAGGATGGGGAGCGGAGTGGGCGGGGCACCCCGGGTGCCCCTCTGGGAGGGGCACCAAGATGGCCCCTGCCTCCCGCCAGCTGTAGAGCGGCCAAGGGCCCGTACGGACTGCACATGTGCGGCATCCCGTACTGTCGCCACACATGCGTAGTCCGTACGGGATGCCGCTCACGTGGCAGCCTATACGGCCACCATGCAAGCCACAGCCCATACAGCCGCCGCACGCGAGCGGCAGCCCATACGGAGTGTGCACGCGCGGGATGCCGCACATGCGCAGTCTGTACAGGCTGCGCTGGCCCGGGTGCCGGAGAGGGTTCCTCCACCACTGAAGCAGTGACATAACTGGGCTCCTGAGCCCCACAGGGGTGCCGCAGAAAGAATGGAGTTGGCCAAGGCAGCTGTAGACTCAGAAAGGTTGAAAACCTTTGCTCTAGGTAGTACACCGATTGCTACTCTGAAAGCCACGTGGAATTGCAGGCTGTTACCAGCGCCTGTTGGCTCATACAGTGTTGTTAGTGAATGCCTGTCCTGTTCCTATCTACAAAAAAGCTTCTCCCACAGCAAGAATTATGTACACACACACACAAACACACACACACACACACACACCCCACAGCATAACAGCAGTACCTTGGTTCCATAACTTGAATATGCAAGTATTGACTGGTTTGGGCAAAGTGCACATTGGGGTTATACTTGACTCCCCCCTCCAATATATGTGTGTGTACACACACACACACACACACACACACACACACACACACACACACCAATACAAGTTATCAGTGCTTTTAAAAAATAAATACCTGTAAATAAAAGGGAGGAGTTGCCAGTGCTCACTATGAAGTTGATACAATATAAATACCACACACTTATCATTTGGGGTGGCGGTACTGCATACCCTTGAGTACCCCTACCAAAAAAACAAAACAAAAAGCACTGCCTGAGGTGATATTTTTAACCTAACTTGCGCCACTTCATGCCCTGTGTATTCCCTAGCAGTTGGGCATATTTTTACATGGAAAGAAACCACACACAGTAAGAGATGTTTTTAACATCAATAAATCAGAGGGTCAGGTGTTCTGTAATGTTTCAAGCCCTGTCACGTTGTGACTTTATTTTATTTTTAACAGAGGGGTTTTATTGAAATGCTATTTGTGTTGGTTAGACCCTCCCAATTAAAATGCAAAGGAGGCTGGGAATTTAATGCTACACATCGAAATACAGTGGTACCTCGGGTTACAGACGCTTCAGGTTACAGACTCCGCTAACCCAGAAGTAGTACCTCGGGTTAAGAACTTGGCTTCAGGATGAGAACAGAAATCGTGTGGTGGCAGCGGGAGGCCCCATTAGCTAAAGTGGTACCTCAGGTTAAGAACAGTTTCAGGTTAAGAACAGACCTCCGGAACGAATTAAGTTCTTAACCCGAGGTACCACTGTATTTGGTGCCTAACCATGAATTTGAATACCAAAAGGTATTCATTATTAATAAATAAAAATAGTGTTGGGGGGCATTGTTGTTTTTCGTTTTGTTTTCTATTTTATTTACTTGTGCTTTTATCCTGTATTTTTTATCTCATGAACTGCCCTGAGATTTTCAGATGAAGGGCGGCGTATAAATTTAATAAAGAAATAATACATAATAATAAATATTTCATGCTAGCCTTACTTTGAGTAGTTAGGTTGACATTAATAAATGTGACTAGCTTAAGTTCATTGATTTTAGTGGGTTTACTCTGCATAGGAAAAGGTGAACTACAGCCGAAAATATATATTTGTGCTGATACGGCTTGCAATATGTTTTGAGTTAAAGGGAAAATACGCATTGGGGGTTATTACAGATTTCAGACACTACTCCTATAATATTAACAGTGGTCCAGTTTCATAAGTTGTACATGAAATGGAGTTAAATCAAATGTCATATGTTATCTGACTCCATTTCATGTAAAAAATAAAAATGCTACATGTAGGAGATACATCTAATTGTGTTTTCAAATCCCCCCAACACCTTGCAGTTCACATTATTAGCTAATTTTAGCAAGGAGCATATTTAAAGCACATGCACACATGTAATAATCGTAGGGAAAATACAAGATAAAATGTTGCAGTAGAATAATTATCGGTTTACAAGAAACCATCAACTAACTCCTGAATTATTATTTATCAGACTGATAATCCAATAACAAGTAATAATCAACGGTTTAATAGAGAGGGGAATGAAGAGATGCGATTAAGTCCACTGAGAATAAAAATAAGTGTAAAAAGAAAAATGGCCGTAGCTTAATAATATTCTATCTGCCCCCCCCCCCAAAAAAGACAGGTTAAAAAAACACTTTCTGCAAGTACAGGAAAGGGTAATAAAACAATTATAGAGGGGGTTTTTAAAGAAGAAGAAGAAATTAAAACTTTAAGCAATGTCTTTACAAGTGAATAGAGCAAAACAGAATCGAAAGGGAAAGGGGTATGAATTGATTGAGCCAGGTTTTTTTACATGTTTATTACAGCCTCAGGTTTGTGCTCTGCTTTGACAAAAACAATTTTGCAGTAGTGATATTTTTCTCACACTCAGGCAGATCATCCACTGGGTCCCATTTTGATCCTTTGAGCATGGTGTGTGTGTGTGTGTGTGTGTGTGAGAGAGAGAGAGAGAGAGAGAGAGAGAGAGAGAGAGAGAGAGAGGGAGGGAGAGAGAGAGAGAGATTGGGGCTAAGCCCTTAGTGCCATTAGGAGAGTGTATGGGGCACTGGTCTGGGATGCTCTTCCCAAATAAATCAGTACAATAAAAGCCAATCACTAGGCAGAAGGAGAAAGCCAGCCCTCAGTGTCAGATTTGGTGGTATGGTTAAAGGAGTTAATTATTAAATTTATATCTAATAATATAAATTACATTTTTACCTCTACAGTGGGCACTGTTTGAGTATTTTGCCTGAAGAAACAACGTCTTACATCACCTCCAATTTTAAGAAGGTTATCATATGTACCTTCCTTTTTGGTTTATTATTATTATTATTATTATTATTATTATTATTATTATTATTATTATTACTATTATTGCCCAGTCTTCTCCAGAAGGTCCCAGGGTGGGTTACAAGGATTTGAAATTCAGAATTATAAACAGGTCAAGCAAAAGTCTAACACCCACCTTGGTGAGGTGTCACACACACACACACACACACACACACACACACACCCATTCCCCCAAGATCTATTTTGTTTGGGGGGGGACAGAAGGTGGCAACTCTTCTATTCTCAGCATTCACCACAGTGTCACTTCATCAGTGGAAATGCTGTCAGCAATTTCCGTTTCTGAGCAAAACTGAAAACAAACACTACACAAAAAGTCCAAATGAACTGTTCTATGTTGTGCTTTCTGTCAAATGGGCCAAAAGTTCAGCTTGCTTTGCCAGCAAGCTGACTAGAGATGTTGGATGCAAACCGATTTAGGAGGCAGCTCAAGCACTGGGAATCTCATCATCAGGAGTACACCAGAGATATATTCTATCTCTGATCATGAGAGAGGTCTCTGATCACTGAGCGAGCAACGCAGCAAGGCTAGGTGCTGTCCGTCTGATCTGGCAAGCAGTCAGACTCTAAGAGAAACTATCCTATCAATCATCGTAAGTTTTGTAAACTCCCAATTCAGTCCTATTACTGTAAGCACGACTTTGGCCCCTTGCAACTACTTTTGATATTTTCAAGGCTGGCCTTCTTGCTTTCAAAGGGCTCTTGAATGCTCTTGATGGATATTATTTTGGACAAGCAAGGATGCTAATTTTGTAGAAGTTGTATGGATTCATCAATGACATCCAGGCACATAACTAAACACATGAAGCCACAGAACTAGAGAAACTATATGTGGAGAATCAATTCATTATGTGCAACCCAGATGGGTGTTGTTGTTGTTGTTAGCACACACATTTTCTCTCAATTGTATGCCTTCAGTTCATTTGTCTTTACTTCCAGGAGCACCTCATCCCATATATGCCCACTTAACTGCTTTGATCTGCAGAACTGGCACTGTTACAGGTAACACATAATATTTGTTAATTCACTCGTAAGAAATTGATCTTTTAGTGTGGCAGCTCCTAAACTTTGGAACTCCTCGCCTATTGACATCCGACTGGCATCTTCACTCTTCTCTTGTCGGCACTTGCTAAAAACATTTTAAGCAAGCTGGACATGTAGAAGTTGACATGTGTTTTTCTTTGCTGAACTATTTATTTTATTTTGGGGTTGCTGTTTTTTTAATACTTGATTTTAACTTTGCCCTTTATTGACAATGTTAGTGTTTTACACGGCTTGGAGGTATTCTCCACAATCAAGCAGTGTTTTGTTAAATAAAGACATGCAACGCCAGCAAACTCTCGGGGTTGTTGTGAGGATAAAATTTGGGTGGGTGGGGGGAAGCATGTATGGCACCTGAAGGTCCTGGAAGGATAGGCAGACTAAAAATGTAAGTATAGATGTCTAAATTGTATTTTAGTGGGAGACCGGAAGAAAGAGCTGAGTCTTCATTTTCCTCCTGTGCATCCCTGGAAGGATCTATTCCTTCGTGCCATGAAAGCAAACAGTAAACAGTATCACGGTGTGTTACTCATCCTTCCTTCTGAATAGCCATAAAAGATTTTCATAGCCTAGCAAGTAATATTTAAAAGTCTGGAAGGATAAAGTGAGATGAATATAACTCCATCATTATTGCTACGCTATTCAGCTGTTCCTACCATCAGATTAATACAACCATCATTGTCAATTGGAATGTATATATAGATACATAAAGCATGAGTAGGCAAACTAAGGCCTGCGGGCTGGATCCGGCCCAATCGCTTTCTAAATCCCGCCCGTGGACGGTCTGGGAATCAGCGTGTTTTTACATGAGTAGAATGTGTCCTTTTATTTAAAATGCATCTCTGGGTTATTTGTGGGGCATAGGAATTCATTCATTCCCCCCCCAAATATAGTCCAGCCCCCCACAAGGTTTGAGGGACAGTGGACCGGCCCCCTGCTGAAAAGGTTTGCTGACCCCTGACATAAAGCATACACAAGAATGAGTATCTACATCTGTATATTACCCATATTACCAATCACAATCCTAGGCAAGATTACTGAGATTACTGAGAAATAAACTCCACTGTGTTCAGAGGGGCTGAACCCCAAATAATAATAATAATAATAATAATAATAATAATAATAATAATAATAATAATAATAATTTATTTATGTGCTGCCCAGTCACTCTGTACGGCTTCCAACAACTTAAAACATCAAGCACAGTAAAACATCAAACATTAAAAAGGTAAAGTGTGCAGAGGAGTCTAGTCTGAAATCATGCTGTTGCTCATTTATGTCATAAGCTTAGACAGGCAGTCGAAGCTGGCATTATGTTCCTTTTGGATTTGATTGCTTGAAGTGCCGCAGAAATGCTGCAAACCGGAGTCCCTTGTTGTAGCCTATGAAACAGGTGGCGGTTTTGGGGGGTGGGGTGGGGGGAGGAGATGCCTAAGCAGGCAGGCAGGCAAGATTCAGAAAACCTATCACCATTTCCTTTGCTATTTTATAGGGCAACCTTCTCCTCGGAGGAACGAATCGCTTTCTTTCCATTTCCTTGAACTCACGACCTGATCAAATTGCAACTACTTTTGCAAACCAGGGGGTTGAGAAGGGGTGCGCGGGGGGCGTATATATATATATTTCCCTGTCTTTCTTTTATGCCTTTTTAATAATCATTTCCCCAGCTATAGCTACAGCATAAGACATAGCATATTTTATCAATACATCTCAAGTGTCCTTGTTTTTCTTACTGCACAACTACAGTCATTTTAGGGAGAATTGTTTAGTAAGGATTTTGGGGGAAGCCTCCATATTAAAAACAAAACAGCAGCAGCAGCACAATTTTTCTGCTTTCTTTTTAGCCAGAGAGTTCTCTCTGCTCCCATTCTCCACTTTTATGCTGCTATAGACCTAGGAGTGATCTCCCTCTCTAGCTTTAAAGCCAACGCCTTTAAGCTACGGTTATTTTTAATTTTATTGTGTTGGTTTTTTTAAAAAAATCCGCTTTTCTATAACTCCTTCTTTCCTAAAAGGAAAAGGGGAAAAAAACAAAACGCCAGCAAATTGTTCTAAATTGCTCGGGCTGTGTTTCTCAACGCGATCACGGCGACTGACGCCAAGTGAGGAGTTCAGCTTCCTCTCGGGTCCGACCACATCAAAGGGAAAGGAGAAGCCAGCCCAGAGGCTGCGCTGCTCTCGAAGAGAGTCCGTGCGCCCGGATCGAGTCCAGGGCAGGGAGAGGAAGGAAGGGCCTCTTTTGAGAGAGAGAGAGAGAGAGAGAGAGAGAGAGAGAAAGAAAGAAAGAAAGAAAGAAAGAAAGAAAGAAAGAAAGAAAGAAAGAAAGAAAGAAAGAAAGAAAGAAAGAAAGAAAGAAAGAAAGAAAGGAAAGAAAGAAAGAAAGATTCTACAGTACTAATTAGATGAAGACCGCCGCCCCCCCCCCCCCAATGCACATCGTCCTCTGAACAGAGTAGTGCAGTTGGGGAATTTTTCACTACTGTATGTACTTCATCTGGTCTTAACGGGGATCCACTAACAGGTATGGTATAACTTCGTTTTCTTGCCGCTCAGAGATTATTTTTTAAAAAAAATATCAAGCTGTTTATGATGATGATGATGATGTAAGGCTGCGTTTTGGGGGCTTATTTCCCTGAGTGCGGCTCTTGCACTTTTGCCCCGGGTGCCCAATCCTGATCTCTGTCCCGATCCTTAATGCAGCCGCTCGGACACAACTGCGCTTCTCTCCGCCCTCGAACTGGAGCGCAGAATTCGTGGCTAAGGATCCCTTACTCGTCAGCCCCGCTTCCCTCGGGGAAAAAGAGCTCCCTACCGATACCGGGCCGGGGTGTGTGTGTTCTCCCCAACCCCCTCGACTAATCCAGATCGACTTCGCGCTCGTCCTGTGGCTCCCACCCTGCCCTTTTCAAATATATTAAAAGAGAAATTACTCAGGTATAGTTTGGCTCTTTAAAAAATCCGATGGGGAAATCCAGAGAGTCTCACACCTTTTAAGCCTGAATCGCTGAATTTAAGAAAGGAAGCGTTTTCTTTCTTTTCTTCTTCTTCTTTTTTAAGGGGACAGTTTGGGTCAGCAAGAAGCGGACTGTTCTGCGATTCCTCCTGCCTTATTATTATTATTATTATTATTATTATTATTAAAACGCGCGTCTGAAATCGCGTTTCATTATTAAGCGTGCGCGCAAATCATCGAACGTCTGCAGGCAAAACGGGGTTTCTCTTTCCCCCATCATCACGGCAATGGTCGGAGATGCGGGATAGGGTGGGGGGTGAGGATGAAAACTTGAGACCCAGGGGAGAAATTTAAGGAGGGAAGATGGGGACACACACACACACACACACACACACACACGGAAGTGGACAGCTGAGATCTTTTACACCCTTCTATCCCTGGGAGTAAACCCTGCTGAACGCAACGAAACTGCCAGGACTGGACTGTAAAGCGAGGGCCATAAAACGCTCGGATCCTGTCCCAAAGCAGCCTAGAAACGTGTCCACCACCCAGTCCTTCCGGCAGCTCCTACCTGGGGAAGCCGAGGGAGAAGGCGGCCTCCACAAATCCTCCAGCTCGGCGGCTCGGTCGCAGAGGCTGCCCTCGCAGCTGGGAGCCGACTCCGAGGTGCCGTCCGCCCCGTCGGGCAGCTGAGATTCCGGGGAGAAGCGGCCCTGCGAGGGCTCAGGTTCCGGGAGGCCCAGAGGCATCTGCCCCGGAACCTTAGTGTCTGCCAAGGAAGAAAGGGGGAGGAAGGAGAACGATCTCGTGAGAAGCCTGCTTTCCCGTGTACGCCCCGTCGCACAATCCCCATTTACAGGTGTCCGAAGAGAAAGCCAGCCAACAAACGCGCTACCTTAAAATCCACTTTTCCCCTGTGCTGTTGGATCAAAAGCGCAGCTACTCTGTGATAACTATAGATAGATATATTTATCACGCAGTAGCTGCCCTTTTATCCGCTTGTTCTACCTGTGAAAAAGTGGATTTGGGAGACGGGGTAGTGAAAAAGCGGATATTATTAAAACTCTTCCTTAAGGCAACAAGATAAAAAAAGACACTAGTCTAAACAAAAAACACTTTAAAATAAGATTAAGACTTTTTTCATAATGCAGTAAGATAAAACAAACTAAAAACACGTGATAACTATAGATATATGCCTGCGTATCAGGCGTCAAATGGAAAATCATCTCCATTTGACTATAACTACCACCTCTGGCGACTTGGGTGTTCCGTCGAAAGTAAACCCTGACCCGCCCCTGCCCTCTGGGCGCCTCGGAGGGAAGAGGGTCCGGTCCGGAGGCGCCCGAAGAATCCGGGCCAAAGAAACCGCTTTGGCTCTCACCTGCGCAGATCTGTGCCAGGACGCTCTCCAGGCTGAGGCTGTACTCCCCGTCGGGGGCTCGGGGCTGGTGGTAGCTGTGCGCCTTCTTGCTCTTCACCAGAAAGGACCTGGGCATGGTGCCTCGCGGGGTGGACGGTGCTCAGTCCTCCGTCTCCTCCTCCTCACGCCTCTCGGGCCACCAGTCCCCGCGGCGCGGGCTGCCTCGGCGCGTCCCGTCGAGTGGCGGCGGCGGCGGCGGCGACTCTCTCCAAGTCGTCCCCAGTCCTGCGGGAAGTGCTCTGCGAAGAGGTCGGGCGAGCCATTGGTTACCAGGGAATATGTTGGAGGGGGCGGGAGAGGGAGGGAGGGGGGAGGGAGGAGCGTGGCTGACGGGCTGGATGCCTGCGACGGAAAGAGGACGCCTCTACCCTCCGCCAGGTGGCATTCGCGCAGGTGGTCAGACAGCCAGCTCACCTGTCAACCGCAGCAGCCCTGCTTTTTTTCGAGGTGACGCACGGGCTTCTCCCCGCTCCCATTTCATCCTCACACAAACAAACCCTTCGAGAAAGGTGAGGCTGAGAGAGAAGCGAGGGGCCACCTCGTGAGCTTCCTGGCCGAATTCGAACCCCGCTCCCCGGGTCCTGCTGCGGCACTCCAACCACTAAGTGTTCTCTCCTACAGGTTGCGACTTGTTCCAGAAATCGACCGCGAGAGACAAAGGAAGTATGCTTTCTCCCTTCTGTTTTCCTCTCCCTCAATATTCATTCATTCATTCATTCATTCATTCATTCATTCTCTGGCCTGTCCCCCGAAGGCTACTTCACATGTTAATGTGGAGAGGGGTGGGGCGTTACTGCGGGAGAGGGCCAAATTCTCCGCGCAAGGTTCAGAGGTTTCCTCTTGGACAAGCGCGCAAAAAGCCCAAGAGGCGGTGGCTGACGCAGATCTTCAAAGAAACAACCGCAAAGTTTGGATCCCCACCACTTCTCTAAACTCTGCAGTACCCGAGTCTCTGTCTCTGTCTCTGTCTCTCTCTTTGGTGGTGCAAATAGCTCGGGAGCGCTGCCGTACAGCATCCGTTCATCAAGGGGTGCCGCCTGTCACGTGAGTGCGAGCAATTCCGTGCTCGAATTCCCCCGTGTTTCAAATTCAATCAGCGACCCAGCATTGGTTGTGGTTCGCGCGCGGTAAAAGCAAACTCTCTAGCAACGTGGCCGAGAAAAAGGGCTTAAACACCCCTATCCCTTTCTCATGATTAATCAAACAGATTTTCCTTCCTTCCTTCCTTCCTTCCTTCCTTCCTTCCTTCCTTCCTTCCTTCCTTCCTTCCTTCCCCTTCCCCTTCCCCTCCCCCTCCCCCTCCCTCTCCCTCTCCCTCTCCCTCTCCCTCTCCCTCTCCTGCAACCAAGGCTCAGTCATCCTGAGAGCCCTGACATTAATGGTCTAACTTTGGTCCGCTCATTTCAAGAATGGGCGAGGCCCCCTCTGCTTTTGGCCGAGAAAACAGGCCGGGGGGAATCGCGCGCGCCGGTATCTGCCCGCGATCCTATTAGACAAGCCCGCTACGAAGCAAGCCTCGTTGTTTGTAATACAATTTGCTCCCGGTGAGCCGCATAGAATCACAGAATTGTAGAGCTGGAAGGGACCCTGAGGGTCATCTAGTCCAACCCTCTACAATGCAGGATTTCCCTCCCGACGCGGAACTCGAACCCACGACCCTGATATTAAGTGTCTCATGCTCTACGTGTCTAGTTTAGCCTCTCTCTCCTAAAACCAGCGGGCTGACACTGATTCCCCCAACAGGTCTCTGGTGAGACAATCAGCTGGCCAAGAGGCACTGAACATCTCTGCGCAAGAGCGTCCAGAGAGCTGGTCGATATTTCTGGGAAGATCCAGAATTGGGGGGGGGGGGTTGGCGGGGGGCGGGGCTCAATCCTTGCAATGAGGGGAGTAAAAGTCGGGCAAGCACCATGCGGGACAAAATGGGGAATATCTCCTCCGCATCTTTTAAGTTGTTGAGGAGTGTCGAGCTCCAAAGTTTGCGCCCTGGCTTTTAAACGCTGACCAAGCTTGTCTGGATCCAAACAATGGTCTCGTGGCCATGATCCTCAGAGAGGTGAGCTCAGAATAGCAAACGAAGAGTCAAAATCCACCCCATGATACCTTAAAGACATCGCATTTATTGCGTGTCGTGAACTTTCCTGGGATGCAAGCCACGCAGGAGGAGTGACAACCCTAACAAACTACAGAGGGGACGAGGACGAATATTATATATTAGGAACAGTAGAAAAGGGATTGATCGCCTATCAATGAGTATTGTGATTGATCTGTTGAAAAAACACAACACCCGGAACACAGTCGCGAATATTCCCCTGCCAGCCGGATCTGCTGCTACAAATTGCATATTATAAACTGCAGTTGGATTATATTGCTAAATGTACTAGAATAATTTTATTTATTGCACCCCGATCCTAAAGTGGGTACAGTTAACCTCCCCCTGGGATTTTCTTTCAAAAAGTGGGATTCAATGTAGCGTTGAACAGCTGTTGTATCGTAGACCTTAGTTCTAATTCAGAGCAGAGTGAAGGGGCGGAAGGAATCTGATTTTTATTTTATTTTTTATTTTACAAAGGCAATGTCTACAAACAACATTTTATTGTGCCATAAATCTGTCTCCTCCCACAGTTGCGGCTGTTCAGATTTCACCCAATAAATATGTTATCATGGTATTCTCCAAATAGCTTCTTGTGCGTCAACTATTTTATTGTAAGCCGCCCCGATAATTGTATTGAAAGGCGGCGTATGAATCCTAATAGCAAATATGCAGACTTCATGGGCAAGATCCAGGCACAAACAACTAAACATTTTAAACATGCCATTTAGTCTAATGAAGGGCACCTTGAATTCTCTTTTTAAAATCACTGTAAACTTTGGCTAGATCGTCTGACCGCCTTTTTCCTCTCTGGAGGCATAGTTATGCGAGGAGCCAGTTGATTCCCATCATTAAAGCTGTGTTTCCAATGGTGACGTGTCCTTTCATTAGCTGATTCTGCAGATTATTTTTGAATTGGGATTTCGGGTCCCTACTGAAGCCCCCAAGTGAGCCACCCAGTTCGCTCCTAACGCGCGTTAACTCGGAAGTAAGACTCACTGTTCCGTGGAGCTTTTGCTCCCGAGCTTGCATTTGAGAATGCAGGGTCAATCGTTCACGGGGGGGGGGGGCTTTTTCTCCCCTTTCCAACTTCTACTGGTGGAAAAATATCCCTCTCTTTTGGCTGAAAATTAATGCGCAACCACCACCGCTCCCTCAACCCAAAATAAACGTGGGCTGCATGATTTATTTATTTATGTTCCTCAGATAAGAAATAGTGATTGAAAGGGTAAATAACTCATTGCTTCACCCAGTTTGCCGGCGGGTGAAACGCAAAATAGGTTGGCTGAAGGCTGCGGAGGAGTGACTTAAATTCGGATTTAGGGACCTTGGGGGAAAACGAACCGTTAGAAGAACCTCGAGAAACGATTAAACTCTTTCTCTTTTTTGGAGGGGGCGGGAATTGTAGAACAGTCGCGCTTTTAGTATCTTGCAGGAACTGGCAGATACGCGGCATGCACTTTTATGGAAACCAACCAGCATTTTGGTTACGTAGACCGGATGCCCGGGCAAAGTTTTTATTCCATGGGCACCTAAATCAGGATTGAATCTGAAGCTAGGACGGGGAGGGGGTGCAGAGAGGCGGGGGTAAAGAAGCGTAAAATATTGAGAGCCCCTCCAAAATCAGCCTCGAATTCATCGAAACGTCACTCACTTTTTATTATCTCCGTGTCCTGTCCTGTTGAATAGGAGGTGTTTATGAGGAATTGCTGGAGTTGAACAGTTAGTTTAGTTTGAAGATAGCGGCAAAAATCTGGTCCCGCCTCCACGTCCCCGCAATTTGCCCCTGCCTCGCTTCTGAGCATTTTCTGTCTAGTTTCGATCTGTCGGTTTTAAGCAAATAAATGAACGTGTGTTGAGCCCGCTGCCCGCACGGTGTCTATCCAGATACAACCTCTTTGTCTTTAGGGGGTTTGTGGCAGGTGGAATGAAATTGCAAGGGGCTGGACTAGGGAATCCCTTCCAATTATACTATTCTATGAAATCCATAGACTAGACTTGGCCAGGGTCGCTGGATTCAAAGTGCCGAGCTCTCAGGGGTTCAGAAAAGCTGAATAGACTACAAGCGTCAGGAGCATAGTACAAACTTAGGCGCGTTTACCTGAGAACGCCGAGTCTCATAAGTAAAACATGGCTGCATATTTCGATTATTATTATTATTTTTACGCATTTGCATTGAGTGCATCCGGGCACGAACCGCGGGACTTCCCCTCTGCGCAAATCCCACTGCAGGAGCTGGGTGATGCGCTTGCGGGATGCGCCCTTCCGCCGGTTTCTAAGAAAGGGTTTCTCCAGGAAAAATAATGATAAGAAGAAAAGCAGCCCTGACTGATTAGGCTACTTTAAGAAGCTGGATCTTGTGATCTGAATGCCTGAAGCAGGACAAATGCGGGTCACTATTATATATGTGCAGAGTCCCGAATAGGCTTTTGCAAATAATAAAAAATGGAGGATAACCTTTTACCCACACGAATTATTTTTAATATTAAAAAAAAAATGTCCAGGCGGCCTATTCCGCTTGGGAAAGTCTGGCCTCCGGCACAGATCTAACTGGAACTGCGCGGGTGCTTCCGAAGACACCAGTTATACTAGATTGCACCCCCCCCCCCAAAAGTGCAGTATTTGCAAACCACTGCCAGATTACAGGTAACGTGCTTTGCGCGGCTCCCGTTCCTGCTCAAACTTTTAAATATGATTTTAGTTTTTTAGCTTGGCTGGTCGTGATGGAAACACCAACGTTTACGCGCATACATATGTAATAGGTGCGTTGCGCTTTTGGAAAGTGCTGGCCGCATCCTGTCCATTTCAAAAGGGAGGCATCAAAGGCAGCTGGGAGGCCGGATCTACGGGCTTTGTTGTTGTTTCTGTTGCCGTTTTACTGCTGGTGGGAGAATTTCCCGGTCGCTTCACCTGCCTCTCCATTCATCCTTGAGAAGGAGACGCAGAAGCGGAAAGTGGGGACCGAAAATCAAAGCGCCTTGATAGATTGGTTGACTTATCTGCGCCAGCCTCCTCCTCCTCCCTCGCCCCTGCCCTCTATCGATTCGTTGGAAGAAAAGCAGGAGCAGCGCCAGATTAGATATTTCCGAGAGAGAGAGAGAGAGAGCGAGAGAGAGAGCGCAGTGTTTTATGTAGGAAAATGGAGAGGGCAGGAATGATAGCTTGGCCCCACGACCGTGCATGCAGCGTGCATGGCCATGGCGCCGAAATTTGTGGGTGCCCGGCCCCTCCATGGGGAATTTTGTGGGTGCTCAGGCACCCAGGGCCCCGGCACCTATGGGGGAGGGGGTCTCGGATGCGCCTTGGATTCCATTGTCTTTGAAGGGCCATTTCCAGCATAGCGCAGGGCTTTAACTATGCGGACAAAGGTCCGTATAGTTAAAGCTATGGTTTTCCCAGTAGTGATGTATGGAAGTGAGAGCTGGACCATAAGGAAGGCTGATCCCCGAAGAATGGATGCTTTTGAATTATGGTGCTGGAGGAGACTCTTGAGACTCCCATGGACTGCAAGAAGATCAAACCTATCCATTCTTAAAGAAATCAGCCCTGAGTGCTCACTGGAAGGACAGATCCTGAAGCTGAGGCTCCAATACTTTGGCCACCTCATGAGAAGAGAAGACTCCCTGGAAAAGACCCTGATGTTGGGAAAGATGGAGGGCACAAGGAGAAGGGGACGACAGAGGACGAGATGGTTGGACAGTGTTCTCGAAGCTCCCAATATGAGTCTGACCAAACTGCAGGAGGCAGTGGAAGACAGGAGTGCCTGGCGTGCTCTGGTCCATGGGGTCACGAAGAGTCGGACACGACTAAACAACAACAACAACAAGCAGGGCTGGGAGGCTAATCCAATCCGTTGACAAAGCGTTTCACATCTTTATTCGGCTGTTCCGAGTGCGCTCCGGCCACCTAACCTTCCTTTTTGAACCACTGGTTCAACGGGAAGACACGCATGAAGCTACAAGGGCGAACGCCAATGTGCCATAACCCGTGCCTTTTATATAGGCTAGAGAAGCTCCGGGTGTCAAGCTGCCCTTTTATAAGCAATGTATTTAAATGTCTGGGCGGCAACAGTCCGTGGAAATGATTAACACGAAACCTCATTCCCCAGGCTGTTGTCACTGAACCACCTTCGGCGCTGAGTAATTTGGATCTGTGGTGAACCCCACTCACCTTCCACCCCCCTGCTGACAGGGAAGCCCCCCGCCCCGCATCCTCACCCCCCACCCTGCGACTGGATTTCGGTTTCAAACAAAACAACTCCTTCTTGGCTCCCTCGTCCAGTTTCGCCATTGCACAAACCATCGTTTAAATGGAAGCAGCTCCCAGGGACAAAGTTGGGAGGGTTTGATAGGAGAAGCCTGGATACATGGGTGGGGCCCGGGGGAAATGGCTTGCCCTCTCAACAGGAGTAAAGGACCCTCCTTTCTACAGCTTCACCGCTCTAAATCGCCCCCCTCAAAAAACAAAACAAAACAAAACAAAAACAAAACACCACCACCGTCCCTCCCAACTTTTCTTAAATATACACAGGCTTCACAGTCCCCTTACACAGTGACCTGGGATTTTCTTCGGAGTAAGGCAAGCCAAGGGCTGGTTGCGAAAGAAAAGACCCTGGAAGGTGCGCATCTGGCGGGGACACGCGTTTGCTTGTAACGTGTGGTCAGTGGGAGGTGTATGTATGATGGGTCGGATGGCACGTGGCCGGAACACAGCTCCCTCCTCCACCTTGCAAGCGTAGGGTGCTGTTGGAGCTTCCAACCACTTTAGGGTTTTAGAATCCAGGAAGGCAGTTCCTTTCATCGGGAGCCTGATCCGGAGAAAGGTGGGATTTGAAGTCTGGGTGCTAGATCAGGGGGGGGGGGTTGGACTAGAATGACCCCCGTGGTCCCTTCCAAGTCTACACTTCTACGATTCCATGACTGGAAGAGTTTGCTGCCTTTCCAAACTGCAAAAAAAGCCTGCTTCACCCATCCACTAATTTACCCTCTTTCTGCGATGAGAAGGGCCGGGGCTGAAGCGTGACCTGGAAAAAACACTCCCTCTGAGTAGCCTATGATATCCCAGAGCTGCTTGTGATCGTACAAGAACACGCGGGGGGGGGGGAGAGGCGGAGTGCGGAATAGGAGCCACGCACTCTGCATATGCTCAGGAACTAACAGCCACAAAGTTCCTAGGCTGCAAGAAGAACAGGCGCCGAGGCTGAGCTTAGGATCCTTTTTTTTGGAGGGGGGGGTGATGTCTCCACTTCCGGGAAGAAGCAGAGTCCGTTCCCCCCGCTCCCACGTGCGTGCAGGCAGCGACGCAAACACGAGTGGGTGGCGCGGAGAACAGAGCCGCCCGCCGATGGACGGAAATCTGGGTGCGCGAGTCCTTCGTCCCGTCCCCCCACTTTCTTTGCGCTCCCGGGTTCAGAAGAAGGCGGAGAAGGTGAGTGAGTAAGTGAGTGAGTGAGTGAGTGAGTGAGGAGGAGAAGAAGAAGAAGAAGAAGAAGAAGAAGAAGAAGAAGAAGAAGAAGAAGAAGAAGAAGAAGAAGCGCTTCACTTACCATGGAGAAAGGCGATGGAAGGAGACGGTTGCTGCCTGCCTCTTGCTAGTCCTCAGGGACCTTCAACGCACAGACCCCTCTTCTTCTTCCTCCTCCTCGTCGTCTCTGAAGAATCGGTGACTTGCGCTGGACCTTTTCTTTCTAAACACCCCTTCTGAGCTCAGCCCCTGAAACCACAAATTCCACTTCCTGAGCGTTAGTGAGCCTGCTGCTGCTGCAATACCACCAAAATCTTGCTTTTCTTCTTCTTCTTCACCTCCTCCTCCTTCTCTCTCTAAAAGGCGACCCAAAACATAAATAAAATTACAATAAAACAAATCAGCTCTGCCAGCTCACTTTTTCCTTTTTGGCCTGGCTACATAGGTGTGTCTAGTGATCAGCCAGGACCATGACGGGCCTTTTTGGCCTGGCTACATAGGTGTGTCTAGTGATCAGCCAGGACCATGACGAGTTCTGCTGTTCATTTGGCTCTCCTACCGGTATTCTTCTACCCCTCAAGGTCTGGCTTCCACTAGCAGGAAAGGCTGCAGATCCAGTCAGGGTCGAAAAAATACAGGACACAGTACCCTTCAACATTTAATCTTACCCTGTTTATTTTGGGTGGTAGACAGCTATGCGTTGCTCAGAGCAGACCCGTGGACATTAACGGGCCTTAGTCACATTCATTAATTTCAAGTGGTTCTGCTCTGAGTAAATCTTAGTTGCATACCACTCTTCGTCTTCATATAATGGCAACGCTTTTGTGTATATAGATCAAAGATAACCTAAGATCCTTGTGATAAATGTAAGCATTGAACTAAATTAGAGCAGACCCATGAAATCAATGGGCCTGTGTTAGTTATGTCCATGTCAATGGGTCTGCTCTTGAGTACAACTTCCTAGGATGCAACCCATATGTACAAACTAAGGCTGCAATCCTATCCCTATTTACTTGGGAGGAAGCCCCATTTAATTCTACAGAACATGGTTGGATTGCACTGTAAATCACTGATGACTCACTGCCTTTAAGAGTACTACAATCTCTGATATCTCAGGCAAGCCAACTTCACTCTGCCTGCCTAAGAGTAGGGCTGGCCCAGATAGCTGGCCCTTGTGAGACAGAAAATTCCAAGTAGGCGGGAGTGATTAATTTTCCATCTCTTTTACAGCACAGTCCTAGACGTGCTTACTTTGAAATAAGTCCCACTGAACTGAATTGGCTTACTCCCAAGTAGGTGCAGCCTGAGTGGTCAAACTTCTGTGAATGGATAAATATGCAGACTTTCAAGTTACACAGCATTCCTCCTGCATCAGGTCAAATGCCTTCTTCCAACCCATTGGCACAGCAAAGAACAGTGTGTGATACTGAAATTAACCTATACATTGGTGAATTTCAAAATTCCTTCCCTCAACAAATCCTTTCCACATATTTTTGTCTAAGGGAACAAAACCCAGTTCAAACTACATTCACCATGGCAAAGTCCTCTTACATTACACATTACATGATTGATTTTTTTTTTTTTTTAGTTTACTCTTTGTTATAGAGCCAGCCCTACCATTAGGCAGAATGAGGCAATTGCCTCAGGTGGCGGATGCTGGGCTTGTGGGGAAAGGGTTGGCAATGTCAGTTAGGTACTGGATTGGAGAGGACATACCGTATTTTTCTGTCTATAAGACACACCCCTAGGTATAAGATGACCCCTATTTTGGGGGACCCCGATTTAAGAAAATGGGGGGAGATGGCCCCCTTGTATAAGACGCCCCCAAATTTTGGACATTGTTTTTCAGGAAAAAAACCAAGTCTTATACATGGAAAAATACGGTAATTGTGTGTGCTTTACACCCTGCTTTACACCCCATAATCTAGCCTGTTGCCCCCTCTGGTGTGGTGGAGGTTGATGCCCTGTTGAATTAAGATTCAACTCTTGTGCTCTGGACACAGAAGCTACTAACCAAGCCTCTTGATCCCAGCCCTCACCCTGCATGTGCCTACTTGGCTGTAGCAGCTGTGTACCATACGGCTGAAATTAGCTAGAATGCACATAACATGGTTTTGCAAAGAAGCAGTGGGATGCATTGTACTGCCTAAATGGTGTTGCCACAGCAACTCTGCTGATGTTTACCAGCAGGCAAGCAACCAGAATTGCAAGGGAGCAAGTGCAATGGGTGACTGGGTATTTTCCTGTGGAGGTGATGCCAGTAATAGTGCCGCTGACAGTGACTGGATGATGCCTATGACATCTGTGCCGATCGGGCATGCCACTAATTCCTCGCACGTTCAGCAAGTCGTATCTCCAATCCCCCACAAATATTACCCACATTACTGCTTGTCTGTGCTATATACAGAAAGGAGGGTCAACTCTGTCTGGTGGTTGAAAACACCTCACTTGCTACATGCCACAATCAGCCACCTTCCAAAACTGTACCCCAGGTGATCCCACACTGCAGCAAAGAGAGCCACAACCCTTTCATTGGCGGGCAAGGTTCAGCCTTATACTAAAGGTAAAGGGGCCCCTGACCATTAGGTCCAGTCGCGGACGACTCTGGTGTTGCGGCGCTCATCTCGCTTTATTGGCTGAGGGAGCCGGTGTACAGCTTCTGGGTCATGTGGCCAGCATGACTAAGCCGCTTCTGGCGAACCAGAGCAGCGCACGGAAACAACGTTTACCTTCCTGCCGGAACGGTACCTATTTATCTACTTGCACTTTGATGTGCTTTTGAACTAGGCAGTAATAAGTAGTAGTGTCATTCCCCCACCAGGAAAGGATAATTGTTCTCTCAATATTTCCCCCCACACCCATGAGATTAATAGCACCTTTTCGCCTCTCTAAAACCACATGCATTCACATGTAACACATTACTGATGTGGGCTGGAGAGAGAAAAATAACCTGTGCACTCTAGCAAAGCTGATACCAGTACAAGCATCAAGAATATAGCATTTAAATGTCACTGGAAAATAGTTCAAAGCAGAGGTGCCTGAAATCACACCTCCTAGCCAATGTAGGTTTTCCAGGGGTCATAAATGCAGGAGGGGAACCCCAATGTTAGGGGTGCCATACATCCGGAATTTCACGGGTGTGTCTAGGAATTGAGCAGCAAAATTAGCGTCTGGGTGCACAACAGAACAAGGAAGTGTGTGTTTGAGTATCACCCTTTGCGTTTCTTTTTTTCAAATCCCCTCAAAAAGCTCAACAACTATTGTGTCCTGATTTTTACTACTTGAAATATAGCAACCCTGCATCTGTAATTGGTACAGCTGGCTTTTGAAAGAAGCAGCCCTGGGGCTGAAGCCTACCAGAGACCAGAGTTTCCATAATAAAACCCTCTTCCCAGATATGTGGGAAGATCTCCCCTTTTCCCCAGATATGTGGCTACTCGGTGGTGGTGGTGGGGTAAAACAGGCATTTTTTGCACCTACCAAGACTGAGGCACTTTCCTCTGTTATCACACATTAAAAGCATATAATCCTCCCAAGAATCTTGGGAACCGTAGTTTACCCCTCACACAGCTACATTTCCCAGCGCCATTAGCAAATCACAGTTCCCAGGATTATTTGGGGGAAGTCAAGTGTTTTTCAATGTATGGTGTGTGCACAGCCTGAGAGTCTGCTCCCCTTGAGGTGCGCTGTCCGGTTGCTCCTCTTGGAAGCAAAATAACTAGCTTACTTCAAAATAACTGCACAAAACCAAAAGGTACCGTGAAATCCCTGAAACGAGGGAAAATAAAACTTAAATAGTCTTGTAGAAAGTAAGACTAAACACATAAAGTAAGTAAAGGAAAAATCTAAAGGAATAAACAAGACCTTAACGGGATGCCGGCTATAAACCTCGTTTCACTGAACTATTCAGTTTCCTCAGAAGGAAATTAGAAAGTGCTCTACTTAAATAACCAAGGTTCAAAAGCAGTGGGTAGAACATCCAAAACTCTAAAGTAGAATCTTAATACTAAATTTACAAAAAGGTTTGAAAACCTAAAAGGCAAAAATTCCAGAAAAGACCAAAATAAAGGTCTTGTTTATTCCTTTAGATTTTTTTTCCTTTACTTACTTTATGTGTTTAGTCTTACTTTCTACAAGACTATTTAAGTTTTATTTTCCCTCGCTTCTGGGATTTTCACGGTACCTTTTGGTTTTGTGCAGATTCTTATTCCCGTGATTGTCTTTTTTCTATTGATTTCCTTCGAAATAACTAGCGCGGACCAAGCAATTTTTCAAGACCTTCCAAGGAGTTGCCACTAACCAGTCAAGGGATTGTTACTTGATGGCAACATGGTTGTCAGCCTTCAAACACCTCTTAAAAACGTGTTATGTATTGTCATGGATCTCTGGCAAGTAAACTCCACTTTGGAGTTTTTGCTGGCTTCCTTAAAAAAAAAAAAGCTCAACAATTTTGGGGTCTCCCTAAAAAAATAAAAAATAAAACTCAACAACTTTTGGATTGTACTGGTTTTTACTTTTTGAAATATGGCAACCCTCGTTCTGAGCTCCTTGGAGGAGAAGTGGGACAGAACTAATAACTAATAACTCCTGCTCCTTCAATGGTGGCAGGGCAGGCAGACATTATACGGGTGCAGCTGCTTTCTGGAGGGTGCTGGTGGTGAGAGCTTCACCTGTTGATTATCCGCCTGCACAAAGGTGACAGGCTGCAGGGCGCTCGTGGCCGCTTCCTGGCCTCCTAATAGCTTGTTGTGGAAACTCTTGTGGGGATAAACATGGCTGGAAATACTTCGGCACCCACCCTGCCCCTCCAGGCTTGCTCATTTCCCCTGGGAACTTAGGTAATGCATAAATTTGGAAGAGGTGGTGGGAGGATTTCTCCTTCCCTCTATGGAGGGATTCTTGTCCACTGGAGAAGGGGCCAGGCCGGGAGCGAGTCCCTGCAGAAAGCAAAACCGCGGCCTAGAAAAGCCTCTCTGCCCTCCTTTTTCTCCTTCCTTTCTGGGGCCTAGTGGTGTTGCGGGGACTCAATTTGCAAAATCTCCAAAGGTGCCTGTGGTTTGTGGAGCCCAGCCAAAGTCAGCAAGGCTCTGGAGACAGAAGAGAAGGGACTGGCAGCCTCACTCTGTGTGTGTGTGTGTGTTTGTATGTTTGTTTGTGTGTGTGTGTGTGTGCATAGCACATATCCGTGACTGTATCGTTATGACTACCCCTGTTTTTAGCAAAGCTTTGGTTAACTCCATGCATGAAATCACACCGCCTGTAAAATTAGAAAGAGGTCTCAGAAACCACAGAGTTCACAGGAAAAAAAACCAGACACACATACATGCACACACACTCAAAACATTTCCATTTGTAGCACTCAAATGGCTTCCACCGAGAGGAGGCAGGAGGCCTTCAGACTGCCCCCCCACCCCCCAAGGTAACAACAACAGGAAGGGAAGGGGGAAAGGGACAAGTTTCCCCCCAAATTCTTCAGAACACCATTGCTCAACAGGGACTCTATGATGTTTAACAAGTAGGTGACAGGCAGACATCCAAGAGGTGACGTTCCCCACTTTTCATTCCTCAGTGCAAATAAATTCTAGGCCTGGCAGTAACCCTTGGGTAGCTCTACAATCCTAGGAAGTGACTACAACTCCCAGCCTGACCATTGGTCATGCTTGCTGACATTGGGAGAGCCCAAGCTTAGCAACAGATTCCCGGTTTCTGACTTACACTAGGTAAGACTTAATTTTTTACTATTTAAAAAGATATCCTGTGGGGTTGTGGGAAGTGAATGTACAATAGGGAGATTTTTATTTTTATTTTTTGTTTTAAAAAATTAAAAAGCATTTTAAAATTATCACGTAGCTTAGTGTCTTCCATAGCACTTTTAAGGCACAGTATACTTATATACGTCTCGTCCACCCTTCATCATATGATCTGATGAAGCCAGGGTAAAAATAAAACAAAAATGGAAAAGTACAGAAAAACGAGTTCGAACAGAGCTTATGAAATCGGACAAAAGCACAACTCTTGTCCGTTGATTATGCTGATTTCCATCAGCTTTCCTGGGTCTCAAGCAAAAGTCTTTTTGATTGTTTTCAATGCCTTCCTAACTGGAGAGATTGAGACTTGAACCATATAATAATAATAATAATAATAATAATAATAATAATAATAATAATAATTTATTATTTGTACCCTGCCCATCTGACCGGGTCCCCCCAGCCACTCTGGGCGGCCTCCAACAAACACTAAAATACATTAAAATATTACAGATTAAAAACTTCCCTAAACAGGGCTGCCTTCAGGTGTTTTCTAAAGGTCATGTAGTTGTTGATCGCTTTGACCTCTGAAGGGAGGGCGTTCCACAGGGCGGGCGCCACTACCGAGAAGGCCCTCTGCCTGGTTCCCTGTAGCTTTGCTTCTCGCAGTGAGGGAACCACCATATATTTTCTAGTTACAGGTAGGTAGCCGTGTTGGTCTGCCATAGTCAAAACAAAATAAAAAATAAAAAAATTCCTTCCAGTAGCACCTTAGAGACCAACTAAGTTTGTTCTTGGTATCTGAAGAAGTGTGCATGCACACGAAAGCTCATACCAAGAACAAACTTAGTTGGTCTCTAAGGTGCTACTGGAAGGAATTTTTTTTTTTAAATTTCATATATTTTCTGTATGCAATGCATGTACGTTCCCATCAGGCTATGCTCCCATCCTAATACAGGAAGAAAACCAACAGGTGAAGCCTCATTCATCATTAACATCCCCCCCACCCCCCGCAATGCCAGGGAAATCTGCACCTGCTGAATTTATGCATGTCTTATAGAGTTTACATGAACAGGAGCCCTGCCCCAGAAGGTGGCAGTAGCCCTAAGCAAAGACGTTCCAGGATCACATTTGAGCAACTTATTAATAGCAACATTTTCGTTCTTTGGAAACTTACGCTGACAAGTTGGGGAAGGGACAAATGGATATGAGGATTTAGAATAACAACCAGATATACACACATTCAAAGTACCTTTAAGCTTAGTATTGTAAATAGCACTTAAGGTACAGACAGCATGCTTTATAATCCTGTGACGTATTTCCATTATCTTATTCATAGGAGGGCCTTCTGCACATAGTTATGGACAAGCACCATCCAGCAAACTCTTCACGGGGTCCCAGCTCACCTCACTCAGTGAGCAGGCAATTATCTCTGTAGCTCTGCAGATGTTTGGTTAAGAATTTCCAATGGCATTTGCTTCCTTCTGAAAGGTGTTCCAGATCATTACAGGGAGATTAGTTTGCCCCACCCAAGGGCTAGAAAATAAATTCAGAAATATGAACACACAGCGGGTGGCGCTGTGGGTTAAACCACAGAGCCTAGGGCTTGCCGATCAGAAGGTCGGCGGCTTGAATCCCCACGACGGGGTGAGCTCCCGTTGCTCGGTCCCTGCTCCTGTCAACCTAGCAGTTTGAAAGCACGTCAAGTGCAAGTAGATAAATAGGTACCGCTCCGGTGGGAAGGTAAACGGCGTTTCCGTGCGCTGCTCTGGTTCGCCAGAAGCGGCTTTGTCATGCTGGCCACATGACCTGGAAGCTGTACGCCGGCTCCCTCGGCCAATAATGCAAGATGAGCGCCGCAACCCCAGAGTTGTCTGTGACTGGACCTAATGGTCAGGGGTCCCTTTACCTTTAAGCAACATTCTGGAGTGTGGAGAAGGGTCACGGCTCAGTCAGTAGAGTACAGGGATCAGCAAACTTTTTCAGCAGGGGGCCAGTCCACTGTCCCTCAGACCTTGTGGTGGGCCGGACTATATTTTGAAAAAAAACACACGAACAAATTCCCATGCCCCACAAATCACCCAGAGATGCATTTTAAATAAAAGGGCACACATTCTACTCATGTAAAAACACGCTGATTCCCAGACCGTCTGCGGGCCAGATTGAGAAGGTGATTGGGCCGGATTCGGCCCCCGGGCCTTAGTTTGCCTACCCATGGTAGAGTACATGCAGGAAATCCCAGGTGCCGTGCAACCTTCAGCATCTCCAGTGAACAAAAATCAGATGGCAGTTGATGGGACACCCTGGAAAGCTGTTGCCGGTCAAAGTGGACGATCAGGGGCTAGATAAGAGCTTTCCAAACTTCTCATGTTGGTGACACACACTTTTTAGACATTCATCATTTCGTGACAAAGTAATTCAGTTTTACTAGCAAACCAGAGCTTTAACTAACCTCTTTCCAGCCCCAGGAGGAGAGCGGGGAGCGTTCGCGCGACACACCCACACACTGCAGCCGACACACGAACGTGTCGCAACACAGTTTGGAAAGCTCTGGGCTAGATGGACCTATGGCCCGACAGTGTAAGACTGTTTCCTATGATTGCTCCAGGCATCATATTATATGGCAGTATTTCACTTAAAGCTAGGTTTTGCTTGCTTGTTTGTGTGTGTGTGTGTGTGTGTTGTTGTTGTTTTAAAAAATCTTCAAATGCCAGTCACTTTAAATGCAAGAAGAGTGTTCCAGGTGGGAAAGTAGTTCTGATATCATTGCTATGGTATCCACAATCAGCTAATGCTTTTTAAACAAAAAATAAATCAAGTTACTGTTTGTACAGTCAAAGCAAGCTGCTAAAGTAACTCTGCAGCTATTTTGTGACAGGTGTTTTGTAATGTCCGTTTCAAGGTAATCGTCGGTTCATAGAAATGGACTGAAGCCAATCCTGTGTATGGAGTCTAAAATCAATAAGCATGGGGAACCTGTGGCTCTCCTGATGTTGGACAACAGCTCCTATCACCCCCAGACCATTTGCTATGCTGGCTGTGGCTGATGGGAATGGGAGTCCAATAACATCTAGAGAACTATGAGTTCTGTCTCCTTCTGCTATGCTCTGCTTCCCTTAAACTTAGTATGTACAGAGCCTTTTCCTTTGTATCTAGAACTTCTAATACATTCCTGATCGTTACCCCCATTCTAATTGGTCCTTTATACCCAACCACACAGGGACGCGGGTGGCGCTGTAGGTTAAACCACAGAACCTAGGGCTTGCCGATCAGAAGAACAGCGGTTCGAATCCCCGCAACAGGGTGAGCTCCTGTTGCTCGGTCCCTGCTCCTGCCCACCTAGCAGTTCGAAAGCACGTCAAGTGCAAGTAGATAAATAGGTACCGCTCTGGCAGGAAGGTAAACGGCGTTTCCGTGCGCTGCTCTGGTTTGCCAGAAGCGGCTTAGTCATGCTGGCCACATGACCCGGAAACTGTACGCCGGCTCCCTTGGCCAGTAAAGCAAGATGAGCGCTGCAACCCCAGAGTCGTCCATGACTGGACCAACCACGCAACACAGTAGAGGTAGTCAGTGGTCTCGCAGATTCATGTAGTTAGCAGCATGCAAATGTTACTGTGCCATTAAGTTCACTGCATTCTGGATACAACTCCAGATATCTCACAAGTAGGGGAACATACAGACATGTTATTAGCTGTCCCTTTTCCAGAAAACGTGGCTGTAGAATTCATGGGATACTTTTTAGACTACCTTTATCAACCTGGTGCCCTCCAGATGCTTTGAATTACTGTACAACTCCCATCAGCCACAGCCAGAACAGCTGAAGGGAGTTAGAAACATCTGATGACACCAGGTTGATGGAAGCTGCTATAGAAAGATAGCATTTTGAGGAGAGGTGAAAGGTGGTGGGATTCTGTTTGTTTTCCCGCAAACCTACCAGTTGATCAAATGAATATCTTGCTGAGGTAGACCCTTAGACTGGTGCCTGCAATGCGAAAGATCTGTTAAATCTGTTTATAGAGTCCTGGTTGAAACCATGGCCACATTCTAGGGTTCTTAGAACAGACATAGATGCCTGAGTTTATTATGACAGTGCTAGAAAGTGTTTGCAGAGACAGAGAATTCTAGAACTGGGTCACAGAAAAAGGCAAATTAAAATGTTGCATTTGGAAGTGTTTTGAGCAACACCAGATCTTTGTATAGTTGGGCAATGCTTTTGGCCAACTGCAAGCCTACATAAATTTATTTATTCATCACCAATAAATTAGATTAATAAAGTGAAGGTCTCTGGGTTTCATGGTTGTAGGGAAGTCTGTGCGCTTGCCTATTCTGCTTACCATAGTATGACATATCAGCTCTTGCACGAGAGTCTGAGTGGGCACAGCTGCAGTCCTTAGGTGATGATAGTTCTGAAACTGTCAACAGGGTTTGCCTTCTTAGGATCCACAGTGTTTTGAAAAACAGAACCACATACCTAAAGAGAAAATGGTTACATTCCCACTATTTCTGACTGAAGGATTTGCCTTCTAAGGATTTGACGCATAACTGGCTTGCTGAATCAGACCATTTAAGTCACCAAAAAGCTGACAAATTGGACAAGATGGGATAGCCATGCTGTGCTCAATCTGAGCATCTGGTACTCAGGGATAGACGGGCGGTTTCATTCTGAAAATAGGGAGTGCCAGACCGAGTATGGTTTGAAGAAATATGAGGGGCTACCACCTTTCTAAAGATTGGTGCCACAATACATGCCACCTTGATAGACAAAAGCTGGGGTACAAATGTCCAAAAATCAACAAAAGCTAAAACTTTAACTATTATAACTAAAAGCCATTGACAGGCTTAATTCTTCATGAATAGCATGCAGCAGTTATGTAGACACAAGCGTTGAAGAAATAACTGGGTAACCTGCAGTCCTATGCATGTCTACTCAGAAGTAAGCCCCAGGTAAATGTGTATAAGGTTGCAGTCTTAGTCACTTCCGCTCTTGACAGAATATCTCATTCTAACATTTCCACCAAGTCAGTATTTCTTTGACTCCACTGCTAAATTAGATAATGCAAAGAGGACTAAGGTGTTAAGTTTTGGCAGTAAACACCCTTCTTTCTTCCTGATTGGCTTATCTTAATGCCTATCTGCAGCTAACGGGAGAAGCATGCTGAAAAAAAGCTTTTTGCACCAGTGCAATTTATAGACAGCATTTGGCACTTTGCAGGGCATGCTCTGAAAAGTTTAAGTCACTGCAACTTACTTATCTCTAAGGTTTCCTAGTTTCTATTATGGGATGTATGGCGCAACCGATCATTTGATTAGCAGGTTTCATAACCATTATCTATCCGGATGCCGTTTTTGAAGCACTCCAAATACAGTAAGAGTTTTGCTTTTCATTATCTGGAACGAGATCAGGGCAACACATACCCAGCAAACAGACACTAATCTACCAGTCTTACCAATTCGTGGGTAGGATTGAAAGAATCACAAAATGAGCTGTCTGATCCCTAGAAACGCATGGACTCTGTTGTCTGACCTCCAGGCTGCACGTCTAGCTATTGTGAAACCAAGGGGGATTTCAAAGTGGTTTTTTAGAGTATGGCATGGTTTGATGGGAAGAGATATGTCAGCCATTCAAACACAAAGACATTGTGCAGCACCCACGCCAGACTTTGGGAATGGCCCATGTCTCCAGATCTGATTCCACAGTTACAAGGAGCACGTTAGGGTTATAAGAGCAACAATATTTTTATTCACTTCTGTAATCAGATGTCATAGAAAGAACTTTGGATGTTTTCGCCCCAGCTTCTAAACAAAGCATAAAATGAAGTCTAAGGCGGCACTGCAGTTGTCACAACTGACAAGGTAATTAGAACTCTTCTAGCTCCTTGATCTCCGCAGATTTGTAGGTACGCAGGAGAGGAACAGGTGAATGCAACTGGCAAACTGAAATGCAGGAGGGTGTGGACAGCTCTGCGTGAAGATTTAACTTGCCGGAGACAGTTCTCTGCAGCCATTTGAAGCAGAGAGAGGGAGAAAGGGAGAGAGTTTAAACCAGGGATGGGGAACTTGTGGCCCTCCAGAGATTGGTGGACTTCTCCATCCCTGATTATTGGCTGTACTAGAAGGAGCTGATGGGAATTGTTCCAGCAACATCTGGAGAGCCTTGCCTCTGGCTTAAAACATAATTGAAAAAACAGACACACAGCAAGCATCACACACACACACACACACACACACACACACACACACACAGAGTTATGGGCTTGAACATGAGGGCAGAGCTAGCTATTACTAAAAACAGGGGGAGGCAACCTAAGGCCCGGGGGCCGGATGCGGCCCAATCGCCTTCTCAATCCAGCCTACGGACAGTCCGGGAATCAGCATGTTTTTACATGAGTAGAATATGTCCTTTTATTTAAAATGCATCTCTGGGTTATTTGTGGGGCATAGGAATTCATTCATTCCCCCCCCCAAAAAAACCAATAGTCCAGCCCACCACATGGTCTGAGGGACAGTGGACCGGCCCACGGCTGAAAAAGGTTGCTGCTAAAAACATGGATCTGCTGTAGAGAATGGAAGCTCTGTGTTCAGTTATTGCCTTCTGCTCCAGCATGCAGAATACAACATGCAAATACACCATGCATTTAAACCACATTTAAAGTGCATTACTGTCCCCGCTCTCGCCCCTAAAAAGAATCCTGGGAACAGTAGTTTGTTAAGGATTCTGGAAACTGTATCTTTCTTAGGGGTCAACTACATTTCCCAGAATTCTTTGAGGGAAGTAAAGTGCTTTAAATGCACGCAATGTACTCAGCCATAGTGACTTGACATCAATACACAATGCATCTCTGCCTGACTTCACTGGTTGCTGCCGACAGGGGCAAGCGAGCACATCATACAATGACTGACTGCAGGGTGGAGGGTAAGCTTTGTGATATACTGTGGAGCATGGGGAGGGACCTCTTGACACAGGTTTTTCATTTTGGCTGGCAGCCTTGATTTCCATATGTGGTCTGGATCTGTCCTTAAAATATGCATTCGAAGCCACCTTAATACTGTCTGTCCTCCTGAATCCATTCAGTTTCTGGACCAAAAACATGAAACTCCCTTGTTATGAGGATGTTTCTATCTTCACCCCTTACAATGTGTGCCTGCATTTACCCAAACTGCTCCTGGGAAGCTGCAATTTAGAATGGAGGTTTGTGCAGGCAAGCAGGTGCTTAACTTCCTGTGTGCCCTTTTTTGTTATAAAAACCCACCCCCTGCAAAATTTATTTTTCCCTCGAGGGTGGGGGAAATCTCTCTCTTCTTCTGTGGGGGGAAAAGCTGGACATGTGCCATATTTGACAGGGAAAATGGGAGTTAAGCATTCCCCCCTACTGTTGTGAACTCTGCTCCTGCTCACTGGGGGAAGTAGGTAGCCCCGAGCATCTATTCTTTAGATGCCCTTTTCACGACAAGGCCTGCAGAGACATCATTGCCCCCCTATTGGAGAGGTTAGCTGACCTTCCAGATAAAACCAAACTAAATGCCCTTTTGCTAGGCAAAGATCAAAAGATAACCCAGATGGTAGCTAGATTCTGCAGCACGCAGATCTGCAGGCACAGTCTACCCTCCCAGAACAAACCAGTCAGCGGAGTATTGAACTTGGTGTTGGGCTGTGGGTAGCAGCTCTTCTGTTCGGGAATGGAATGAAGACCTTGAGCAGAAGCTGGGAAAAGGCAAGCTGGACCCTCCTCTTGGATATTTTTAGCCCCTTTTAAATTTTTAGACTGCTATATTCATTCTGAGTTTTAATTTCTTTTAGCTCTGTAAAGCACTTTCCAGATTTTAAATGCTGGTCTATGACCGTAATAAAATTTGATTTGATTTGATACTGTTGCGAACGTATTGCAGCTTAATACGAAAGTGGGCACGGTCTGCGTGCACATTTACTTCCACGTAAAAGCAAACTCCGAGATACAGCCTGTCGCTCAGTCTCTCTCGCAAGCACCTGTGCAATATGGCAGTTACTGCAAGATCATTGCACTTCACTGTTTAATGTGTTTTATGGCCAACCTTCAACTGAATTTCTCATGCCACCGACTGAAGAGCTTTGCTTTTGCAAAGAGACCTGCAGCTGGTGCTGCCAACGATAGGCAGGCAGATACTTTCTAGGCAACCTCAGCTGCCCAGCACCAGGTGCAGAGGTTGTCAGCTGCTTATATTTGGATTCCCACTGGGGAAGGTAAAGCAGATGCAATCTACAAAGAAAACTAGACACAGAATTCAAAAACTATTTTTTGCTTTTGGGAAACTGCATCATTTTACATCTGAATGGGGGCAGCATTCGCCCCGCAGTCCAGTGAAACATCAACATTTGTTCGGAGAAATGCAGTTCAATGATTCCTGTATGCTGATAAAAATAGCGAAAGCAAAAAAACCTGAAAGTTAGAGCAGCTCATAAGGTTGTTTCAGAATTTCCTGGATACCATCTATTTATATGAGCAGGCCTTCCAGACAAACCTATTTCTTCCCCTGCAATTTGCAGCCGCTTGGGTTTCATTGTTTGGGCAGCAATCCTGTGTATGCTTACCTGAAAGAAAACCCAACTGAACTCAGTGGGACTTATTTCCAAGTAGACATGCATAGGAGTGCAGTGTTACCGTAGTAAATTAAGAACTTGGACCCTTTGAACTAAAGCAATCAAAAGATACCATTCAGAAATACTGACATGCAGTCCAATCTTCGAAATGTTTACTTTTATTTAATTTAGAGGGGCTTCCCTCCAAGGTACATGCACAAATCTAAGCACTTTTGCTAAGAAGTAAAATTTACTGAATTCAGTTGAACTTCTGAATGGATATAATTAAAATCAGGGTAAAGATATTTGATTTGATTAATATTTGTATTCTGCTTTACTCACAACAAATGTTCAGCTCAGAGTGACTCAATGACAGTAGCATTAAAATTGTCAAACATTACAATAGCTACAATATAAAAAGGAGCATATTGATAAAGCAAAAAAGTCATCAAAACAAAGCAGCACTCAGCAAAAATTGCTGTTACATAGAATGACAGCAGAAGTCCACTTTTGCTAGATGTTTAAAATAATTGTGTAAATGCTAAAAGTTGAACAGCATGGGATTGTACATCAGTGCTCTCATGAAATGCACAGTCAAGAGTAAACTAAGAGGACCAGATTTTAAAAAGTACCGTCTTTCCCCCTTTTTAAGACACCGTCTTATAATTTTTTTTCCTCCAAAAAACACAGGGGGGCTGTCAGGTTATTGTTGTAGCTGTTTTTATTGTTTTAAAATATTTTTTATTAACTATTTTCTTGGTTTACAAAAGTACGTGCATTGTCTCTTTTTTCAGGTTGCAAAGTCTTTTCTACAGATCAGTTACATTTGATATGAGACGTTAGTGTTGTGTTCAGTATAAGGTTGGGGAAGAAGACGGGGGAGAGGAGGGGTGGGATGGTAAAACTTAGATTCTTTTATATAGTGTACGTGTGGGGTTGTGTCAGCGTCAACTTGGTAGGTTCTTTTTCTATTCGCTTATTACATTTCATTGGTAGTGAGAGGGATTAGGAGGGCCCAGGGTGTGGTTGGTTGTCTGTACTTGGCTGCAGTGAGGTTTGTTTGCATTTGTGAGAGGGGGAGGGATTGTTGGGTCAAGTAAGCCATATTGATTTGTATGCTGTTGGTGGGTTCTTCTTGTTGTCTTGCTGGGCTGTGTACGTGATAAAGGGAAGCCAAACTGGGTTAAAGGTATGCTTCTGACTGAGAGCAGGTGGATTAAGTGAGTGGTCATTATTATCTTGGAAAATGTTCAGTAGGGTCAGTTCTGAGGTGAATTCTAATACCTGTTTAGGTCGTCCCCCCCATATCTCTTGTAGGACTACTGTCCAGGAGGGTTGGATTTGGAGGCATTCCCACCACATGTGGAGGTATGTGCCTGTGGAGGTGTGGCCTCTCCAATATCTAGGTGAGGTTCCTAGGTGTATCAGCGCCAGTTTCCATGGTGTTAGTGACCATCTGTAGATGAGTTTCAGAATTGAGTTCCCTTCTTTTGGCTGAGTCCATTGGATGGGGTTAATTGCATAGCCTATGTCTTGCTACTGTTGCTCTTTGATTGCATCAAGGGGGTGTATGTGGGATTTTGGAGCAACATTTTGTATATTGTGGATACCATCCCTTTGCCATGTCTCTCTGCTGTCAGAAGGTTTTTGAAGCTGGTCAAGGGCCTAGTGGCTGCTGATTTTACTGCTGGATTGTTTAAGGTGGTGTGTAGTTGGTGGTGTGTTAGCCTGGGTATTTGAGTGTCAGGAAAGACAATATCTGAGAGCTGAAAAGAAGAAAGTTATGCACAGAGTATAGAAAATATGCCATCTTTTTCATGGCAGAGTTCCCTAAATACTTATTTCTCCTTAGATATTGTACTGAATTATCAGCAGTGTTTTCCCCTGCCTAAAGTTCAGCAGGGCTTTTGCACCAGCAGCAGCCATTTCTTTGATCTCCAGCCTCACTTTTTCCTCTATGGGGGGGTCACTATCTTCCTGTGGCCCACATCTTTTTGTGAGTCCCTCTGAGTGTTTCTTTTTATTTTTCTCTTATTCTGCCCTGGATTAATCTGCTTCCTGCGGTTGCTGCAGCAGTTTCATTAGTAATTTCTGCATTTTTGTTTTTCGCATGGCATTTTTACCCCATTATCTTCTAGATTTTTCCATTTCTTCCTGCAACCAGTCCTAGGTTTCTTTCTTCCTTGTACTCATTCTGCAGAGTATCTGTGGCATAAAATTCATTCTCCTGATTGCTTTTGTTTATATGCTGCTTTCTGTTTCTCTGTCTTAAGCTAAGTAATCTTTTCCTTCTCTTATTCATAATTGTCATATATCTCCTAAGTGTATTTTCCTGTTAGTAAACATTTTTGTATGTTTTGTACTATTGTATTTTTTTCTTGATTTTATTGTTATGTAGTAAAGGGTAATAATGATGAGCTGTTTTAATAAAATAATGAGCAGCAAAGGCAGCTGGTGAGCTGGTGAGTGAAGTTAGATCTGTCCATTGCCTCATTTCAATACACATTCCCATTTGATGGACATCTCACCAGTTTTATTCAAGAGATTTCTTTGCCACCTCCAGTAAAATTCCCAGGGCAGTTTATAGTAGCCAATACAGTATTTTGAGAAACACTTGAACAAGTAACTGTTTAGCATCTATTAAATCATGAAAAAAATTTATTATATAGTTACATATACACAAAGTTAAAATTTCAGTCAATAGTGTCATTTGGAACACATTTCAGTAGGGCATGAATCTGTGGGTCATTTGGTAAGCAGAGGTCTTAAAACTAAAATTAGTGTTTTTGCCATTTTTCTCATAAACATTTTCCAATTTTACTTGGTTTAAACAGAATTTCATTTCCTTTTAAAATGCTGAGACCAGTCATATGGTAACATTTACACTTCCCATACAAAATTCAATGTACATTTTTATGCAGGGCCAAGGATATATAAATATATACAAAATAGACATTATTTGTAGTTAACATACTCTGATCAGGTCCATTAGCAACACATCAAAAGCAGATGCACAGAACGGTTAATAAAAGGTTTTCTTTAATCCTTTAGAACGAAGTGTGACCATTAATTATTATATAAAATAGCACAAGTAAAGGCTTTAGATTGGAAACTTTGGTGGTTTCCAATAATAGAGGTTATTTTAATTAAAAATAAGACACTCAACCAGATAAATGTCATATCTGATACATCCATCATGATCACAAACAGTTTATGTAAAAAGAACACATTTGTTCACAGAGCATTAAATATTGCACAAGTACACTTTTCCTTTGAAGACTAAGGACTTCCCATGTTTACAAACTGTAGTATAGTCCTTGAGTGGGAAGAAGTTGTGAGTGTGCATTTTCTAGCATGAGAAGCATACAGGAAATATTAATACTGTTAGAGTTGACATCCATCCAACCTCTTCCCAGTCCTACTCTATGGCAACAACAAGTTGGAGATAAAGGATTTGGCAAACACAGAGGCCAATAGTAAGGTGCAGCACATCACGCGTCAGATAAGATGTAAGAGCCAGTCAAGTCCAAGAACTTTAAGATAGTCCTCTTGACCGTGGAATAAGCTCCTAGAGAATGAAGGCCAATAACATTCACAGTGATCACACAGTAGTAGAGTAAGACTCCACTCTTTTTTGGTTATTTTCCTTCTGAACGATTGTGTCTGATGTTTCAGTGTTTTCAGTATCACTGTCACTACTGTTTGCCGTGGCTGGAGTCAAGTCCATCGGACCAGTCCTCCTGTGCAAGTGAAAATGGACCCCAGGCTCCTGAACGTGGTTTGATATAAAGTCTTCGTCGGACGAATGCAAGGACTCATCATCTCCTATCAAATGGTTCACAATATGAATCCCATCAAAGGTGTGTGGGCCTGGGAAGGGCTTCTTGCCTTTGAGGCATCTGATCTGTAAAAAGAAAGGACAGACACATGCAAGCATTAGCCAACAGGCCTATCATTTCAGCTCAAGAAAGGAGAATATGCCCATATTCAACTCATCATTTATATCTTGAAGTACATCCACAAGTTAGAAGAACAGGAGTAGCATTTGAATGTACTCAAAACCACTGCTCACCCTCACCAGAAACAAAAACAAATGTGTGTATATGATCCCAAGTTGTCTGTCCTTTCATGAGCAGCGTTCAGAGGTTCCTGCTGATTGAAGATGGGAGGTGATTTTGGCCAATTCCTCCTTCCCCCCCGTGACCCCCAGCAATACTTCCCCCCACTGTTCAGGAAAGTACCCCAATACTCTGGAGATTTCTAGGTGGCAGAGGGGGTTGCTTCCTAGACAGCATTACACAGCGTGAGGCGGGGGTGGGGTGGGGAATCTGGGATTTTACATGGTGCAAAGGCCAAAGTTCATAAAAAAATGTGTTATAGTAAAGAAGTACTTTCCCCTTAGAGAAAATAAAAACAGAACATAAGCACAGCAAGCTTTCACTAGTGAAGTCACTAGGAGGTTAGACTACATGACCCTCGTGGTTCCTTCCAATTCAACAGTTCTATGATTCTCCTTATGCTGCTATTGTAGTACTAGGGGTTTGAAATTTGCCCGAAACGTGCAATGATGCAACATGTCCATGACGGGCTCTTGAGTTAATGAGATAGTCAGTGGTCAGTATGTGTCAGGATTAAGGAAGGTTCCATAGGCTTCAGACTAAAAAGTTTTTTAAACCAAGGTTCAACAGACGGACAAGGAAGCTATTCTCTCCACCTCAACAAAGTTGGCTATGAGTTTACCCTAAGTGGAAAGACACCACATTCCAAAATGGGGAAGAGTACTGTGACCTTCCAGATAGAGGACAAATGATCAATAGTTCTTGTCCCTAGTTCCAGTCCTTGACACCCTCCTTCCACTTGTTTCAACATCACACAGAAGGTGGGTGCCATTTCCCAGCTTATAACTAAGGAAGAACATTCCAGGTCTTAGCTCCAACTGCAGGAGAGGGGTCTATTTTCAAAACCAGAACTGGAACAAGTCATGCTGTTTGTATCTCTTTTGACGGAAAAGAACTAAGGATACTGATCACGGAAGAACGTTTTTGTTAATACTAAAAAGCGGCAGAAAATCTCTTGTGTTACCGACATAAATCTGAATGATCCATTCTAAATAGATATGTGGACTCAAGCCCCTTTTAATTTGGTTTAATGGAAGAAGCATGGCATCAGAACACGGGGCTGATCCACAGCGCATGGTATTAAGGAATGGAAATTCTCAAAAGATCCTGCCAAATTTAAATATAAGACACCATAGCATGTTGGCTACTGTCCCAACTATCCCATGGCTTTTATGGAGTTGTCAAAAATTACAACTGCCCATCATTAATGGTCTCCAGTGATGGTTGAAAGTGGCAGAATTGACTAGTGGCTCAAAAGTATCTGATTATACTTACACTTTATGTACTCATTATCGTATTTACCAGGCTGTGGATTATTATATTTGAGAACACAAAGCAGCCATGCTTAGAAAAGTAGCCAAATTCATTCCACTTGAACTTTCTCATAACATGCTCTTACCTGTTGCTGACTGTCAACCCAAGCATAAGCAAAAAGAAAAAGACAGCAGAGAAAAATTTAGAGGTTTGAAACATTCCTAAACAATCCAGATTAAAAACGCACAAACTAAGGTAGCATGTTAAAATACGAATATTTGCTTGAATCAACTCAAGTTAATTTCAAGGGCAGATTGATTTTTTCTGGAAAAAATAAAATATTAATTTCTATAGTCATTTCCTTGTTAATGTGTGTGTGTGTGTGTGTGTGTGTGTGTGTGTGTAACTGTAAACATTTAGTGCAAAATTCAGTTGTTAAGTCAAAGTTCGTGAAGAAGCCAGCTGTATTGCCTTGATATCAAACATGCACTTTTTGAAAGTAAGATCTTTAGAATTACGGTACTTCCATTACCACAAATATAAAAGGTTAAAATCTTATCAGTTATTACTTCCTTCAAAGAATCTTGTAGAACTGCAGTTTTGTGGTGGTTCTGAGAATTATTAGAGATCTCTGCTTTTTTGAACAGTTAGCATTTAACTCTTTCTCCTGTGTTTCCCTGATCTAAACTACTCTCCCTCAAGCTGCTATTAGCTCCACATTGGTGTTTTCCACCATATGCAGGGATGGTAGGAAGTGGAAACCAACAACTTACTGGGGGGGGCACAAGTTCCCCACCCCTGATGTAGATAACATATCAACACAGTTCACATGTCACAGTAAACCACGGTTTCACGAGATGCAGGCAACCAGGAAGGAGCCACCATAAGCCTCAGTTTCCCTGTCCCCTTTTGTGTCATGTGGACAGTTTGTAACAAATTCTGGTAACTTTCAAAACAAGCCAACTTCAAAAATGTGTGTTTGAAGCTGCCTTTTTCAACTGGAGTTTGTTTTAAACCTTTAACCCAGATCTCAAAATATCTCAGTTGGTAGAGCACGGGACTCTCAGGGTCATGGGTTTGAGCCCCACATTGGGCAAACAGATTCCTGCACTGCAGAGGGCTGGACTAGATGACCCTCGTGGTCCTTGCCAATTCTACAGTTCTTTGATTCTATGATCTAGATAGCAGGACAAGCCAACTAAGGGGGAGTGAAACTTAATGTTGCTGAAGTCCTTCTCTTGACCACATGAGGAGAGGAAAGGGATGGAGTGAGCATGTGAGCCTAAGGATCAGAGTGGTTCCTCCCTGTTCACGTTTGTCTTACAATATAATAATAATAATAATAATAATAATAATAATAATATTTATTATTTATACCCCATCCATCTGGCTGGGTTTCCCTTGCCACTCTGGGCGGCTCCCAACGGAATATTAAAACAGAATAAAACATCAAACATTAAAAACTTCCCTAAACAGGGCTGCTTTCATATGTCTTCTAAAAGTCAGGTACAGTGGTACCTCGGGTTACAGATGCTTCGGGTTACAGACGCTTCAGGTTACAGACGCTTCAGGTTACAGATTCCGCAAACCCAGAAATACCGGTAGTACCTCAGGTTAAGAGCTTTGCTTCAGGATGAGAACAGAAATCGCGTGGCATGGCGGCGGCAGCGGGAGGCCCCATTAGCTAAAGTGGTACCTCAGGTTAAGAACAGTTTCAGGTTAAGAACGGACCTCCAGAACGAATTAAGTTCTTAACCCGAGGTACCACTGCAGTTGTTTATTTCCTTGATATCTGATGGGAGGGCGTTTCACAGGACAGGCACCACTACCAATAAGGCCCTCTGCCTGGTTCCCTGTAACCTCACCTCTCACAGTGAGGGAACTGCCAGAAGGCCCTCGGAGCTGGACCTCAGTGGCTGAACAATGGGGCTGGAGACGCTCCTTCGGGTATACTGGGCGGAGGCCATTTAGGGCTTTCAAGGTCAGCACCAACACTTTGAATTGTGCTCGGAAACGTATTGTGAGCCAATGTAGGTCTTTCAGGACCATAGTTTGCTGTGATGTATGCAACAGTCCACTGTAATGAAGCAGCTTTGTCACAGCAAACCTCCCTAGGTTATGCAGTTGGCAAGAATACAGAAGCATGAAGGCTATATATTTAAGGTTATGTAAAAGACTTAATATTGAATTTCTAAATTTCCTTTGTTCTGCTTTAAAAAATATCAAGGTGGTAGTGGTTGGGGTTTTCAGCTTTTAGCAGTTATCAAGAGCAAAACAGCCGAAAGGAAACAAGAGGCTAAGGCAGGGCAGCTGTATTGCTTACATGACAAAGATCAAAACTAGTGACACACTGAGACCAGAAGCTTTCAAGTCAGAACAGGAAAGCAACAACTTGATCAGGCAAGGTCATGACTTTTTGATCAGAGCATTAGCATATAATCAAAAGTTTTGAAATCTTAATAGAAAGTACGTGATTGAAAAGATAGCAAGCAGTCAGAAGAACAGGCTTCCATGTCGTACTATGTAATTGCACCATCAAATTTTACTTCTCTCGTATGTTGTAAAGACGTTTAAAAGACTTTTGGTGAATTTGGCCCTTGGGTGCCATTTTCAAGCAACACGTTTCAAAAGAGAGAGAAGTTACTTAAAACAACAACAAAACCCTCTCCTTTTTAGGTTGACATATAGAAATCAGCAACAAAAATTAAATGTAGGATTACAATCCTTGGCAGCTATTCAAGTGCCATGGTTTATTTTAAATCAATAGCTCTGAGGCTATTTCTAGATCTCAATCCAAGTTTTTTCTAGTAAACAGCTGGGAAAGGAAAGGTTGTTTAAGGTGACAGATTATGGCCTTCATGTCTATAACTGGGCCAGGAAAAGAAAATGAATTTTTTTGTTCTCTTATGTGTCAGCATCATCTACTGATTTTCTGTGATCTGTGCAAATTCCAATTTATTCTCGAAAAAATCCACTCAGCCCTATCTAACCATAGCTAAAATTATGTCCAGACTTCATTCACTATTTCATTCCAACATCTCAATGCTGAAGTTAGAAATCAGCAAAATACAGGCCCATTTCTGTCAATTTCTCTGAAGTGGGATGATTATAACCAACTCCCTTCTCTCTGCCCTTCTCTCAATGTTATTTGCCTATCAAAACTTTCTTTTAAATGCATATATTGATTTGATATATTTTTCAGTAGTTTCCTCTCTTTCTCCATCTCTCCTCTCAAGGATGTCTCATGACTTAATGAAAAAAAAACCCAAACCCCAAATCATTGGTATGTGCTTTAGAGGTTCAGCAAAAGAGACATCTCTTCCACTAGAGATCATGGCAATAAACATGATTGAGAAGGAAACCATCAGCTCTGAAAGTGAAGTACGGTACTCCTTTTTGGGGGGCGGGGGATGCTAAACTCATTAACATGTACTCCTTTTTGGGGGGCGGGGGATGCTAAACTCATTAACATGTACTCCTTTTTGGGGGGCGGGGGATGCTAAACTCATTAACATGTACTCCTTTTTGGGGAGCGGGGGATGCTAAACTCATTAACGAACAACATGATTTTCTAGAATTCTGTATTTCACTGACACTATACTGTTCCCACATACCTATGTTCACCACTAAGATATAAGAATGAGGTTGAAAACAAAGTATGGAGCGAGACCCTATTATGAAAAATGCTACTGAATCCTCAATTTCAAGTTATTCAGCATGAACAGCAGCTCTGGGTCTAAGAACACACAAAACACAGTACACACAGCTGAGGAACTATACTTACTTTAACTTAAGGTCCACCAAGCTGCTATTTTAGATTGGGTGTTTGCTAACCACATGACCTCACAAGCGCTATCTTATCACATCACAGTTTCCTCAAGACTGACCACAACTATTGAAATCAGACTCCGGCAGCATAGAGGCTCAGTATCTGACACGTACTAGCAAAAACAGCAACTTTCTAGCTGTCCAATAGCTGCGCTGACTTATGGGAGGGCAAATCTGGTGGTCTTGTCTTAACTGCATTCGCAAGATACCATGTAAGGAAAGCACATGATTTATTGCTCTGTAAGCTTCAACCACAAGTTGAAAAACTCACACTTTAAATCTGAGAGCTAACATGTTTCCTTTTCATGTCAGGGGGTTATGGGGCAAAAAAATAAAAATAAAAGGTTTGCGTTCTCTCCCATACTTGATTTGGGCTACAACGCTGCACTGTGTTTGTTTGTTTTTTAAAAAATGCTACCTAGAGTAAATGGTGTATTACTTATTTATTTAGAGGGGGGAAATCTCACCCTTAATCTTCTGAGTTGAGGCAAAGCTTTTAAATGCTTATCTTAAGATTATCACAATGGCTGCACTTCAGCGTATTGAAAAAGCTTTGCTCGTGAAAGCCTGACAAGCATCACTCTGGCAGCGCGTGGTGATGAGCCCAAGGGCATGCAGATGAAGACGACAGCAAAATGCTATGATAGACCCACAAAGCTGATGGAATTCCATTACAGATCATGATTACCGCATGGGGTGGGGAACCTGCGGCTTTCTAGAAGTTTGTTGGACACCCAACTCCCACCGACCTCGGCCAGCCTGGTCCATGGCCAGGGCTGATGAGGAGTTGTAGCCCAGCAATGAGAAGCTATGAATGCCGGCAACCTTGTGGGATGACTACTGCTAAGCAGTAGCTCACTCTTACCAGTCTGAAAGGTCTGCTAAGAAGAGGAGTTTGGATTTGATATCCCGCTTTATCACTACCCGAAGGAGTCTCAAAGCGGCTAACATTCTCCTTTCCCTTCCTTCCCCACAACAAACACTCTGTGAGGTGAGTGGGGCTGAGAGACTTCAGAGAAGTGTGACTAGCCCAAGGTCACCCAGCAGCTGCATGTGGAGGAGCGGAGACGCGAACCCGGTTCACCAGATTACGAGTCCACCACTCTTAACCACTACACCACACTGGCTCTTTTTCACTCCCAACTCTAGGGATTAGACACCGTGCAGCAATCCTTATGTTGACCATGGTTCAATTTAGCCAGCACACGATCCTCTTCCAATAGGCTTACATGTTTTAAAGAAAGAGAATTCCTAAAGTACAATGGCAGTTTGAAGAAGCTGCCCGAGGAAGAGCAAACACCTATCAGGTGACCGGAAACGAATGCCAAATTCGTTTTCTCTTCCAAATACAACAATGCAACACTCTGTATAGCCTAACCATGGTGGTGTTAGTTATCTTACTTCTCCATGTTCCAAGAACATCATTACTCTACAGGGAGCCACGTTGCCCCAATGTTTTCTGTTTTTGATCAGCCTGTTCTCTGGTTAAAGAGGAAAAAACCTGCCAGAATTCAAGTGTTTTGTCCAATGTATATTCTGCGAGGTCTCAAGTAATTTAACTTTGACTTAGGGAATCATTCTGTGGAAAATAAAATTAGGAACCTCAACTTTAAACAATCTAGATGGGATTTTCCATTTATTTAAGGTTTAGTCTGCTAGTAACTTTTCTGACTGAGATTCCTTTAATTCAGTTTCCTGGGTAAGTCTGGTTAGTTCTCTAGAATACTATTTCCTGAAGTCGAAGTTTTATTTAGCACATTTAAAAGCTCAAGGAAGTCGGCACTCTTAAATCAAACTCAGTAGAACAAAATGATCAAGTTACTAAAAGTGGAACAAAAAAATTGCAAAGCAGATATTAATGTACCTGGCCATCTTTCAGCAGTACATGTATTTATTATTATTATTATTATTATTAAAAAGAAGGGGGGAGAGATCACTACAGGAACTTAAAAACCATACATGCCCCCAAAAGCCTTCTAAACAGAAATGTTTAGTCAACCAGTAGAAGGAAATTTATGATGGGCAAGATGATCCTCCCTTGAGAGAAATTGCAGAGCTTGGGGCACAGTGACTGAAAAAGGTCCTTTCCTGCTCCCAACTAAGCACACTTCTGGGAAAACATAGGGAAACCTCTGGTCACAACCAGCTCGCCCAGCGAGGCAGAGCTGCATCAATAGCTTTCCAGCAGTAGTATCACTACTGGGGGGGAAGAATGAGAAAAACAACAATGTTGGAAATACATGAGTGCCCCAGTGGAGCCAACCTGGCAGGCCAGAGCTTGCCACTGCTAAGCGGCAGTGATTCTGCTGCCAGGAAGCCATTGCTGTGGCTCTACCTCTCCAGGCAGGCTGCTCCAGCATCTGATGAAGATCTAAATACATAGCAGGCTTGTATGGGAGTGGAAGGTCCTCCGGAAACCCTGGCCCCAAACCATGAACAGCTTTTAAGACTCTTCATCAGCACTTCATCAGGAACAAAACTGGCTGCTTCAGTAATGAAGTTATATGCTCCCTGTTAACAGCTGCCACAGTCTGGACCGTTCTAGTTTTGGTGCTCTTTTCATAAGCAGCCCTATGTATATTGTATACTACAGACACCCAAGTGTGATGTAACTAAGGCGCATGTCGCCATGACCAGACCAGGAAAGCAAGTCCCTACATATGTTCCCACTATTCAGCCTCGTCCCAAGATGGCCCTTTGCATATATGGTCTGAATTATTTATCCACGAGTAATTACTTAGTGTTTACAATTTCATTTTTTTTACAAGCGGAATCGTTTAAAAGCAGGGCATTTGATCTGCAGCTGAATGTCGATCTTCATTAAGTCCATCTTGAGTTAGTTCGAGAGAAGCGCGATTTGAAGGCCAGATAGCGCCTCTATCAGAATCTGTTACCGTTTGCATTAGGTTGTTAGGACAGAAATATCAGATGGGTTGGAGCACAAGGTGCGTGAAGATAGCAAGAACGAGCCTCAAGCTCTGAGGCTGGAGAAAAAGGAAGTGCAACCTTCCTTTCTTTTTCGTGAAAAACTTCCTATCTGAATAAGCCAAGCAAGTGTTTTTGGTGTGGTTGAAAGTCAATGATACACAACGACGATTGCTTACATATTATTTAGCTAAAAAGCATTCCCTTCTTATCACAGACCCTACCTGAGCAGTTTTGGGCCCCAGCTTGCTTATCTCATCTCCCCTTATGTGACAGCTGCCAGAGAGCAAAAGAAGTCAAGGCATCAAGAGGCCATAAACGGGGTTCTTTGGGGCTGATTATATGAAATTGTGTTGTGCATATAGTGGTTGGGGTGAGTGTACATGAACCACCAGCAAGGAATATTTTTATTGCTTGCACAGGCTAAAGAAGGAAGACTAGACAAGGTTTATTGCATGCTGTTACTCTTCTCGCAAGAAATGATACTAAGTGTGTGAAATATTAGTAAATATAAACTTACTTTTATAAATATCAATACCAATACCGGTATGTAAAAATTATTACATAATGTATCCATTTAATTGCAGGAAAAAATACTGCACGCAGTTCATGGAATAAGGTAAAGGGACCCCTGACCATTAGGTCCAGTCGTGTCCAACTCTGGGGTTGCGGCGCTCATCTCGCTTTATTGGCCGAGATCCGCCGTACAGCTTCCGGGTCATGTGGCCAGCATGACAAAGCCACTTCTGGCGAACCAGAGCAGCACACGGAAACGGAGTTTACCTTCCCACCAGAGCGGTTCCTGTTTATCTACTTGCACTTTGATGTGCTTTCGAACTGCTAGGTGGGCAGGAGCAGGGACCAAGCAATGGGAGCTCACCCCGTTGCAGGGATTCGAACCGCCGACCTTCTGATCAGCAAGCCCTAGGCTCTGTGGTTTAACCCACAGCGCCACCTGGGTCCCTTCAATAAATATCAATACCAATATGTAAATAATATTACATAATGTATCCATTTAATTGCAGGGAAAACATACTGCACGCAGTTCATGCAATACTCAGTCCTAATTGAGGACATCACAGAATCCAACCATTTTTGAACTGGAAAAATATAGGAGGGGCAGTTTCGGAATATAAAAGTTTTCAGAACAAGGTATCGGATGGAGTCTCAACTACTTCACCATCTGAAACTGGAGGTTCAATTAATTCTGCAAAAACTCACGATAGCAAACAATTTGCTTTCGGCTCTCCCTTGGAAGAGTCCCTCAGCATTATAAATCAGGTATTACTGCCATGAGATTTACAATGCAGAAACTAGCTACTGTTGTTGTACAGGAAAATGCTATCAGAAGACGGAAAGGGTCAGAATCTGCATATCGTGGAACTACAGCAGACACAGAAAACTGTACAACACAAACATTGTTGTTTTTTTACACAGTTCCAAAGTTCTTCTTCAACTCTACAACTAGGAGCCACTATTCCTTGCTTCTGCCTCCCAAAGTATTTTGTGGTCTGTTAAGTTTGTGCGAGAAAGGCTATCAGTTCTAATCTTATGCACCACTCTTGTAATCTGCATCGCACATTTGTTCCTTGCAACATCCAACAGGAAGCCAAGACAACTGTTTAGGAATACAGAGCATATAAAGAAGCAGCAGAAACTCCCACTCCCCACCCCGCCGGGCAGTTTAGGCAGTTTATAAATCAATCAGTATGAACTGGGAACTAATGCAAGTGAGAGAATATACTCTAACACGGTCAACAGTTTATTTTAGTCCAGACTGGATGAGGCTGTCTAGATATTTGTTCCGCTGACCCCTTCAAGACCCAATTTGAACTGATGATGGTTCCAATGCACCTTCCTTTCGATGCATGGAACAAAAGTGGCAGTGAAGCCAATATGCCTGACCTTTATGTCAAGCAGGAAGCACAAAAAGCAGCCGCTCCTTTTGTGTATTCCCCCCTTCTTCAGCTTTCTCATAAACAACAACCATTTCAAAGCAGTTGTGGCCTTGCCTTTGTAGAACGTAACAGTGGCCAAGAACAGTTCTGCATCGAGTGGAAAGCCTTCTTAAGTAGGGTTGCCGTATTTCAAAAAGTGAAAATCCAGACACAAAAGTTGTTGAGCTTTTTTAGTTTTGCCCAGAGGGTTTTTTGTGGGGGTGGTTGTTGTTGTTTTGCAAAATCTCATTTTTAAAAAATGAAGTTTTTGAGCTTCTTTTAAAACGAAATTCGGCAAAAATCCACACTTCCGACATGGGTTACGTCTGGATTTTCATGGACTTTTCAGAGATTTTCACCCGTACACTGTTTCTGAAGGCCAAATTCCGGATGTGTGACAACCCTATCTTAAGAGTAGATGGAAATCATTAGCCGATATTTTGAGCAAATGTGCCACATGTTTAGTCCAAAACATGAGATAACGGCACTCTAGTCTGCACTACACAGGACAGAAAGCCCTCACACACAGTCATCTTATTATTTTGCATCTATTGAATATAATTTTGGAAAGGCAAGCGAAAGGGCAGGCCTTATTAAGCCATGTTCAAGCCCAAAGACCTCCCCAATGTTTCACAGACGCCACCTACTCTACTGGCACCATTGGTATAGTTTCGCCACGAATTATTTAACTATTTCATAATCTGGAGCATTCACGTGGTGCCTTATTTTGCTAACTTTTAGGTGCAAAATTGATATTCACTTGGTCTTCCTAAGAACTTCCATTTAGGTCAACTCCATCCAGACACATGATTTAGTCACCTATAATTATTTTTAAAGGTTTATCTATTTTGTATCCTTTGCTTTTAATGATGATGTTTTTTATATATTTATTTTTTTATTGCTTTTGTGGATTTTAGCCGTGCTTTATCTATAATTTTTTTTATCAACCACTTAGAGGATTTTTTGGGTCAGCAGTTTATAAATAAATAAATGCTCTACCTGCTGTATACTTCCATTTTTAAACATTGTTGTAACTCTTGTATACAAACATTTCAATTTCTTCTTTTGGTTTTTTTATTTATTTGTTAGATGCCTTGGGAAGATTTTAATGGAAGGCTGGATAAAAAGTTTTAAACAAACCCCCCACCCCCACCCTCACCCCCACCAATTTTTTGCTTATAGTGAAGATTTTGGTGATGGCCTGTCCAAAAGTGAAGGGATGAAGAGCAGAAGAGAGAAATTGCTTCAAAAATAGGGTTGGGAAGGTGAAAAGTGGGATTAGTAGCTGCATGGAGTGGGAGGGGAAGCTCTGGGGGGGGGTTAATGTGACTTGTTAAGCAGAGCACCTCATAATAATATAAATACACATTAGGGCAGATCTTCAACAGGTAAAACTTTGTTGTATCCTATTTATAGCAGCTTAAAACATAAACAGGACCAGATTGTTTTGGTTGTTGTTGTTTTTTTAAGATCAGGAGTACCATACACTGATTTGTCTGTCAAACTTGAAAGTTGCAGGCATGCACACTAAAGTAACTTCTATTTCTTTCCCATGTTTTGCTTAGTCATCTGTGAATGTCTCCCTCATTCAGTTAGCCAAAAGGTTGTGGTTGCATTGTGTATGCCACAACTTTAAAAGGAAGATTAGCTTGCAAGGTTAATCATAGCATGCCTATGAATGTTTAGAGAAGGCAAAGTGAGAGGGACCATTAAACGTTTGGAGGGGAATTTTTTTAAAATTTGCATTTATTGAGTACAGTCATAGCTCTTCTTGCGAACGCTTCATGTTGCGTTTTTTCGGGTTAAGAACGCGGCAAACCCGGAAGTGTTTACTTCCGGGTTTCGCCGCATGCGCACGCGCAGAAGCGTTCTGCGCGGTTCGCACATGCGCAGAAGCGCCGCTCTGGTTACGGACTTTTCGGGGTGCAAACGGCACCCCTGAACGGATCGTGTCCGCAACCAGAGGTACCACTGTATAGTGTTGTGTAAGATATGCACTACAAGTCAGAGTGTGATTCTGAGGAAATTCCTGCTTCAATATTTTTATTTTATTTAATATATAAAATGAAATTACATCCCTTTGTAGTTGTGACATTTCGTTGTCTCAGAACTCAAACCTTTTGGCAAGTGGTTGGATGGCTTACTGCCAGGGGAACAATGCCATGTTTGGGATGGACTGCTGGGTAAAACTGTCCTCATCTATCTGCCTAGGATGTCTTCTCCAGCTCTCCCCCTGGGTTTTGAGACTTCAAAAGATGATCTATAAATTTTATATCTCTTTACAAAAGTCAGGTCTGAAATTCTTGGAATCCCAAATTGCATTAAGATTCATTATAAGGTGTTTATGTAACGCAGAAAAAAGTGTTTTGTCATCCTGAAGTGCTGAACAACTCCAAAAGAAAAAATAAAAGTGAGGTGTCTATCTAGAGTGAATAGGTAGATCTTCTAACAGAAGTTTCGTGTTAACATTAGCAGGTCCTAATTTTCCACAGTGTATCACAGAAGCAGAGTATTAATTTGACAAAAAAGCTGCGTTCCTATGCTTGTTTATCTGGGAACAAGCCTCACTGTACAATGGGACTTGGCCACTATTCTTCCTTATTCTCAAACTACTCTTCAATTATTAGGAGTTTTTTTAAAAAATTAAATAGTCTGCAAAAGAATAGAATTATGATGTAGGCTGCAATTCTTATACAGTGGTACCTCGGGTTACAAACACCTCGGGTTACAAACTCTGCTAACCCGGAAGTAGTACGGTACCTCGGGTTACGAACTTTGCCCCAGGATGAGAACGGAAATCGTGCGGCGGTGGCAGCGGGAGGCCCCATTAGCGAAAGCGTGCCTCAGGTTAAGAACGGTTTCGGGTTAAGAATGGACCTCCGGAACGAATTAAGTTCGCAACCCGAGGTACCACTGTATACATTTGGAAATACCTCTCCCCCACAGCACAAATTGCTTTCCAAGCAGGTACTGGACTGCAAACACTTGCTTGAAGTCGCACATAAAATAAGCTCTTAACCTGCAACTCCCTATACAGTGGTAACTCGGGTTACAGACGCTTCAGGTTACAGACTCCGCTAACCCAGAAATAGTACCTCAGGTTATGAACTTTACCTCAGGATGAGAACAGAAATCGTGTGGTGGCAGCGGGAGGCACCATTAGCTAAAGTGGTACCTCAGGTTAAGACCAGTTTCAGGTTAAGAACGGACCTCCAGAACGAATTAAGTTCTTAACCCCAGGTACCACTGTATTAGAATGGGCGTCTGGAATATGGATCCCATTCACAGCAGGGCATGGCAGTTAGACTGCATCCTTACATGGATGCAAATACATTTCAGATGCATATCTGAATCTTTACTGTATGTCCACAGTTCCGAGTTCACCAGCAAGTGATATGCACCTGTAGGCTGTTTGTATGCACAGATGTCCTTAGCTGGATTGGAGTATAAATGTTTAATGCAAGATGGTTGGATATTGATTTCTCAAGTGAGTTTAACGATTGTTAAAGGTGCTGTTGATAAAAAGGCAAAGCAGGAATTCTGTTATAATCTCAAGTGAGATGGGCCCTACAAGAGTCCCAGGCACCTCTGAATCGTTGCTGATTTGTATGATTATTCATACACACCAGCAACAAAGCTGCATCTCCCAGCTGCTTCTGTTGAAATCTACGATGTTCATGTTTTGGACAACGTGTACTGCTGCTATATTTTAGAACAGTAATATTTTTGCACAAAATAAATCATTTGTACAAGTATATCACATTTCTTGATGGCAGAAAGGAAAGAATAGAGATAGATCAACACTCACGTTAAGAGTGGAAATGCGTAAAAAATTAGGACTGAAATAGTAAAGTCATTTAAAAACTAGAAGCTGTTTTATTTTCAATGCGCTAACTTATGTAAATTTATTTCACATACAGACAACTGCCTCTTAGGATGAAAAATCCAAATAAATCAAATGTTACTGGACTATTACACCTCTAACGCACATCATTCTTACAATTCGTAATTCATAATAAATAATTCTTAATTCTGTTGGGTTAGATGTTCCAGAACATTGTCAGATTATGGATGTTATAAAGTCATGAGGAATCATTAAATGAAGAATGTTAAAAACACTCAAACAGTAATTACCTAGGATCAGCAAAAAAGCCCCACATAAACCAAGTGGTTCGAGATAACTGAAAGAAACCAAAGTGAGCAAAAATTATAATCTTCGTCTTACCTCATGATTGAGCTCTGCTATCTGATCTTTCAGTTCTCGGATATACTGACTTGAGTCGGAATTATTAAGCTGTCCTTGAAATTTCCCTTCTTCTTTCTGTTCCAGAAAAGATTTTTTTTTTTTAAAAAAAAAAGGTTGATCAGGTGTTTCATCTGTAGTACTTTATTCCCTTTTATACTATTTCAGAAAGATGGATTCAGAAGATAACACCATACTTAGAATACACTACTGAAATCAATGAATTACGTTATTGATTTCCACAGATCTGCTCCAAGTATGACTTACTGGATACCACTCAGAGCTTTCCAGGTTTATATAATGTATTACCTTTGTTTTCTTTATTATTAAAAAAAAAAAAACCCATGGTTATAACTACATTAAAAAAACATAATTCAAACAGAATACAAACATGCATTCTATTTCACAAATAATAATACTACCCTTCACTCTCAGAACTCGGCAGTTCACAACATAAAAATATTATATAAAAGCACAAAATACATGATAAAAACAGGAACAAAAAACCAAACAAACTAATATCTCCAGCCACCTCCCACAAGCACATTTAAAAGGAGTATAAAGTAAAATTAAAGTAAAAAGGTAGCGGGTGGAAAAAAGAATCTATTTCAAAACCTTTTAACAGTAGAATAGTAATTAATTATCCTCATCAAACCTGACTTCAACACAGTGAAAAAACACAATATATTTAAATTAGCCCCAAATCTGTGGGATAACCAGCTTCATATAACCAACATGCTTTATTTAATACCACATAAACCTTAAACTTTTCCAACTCATTTTCATATTTTGGAAGTAATTTATACTTTCCTGAAATATAGTAACGATAATAATTTATTATTTATATGCCGCCCATCTGACTGGGTTACATTATTAGTGTTCCTAGAATCACAGAGTTGGAAGGGACCCAAGGGTCATCTAGTCCAACCCCCTGCAATGCAGGAATCTCAGCTACAGCATCCATGACAGATGGCCATCCAACCTCTGTTTAAAAACTTCCAAGGAAGGAGTGTCCACCACCTTTTGTGGGAGTCTGCTCCACTTCTGAACAGCTCTTACTGTCAGAAAGCTTTTTCCAATGTTTAGTCGGAATCTCCTTTCTTGCAACTTGAAGCCTAAACATACCCAGCTCCTTCAAGCACTCCCCATAAGGCAGGCATAGGCAAACTCCGGCCCTCCAGATGTTTGGTACTACAATTCCCATCATCCCTGACCACTGGTCCTGTTAGAGGGATGATGGGAATTGCAGTCCCAAACATCTGGAGGGCCGCAGTTTGCCTATGCCTGCCATAAGGCTTAGTTTCCAGACCCTTGATCATCTTGGTTGCCCTCCTCTGCACATGTTCCAGCTTGTCAACATCCTTCTTAAATTGTGGTGCCCAGAATTGGACATAGTACTCCATGTGACCAAGGCAGAATAGAGTGTGACTATGATTTTCCTTGATCTGGACACTATACTTTCATTGATGCAACCTAGAAAAGCATTAGCTTTATTTACTGCTGCATTACACTGTTGACTCATGTTAAGCTTGTAGTCCACCAAGACCCCTAGATCCTTGTCACCTGCACTGCTAAGTAAGCCAGGTGTCCCCCATCCTATATTTGTGCCTCTGGTTCTTCCTGCCTAAGTGCAGGAATAGGCAACTGGTGCATGGTTTTCTAGGATTTTGTGGGCAATTAACTTTACCCCAACATAATTTCCTTTTCTTTATTTTGCAAGTAGGCGACATGCTTAGATTCTCATTTGCCCCTCGATTTTTCAAACTCCTGCATACTGCTAACTGCATTTAAATAAAATCTCCTCGGGAAATAAAATGTAGAGTTTGTAAGCGCAATTTTGTGGGGCAGATTTGTAGAAGTTGATGAAAGATAAGATCTACCGGTAGTTTAATGTAAGATTAGCATAGGGTTAGCATCTGCAGCTGGTTATTCCTGCCTAAGTGCAGAACCTTACATTTGTCCCTATCAAAATTCATTTTATTACCTTGCGCCCAGTTCCCCAATCTGTTAAGGTCATATTGAATTCTGAGTCTTTCTTCTGAGGCACTAGCTACCCTTCCCAGTTTGGTGTCATTTGCAAATTTGATGAGCACCCCCTCAATTCCTTCATCCAAGTCATTTATAAAGATGTTGAACAACAACAGGCCCAGGACAGAACCCTGCGGCACCCCTCTTTGTCACTTTTTTCCAGGATGGTGAGGAACCATACTCTTTGGGTTCCGCCAGACAACCAGCTACAAATCCACCTAGCAGTTACCTTGTTCAACCCACATTTTACCAGCTTCCATGCGAGAATATCAACTACCTTTCACTCAGAGTAGATCCATTGAAATCAATGGCCACAACTCCGATTTGCAATAGGTTTTGAAACCAAGCACGCTGATCCCTCAGGATAAGTCTGGTTTGTTAATCAAAATGTGATTTTTAGAAAGTGCACAAATACTTAATTGTATGCTTCTGTTTTTTGTAGCCACAGAAGCCACAGAAAGGAGAGATTCTATATAGGCTTAGCAGGGGGGGGAACCCTGCTTGCCAAAGGCTTGGCCATGAGAGATGGGGAATTCTGACTTCTTCTAAAAGCTCAGTGGCGCATGAATCATGCTCACCTTTGGGGAAAACAGACATACTCTTATTTCATACCTAACTAATCGGATTATCCAGAGTTTAGTGGGGAAAAATGGATTGTGGAAGTTAAGTTATCTTGCAGCCTGTCTCAGTTTGGTCTGCTTTATGAACTTTTGCTATTACATGGCGATGACATTTTACACTGAACACATAAATTAAGTTTATTCATTAGGGGCAGTTGTGAGGGATGCATGGCCTTTTGGTGACTGGGATGATTCATTTTAGGTTTTCAGAAAACACATCACACTTGCTGAAGAGTACAACAGAGTTTCCTGTAATTGCAAAAATAGAAATTCTCTCTTTAGAACTCTGCAAGTCCTGGATATTAAAGAAAGGTGCTATAAGATATAAAGACAGGCTTCTTTCCGTGAAAGGTAAGAGTTTACTGTTGGGAAGGTGCCTTTAGTTTTTCCTTAAAAGTGAATGCTGGGGAGACCACAGATAAATTTGTTCTGCAGAACATGCTAAACCTGAACACTGACACACAGAAGCAACAAAGATTTCTGGTGTGAAGTTTAACTTTTTGTACTTTAAAAAGCATGAAAAAACACATTATCAGATATATACCATATACTTTTGACTAACTTATATATTAGTAGCCTACTTATGTAAAAAAAATAGAGCCTAGTATCAGTGTAAATACTCTCAATTAAATCCTCTTAATTTGGGGTTCCAAAAAATAAGGTCTCATCTTATACTTGTGGACATTTTATACATGGTACTTAGAAAAAGAAAGTATTCAAATTACTGTAGATCAGCATTTCCCAACCTTGGGTCTCCAGTTGTTGTTGGACTACAACTCCCATCATCCCTAGCTAGCAGGATCAGCAATCGGGGATGATGGGAATTGTAGTCCAAAAACAGTTGAAGACCCAGGTTTGGGAAACACTGTCAGAGATTGACATATAAAGCATAAATTAAGCCCCCACCTATGTTTTGCCTGGGTGGTTGTTTTTTTGGGGGGGGGACCAAACAGTTTTAGATAATCCCCCTGACAGCCTCTCCAAACTGTGATTTAAATAGGGACTTGATTGTAATTTCAGTAGTAATGTGGGTGTAGCAATACTAAGGGCACTTTAGATGTTTAATGCCAACGTGTCTTACACTTACACCTAAACTCTTCACAGAAAGCCGTATGCTTTAAGGTAATTGCTGTGACCCAGCTCTGACCCTGAAAGTGGAACTCCTAGATTCTCAAATGAGAAAGGCATCTGATACAATTATTTTTTCCATTGAATCTTTCGTATGCCTCCAGGCTTACGGACACTAAGAAGTTAGCTAGCGATTTGTGTTTTCAATTGCAATCTTTTTATCTTGTGTGCATATACGTTTGTTGTAAACAGCTTTGCCTTTTTTTAATGTAGTATATAAGTATTTTTTATTTATTTATAAACAAGTAAATAATTCTGGAAAGGCTTTAAGAAAGAGCTATGAACTATAGACTTCTGAGCAGCCGGCCCACTGCACACAAAATACTTTGCTGCAATTTTATAAGACTTTATAAGTATTGTATCACTGAAGGGATTTGAGTTGCTTGCACTTAGTAACAGCAGCAATTAGATTTTGGCAGGGCAGGAAGCGGCCACCAGGATTTTGGTTTCAGAATCTTCATAGAAGTTTGACTTAAAAGGAAAGCTCTGTGGCTTCCTCAAGAGAAATTGTTTGAGGCAGGTCAATGCTATACTCTCAACGTTATAATTATTATTAATAATCAAATTAAGTGCTGCGTTTTAAGACACAGTTTAGCAATGTCTTCTCAGTCAGCAAGTGTAAGATAAAGGACCCCTGGATGGTTAAGTCCAGTCAAAGGCGACTATGGGGTTGCGGCGCTCATCTTGCTTTCAGGCTTTCCACGTGACAGCTTTCCAGGTTATGTGGCCAGCATGACTAAACCGCTTTTGATCCATAACAGAAACCAAAGCACATGGAAACTCCATTTACCTTCCCGCCGCAGCGGTACCTATTTATCTACTTGCACTGGTGTGCTTTCAAACTGCTAGGTTGGCAGGAGCTGGGACAGAGCAGTGGAAGCTCACCCCGACGCAGGGATTCAAACTGCAGACCACAGTGCCACCCGCGTCCCAAGTGTATGTCCCAAGAGGCTCTGCCCACTTCCTGTACATCGTCATGCTTAGACTGGACAGCAAGTCTTCCCACCCCAGCAAAGAACCACATCAGAACTGTTGTGTATGTACAGCCCCAATGCTATGTTTAACACACTCCGAAGACTTGACCATACCTATATGCAAGTCCACTCACTTCTGCCTACTTTTGAATGCTGAGCCATCAGTCGAGTGTCTTAATAGAGACCACTGAAAAGCACTTCTCTGTGGTAGTATTCCAAGTGGTAGGTGAATCAGTGTGGCGTAGCATGGTTAGAACATAAGACTAGGACCTGGGATGCCGAGGTTCAAATCCCCATTTAAGCTGGCTAGGCGACTTTGGGAGAGTCGCCCTCTTCTCTCAGCTTAATGCACCTGGCGGGGTGGTTACCAGGATAAAACGGAGACGGAAAATCGTGTGCATTTTGGAAGAAACGTAGTAAATAAAAATAAAATATATTATACTTTTTTTAAAAAAATAAAGCAGAATTAAAGTTGTGGAGTAGGAGTCAACAACGATTACTAGGCTCCTTTGGGCAGGGTATCAATTTAATAATAGATAAATAAAATGTTAGCATATCCCATAGGCTATTGGCATCTAAAGGGGAGTTCACACAGAAGCGCGATGGAACCCTGTTGCCGATTCCTTAAACCAGTGTTAAGGGCAGGCAGAATTACGTCTACACTGAGAGGAAATGTTAAGAGTTACCCAACGTGTGTCAAACTGAAGGGGAAAAGAGTGAAAACACAAAGTGGTAGGAAGTAAAACAAAAACAAAATAAAGGAAACAAAGGGAACAGTTTACACTCTTACTTGGATTTCTAGTTCTGCAATATGTTGCTGGAGTTCTGCCACAGCTGCTATGCTATCTGCCTCTCGGAGCCTCACAGCCATCACTTCTTCTTTATTCTAGGAATAACGGGGGTGAGGAGGGAATACAAAAAGTTCAGGAAAAAAAGTGATTCCAGGTAAGTTATGGGTAGCAAGCTGACTCACATTTCAAGAAATACTGATTTTGAGCCAGATGTATCCTTTTGCTCTAAGTTCATTCAACAAGCTACTTCAAGAGACTGACTGACCATGCTATCAAAATAAATACAATAATATTAATGAATTATTGGTGTTGCGGACTCTCCTCCCCCAAGATTTCCCCCTCCTTTAAAACAATTTGACCTGTGAGGTTTTAGTAAGCAAAGATAGTCTGTGAATACAAGGATACATGAAACATTTTTGAATGATGCTTCTCTATCGCCAAGGAGAATGTCCAACTGAGGGCAGCCTCTAAAGTTACATTTGCCATTGCAGATCTCTTCCCAGCATTCAAAACAGAAGAAAATTTTAATGCATGTTGAAGATACACCCTGCTCTGCCCTTCTGCAGTCTGAAGGTGTAAAAGCCGGTCTGTCCCCTACGTGTTACATTTCTGCTTTTCCCATGTGTGTGAGGGTACATGCACAAGAAGCACAATAAAAAGGGACAAATAATTAAAAACAGGAAACGAACTGTACGATGCAGAATCTCATCCTGTCTTCAGAGGCAGGCATCCTCGACATAAACAGGCATCCAATTAGCATTTGCCTAGCCCTCAAGGTATATTATAAAACTGTATATTAGACCCAGTTGTTGCAGATGAATATACACGCTCCTGGAAAGCCCCCTTACAAATGGCGCATGATTAAAATGTAAGGCGATGACGAGTTTTAGGATGATAAATGGTGCCAGAAATCGTCAAATGCCCTTAGATTTTTGCCTATGGCACCTCTGCGGCTTACAATGGGTTCTGTAATCCATCAAAACACTGAAATTGAACAACTTGCATTTTACAAACATGAGGCAAATACCCTGAGTACAGAAATACACAACTCTCTTAATCATAAATCACTGTGCCATTGAGAGCGTGCTCACTTATGGTTTATATGTGTGTGGTACGGAAGCTGTACTACCCAGGATAGGATGGGGTTGTGCAGAGTTGTTAATGCAGCAGAGAACATTGTTGGCTGCTCGCACCTTAGAGCAGATTTATGCCACCAGGTGCCATAGAAAGGCACTGGACATAGTAAAAGATCCATCGCATCCTGGTCACCATTTCTTCGAGCTCTTGCCGTCGGGACGGAGATACAGGACGATGAGGACAAGAACAAGCCGTCTCAGGAACAGCTTCTTCCCCAGGGCAATTTCGGCTTTGAATGGGAAGCCTGGACTTTGAAAGTCATCCTATCTTACTTGTTATGCTACAGTATATTCTACTGTTTTAATTAGTGTTTTGTAGTTGTTTTGAATTTGTGTGGAGTGCCCTGTCTGGGTGGATGGAGCAGCCGAGTAATTTCGTTGACCCCGCAAGGGGACAATGACAATAAAGATTATCTATCTTAAAGTGAAAGAGTTTTAAAAATCAAATGTGATGTCAGCTTGTTTAATACAACTCTGTAATATAAATCAAATATCCATCCTGGGAAAGCTTGCAGGTAGAATTTGCTAGTTCTCCAAGATATCTTGATTTTAAAGTACACAGATAGTGTTCTTCTATTTTAGGTTACCTTGCATTCAATCTCCGCCTGCTTTCGCTTCGATTCCGTCAGCTGAGCCAGAAGTCCTTTGTTTTGAGCAGACAGATACTGGACCTTCCCTTGCAAACTAGAAATCTCTTGCTCTGCCCTCCGCAAATGGTTGCTATTTATCTGGTTCTGATGTTTAGGAACGATAACAAGGAGGAGAGAGAGGGATTACGTTAGCCTCGACTTCAGCCTTCTTATACATTCGCAGTAGTAAATATGTGAAAGCTAGTGTAAACCTAAGGGCTGTACCTTCCAGTAGCAAAGCAAGACTATGAGCATTTACTTGCTTCTGAAACGGTTTGGTCAGTCCCAATCTATTAACTGTGAAAAAACTTTCTTTTTTTGGGGGGGGGGTATAATTAATCAGTAACAGTGAATTAATTGAGGGAAAGGGTCAGAATCGATGGAAAGTTAATCCCAACAACAACAAGAAGAAGAAAAGATAGACACGAAGGGGGGAAAACAGACTCACTCGCACAGAGGAAAAACCTCAAAAAAACCCAACAAAAAACAGGATTCACTACAAAACAGAAACAACTATCACACAAATATACCAGAAACGAACAGCCAGAAGAGTACCAGTGGAAAAAAAGGTCTACTTCAAGGAAGGCAGAGGAAAAAAACCCAAGTGTTACTCTTAAGTTACTTAGAAGTTTCGCTAAGCGTTGGTGTTTTTCCCCTGCTTTCAGGTGAGTGGAGGATAACAATCCCTACTCGATGGTGTACTAGTACCCACTCAAGAACGAAAAGTTACACTTAGCAGCATTTTTGATGTACTTGTTTTGTGTGTGTGCTGCTTATATGAATGTGCTGCTTATTCAAAACAAGCTTGTTTGTACTCAACATTAAGGGCTTACCCCACCTCTCTCTTATGACACATATTGCACATGTGATCAGATAGAACAATTGCACCCCCTACAGGCTGAAAGTATTATGGAAACAAGTGACTTTTGCGGCATAACAGATAAAATAATATTAAATAAGATTGGTGCAATCACGAATGGGTTTTTAGTTCCGGTACTGATCTGTTTATTAACATGCTACACAGCTATTTTTACTGATGGAGGACGCTCAATCGTTTTATAACAGCTGCTTCTCGTTGTTGTTTTCTGCTACTCTAAGTAATTTAGTTTTTATGTTTTGCCTTACGGTTATTCGCTACCTTTTATGTGGAAGATATGAATGTCTTAGACAGCGCTTTTATTGCCAGAGAGCATATACTGGCAGGAGAAGCTGGATCAAAACACAGTTTCACGCCAACAAAACATATTGCCTAAGAATCCACATATTTCCACCCAGTAATCAATTTTTAGACCAGTTTAAAGGTAAAGGGACCCCTGACCATTAGGTCCAGTCGTGACCGACTCTGGGGTTGCGGCGCTCATCTCGCTTTACTGGCCGAGGAAGCCGGCGTACAGCTTCCGGGTCATGTAGCCAGCATGACAAAGCCGCTTCTAGCGAACCAGAGCAGCGCACGGAAACGCCGTTTACCTTCCCGCTGCAGCGGTACCAATTTATCTACTTGCACTTTGACATGCTTTTGAACTGCTAGGTGGGCAGGAGCAGGGACCGAGCAACAGGAGCTCACCCCATCGCAGGGATTCGAACAGCCGACCTTCTGATCGGCAAGCCCTAGGCTCTGTAGTTTACCCTGTTTCCCCTTTTTTAATACGTAGTCATAAAGTAAGCCATGGCAGGTTTTTTTAACCTTTGTGAGAAGTAAGACGTACCCCAAAAGTAAGCCGTGGTGCCGCCATTGTTCCCGTCGCCTCCTCAGCCCCTCCTGCTTAGCGCGCAGGGAGAGGCGGGGGGGGGGGAAGACGCCTCTTCCTGCCCCGCTTGTTCCCCATGCGCATGGAGCCAGGCGCGGGGGGGAAACGCACCTCTTGCGGAGTTCTGCCCCGCCTGCTCAGCGCGCAGGGGTAGGCTGTACCGTACCATACTGACGTAATAAAAATAAGACATCCCCCCGAAAATAAGCCACCCTGTGTTTTTTTGAGGAAAATAAATTATAAGACGGTGTCTTAAAAAGGGGGAAAGACGGTAACCCACAGCGCCACCCGCGTCCCTTAGACCAGTTTAGGTATGATATAAGTGTCAGTCTATTTAGGCTGACCTCACTATATTCTAAGTGACTTTAAAAGTGGCACCACATTTTCAAGATTGGACAAACCCCACACACTATTACAGGTTAGAAAGTACAATAGTATCATTAAAGACTTCTCTTCTCTACTGGTCACTGCCAGCATCCTTCAGACATTAGTAGCACTTCGAACTTATACATCGGATCTGAATAAGATCTACTCAAAGTAAACCTATTGAAATTAATAGACCCAAGTTAGTCATGTTGATTAATTTCACTGGGTCTGCTCTTAATTGCCAGAGCTCTATACTTCCCAGTTCCAAACCCAACATACTACATTTAGCTATGCAAGTGATTTTCATACTTTGCCCTTAGGGAATTATTTCCATGCAATACCTGACATTCAGTTTCCTCTGGGTGACGAGTGCCCTTACCTGTGTTTCCATTTCCATCATCCTTTGCTTGACTTCCTTCAGCTCTGCTTGTGTTTCTGCTTCTCGGAGTCTGACTGTCATGAGTTCATCTTGCAATTCATATACAGCGTTCTTTTTAGGGGGGTCTTTCCACCTCCCAGTAGTCCGAACTAGATGGCGCTAAAAACATTGCTAGGTTTTAACAAAATCCCCAACTTGGGTTAAAAATAAAATTAAAAATAAAAATCTTCAACTGGCATAAGGATGCAGGAGAATTCATTCAACTTGAATAACCAAAAGCAGAAAAAATATGGACAATGGAGATTAAAGCAGCAATTTTTCAGGAGCCAAGCACTGTACATATACTGTACTCATAAGGAGAAAAAGGCACGCCAATATCTTGAATGTTTTTGCTAATGTTTTAAAAAATTGCCCAGCTGTGAAAATACTTGCTGTCTCCTCAAATTTTCTCACTCCAAAACAAGGTTTAAATTGCTTAAGACAGCATTATTTGAAGTCCTTGGTAATAGATGAATAAAAGCCACTCTAAGATTATAACGTATAGTTGCTTGGGCGTTATTCTCATTGAACTACTACTCAGTGGAAGTTAAAGGTAAAGGGACCCCTGACCATTAGGTCCAGTCGTGGACGACTCTGGGGTTGCAGCGCTCATCTTGCTTTATTGGCCGAGGGAGCCGGTATACAGCTTCCGGGTCATGTGGCCAGCATGACTAAGCCGCTTCTGGCGAACCAGAGCAGCCCACGGAAACACCATTTACCTTCCCGCCGGAAAGGTACCTATTTATCTACTTGCACTCTGACGTGCTTTTGAACTGCTAGGTTGGCAGGAGCTGGGACCGAGCAATGGGAGCTCACCCCGTCGCGGGGATTCGAACCGCCGACCTTCTGATCAGCAAGCCCTAGGCTCTGTGGTTTAACCCACAGTGGCACCCGCGTCCCGTCAGTGGAAGTTACTTCTGAGTAAATAAGCTTCAAGACATTCTGCTAACACAGAAAAATGCACATTTCGCAGAAAGTTTAAAGCTATCTCAGCTGCAGAGGCAAATGTAAAACCTGCGTTTGCTAAAGGCAGGGGATCAAAATGAATGGCAGGGGCTCTCTGCAACTAGGACTCATTCACTTGCTGTCTCTTCTCATGATCTCCAGCCTTTTCACGCATCCCTCTTGTACACTAGCTCTCTGCAAGTCCAGTTTACATTGTCGAATCAACTTTAGGGTGACTTAGCCCTTAGGTCTATAGCCTTACCTGCCAGTGTTCCTCCAAATCTTTAACTTGTTGTCTAAGTTCTTTTAGACCCATCAGAGCTTCTGCTTCTCTTAGTTTCACTGCAATCAATTCTTCTTGAAGTCTAGCAATATTGTTCTCATCAGGGAAAGAGCTATTCCTCTGCAAACAAAGCAAGCTCTTAAGAAACCGAGAGCATAAGGCAGGCTATTTACATTAAACGATACATGACGTAAGTGAAAGAAACGCAAGGGTCATCTAGCTCAAACCTCTTGCAATTGCATAATAATTTTTGAGGTGGCATTTCAGAAATACAAAGCACAGAAAGAATCCCCCAAACTTGAAGGACACTAAAATCTTCACAAATGAAAATGCACTGGATCAATGGGCTTAAAGTTTCAGTGAAACAAAACTCTCTTTCTTGAGCAGGATCATTGTATAAGGAAAGGGGGCCTGCTAGCCTATTAGTTAGTTCATAAAATTTACACACTGCTTGATTGTAAAAAAATAAAAGTAAAACTTCAAAGCAGTTTACAAAAAGATAAAACAATAAAATCAAGGGGGGGTGAATACAAACCTACTCTAAGACGTACAAAATTTAAAACATTAAAACGGGTTAAAGTTATCTCAACTTTCTAAGCATCTAGGTAAAGGTAAAGGGACCCCTGACCATTAGGCCCAGTCGTGGACAACTCTGGGGTTGCAGCGCTCATGTCGCTTTACTGGCCGAGGGAGCCGGCGTACAGCTTCCGGGTCATGTGGCCAGCATGACTAAGCCGCTTCTGGCGAACCAGAGCAGCACACGGAAACGCCGTTTACCTTCCCGCCAGAGCGGTACCTATTTATCTACTTGCACTTTTTGGCGTGCTTTCGAACTGCTAGGTTGGCAGGAGCAGGGACTGAGCAACGGGAGCTCACCCCGTCGCTGGGATTCGAACTGCCGACCTTCCGATCGGCAAGCCCTAGGCTCAGTGGTTTAACCCACAGCGCCACCCGCATCCCCAATAATATTTTTCGCATGCACTGAAAAGAGTAAAGCGAAGGCGCCTGCTTGATCTCAATAGGCAGGGAGTTCCAAAGTGCAGGTGCTGCCACACAAAACGACCAAGTTCTTACAAATATGGAACAGGTTTATGTGCCAATTCTGCTGACTGAAACAGCCAAGTGGGCACATGTGGGGCAAGGCGATCTTGTTGTTAAGGGCTTTAAATACTAATAGCAGGCCTATGGTTGATCTGATTTACATCCATTGCCCTTTTAAAATGGTTTTTTTTGGGGGGAGGGGCTATTGGGTTGTTGTTTTTATTTTTATTAGGCATTTTGTGGTTTTATATATTGATTTTATTCTGTGAACTGCCCTGAGCCCCCCGGGGTATAGGACGGTATATAAATTCAATAAACAACAGCACCTTGAACTTGGCCCGGTAGCAGCACACAAGAATTCAATATGGATAAAACAGGCAGGCAGAACTATAGCCCACACTAAAAGCAGCTTGCCTGAAGTTTAAAGAGAGAACCTCTCTAGGGAGAGTTCCTAAAAGTGGGAGCTTCAATAGAAAAAAGCCTCGTCTTGTGCCCCAAACAACTGTGCTTCCGAGAAGGACACAGGCCCTCCCCATGCTAAATGTAGTTGTGCCAAAAGGGACCTGCATTTTACGGAATGTTATGTTAACTGCCAAGGACTCGTGAAACGGTTTCACTCTGCAAAGCATTCTGCTTTGGACTTGCCTTTTCCATCTCAAGAACCTTATCTTGCATTTCCTTCAAGGCACAGTGGGATTCCGCTTCGCTCAGCCTTGCTTGCACCAACTCTTTCTCCAGCTGCAGGACGAAGTCTTCACTATAGCGGGGGCTGCACTTTTGCTATATGGAGGGAGCAGGTTCAGCATTAAATGAGAGGAAGCAGCGGCCTTTAAAAGTGCAAACATACTCAGAAAGCAAGAGGACGCAATGGAGGGGGGGGTGCTGCTGTGAACGATGAAGGCTTACCCCCCTCAGGCATTTACATTCAGACTTACAGCATCACAGCAAGCACAGACAAAGTTTATTCCCACTAGGGAGCAGACACTAAAAAAAACACTAAAAACCCCCTGCTAACTTAGGAACCAGTCCTATTTTACAGTGATTTTTATAATACCCCAAACCTGAAGTTTAAGTAGTGCAATAGGTTGCTGTTTTTAAAGCTGTGGAAACACACCTCCAGTTTTCTGAGGTTTTGTTTTGGTCATCCTGTGAGTCAGAATCTTTCAGCATTTTGTGGCGCCACTGCAAGTTTGTCCCTGTTGACAAACTAGACCCAATCTTCAAGATACAGCAGGGGCTATTTTAAGGATTAAATATTTTTACTTCCCCAGCTAGCCATTAAGTCATTGTGTTCTCCCAAGTACAGTTCAGGTTGAGTCAGCCAGTCTGCTGTGGTGACTAATGAAAGGCCGGGCCTTGCAATTCCAGGCCATCTTTATTTGGCAAAGCCGCTAGAGCTATTCTCCTCAAAGCACAATGGAGCTTCACAGCGCACTTGCTGGAAACTACTCTTCATGGCAACAGATCTGCGCCTCTGTTGCTGAGGATCTAGCTAAAAGGTTATTGTGGTGGATCTCCCTCATGCCTTTCACCAGCGATATCACCATCGCCGCATTCAAGGTGTCACCATTTGCTGCAAGTCACAGCCAATAAACCAGAGAGTTTAATGACAGAATCCCAAAGGGTTATGCATAGAACAATTTAATACAGTACAATAGCACATTGTTTTTACACTATAGGTTAGTGGAAAGATGTATGAAAAGCGAAGGCTTGTAAGCAGGGTGGATTGGATTTAAATCAAATTGATTTAAATCACGATTTAAATCACGATTTAAATCACTAGTCAGTAAGACTTGATTTAAAATTTTTTTTTACAGAAAGACTCATTCTTGCTGGTATAATCTTAATATTTACAACCATATGAAGGTTTCATTTATGGAATAATAAACTTTCAGAGTAGTTTTTACAGTTATATCAAAAATTACTGATTTGGTTATACTACTAGAAATACATAGACAGATAATTATGAAATTATGGTGAGGTTTAATAAGTTAACTGTTTATATTTGGACAACTTTTCTGCTGTACTTTATTGGAAGGAGAAAAATAATCATTTCCTTAATAACCATTTAAACAATTTATTTAACTAAAACAATAACATGATAGCATATGTATCCATGTTTGTTAACTGATGTGGTTAAACATTTTAAAAAAAACTTAGACTGAGTTTTAGCACACTTGATAAACTTAAAACAAATCCTTATTTCCTGATGAATAGCCTTTGGACTACAATGTAACTTAAATAGAAGACTATATTTAGAAAGATTTTTCCTCCAAAAGCATTTTATTTTAAAAATCCAATTTAAATCAAAAAAATCTGATTTAAATTTTAAAAAATCAGATTTTTTTATTTTTTTAAAAAAAAATCATTGATTTTTATCCACCCTGCATGTAAGTCATGGAGGTAAGTATTTTCTTCCTGGTTTTCCCCGTAGGGAGGGCAGGAGAGAAAGAATGCGTTTAAATATGCAAAGCTTATTTAACTGCTTCAACAAAAAACTACCGTTTACAACTTAGCATATAGAATCGTGTTTTGTTGATTTATGTTTACAGACAAATTCTAAGGATGTTTGCTCAGAAGACCTTACTTTCAGTTAGTGGCACTTAGGCCCAGGTAAGTATAGACCAGTGTTTTTCAACCTTTTTTGGGCAAAGGCACACTTGTTTCATGAAAAAAATCACGAGGCACACCACCATTAGAAAATGTTAAAAAATTTAACTCTGTGCCTATATTGACTATATATAAAGTAATTCTCTTGAATAGGAATCAAATAAACACAAAGAAAGTATTTTATAATTACTTTATTATGAAATAGTAAGTAAACAGAAATATGAAAAATTATAAAATACTTTATTCAGTGCGCAACCTGGGCATGTTTGGCTGAACACAAAGCTGATATTTTGGCTGGAATCGAAGAAAGACACACACGTGTCTTTTTTTTTTTTAATCTTTCGAATTTTTCAATTTTTCCCATGGCACACCAGGCAACATCTCGCGGCACACTAGTGGTTGAAAAACACTGGTATAGACTGCAGCATCGAAAATATGCTAACTTTGACACTGCAATTCCATACCTGCCTACTCAAGATTAAGGCCCATTTCCCCCCAATGCTGGCTAGCGCTGATGGGAGGACAACATTTGGAGGTTTCCCAATTCTGGTGCACAGGATTGCAGAGTGAGGTTTCTTTTGTACAAGCAAAAGGAGGTGCAGCAGACACACTTCTAAGCAGCAGATCGTAAGAAAACAAAAGGTCCTCTCCACGTGTAGAAATGCATATTGGAGCTGAGTGACCTGCGTTTCTACAATGTACCCAGGATTTAGCATTCTCCAATGCTGTGGGGACTGCCTTACATTTGAAAACAAAAAGTTCCTACGACGCATTTTGAGCGAATAAAATCTCATATCAAAAAGCATTTCACTCATTCCAAAAGAGAAAATATTTCAGGGGAGGGGGCGGAGATTGCAGTGCCACCTAAGTAGATACAATTCTTACCTTGAATCTCCGTTTAAATGAAATTTCAGTGGCATACACTCCCAAGTGAAAGAAAGTCTGAGAGTCAGTTCGTTGGAAACTAAGCTTTAACGAGCCTGCTTTTAGAGAAGTGTGCGATAAAAATGGGAAGGGTTCCAAAAATTGGGCTTTTTCAGAATCTGTGTTGTTTGTTTTTATAAAAAGCTATGCTAGTCCCTCTTCTTGTTCTTTGTTTTATCACCTCAGTCGGCACTGTATGTACGAATTGCTTTTTAACCTCCTTATCCTCCCAATCACCTTGAGACAGTGACTTATCCAAGGCCGTCTCCATTTGATTCATAGATAAGTAAGGAGCACCAACCCCAATCTGTAGCATTAAATACCAAGCAATTCAAAATTATTTCACGGTAACAATCATCCACCAAGAACGGGGAAAGAAGCACAAAGCCTAGAAATTTGCATTTGGTGAGTATAATAATCTCCCCTTAGCTTTCCCAGGAATACAGCCTCTGTCTTTACACTTGCGCAACAGTCTCCAACACAATAGTAACACAACACTATAGTAATCCAAATCAGTTATTCAGACTAGCTCTATTTCTATTCCTTCCCCTGTCCCCCATCAGATGTATTCTTTTACATGTGTATTTTAATACCTATGAAAATATCGTTTTTAATTCCACATTTCATTACAAGACATATATTCAACACATAAATAAAATTTTGGATTATTCCATACCTATATATTGATTACGAGAAAGCTAAAGAACAAAGTAGGAAGTGTCCCGTTTTGGTTGGGTTCCAATAATATTACTTGTGAGAAACAAATTATGGAACAAAATTAAAAGCTACCAAGAACAATGATCTTTCACATAAAGTTTATAATTCAGGGCAGGCTAGAAAGGAACATTTATGTTATCATAATTAATTACTCTTCTTCCAGTAATGAAGACACACACACACACACACACACACACACACACACGAATTTCTTAAACAACGGCCAGGTGAATTGAAAGCACATGTTTTACCCAAGGAAACAATCATACTGACATTATCTCAGTATTTTAAAGTATAAGATTGAAACCACAGGTATCTATTTAAAAAATAAAAATAAAAAAGTCAAATTATTGGTTGTGCAGCATCATCTTAAGCACATTCACCTGTCAGTCACACAAAGTTCAATCAGTGGTGGCTAACCTTGGCACTTCAGATGTTTTGGAACTACAACTCCCATCATCCCTGACCACTGGTCCTGTTAGCTAGGGATGATGGGAGTTGTAGTCCCAAAACATCTGGAGTGCCAAGGTTAGCCACCACTAATTTTATTTCTCTTTTTCCCCACTAGGTGGTGCCCTATAATTTTGAAACGGCCCTGAAAACTACTGTGCTAGGAATGATCGACCTAAAGGCCTTCTGTCAGCTCAGGCTACGGATAGAGGAGGAATCCACCTTTAAGCAGATTTAAGGTTTGGTTATTCCAACCCAACCAAGCCCTGTTTTGCATTGAACTGTGTCCTCTGTTCAAGCTCCTTATGCATCACCAGACTCTCAGTTCCCATCATCTCTATGGCTATATTGGTTGCTAGTGATAGAGTTGGGAGTCTTAACAACCTCCGGAGGGTTAGGAACCCCTTAATCTAATTATTAAAAACAGGCTAATTTGTTTTCACTTAATTTTTATTCATGCATATATCACAGAAAGCAATATATTTAAGAGGAACAGAACAGAGATCATGCCATGTCCAACAGAAATAACCAGAAGTGAATGAGAAAGATAAGAGATGAGGTTACTACCAGGTACCTTACCCCTTGTTGCTGTTGCTGGAGCTCCCTGATGGTATTCTCAGCTTGCTCCAGTTTAGTAATGGCCTCATTACTCTGCTGTTTGATGGTGGCCAGCTCCCGTTTTATGAGGTAGTTTTCCTCAGCCTCCTGGGCCCTTGTCACTTGTCCCTTAGGACATAATTTTCTTTTTAAAGCAATTGGAGGACCGATCCAGGGAAGACCGAGAGTTTTACATATTTATTCTGCCATATGGTTAAAATCTTGCAAATCATCACAGAACTTGTTACAGCCAGTACATCAATTTAGCGAAGTAAAAGCAGTTTAGCACTGCATCGCATTAAACGCTTTTAGTATCCGCCAGCAAGGTCAATTGTGTATTTGCATTCAGCAGAACTCTGTTCATGCATATATTACTCCATTGTGCATGCACATCTGTTAGAAGTTTGTAGCTGGTCTACAGAATTAGTGCTGAAACAGAATTAAGAGCCCAGCAATTACTCAGAATTTCAGGTGCCATTAGAACGAACGTGCAGAGATATGCCTAAATATTATTCTAACACAGAACTGCTAGATTACAGTTGTTTAAATTTAACTACCGGTAGGGTAGATATTCAGTTGTAAAAATGCATGTAGTTATTAATGCATGCATTAAAAACAGAAAGCTGTTTTTTGAGAGTCGGAAAGAGTGAGATACTAAAGAAGTATACCTGTATCAATCTATCTGCCAAGGAAGCACTTTCCTACAAAAAGGGAAAAAATTCAGATAGGAGTAAGAGGAATAAAAGGAAAACCAAGCGACAAAATCAATGGTGGAGAATTATGCCCAAATTCTACCAACTTTCCATATACAATGAATTCCCAAATATTCCTTTATTTCACCCATTAAAGGTGGTACAGTTTAACAGCCAAATCTCAGCAGCACAGGCAGGAGACTTAATTCAGAAAAATAACACTGAGCTTCAAATTTAACAATATTGGTTTAAAGAGGGTAAGCTGTCTAACTTTCAGTTGGCAGTTTATTGCATGGAGCAAGCATTCATGTAGAGCTCACTTGATCAAGCTTTGTGAAGTGAAAGGAGGTATAATTTGAGCACATTTTAAAGTTCAGCTAGTGAAGGGGCAGAGCCACTTGTACAACAGCAGTATTTAAAAGGCAGGAGTCCAGTGATGCAAAATGTCAGGCACAAAGAACAGTGAATATATGCAAATTATATCTGATCTGATTTCGGACGACTGTTGTCACTAATGCTATTACAGTTTAATATTCCCTTGTTCTGATTTTGCAGCTGAATAGAATCTTCACAGCAATCTCATAATCCAGGCAACTTTCAACCCGGAAAGGTACAATTTAACCCATACATATCAGGTAGTTGACACCTCCCTTAATGCACTTACAAATTCACAGAGAGGGCAGAAAGAGTTAACATATCCACATGAAAATTGCTGCATTAAGGAGCCAAATGAAGCTGTATCAGTAGAAGTAGAAATGTATTAATTAGCATAAATTAGGTGGAAACTATCCTCAAGCTGAGCGCACAATTGTTCTCTGAAGTGAGATTTGTTTAAGAACAAAATTTCCATCTTGCTTTCCTACTTTTGTTTTATGACAGTAACGGCCGTTCTGTTCCCCTTGGAACCAGGAATGCACACTGGAAAAACAAAATAAAGTGTGCATGCACACGAAAGCTCATACCAAGAACAAACTTAGTTGGTCTCTAAGGTGCTACTGAAAGGAATTTTTTTATTTTGTTTCGACTACGGCAGACCAACACGGCTACCTACCTGTAACTGGAACATTGGAAAAGGTTCACTTTCCACGCTTATGGGAAAGACCAAACCTCACTCCCCACATAGGGAGAACTCCTCTTTTAATGAAGACTTCTGCCAACTATAATTTCAAAAACTAGGAAGCTATAGCTGTAAAAGGCTTGAAGGCTTAGAAAAAAATACCAGAAACAGGAATCCAATCTATTCCTATCCAACATCCACTAGAGATGGACAGCGTATTCTTTAGTCGGATTAATAGGAACAAGTATTCTAGAGCCAAGGGGAAAGGCCACAATATCATAAGATTATTGGGCAGAAGGAAATTTTCATAGGGCAAAGAAAAACCATGAGAAAGAGATTTGGGTGTAGAAAAACATAAAACCTGCCCTTCCAGAGTTGCCCCAATGCTTGAAGAAGAAACACCTGTATTAGAGATCAAGGAAAGCTTGCCTTCTACCAAAAGGATTGCCAGCCACTCTCATAATGGTTAACAAACGAGTATCAGTCTCCAGAAGCTTATAGCAGTATATCGTGCTACAGCAAGCTTAAATTCTTGCAAGATTGGCACATTGGCAAGAAGGTGGCTGTCAGGGTCTCCATTGCAATTGCAACAGACTGGAAAACAGTCTATAGAAGGACTGGGTTAGATCTGGACTAGACATTTTCATCACCTGCATTGTTTGGATGCCGTCGTTTCCTGGACACTTGAAAAGTAATCAATGTGGATTTTGTTTGAGAACAACTCTGTACTGTCTTGGAATTCAGAACAATAAAGAAAAACGTATCACAACCTTGCTCAGACTATAACAGGACAATGTTACAAAAACCTCCTCTTTTTAGAGAACCGCGTCCCTAGCACTAAGGCAAAACGAAAAGGAAATAAAGAATTCATAATGGGTTCTCCTGTTCCTCCAACTGCCCCTGCCCATTGAAAGAACTGAGTAATAAAAGCAGTAAAAGTATTACCATGTTAGTGGGACTAAAAAAACCAGCAACACTGAATGAGAGGATCATCATTCTAGAGGACAAACATGCTGCCTCAGGCTTGCTATCCGTTGTCTAGTCAAGGCCAATGCGACATGTAAAGAACAGATCCTTAGGAGAGGATGACTTCCTAAGATTGTTTTCCCACAGTGCCACAAATATACTCGAAAATTTTCAAGAGGCTGATGAAAGAATGGAACTGAAGATCTTCCAAGGCATCCAAAACACCCACCCACAGCACACCTAGGTACAAACACAGTTTAGTTTTTTGCTTCAAACGCTGCCTCTTCAACTACTCAAATTAACAGATTGCCTATACTAAATGGAACACTTGGGATTTTAAAAAATAATAATAAAAGCATACATTCCTTGGCGCTTTATAAACTGTTCATATTATTACGCCCGTGTCAGTTATTCGGGGGGGGGGGGAAATACAACATAAAATACTCCTCTCTCCTGTTTCAGTAAGTGTTTGCGCACCATCATTCCACAACCTAAGAGATGACTGTTTTGTCTATCACTAGTTTGTCTGATTCTGGCACCCTGAAGTCCTGTTTCCCCCTAGCCATAAAATGATCAGTAGTGTCCACCTGCTTGGAATAAGAAGGAGGAAGCTCTAGTGGCTTTAAGATAAGAAGGAGAAGGAAGAAAATGTTTCCAGGTACAGTCAGTGTTCTTTCATGCAGCCAAAGTGGGCCAAGGGTTTGAGATGAGGCAGAATAGAAACAGTGAGAAGCCCTTATTTTCCACAGCTCTTTGGTGAAAAAAGTAAGAAGGGTGGGTGTTCTGCTCTCAACCTGCTTGGGAACAAAAATCATAATCCAAACTAAGAGCCTTCCCTTATCTACCACACTTTATTCTACAGCTATCTGCTTTAACCAAAATTAAAAAGAATGAGCTCTCTCAACTTCATCGTACTATTCAGTCCAGGGATTGAACTTGAACAGAATGCCACTGAATTAAGGAAGAAGACTGCAAGTCAAAGCTGTGTATGTGTTGTGGTTTCTATGGTGTGCAGAACAAAAATAAATAAATAGAAACTTGCTTTCGGTTTCTGACTATATTCTATACGGTGGCTATGCAAAGTGCGAAATCATTTCAGACACCTGGCTTAATGTTTCAGTGCATTTGGTGATGCAAAGAACCAAAATAACGTTGGCACAAAACTGGTAGAATGGAGACACCTTGATAACTGGTTTCTGGTTAATGCTCAGTAGGAACAAGCTGGCTTTGTCCCAGCTTCCTTCCAACAAGGAGATTATCCAAGGACACTGAGAATCATTACATATATATTTCAGTTTCACTGTCTTGTCTTTTCATAAACCCAATGCCTTGTTCTTCGATAAAACCGTTAATTATTAAGGGGCCACAGAACGCTTTGTTGAATTCACTTCTTTAGTTACGGTTGTACGGAAAGCAAGTGCTCATAATTTAGAACCCTGAATTGTCTAATTATGAAGAAGCATCAGGACACTGCTATAAATCAGACATTAGCAGTGTTGTTCTTGCCATGCTATTCATATTAGTACAGCTATTCAGAACTACACCGGTATTGTAAAATTTGTAATCAAATACAGGTGACTAGAATACTTACTTTTTCTAATGTTTCAATGCGCTGTTTTAAAAGCCTATTTTCTGTCTGTAATCTCTGAAAAGCAAGCAAAATTAACTGAGACCTAAATGCAGTGAGCAGAGAGGAAGAATCCAGTAACCTTCAAGGCCCACTGAAGTTACAAGATACAATACCACCTGGTAAACATTACATGGAAACATCCTAGATTTCTCCCCTAATTATTCCCGTATAAGAGTTTCAAAGCAGATGGGCAATTTAAATTAACTGAGAAGTCCCAACGATCACCTTATATGCATGGTGCCTCTACTTTAGGGTACTGATTCCACACACTTGTGGCGAAGTCATGCTTCTATGAATGTTGTTATATTGGAAGGTCATATGATCAATTATAAATTATACAAACTAATGCCCAGCATCACAAAGAGCTGAATCCTAACCACATTTCCTTGAAAGCAAGGCTGTGGATGCAGCCTGTTAATTCAAATCAGTAGAAGGGCTTCTGAAATTATCAGTGTTGCTAAATTGCTTGCTATCACAACGCGGATAGCTTTTTTTTTTTTTAATGAAATGTTGCTGGGATGCAACCTTTTGAGAAAAATAAGTTTAAGGTTTGACGGTCACTTTTGGTGACGCTGCTGGAAACAGCAGGGTGGAGTGTCAACCAGTCAGGAGAGAATAGAGTTTTAAAAGAGCAAAGCTGACATTTAAAACTGTGAGACAGTGCTTGGAAAGGACTCGGGATGGGTGGACCGGGATTTGCTAGGCAGGGCAACTCATTAGTATTTCCCTGAGGAGAAGGAAAAGATCCTAGAAGTGGGCTGGAAGAGTTCTTACTGGCGTAGTAGGACAAACAGCCATTCAAGGAGGACTCTGTTTAATTAGAAACAGTTCTAAAGTGGAAGTTTTAAGTAAAGTTCTCAGTTATTTCTGTAAAGCATTTCTGTCTAGAACAAAAGCGCTGTGCCTTATCAGGCTCACCATTAAGCTTTAACCCTCACTGAGTGTGTTTAAGTATAATTCCAGTTTTGCTTTCATCGGGACTGATCCTTACTTTGAGGGATAAATGGTCACGGGTTTTCTTTTCACATCATCAAGAGTCATTGCTGGTCGATATTAGCAAACCCTGCCATGTACAGAGAATCTCAGATCTCTCAAGCGTTACTCCCAGGGAGTGTCTAAGTTTTAAAGCACCCCAAACCCAGCCACATTCCCTCGCTCCCATCTTTACTTAGGGAGCCTGCCACATAAGGGTTTTATTTTCTTACATATTCCTCCACAACGCAATCATATCCCAGCCCACATATCTTTCACTGCAGCTTTGTTTTAAATGTACCTTTGAAAAGTGGAAAGTTACAGGTACCATATTAGCTTTCCATAATAAATGAGAATGCACTATGGAAAGTTAATATGGAACTTGCTTCCACAAAAGAAGACTTGTTATTTATTCATTACCTTTGTATCCTGCCTTTCTTCCAAGAACCTCAGGACAGCATATATATAGTCCCTGCTGCCCAGGTAAGGATTGGAAATATCCACATTAGTTTCAACACTCTCTCACAAAATTCCACTTACTTTAATTTCAACTTGTTCTTCCATTTCTTTTGTTTTTATGGTGGTATATTCTTTTTCTAACCTGAAGAAAAAATGTAAGACATTACAAACTTTTTTTTTAGTACTGTGTGCATGGGCTGAACAGAATAAGTAACGTGCAGATTGACTGTCGATATTGCTCGGCGGGACTCCCACCAAAGCTTTTGTTTTTCATTCACTAAACCTGATTTTCCTCTCCTTTACCCTGAAACTGTAAGTCCTTGAAAAAGGCACGATTCTTTGTAATTCTTTTCACCATGTCTATGGTCTTAGGTCTCATTGTACATGAGGTTAGGTCTAAACACACACAGTGATGCAGAAAAAGAAATCCACACAAAACATCACCATCGCACAAGTGCCTATTTTGCTGTAAGTTTACTTGTTGGAAAGCAATGCCTGTCAGCATGTGCCTGGCAAAATGAAAACTTGTGTAATTTTCACCCAACAAGGTAAACCCCTTCTTCCTATGTATATCCTTAAAAAGGTAAAGGCAAAGGACCCCTGACAGTTAAGTCCAGTCGCAGACGACTCTGGGGTTGCGGCGCTCATCTCACTTTACAGGCCGAGGGAGCCAGCGTTTGTCCGCAGACAGTTTTTCCAGGTCATGTGGCCAGCATGACTAAACCACTTCTGGCGAAACCAGAGCAGCACACGGAAACGCCGTTTACCTTCCCGCCAAAGCGGTACCTATTTATCTACTTGCATTTTTTGCGTGCTTTCGAACTGCTAGGTTGGCAGGAGCTGGGAACGAGCAACGGGAGCTCACCCCATCGCGGGGATTCAAACCGCCGACCTTCTAATGCAGGAATATGCAGCTGTCCCATATGGGGATTGAACCTGCAACCCTGGCATTATGAGCACCACGCTCCAACCAACTGAGCCATCCGCTTGTAGGAAAAGTGTTGCGTGAAATTGTCGATATATTAATTAAGTGCCCATGCTTCAGCAATTGATGCCTCATTTAGAACTCAACAGAAAACTCACACCAAGTCGTTCTGCTTTCAATGAGCAATTATAAATGCGAATTGTGAAGGCCATTTCAAAAGCCCATAGCTAAAGTGCAGTGTGATAAGATTGCTTTCTGAACAAAACCAAAAAAAGGGCCTTAGCAGGAGATCTTAAAAGAAAAGAAGTTAAGACGTTATATCCAATGGGATCCCTTTAGTTCCCCAAAGATTCTTTGATCCAGTGGAGACTTATATGAATTAAAGAGCTGAGAGGGGAAGCAGGGCACAGGCAAAAACAGAAGCTTCCACTTGGCTCAAAGGTTTCCATGAACGCAACAACAGGAATAGATACTATCCAAAAACAGATTTTAATTTTAATTTTATTTTTTGCCCATCAGGTCCTAAACAGTAGCTTTTGATACACAAATCTCCATTAAGCTCCATCAAGTGGCACGCTTGTCTGTTTTGCCTGAAGAGTTTCTGAAGCTCAATAACTAGTTTGCCATTTTGTGACTTTCAGTTGATCTGGATAAAGCTACTTTGCAAACAATGCTTTTGCGTATCTCCAATAGGCCAAGGTGGCTGATGTATTCCCACCCCCGGGTGTGATACACAGTACTCTAGTTAGTATCATTGGCAAAGAAACTGCTGAGAATCTTAAACGGAAGCATGTTAACAAGATTTTAAAGCAAATCAAAACTCAGGAACTGTTTTAGAGCATAGATGCTATTTGATGCAAAACGTACTACCTACTTTTTCATCTTTTTTGCATTGTATTTGACCTGGTAAGCTGCTTGGATTAATTTATCTGGCCCACCATCAAACTGACGCGGAACGACCTTCTGAAAGTGCTAAAAACAAAGCACACCATCACAGTAATTAATACCAACATTATATGCAAACATTCCAGCTATTTGATATGTCGATGTCACATTTAGCTTACTTGTAACATCCCTTCCATGTCGAGCTGCATCAGTTCTGCTTGATTCATTTGGAGGAGTGCTAAGCCGACCCGAAACACTATCTCCAAACCCTAGGAATAAGGTATGTGTTTTATTTCAGGTAAGCATTTCTGATATCTAATATAGATATATTTTCCCATTCTGCTAAGGTATATAAATATCGTTTTGTAAACGTACAATCCATCGACATAACGGGAATTGAACATAAGGAATGTTTAGGGAAGCTTTTAATGTTTGATTAATTATTGTATTTTAATATTTTGTTGGAAGCCGCCCAGAGTGGCTGGGGAAGCCCAGCCTGATGGGCGGGGTATAAATAATAAATTATTATTATTATTATTATTATTATTATTATTATTATTATTAAGCTGAATACTGAAAAAAATAATATTGACAGATTTCAGCGCCACACTTAAAACCAATGAGGCTCTGCTTAGATTGACAAAGAATGTCAAGTTTAACCGAAGCATAGAAGCCAACTGCTAGGGACCGAGGTCCCTTCCACCCACCCCCAATAAAATATTTATTCAAATGGTGTGTATGTGTTGTGTCATGTGATCAATTATGCAAGGGGGGGCTTACCTGGACCCCTGTAATATTTTATTCAAGTTGGCACCCCTGAACCCAACTAACAACCACAGTCTACATCAGAAATAGTTGCCTTGGGAGATACAGTGTTTTGATTGTGAAAACCGGCATTAGACAATAGCTTACCTCAGACATAAAGATATCAAATATTCTTGTTGCAATTGGTAATGGGAAAGATGTAAGAAAAATAGTTAAGAACCATGACGAGGCATACATAGAAGTATGAAAACTCTGAGCCTGAAAATGCACGTACAGCTCTGGCAGCTGCTCCTGAAAGAAAATTTACAGGTTTGTTTTTTTAGTTAAGACTTTCATAAATCATACAATACCGGTAAGTATCTATCTATCTATCTATCTATCTATCTATCTATCTATCTATCTATCTATCTATCGGACTACACTTTGAAATGGTGGTCTCCCTCTTTCAATAATATGATTTATATCGTCTGAAGGTCACACACTGATTAGACAGTTCTCATGTAATTTACCACAGACTGAATCGCTCTGTGTGAAATCATCCATACCCATCTAATGGTTATGAAGCACTGATGTTTTCTCCAACTGAGACTATTAAAATAGGGATAACAAGGAAATATGAACAATATACTGGAGACAAAGCTGTTCAACTTTCTTAGTTCAGCAGGGTTTCTAGACTGAAGCGCTGCTCTCTACTTCCTGTACTCTGGCCATTTCTCTGCACATGATTTCCTTTTGGAAGTGCTTTTAATTTATGGCCTCCCACCTCTCTTCCACCCAGTTCTCCTAACCCACTGCTGAGAAAGTGGGGAAATAGCTGCAACTTTAAAAACAAAAAGAAATGAACTACAAAACATGCAACCGGTAAAAGATCTCATATATATATATACCTGTATCATGTATTCAAACTGATACATACAAAGGCCGAGCTCAGCCATACTTGGCTTGAAGAGTTCTCGTAGTCGATAATCTTGCATTAATTTAACAAACACGCAAAACGCTTCCTCCTCGGGCATCTGTTTCGAAGGAGAACCAAGTCAGGAGCTCATTACTCATTGTCATAGTGACCCTAAAAAAGCCCAATAAGTTTCCAATACCACGTGGCTACAGGAATCATACAGGTATACATCTGGGGTGGTGTGGAGAAATTGTGCTTCCTAGCCCTTCACAACCAATTTTCATCTGTAGCTTTTTTTTTATTGCAGTATCTGAACAAGTGAAAAATAACTGTTTCTCAAGCACTTGTGGCTTGGTAGTCTCATTGTGGCAGCTGTGGTTACATGGAAAAAGCATTGCAGATACTCCCTACGTTACAAGCTCATACCCAGGTTTGGAAGCACTGGCCATATTCGGATTATCCCATTTTCAGATTAATGAGCATGCACAAGATTTCGGCTCCTGCACACAGCTGCTTCACCTGCTTCTCCATGGGAGGGAACAAGTCAGGATGCTGCAGCTAACCATAGTTCATCATTGCACTTAAACTAGGACACTATGGCGCTGTGGGTTAAACCACAGAGCCTAGGGCTTGCCGGTCAGAAGGTTGGCGGTTCGAATCCCCGCGACGGGGTGAGCTCCCGTTGCTTGGTCCCTGCTCCTGCCAACCTAGCAGCTCGAAAGCACGTCAAAGTGCAAGTAGATAAATAGGTACAACTCCGGCGGGAAGGTAAACGGCGTTTCCGTGCGCTGCTCTGGTTCGCCAGAAGCGACTTAGTCATGCAGGCCACATGTACGCTGTACGCTGGCTCCCTCGGCCAATAAAGCAAGATGAGCGCCGCAACCCCAGAGTTGTCCGCGACTGGACCTAATGGTCAGGGGTCCCTTTACCTTTACCTATGGCCAATGGCCTCCAAACAGGCAGAATAGGATGCCAGGGGGGCTTGAAGTTGGCTTCCAAACTAGCTAGGATGTGGAAATCATTAGCTGCTAGTTCAGATGTAAAGGCAAGCGATAGTTAAGCTTCCTGGCTTGTTCTGCGTCTTGTGTGAAGGGAAGAATGAATCATTTGCACAAATGAAGATCAGGCATAGCTTGGCTTATTAAACTGAGATCTGTTTCTTTGAATGTTGTCATTGCCTTCAAACACTTGCAACCTCTGGCCAATATTAAACATTGCAGTAGGGTTTTTAAAAATTAAATAATAATAATAAGAGCCAGGAGAGTTAGTGGGTTAATTAAGCCATGCTGGGGAATCTCAAGCTTCCCCAGGAATTTTTATCCTGTAGAACAGGTTTTCTATTACTATATTCTATAACATCTCTGCAGAATGAACGTCATTGTGCCTGGGGGAAAGCTACTTGTGGCCAAACATTTCTCTTTTAACAAGCAGGGAACAAATACACATGAGCGCGCTATTTACATTCTAGGGGCTAGCCTCCAGAAGAGCAACAAGACTCACATTAAGCCCGGGCTTAGAATTTACTGAACTGTTATATAAAACAATGTGCGTTCAAAGTCTGTAGTAAAGACCAGTTAAGATACCGCACAAGAAGAGCCCCGGTTCATGGGGCCTGTGTTACGCTTTATCATCATCCCGTACCGCTTTGGACAAAGCAAAATTTCAAAGTAATACATAGTTTCGCGAAACAGGGTGGTTTACTTACCTGCATGAGAAGCAATCCAACAATAAAAGCACTTCCTTGGCAGTAGCCAACCTCGCGGTCCACTAATGAATAAGCCTAGAAAATGTTTTTAAAAAACTGATAAGACCCCACGCAGCAGAAATCACAGCACATCTGCTTCCAAAACCCATCCTATTTATATACCACCTTTTCTTCCAAGGAGCTCAAGGTGGGGTACGTACATGGTTTTCCTGCTCCCCCATTTCATCCTCACAACAACCCTGTGAGGTAGGTTAGACAGAGTTGGTGATTGACTCCAAGCTCACCCAGTGAGCTTCATGGCTGAGCGGGGGAATTCGAACCCTGCTCTCCCAGGTCCTAGTGCAGCACTCTACAAATATTACCCCACTCTGGTTTACACTACAAGCCAAACCTCTTCCAGTATCCAAAGGTCACAAAATTCTGCTCCTTGAGGATGCCAGCTACCTATTACCTTTTAAGCATGCTTTTAGCTCTTATTGTTGCAGAAGCGTGTGGGGACTGCCTGCTAACATTTCAAAACTCAAAGAAGTCGCTGGATAAGGTTTTCCATTTCTGCCCCTGCCTTGAGCAGTAAATGCAGAAGTAACCAAAAGAAATGGTTCGAATTTGATCAATGTGCACAGGGCTGTATGCAATAGTGTTCATGCACAAGAAGAATGGCTGTCCAGACATGCAAAGGAAATTCCCCTTCCTCTCCTCCCGCTGCAGCCCGCCACGTGCCTCTTAAAATCTGCTCCAAAGGGTTGAGAGACCCTCCAGAGCCAATTCAGGGAAAGAGGAGAAGTCATTTTGGCACCCTTTAATTCATACAGGTTGCAGACTTCAGGTTTCCTGGGCACATCGTCGTCATCACTGTCAATATTATCATTATTATTTAACACAAGAAACACGAAGTGCACAGAGGTTCTGCTGATATCGGATTAAGTTTACATTCTACTGAAACCGAGAGGTTGTATGCATGCTAGCCTGAGAGGATCCTGGCTACAGGCTGAGATGCTAGGATGCCACAAACGCATGGCAAGAGGAAGAGGCAATCAATTACGCGGAGGTGCTATAATGGAAGCAGATTTGAATGTCAGAGGAAAAGTACAGTACCCCAAGGTCAAATGACCACTCATAGAAAGTGGGGGGGGGCGAGTGAAGGAACAGAGGGCTTCAGGAAGGAAGACTGGAGGCAGCAACAGGTCAAGATATGAGGAATTGTGGGGGACGGGAAGGTGAGCAACAGATGTACCTGGAAATTTGCCTGATGGGCTTTTTTCTCAACCTTTGTACTAGAAGGGCTGGTATGAGGACACGAGCACAGATGGGACTGTGAGCAGATTGTGAGAAGGAGCTTAGAGGCAAGAAAGGTTTGCAATTTTACTCCTCTGCTACCCACAACGTGCTAAGTGAAAAACCAGCAATCCTAACTGGTAGGCGGTCAACATTTGCACGTGTGCTACTGGTTGAAAGTGGGGCAGAAGGCTGGATAAAATAAAATAAAAATAAATAAACCTTTATTGTCACTACACCACCTGTGTGCAGTGAAAGTAAACGAGCCCCCCCCCCCCCTTACACTCAGTCTTGTTCACACTCTTTGTGCTTGTCGGACAAGACTGAGTGTATGTGGGGGGGGGGTCGTTTAATTTCACTGCACACAGATGGTGTAGTGACAATAAAGGGATGAACTTATCCTTGAAATCACTAAGGCTTCCCTCTATCCTGTACAAGAACTCCCACGATAGCTGTTAAATACATGTCCAAAACAGAGCTGAGATCTTTCTTTCTAAGGTTTCTGATTTGAGAGACGTGAGTGTCGGTCTCCTGGTTATCCCAGTCCTTCCAGCTGTATATTTGCATATTTTATATCCCTTGGCATTCAAAAAGGAAAGTGTGCCGATTACGTATGCCACCTCTGATGTGCTGCGCAATGCACAAATAGCGAGCTGCACCACGCTTCCAATCAAAAGGAAACAGCAATCAGCAGGAAATGTTTCGAGTGCATTCGTATGAAAAAGTCAACTGACAGTTCAACATGAGCTCATTCTCTTGGCTGGCTTAATGTCTACAACAGATGTGCCTAACTTGCAACAACAGGGTAATTCTTCCCCTCGCTGTCAGGAAGTCTAATTGCAACTGATGAGCCCAAGTCATTCCCCGAGGGTCAGTCCACGTGCTACATTCCGATATTTCTCTCATGGAAGTCTTACTCGCATGAGCCATACGATATCCCAATCTAGCAGCAGTTAATGTCTTTGAAAGATGAAAAATACAGATGGAAGAAAATGGGACAGTCAGGATCTACGATATACTGGTTTATACGCTACGCTGCTCGAGAACCAAAAAGTTACGGACGTTTCCTTTGTTTTAAAACAAAAAACTTTTAACGGTGCCCTGCACCAAAAGTCCTCCCCTAAATCACTATGATTGGTACACCATAGGAAAGTAATTCGCTGCAACTGAAAGCTAGCCTTATCCATCAAAAAGATCTATCTCCCTTTCTCCCTTCAAAGATCTGGGACTTTTACCAGTCAACTTGTTTTCATTGCTTAGGGTGGCGCATTTTTCCGTAGAGTCAAACCACAGAGATACCCAGTAGAAGCCTGGGGAGTCCCTCATCTGTCGTGAGACACCTTGTTAGTGATGGGATCAGACTCAGAAATGCAAAAACCTTCTGCCAAATACCCCATTTTGCCTTCTACTTTAGGGTACACATACAGCCGATGAACACTCATAAATTTAAATTCATGTGTATGTATGTACACAAGCAAAAAAAGAGTGAGTCTTACGCTAGGTTGTACCAAGGGACCAGGGTGGATAAAAATCAATCGTTTGTTTTTTAAATCGGAATTCTTTTAAAATTTAAATAAGACTTTTTTTATTTAAATTGGATTTTTAAAATAAAATGCTTTTGGAGGAAAAATCTTTCTAAATATAGTCTTTTATTTAAGTTACATTGTAGTCCAAAGGCTATTCATCAGGAAATAAGGATTTGTTTTAAGTTTATCAAGTGTGGCTAAAACTCAGTCTAAGTTTTTTTAAAAAAAAATGTTTAACCACATCAGTTAACAAACATGGATACATATGCTATCATGTTATTGTTTTAGTTAAATAAATTGTTTAAAATGTTATTAATTGTTTTTCTCCTTCCAATAAAGTACAGCAGAAAAGCTGTCCAAATATAAACAGTTAACTTATTAAACCTCACAATAATTTCATAATTATCTGTCTATGTATTTCTAATAGTATAACCAAATCAGTCATTTTTATATAACTGTAAAAACTACTCTGAAAATTTATTATTCCAAAAATGAAACCTTCATCTGGTTGTAAATATTAAGATTATGCCAGCAAGAATGAGTTTTTCTGAAAAAAATAATAATGATTTAAATCATGTCTTACTAACTAGTGATTTAAATCGTGATTTAAATCAAATTGATTTAAATCAAATCCACCCAGCAAGGGACCATCTAATTTAGCACTCTGCCTCCCTTATTAGCCAACTGGATGCACCTGGATGGAGACAGATGGAGCAAGGGTGCAGCCATTGGGGGGGGGCAGCACCCCCCCCATCAAGTAAATCAATTAAAAAAACTTAACTAACTAAGGTTCTCCTTCCCCACCCCTAACATAAAGCTTGCACCCCTGGCAACATAAATCCCGGCTACACTCCTGAGATGGAGACAGATTTCCTTGCAACTCAACTCAGAAATACAGTGTTATGAATGGGGGGGGGGTAGGATAGGCTATATGTAGGGACCCTTCTAACCCCTGGATTCAGCAAGTGTTGAAATATACATCAGGCTTGCTTCCTGATGAGGTGATCTGTCTGGGTGATGGGCCGTTCAGGGGAAGTGGAACTGTGTGAGATGGCTAGGTCAGAGGTCAGCAACCTTTTTCAACCATGGGCTGGTCCACCGTCCCTCAGAGCATGTGGTGGGCCCGACTATATTTTTTAAAAAATATATGAACAAAATTCCTATGCCCCATAAATAACCCAGAGATGCATTTTAAATAAAAGGACACATTCTACTCATGTAAAAACACGCTGATTCCCGGATAGCCCGCGGGCCGGATTGAGAAGGCGAATGGGCCGCATCCGGCCCACAGGCCTTAGGTTGCCTACCCCTGGGCTAGGTGGTAGTTAGAAAAACACCAATGCTGGGGGAGAGAAAGACAGGGCAATGTTTGATTTCTGTTTGAATCCAAGGCTTGGAACCCCTGGAATCGTGCACCGCTTTGGAGATTGGGGTGCCGTGCAACAATATGCTCAGCATATAGAGACATAGCTTGGGTGTCATGGCTCAAGTTTAGTGTCAGAGTGAACATTTCATATTTATACACTGCTTAATCCACAAAAGATTCTAAGATTTATGATTTACGTTTAAAAAACCATTAAAATATGATAAAACACAACGGACTTACATTTTTATCAAAACATAAATAAAACGGCAGTTTTAAAGCAAAATATAAATAAAACGGCAGTTTTTAAGCAAATATTTGCTTAAAACAATTACTTTTCTGTTAAGAAATATGAGCTGCAGACTTACCTTCATAACATTAAATAAAACCTCCTGCCCAAGGCTGTCTTTTTCTTTAAAAAAGTCATGCTCGGGGTATGTCCTAGCAATGTCCCTTCTTATAAGCTTTTCAGAAGGTGAAGTCATTTTCAAGAGTTCCGAATATTGATCCTTAATTGGCATATTTTGAGCTGTGCATAAAAGCTGCCAAACTATTGCTCGGAAATGATGGGGTATCCCTTTTCGAACAAGTTCCTAGAGCGTAAAAAATAAATTGATGAGCGTTTACTTATTAACTGCTCTACTTGCAATAATCTCAAAGCGTGCAGTTTACCAAAATCTTCATATTCATGCGCACATGTTCTCATTATTTTTTAAGAAGGATGTTGTCAGGTTCTCTTATCGGTTGTTCAATAGAAGTGCCAAGCCATTTGTCTTTTAGTCTTTTTATTCAGTGCCAAACTATTTACAGTGCAGAGCTCAGTCTTATCATAACTGCTCAGTCAGAAGCAGAATCCGGAAGTGCCTCCCTCCTGTTTTGGTGCCAACACCAAAGCCTCGGCATCCTGAATTGCCGCCTCCTCCTCCTACGTGATATCTGCACCGGAACTGACGTTTCCACCTCCGAGTGAGTCTGCTGGGTGGTGCCAGGCTTCTCACTAACTCCCTGGACTTCCTGGACACCTGGCACTCCCTGGCTCCCAGCCACTAACTGCTTCTCCCCCAAGACTGGACTGCTAGATTCACTCGAAGATGAATCTGTTGTTAACACAGGCTGCGGCTCTCTATAAACACTCAGAGCTGGACTGGCAGGGGCTGGCACATCCCTGACAGATGTGATACCAGAAAGGGGGGGGGAGGCAAAAAGGGGTAATATTGAACATGTAATTGAACACAATTACGTTTTACTGTCTATCACAGTCTACGATGCCAGGCATTACATTCTGAACCGCCAGATTTTAGAGAGTGATATTTCTAAATGCAGACACTGCCAATGACTAATGATTTTGATCACTGCCAATCAACAAACCTTAATTTGCTTCTCTTTCTTTTTGCGCACATCTTCCCAATCATTCACAATTCTTCCCCAAAGGATCCAGGAATCTTCCTCGAGGTGGCTGAGGTTGCTAGAAGCTGATGAACTAGAAACAAGTGAGGATCCGCTGTTTCTTCTTGACCCATCTACGGAGCGCAGCGATTTGCTGTCGGTCTCCAACAATCTGCGGTACACACAAAACGCTTTGAATCTTCTGGACGTATTGAAAAGAACAGGCCAGATTTTGCGTTTGAAATTGACAGCTCCCCCATGAACTAAACTTAAGCACGCTTGTTTGCACGACCTCCTTCATTACCCTTTGAGACTAAGCAAAGTAGCAACCGAACCAAGTTAAAATATTTTAGCACTGGAATAAGAACCTTGTTCTTTGAAATGTTTTTTCCCCCTGTAAGAGAGTATTTAATGAAGCTCACGAGTCAAAAGGTAAATTATTAAGGGGAGAAATGGAACATACAGGTGGGGTTGGGTGGGTGTCACAGCCAGACTCCAAAAATGGAAAGGGAGCATTTGCCAGGAAGAATCAGCAGGTATTGAAAAGGTCAAGTATGTCCCCTGCTCCTGATCTGACCATGTCTCCCCATCCCTATATTTGCAGTACAGTGGTACCTCGAGTTAAGTACTTAATTCGTTTTGGAGGTCCGTTCTTAACCTGAAACTGTTTTTAACCTGAGACACCACTTTAGCTAATGGGGCCTCCCGCTGCCGCCGCGCGATTTCTGTTCTCATCCTGAAGCAAAGTTCTTAACCCGAGGTAATATTTCTGGGTTAGCAGAGTCTGTAACCTGAAGCGTATGTAACCTGAAGCGTATGTAACCTGAAGCGTATGTAACCCGAGGTACCACTGTAACAGCGTACACACATTTAGGGAAAATATGTTTGCTGGCAATTCCATTCTAGATGTGTGAACAAGTCATAGCTAATTATTAAGCCCAACTTATTAGTAAAATAAGTGAGGCTGAAACCATGAACATACTAAATAGTGACTAAGTCTCATTTAACAAATGAGTAAGTCCCGTTGATTGGACTGAACTGATGCTATCGTCATCATTATCATCTGCCAATAACTGGGGGAAAGTTCACTTTCCACTCCTCTTATGGTCAGAAGCCCTGTCAGCAGTTATATATTGCTTACAATTTTGCTGTTCACTTGGATGTGTTCTACTTTGGGACATTTGATTTATCAATGACAGAATCAAATTCCAAACTGTTTTCTCATTTGCGGTTTGCTCTGCTGAGATGCCCAAGTTAGTATTGTAACCCCCCCCCCATGCACCCAATTTCCCTGCTCCATTCACAACCTCCTTTCTAAATATATTGAGCAAATGAGTTGAGATTACTAAACTTACCCTGCACTTTTCCTTTAAGGCAGCCTTTGCCAAGCTGGCGCTCTCCAGATGTTTTGGACTACAATTCCCATCATCCCTGGCCAGTCATGCTAGCTAGAGCTAATGGGAGTTGTAGTCCAAAACATCTGGAGAACACCAAGTTGGCATAGGCTGCCTTAAAGGAATAGTTGTTTGCTCATTAACTTTATAGAAATACTTTAAACAAGCATGTGCAACACTTGTTATAAAAGCAAACACCCAAATGCTTCTATATTTCCAGTTGTTAGCTTAATGAAAATTGCCAGTTAACAAAGAGAACGACAAATTCTCATAAATTGTCGAGGGAATGAGCCACCTACGATAGAACTAGACCACTTTATGGCTTAACATTAATCCAGGGAATATAGAATTAATGTTCTGCTCCATTTTTACTTCCTTAGCATTTAAGATTATCATAAGTTTATGAATCAGCTGTAACAGTAGATTTTCTGTCACTGTTTATGTTTAAAGCAACCTTGCACTCAGTTAAAACAGCAATTATATTTACCTGAACAGGCAAGACATGAGGATTATCTGTAACTAAAAATTAGGGTAGGGCACAGGACTGTCAAAGGCAGTTGAGTAGAAGGGGAAAGCAGAGAGAAAAGGAAGAACGAGGCCCAAATTCAAGATTTGGAACGGTAACTCTTACCATCAGTGTGCAAGTGATGGACTACTTTTCGAATATTAAGACATGGCTCATGAAATTTAATAATTTCTTACCCGACTTGGTCTACAAGGCAAAACTGCTATGTTCCTGACATTTGCAAAACACAAAGAAAACCTTTCCCTTACAAGCAGTGCAGTAAACAAGTCCAAACTCCAGATAAGCATAGAAAATACGGTTGCCTACTCTTGAAGAATGAAACAAATACTTCACCAAAGCAAGTCATAATTTTGCAAACCGGACTGCGGCAAACGTTTGCATTTTGAAGTATTTATCCTAATTCCCTGGTGTAATCCTTACCTTGATAAGTCCATGGCTCCTTTTTAATTCAGAATTTGCAGTTTATGATAATGTAAGCAGTCAGTAGAAAAGAAACCACTTCATTTCCATCAATCATTTACGTTCCTCAAACAGATTCCTGATTGGTTAAGAACGAACCATTCCAATTTATATTGGAGGGGAACTTAACCCCGTGTAACTTAAAAAAATAAAGAAACTGAGTACTTGTCCAGAGGAAGGTTCCCTACTTCCTTTTTTTCACACTTCCGTTTTTTGTCAAATCTTTTGCACATGGCTCAGGTCAAAGTTTGTTTTCCACGGTGACGGAATGTGTAATCTGAATCCTGCAGAGCTCCGAAGAACTGTTAGGTTCATACATTTAGTGAGTGAAAGCAGGCAATTCCTCAGGTTTCTAAGCAAGTTTTCAATAAGGCTTTCCAAACACTGGTATTCCGCTTTGATCTCTTAGGATTAAATCTACAGGAATTTCCCATTTTAAGGGCACACACATACCAGCACCTGAAAATAGTTAGTTCCGTTTTCTGAAGAATATAAGCGGTACCCAAACATTGAAAGAGAGCAAACGTGAAACAGAGAATGGATGGACTAGGAGAGATCTGTGATAAAATGAAATGACACAAAAGGCACTCTAAAAGAAAAAGAGGACACAACAACAACAACAACAACAACAACAACAACAACAACAACAACCTACTGAAGTGTATAAAATTAGAAAGATGGGAACATGGCTGTATCCTCGCTGGCATTCATGACTTGTTTTTAGGAGGACAGATAACTACTGTTCTATTTGAGTGCTACAGGGAGAGAGGATTTAGAAGAAAATATATTCATCTTATTTGCCTAACACAGGACAGTCTCTTGGAAACTCACAATCAAGTTAAGAAACAAACAAAAAATTGTTAAAAGCGGCCATCAAAAGGTATCAAATCAATACACGAAACATAAAACACCAGCTTCTTAAACAAAACAAAAAATCGCCAAACTAGAGGACACCAACATACAGCCTTAGCACAGCAGGACCATACTCCATCAAGAAAAATAATAATTTAATATTTAAAATACTTGGGCAATGACATGGAAGGGATAGCTTTGACGGTGGTGATCAGGGACAGCTGATATACAATGGGTACCTGTAACACTCCTGTAGTTGCACTGTTTATAGCAATCAACCACAACTACATAGCTTGCTTTGAATTGTGAATGTTCCTCCTGCCAGCCCCTGTGGGTGACGCATGTGTCACAAACCAACCATAGTCTACCTTGTCTTGTTGCATGGCCCCAGATCGTGGTTTGCTTTATCTGCTTCAAACAAACTACACATGGAAAACTAGAAAGACAAGCCAAGGTTTGTTCTTGGCTTATTTTTTTTGTTTAGCACTCAGAGTTGGTCTGAAGTATGATCTGGGTTCACAAGACAAGGGAAACTATTTGTGTTGCACGTAACATGGGGAGGGGGTGGGCTGTGGGGAAGGCACAGTCACAAATTAAGCCATGGTTTGGCTTACCGTGTGGACAAGGCCGAGGAAGAACACAAAACGCCAAAGCACAGGGACCTTGATGAAGAGACATTGCTCAAGTCAATTGTATTTAGAACTAATGTACTTTTAGGACCGTAATGTGATCTTTTTTGCATTCAAGCCTATCGAGAAATGCATACAACAACAACAACAACAACAACACAATTGTACTGCAGTCTTACATACAATATTTGGGTGAGGTTGTGGAGTCACAACCCTTTATTGTGACAAAAACTATGGTCCGTCTGGTCAGGGAGGAATATGAAACTGAACCGGAATGCAAGGTATGTAAGTCTTGATTAAGAAAGAATTCCCAGCGTTTTTCCGAAAAACCAGACGGAAACTTGGGAGATTTAAAGGAAATTATATGTTCCACATCTTTGAACACAACTAGCTTAGCTTTCCAAGAAAGCACAGGATCGTGCTGTTGTTGTTGTTTTAAAACCAAGCCACCCACCTGCACAATTCAACATGCTGCAGGCTGCCCAGACTCACTCACCTGGCAGCAGACGCATATGACAGAATGGCTACACCCCAGGCTACTGGATACCTTCCAAGCTGAGCTTATCGCCTTGCCAGGTAATTATACGGCTCGCGACCAATGGCCAGACAAATAAGCTGGAAAACATGCCCCGCCACAGGAACCGATTTCAGAACCTGAGCACCACCGGGAAAGCTAAACTGCCACTCACCTGTTTTGCTCTTCTAATTTGGCCAATAGGTCTAAGTCATCGGGACTCAATTCCGCGGGGGACAACGGAGACAACGCTGGCGTCGAGAGCGTGGTAGAGGAGGATGCCGTGTGTAATGAAGCAGATGGACTTGCCACCTGGCTGGCCATTTGACTGACAGTGTTCTTCACCCATGAGAGAGTAGAACTCAGCTTCCCTGTAACCTTGTCTGTCGCCACCTGAGGAGGAAAGCATACAAGGAGGCATTTAACAGCTCCCTGGTCAGGAATGGCAAGCACAGTCATAGGTGTTTAGTTGGATCTCTCCAGTGGTTTCAACCCCCACCCCCTGCAATCTTTGTTTTTTCTCCTTCCCTTTCCATGCAACTGTAATTTGTTAAGCCACATAGAATCATCTCAGGTATCTACTAATGATCACTGGTGCTTTTATTTAATGAGAAGAAAGAACTGATAGAAAAGCAAGCATTTGCAAGTTCTGAAAAAGCGACATCTAAAGGTTGCAGGTAAAGGTAAAGGGACCCCTGACCATTAGGTCCAGTCGCGGACGACTCTGGGGTTGCGGCGCTCATCTTGCTCTATAGGCCGAGGGAGCAGGCATACAGCTTCTGGGTCATGTGGCCAGCATGACTAAGCCACTTCTGGTGAACCAGAGCAGCACACGGAAACGCCGTTTACCGCTGGAGCAGTACCTATTTATCTACTTGCACTTTGACATGCTTTCGAACTACTAGGTTGGCAGGAGCAGGGACTGAGCAACGGGAACTCACCCCGTCGAGGGGATTCGAACCGCCGACCTTCTGATCAACTTCCGCAAAAATGTCTAGTCCCACAGCCAAATTTTACTAGCTGGCCTGCTCACAGATATCTTACCAGTCGTTTGCGTATTAACAAAGAAGAGAACCAGTGTGATGGATTTTATTATTATTATTTTTTTAGGAAATCAAAGTTGTTGAGCTCTTAGGAAATCATGGGTAAAAATACCCCATAAATAGGCCATTGCAGGGGGCAGGCTTCTGCTGGGGGGCCCCCCAGAACCTCAGATAAGTGATTACTTTCAATGCTTTTCAATAATATTTGTGGATCTAAGGGAGCAGCTGCCCCCCCCAGCCCTCCCTTGGCTACACCCATGACCAGTGCTATTTCACATTTACAATAAAAACAAAGGAGTTTTGTGGCACCTGAAAGACTAACATTTTTTAATGGCATGAGCTTCTGCGAACTCAAACCTACTTCTTTGGATGCGTGAAGTGAAATCTTAGCTGGCAGGTATATGAAGAAAAAAGAATCAAGGTGGGAAATGGATGGCAAAAAATTACAGCAGGTGATAATTAAGAGAGTTAAATGTATGTTAAAGACCTTTTACAGTAGCAGGTGGGTGATAATTTTTTCTCAGCATTGCTGAGATGATGAGCAGTGAGATAGCCAGGTTTGCTTCAGGATTAACCATGAAATCGTTCTTGGTTAAAACAAAACGAGATTTCAGGGAGCTCCAAAAAAAGTGAATGATCACTAAAATGGCAAGCACAATTCAATGTACAGTAAAGTGATTCACACTGGGTCTTTTTTGTTGTTGCCAACTTCACATATAAACTAATGGGGTCTGTACTGACCAGGAGCAAGACCCTTGAGGATATAGTCTTAGTTTGCCTACCCATGATATCCAGGGGTGGCCAACTCCCAAGAGACTGCGATCTACTCACAGAGTTAAAAACTGACAGTGATCTACCCCCTTTTCGGGGGTTCAGGTCAAAGTTGTTGAGCTTTTTCAGGGAGGAGGTAAAATGTTGAGCTTTTTTTAGGGGAGCCACAGTTGTTCAGCTTCTTTGGGGGGAGCCAATGATCTACCAGTGATCTACCACAGACGTCCAGTGATCTACCGGTAGATCACGATCTACCTGTTGGACATGCCTGATATAGACCTTTGACCCGAGTCAACAGGGCTCCCCTTATCAAGGATGCTGGATTTTTTGTTTTGCTTTGCTACAGGGTGAGCTGTACTCATCCTGCTCCCCGTTAGCTCCTGCAGGCCTCTGGTGCCAATGTTTGTCTCTGATTCACCTCCATAAATTTGAATACATAGAACAATGCCAACCAGGAAACGACTATCTCATTTGCCAGCCAGCCGTATTTACATGCAAGAGGTTACTTCTTGCTGGTGATACTTCACAAGCCAAGACATTTGTTTTCTTTGGCACAATGGAAGCAACCAAGAGCAAGGCAGAAATTGCTCTGTGCCAAGAAAAGAGAAAAACTTTCACTCCGAGAAAGTGCTTCTACATTAGTGGAACCCAAAAACACCAGATTATTTTTTTTAATAGCCACTGACTGAACTTGAAAGGAGAAGTAAAAACTGCAGAAGTAAATATGCATAATTTTAATGTGCTAAAAAACCCCACAAAGCCTCCAAGAACAGCAAACGTTCCCTCTTCTTTTAAAGAAATGACAGGTATTTATTCCCCCACAGAGCAAGTTTCCAGAGAACTTGAAAATGTTGTTTGGTCTGAGCTCAGGGGTTTTCTAGTCCGCATGACTTGTTGTTGAAGCTTTAATTTGAAATACTTCTGCAGAACTGCAAAATACGGTCACTATGTACCTGTAAATGCCAGCACAGGTTAGCATTTTTGTTTCTCAGGTAACACAATCGTCATGTTTAGCAAAAGCAAGAAAGGGAAGTGTCAAGGTAGGCTTGGCCTTTCCAGTCTGTCTCATACAAGTGCTGGGCACAAATATATCCAGGTTTCACACAGCAACCTACTGAAAATGCTCTTCAGAGACTTCACGTACAGGCTCATTTAAGGGCCAAATCAGACAAGTTGAGGCAGCCTTGTTGTTTATTCACATGTCTTCTCTGAACCCACATTATACAGAGGGGTTTTGTTTTTTTACAACTAAAAGGGCACATGGAGAAGGAAAGTTGTACTTTCCCCTGCCTGTTGCCTCAAGCACTTTTCTGCCCAGATTTGCTCACTCCAGGTTTTGGAGTCAGCTGAAAAGAGGTTGCCCTTAGTAACAAATATTTAGTTTTCCTCACAAACATACAGGGTGGATAAAAATCAATGATTTTTTAAAAAAAATAAAAAAAATCGGATTTTTTTTATTTAAATCGGATTTTTTTGATTTAAATCAGATTTTTTTGATTTAAATTGGATTTTTAAAATAAAATGCTTTTGGAGGAAAAATCTTTCTAAATATAGTCTTCTATTTAAGTTACATTGTAGTCCAAAGGCTATTCATCAGGAAATAAGGATTTGTTTTAAGTTTATCAAGTGTGCTAAAACTCAGTCTAAGTTTTTTTTAAAATGTTTAACCACATCAGTTAACAAACATGGATACATATGCTATCATGTTATTGTTTTAGTTAAATAAATTGTTTAAATGGTTATTAAGGAAATGATTATTTTTCTCCTTCCAATAAAGTACAGCAGAAAAGTTGTCCAAATATAAACAGTTAACTTATTAAACCTCACCATAATTTCATAATTATCTGTCTATGGATTTCTAGTAGTATAACCAAATCAGTAATTTTTGATATAACTGTAAAAACTACTCTGAAAATTTATTATTCCAAAAATGAAACCTTCATATGGTTGTAAATATTAAGATTATACCAGCAAGAATGAGTCTTTCTGTAAAAAAATATTTAAATCAAGTCTTACTGACTAGTGATTTAAATCAAGCCTTACTGACTAGTGATTTAAATCGTGATTTAAATCGTGATTTAAATCAATTTGATTTAAATCAAATCCACCTTGCAAACATACCCCTATTATTGTAAAATTTAATCTACTTGTACAGATGTACAGTACCGAATACTCTGTGTGTTTGTACATATACCGGTATGTAAACGTGATTTTTACTCCTGTTAGTACATGTTACAGAATACAATGCTTAATGGACAGCTTTAAAGGAAAATGATGTACATTATGCATTTGGGTGAAAAATGTTCAGATTCCTGCATTGCAGGGGGTTGGACTAGATGACCCTTGGGACCCCTTCCATCTCTACAAGCCTATGAACTCAATGAATTAATAATGAACTAGAGTCCATTGATTCAACAGGTCTACTCAGGGTATTAGTAAGCGTGTCAGTACACACTGTGCTCCTTCTGGGGTGGTTAGTCCCACGCCCCAGGAATGACTTCGACTGGCTGGCTAAACCAGGTGGGGGTAGCCAATGGGTCTCAAACCCTTGGTGAGTTAGGGACTTCCCCTGCATGCGAAGATAGGGTCCGGCAGATTGAGCGGGCGAGACAAGTAGTGAGTCCAGTGGTCAAGAAGGTGGTTTCTGCATATGCTGTAGGGGGAAGTGAGGGGCATGTGGGGCTCATCAAGCTGGGAAAGTAGTCGATCTCAGAGAAGGAAAACTCTGGTCCTAAACCTCTGCTGCCTTGCGTGACATCTTCGGGAGAAGAAAAGGCGAAGAAGAAGAAGAAGAAGAAGAAGAAGAAGAAGAAGAGTTTGGATTTGATATCCCGCTTTATCACTACCCGAAGGAGTCTCAAAGCGGCTACCATTCTCCTTTCCCTTCCTCCCCCACAACAAGCACTCTGTGAGGTGAGTGGGGCTGAGAGACTTCAGAGAAGTGTGACTAGCCCAAGGTCACCCAGCAGCTGCATGTGGAGGAGCGGAGACGCTGGTTAACCACAGGGGCGTTTCTAGCCCCTTGGCTGCCCGGGGCGGGAAGCCAAGAGGCACCCCCGGGGGTGGGGCGTCGCGGCGTGTGCGTGCGTCATGACGTCATGACGCACGCGCACAGCGTGATGCCCCGCCCCCGGGGGTGCCGGGCGCCGGCTTCAGGAGTCTCTCAAAGCCGCTGCCCGGCACCCCTTAGTGCGGCGGCTGCTTGTGCCGGCGCACGAAGGGGTGCCGGGCAGGCAGCGGCTTCGGGAGTCTCTGCAGCCTGCAGAGACTCCCAAAGCCGCCGCCCGGGCTCCCTCGGCGGAGCGCAAGTCGGGGCAGGGAGAGGGGCGGGCCAGTGAGGAGGGGTGTCACCCTCCTCGCTGGCCCGCCCCTCTCCATTCCCCGGCTCCGCAAGCCAGCCAGCGGCGGAAAAAGCTGCTGGGGGGGGGGCTATTTTCGGTGCTGCCGGGGCAGAGCCGCCGCGGCGGCCAACGAGGGGGGGTGACACTGCTCCTCGCTGGCTGCCCCTGCGGCTCCACCCCGGCAGTGCCGAAAATAGCCTTTAAAAACAAACACTGTTTTTTTTAAAAGCCCAGTGCCAACCAAAGTGTCACCCCCAGCAGGGCGCTGCCCGGGGCGGCCCGCCCCCCTTGCTACGCCCTACACCACACTGGCTACACCCTACACAATTCCGGAGTGGAGTCCCTAAGATGGTTGACTGGCATCTTGTACCCTTCCTTCCTGCAACTCCTACAGCCAAACTGGTGCCAAATGCATTGCTCTGCTTTTCTTTGGAACACATCAGCGAGGCCAAGGTGGGGCAGGCCTTGTCTTCTGGGCAGTCCAGGACCTCCATACCCACTGCCCAGGCTTGTGTCCCGCGGATGTCACTTTGGTGCTGTGGTTCAAATTCACCCTAGAGGCACACTCCATTGTCTCTCGAGACAGACGGATACGAACAGCTCTTGCTTTTCGCTAACCTGTACCAGAAATCACTAGCTCTCCAACACGTTTTCTTGACTTAATACGAAGCATGTCAGGTTTTTCATGACTTAATGAGGTTAATGGAATCCGCACCTCAAAATTCATTGCTTTTATATCCAAACTCAAGTGTGAATGCAGTCGAACCTAAGTGAGGACAGCTGAATTGATGAGATGTGAAGGAAGAAAAGCACACCGGGGGGGGGGGGCATGGAATATCACCTAGATTTCCCAGCGCATAAACCAAGCAATGGTAAAAAAAATAACAATCAAAGAATATTAAAGTGTTTGCCCTCCAATTCATCTCAAAACACCCTGGAAATTCCTATATATTTGCTGGTAATCTATGGAAAATAGGAATACATAACAGGGATGAAAGATGGACCCTGATACTTGCCAGCAACACCCACCTCATATTGAGCAGTGCAGTTCCAAATGGTATCACACCATATCTGTTATGTACCAGTCACCCCAACAAATGGCAGCCTTGGAAATTAATTCCCTCCCCCACTCCCCTGGAGGCAATATGGCCCTCAGGCCACACAACAAGGAATTTATTATCTGAGCAAACACTTCTTATAAGGGTCATAGCTGTCAACCCTCCCTTTTTTGCGGGAAACTCCCTTATTCCAATGCCATTTCCCGCTGCTATCCCAGATTGTTGATATCCCTTAAATTTCCCGGATTTCAAAGGAAGCAGCTCCTCTCCCTCCCTGCCGGCCAGGGAGGCTCCTCAGCTGCGTTGCTCGGCTGCCAATAAGGAGTCTGAGACCGACTGGGGGCGGAGCTTGCATGCCTTGTGCATCCAGACCCTCACGCCCAACCAGACAGCCAGCCTGCCTGCCGTCTACGCTCTCGCTCTTTCACTCACCCGTTCGCGTGCAGCCTCTGGAGCGCAGGGTGGTGAGGCTACTTGGTGCCATTGCACCGCCCCCGCGGCATCCCTTATTTTCAAATCCGAAAGTTTGGGAAAATCCCTTATTTTCAAATCCGAGCTATGATAAGGGTAGACCTTCCCACCTTATTTCTTTCCCCCATAAGTGCTAATGATGCTTTTCCCGTGGGTCAGTGGAAATATCCCCCCCAAAAAATGGAAGTACAGTAGTCAAATCATAAACCAACTGTGAAGTTGATGGTCCACTGCAGAATGGAAAATGGATTCGCCAAGTTTTAACTAAGCCATGGACATTACTAATCTACACTTACTTAATGCCTTCATGTACCATAAAATACACTAATGGTTACTTTACTGCTGTTTAATTATAGCCAGTATCTTAATTATTATGCTACAATACATTAAATTGTCATTCTAACAGGGGGCCAATGTCTAAATGAGGTGTTTGCAAGAGGGCAATGCATATTATTTTGTGGGAAGAAATTATAGAGGAAGTTGAAGACTAAAACTCCAAATGATGTTTTTAAGACTTCACAATTTGATAGCATTTTTCCATAAAACAGAAATCATTCAGAAATCTTGTTAATCCTGGCCTTCAGAAAGATTAAAGAGATAATCTAAAACAGGGAATACTAATATGTATTCAGAATGAATTTTCCAATTAAGAATAAGTATATTCAAATTGCAATAAAAATGCTGGCTAGCAATGTTATTAGAAAGTTACAGGAACGCAAGATCCTGAATATACTGTTTAAAAAACGAGATGGAAGATATGTTACTCCTTTTCACATTTAGCTCTTCAATATGACCAACCATTATCATATATTAATATACTTTACTTTATTCTCTTTGAACATTATTTATTCAGTAAGTGGATTGTAGGGATGAGGGTGGCGCTGTGGGTTAAGCCTAGGGCTTGCCGATCAGAAGTTCGGCGGTTCAAATCCCCGCCACAGGGTGAGCTCCCGTTGCTCGGTCCCTGCTCCTGCAAACCTAACAGTTCAAAAGCACGTCAAAGTGCAAGTAGATAAATAGGTACCGCTCCGGCAGGAAGGTAAACGGCATTTCCATGCGCTGCTCTGGTTTGCCAGAAGCGGCTTAGACATGCTGGCCACATGACCTGGAAGCTGTACATTGGCTCCCTCGGCAAGTAAAGCAAGATGAGCACCGCAACCCCAGAGTCGTCCACAACTGGACTTAATGGTCAGGGGTCCCTTTACCTTTACCTTTAAGTGGATTGTGGCGAATGGAGCTATTAAACCCAACACTTAAGAAAAAACTTCTGTTAAAAATAACATGAATTGACACAAAATTACTGTTTTAGATAAGAATTGGCATAGTCTTATATTTGCAATGACCTACAGATGTACTTAACTTTCCTTTTCCTGCACTATCAGGGTAAGCAAGATAATATCCAACCAATAAAAACAAACAGGCAGAGCAAAAAAAGTTATAACAACTATAACCATCAGATAGCTCTTGTTTAGATGGGAAAGCAGCCAAGCAGAAAACAATTTATACTCAACAAGAACTGAAATAAGATTTACAACGGAATCCTATCTTTGACGTGCACCTGCTGAATGAAACTATTAAATCTGGCCAGACAAATCTCTTTTTTGACAAGTTACAAGCTTGGTGGATCAGGGGAATGTTGCGGATCTCGATTTCAGGAAGGCTCCTAACAAAGTCTCCCTTGTTATTCTTGTGAAAAAGCTGGTAAAACGTGGGCTGGGCAAGGTAACTGTTAGGTGGGTTTGTAGCTGGTTGACTTGACCAATCCCAAAGAGTGCTCACTAATGGTTTCTTATCATCCTGGAACAAAGTGAGAAGTGGGGTGCTGCCAGGGTTCTGTCCTGGGCCCATTGTTGTTCAACGTCTTTATAAATGACTTGGGCGAAGGAATTGAGGGGATGCTCATCAAATTTGCAGGTGACACTAAACTGGGAGGGGTAGCTAATGCCACAGAAGACAGAATCAGAATTGAATATGACCTTAGCAGATAGGAGAACTGGGCCCAAACTAACAAAATAATTTCAATAGGGACAAACATTAAGGTTCTACACACCCAGGCAGGAATAACCAGCTGCACAAATATAAGATGGGAGACAGTTGGCTTGCCAGTAGCACATGCGAAAAGGATCCAGGGGGGATGAGTCCGCCTATCGGGACGAGGTGGAGCGGCTCTGTGTTTGGTGTGGAGAAAATAATCTGGTCCTTAATACCGCTAAGACCAAGGAACTGGTGGTGGACTACAGGGGTAAAAAGGAGGACATTCAGCCCTTGTATATTGGTGGGAACTGGGTGGAGAGGGTGGCTGTATTCATGTTTCTGGGTGTTACCATAGAGCAGGGTACCTGAAGCGCTAATACCATTGCTCTGGTAAAGAAGGCCCAGCAGAGAATTTATTTTTGGTCAGTTTTTGGTCGTGTATAACCCAGGTTGTGTGATAGGATGCTAATCATATTTCCACGAAAATTCTATCGGTACCAGTGAAACATCCATTCTATTTACATAGCAAGTATAGGATCAGGACGCAAGAATGGAAAAACAATTTAAAGGAGTAACAGATGCTAATCTTATGCTAACCCTATGCTCATCTTACATTAAAGTAGATCTTATCTTTCATCACCTTCTGCAAATCTCCTAACCCACAGAACTGTGTGCTTCAAGGTTGTTTTACATGGGGATCAGTCACTAAAAATTAGGGCTGCTCTGCCCATTATATATCAGCAGATTGCAGTTTTCCCCAGCTAAACAAGCAACAAGGAGCAACTGCTTTTGGGTTTCCTCGGTCCTGCCCCAATGGGATATATACACATTTACCTCATGCATGCTACAGTTTATGGGTGTATATATTAAATGTTTTGTACACTCAAAAACAAAAAAATGTGGAAAGCAGCCTTAGAAGACAGACCTAAGAGATACACACAGCTCCCACCACATTTATTTGGAAAGAGGTCCAATTGAGTTTAATTGCATTTACTTTCAAGCTATCTCAATACTTTACTGCTAGTGGCAGATCTCCCTCCCTTCCTTTCAGAGGGGAAAATGCAGCCGTTAAAAGAGTGAGATTCTACCCCTGCTATTTCTTCCCACAACCCAATAGTACCAGCTTAACCCTAGCCCTAGCACCTGGTCCTTACAGACTTTACAGATTTTATTTCCTGAAGAGATTTTGTTTAAATGCAGTTAGCAGTATGCAGGAGCTTAAAAAACTGAAGGGCAAATGAGAATCTTAAGCGTGTCACCTGCTTGTAAAATAAAGAAAAGGGAATTATGTTGGGGTTAAACCACAGAGCCTAGGGCTTGCCGATCAGAAGGTTGGCGGTTCGAATCCCTGCGACGGGGTGAGCTCCCGTTCCTCGGTCCCAGCTCCTGCCCACCTAGCAGTTCAAAAGCACGTCAAAGTGCAAGTAGATAAATAGGAACCGCTCTGGCGGGAAGGTAAACGGCGTTTCCGTGTGCTGCTCTGGTTCGCCAGAAGCGGCTTTGTCATGCTGGCCACATGACCCGGAAGCTGTACGCCGCAACCCCAGAGTCGGTCACGACTGGACCTAATGGTCAGGGGTCCCTTTACCTTTACCTTTAAAGTCAACTGTCCACATTAAAAACACAAAATCCTAGAAAACCATACCCCAATTGCCTATTCCTAGTTAGTCTTCCTCTAGTCTTCATGCGCCTCCTTAATACAAGCCCTGCCTTTCTATACACTTCTTATCAGCCATCTGCAGAAAAACCACGTAATTTCCCTCTAACCACAAAACACCAGGCCTCAGGATCAAACAATGTGGAGGAGGTGAGGAAATTGGGTCACAGGGAGAAACACACAGTACCCCAAGACTTTTCAATATGCACCTGACAGCCACTCCCCCAAACATTGATGTGAGCTTCTCTGGCCTTGCTCAAAATCCCACCAACCATCAGAAAAACTAAAAAAAAAAATAGTGTCAAAATGTAACTAAATCTCAAACTAGACTATAGTAGCCTGCAGCAGCAAGGTAACAAGTGCTGAGCTGCCTTAGGGACAAATTGCATGCTATGCTGGGAAATCTTTGATTGATCTCCTGGTGTTTTGAGTTTGTTTGTTTTTAACTAAATACATCTGCATGCAGGGAAAGAAGATGCTGATTTGATCAGTAAAGCACCATTGAAAACAATGCACCAGGAGGGGGAAGGTTACCTCTCTCAGTCTATATAACCCTTTCCCAAAAACACTGTCTGCTGATTTGCAAAGGGAGAGAGAGAGAGAGAGAGAGAGAATATGCAGGCATGATAAAGGTTAAGGAAGGGACCATTGACCGACTCTGGGGTTGCAGCGCTCATCTCGCATTATTGGCCGAGGGAGCCGGCGTACAGCTTCCGGGTCATGTGGCCAGCATGAATAAGCCGCTTCTGGCGAACCAGAGCAGTGCACGGAAACGCTGTTTACCTTCCCACTGGAGCGGTACCTATTTATCTACTTGCACTTTGACGTGCTTTTGAACTGCTAGGTTAACAGGAGCAGGGACCGAGCAATGGGAGCTCACCCCATCGCGGGGATTCGAACCGCCGACCTTCTGATTGGCAAGCCCTAGGCTCTGTGGTTTAACCCACAGCGCCACCCACAGGCACTTATATATTTCCCTGTGGAGCAAATAACAGCGTGAGAGCAGCAATAAAGAATGGGGAAATTGTGCAAGGGAAAGTGTTAAACATCTCCACCCCTGACACCAGAATCAAATCAGTCCTGTCCCCCCCCCCCCTTTGCCCAATCCAACTACCGGTATATTTACTACAGACAAAATGAGACCAGTGATAATAAACCAACTGTAATGTGTGGCTTGGCCTTCAGCCTATCTTCCAGAGTATTTAAGTTGGATATCCTAAGGGGATAGCCCCCCCCCACTCTTTTTAACTCAGCAAACAAACATCGTTGTTCCAACTGTAGCAAGCTTTTGTTTTCCCCTCAAGGTCAGTTTTCTCCTCCCTACAAAGAGGCCTGCAGAAAATAAGATTTCTGCCTCCTCCCACTCCACTCGCTACTCCATGGGGGAATTCCAAACACCCATTGTCTGCAGCTTTTCCCACATCTTTGTGGATCAGCTAAGCCCCCCAGGCAAATCAAGAGTGGGACTAAGGAGGGGAAATGCCTCTATCCCTGTATACAAGCTGTGTCTAGATTCAGAAGTGCATAGTTTTCTGCTATGCTGAATGATGCACTTTCACCTAAGCCTCCATCATTGGTTTGAGCAACCCTCTCCGATCTGAGCATGCACCTCTGTTTTAACGTCATTTATTCTCTCAAAAGTTTAATCACGGTACAGTGGTACCTCAGGTTAAGAACTTAATTCGTTCTGGAGGTCCGTTCTTAACATGAAACTGTTCTCAACCTGAGGTACCACTTTAGCTAATGTGGCCTCCTGCTGCCGCCGCCACACAGCCGCTGTGTGATTTCTGTTCTCATCCTGAGGTAAAGTTCTTAACCCGAGGTACTATTTCTGGATTAGCAGAGTCTGTAACCTGAAGCATCGGTAACCTGAGGCGTTTGTAACCTGAGGTGCACTGTATCTTCTGGGGTGAATTTTCGAGGAAACATAAACTCTTCGAAAAGCAAACTCTACTTCCCGGAAAGCTATCCTGGACTGAACTTCGGCATGCCGGGTATACAAATAGCTGACTTAACAGGGATTTTTTAAAAACACTTTTTTGTTTTTACAGGAAGTGGGTTATTATTCTGTGGAAAAATGACAATATCCTTATGCAAGCTCATCACTCTTATGCAAGCCTTCTGGTTTAGAATTAGTCAATCTGAAGATCATGTCTATCCAAATTGCAACTCGGCAGAAGAATGTTTGGTACATGAGTATAATGGACAAAATCTCTTTTGAACTAGCGAGCAGAGAATTCGGAAAGTTTAAACAGACGGATCAATATTTCCAATGCCTCGGGGATGCAAGAGGATCAGTCACTTTTAAATATCTAGCATCTTCTGAAGGACCACCTCAATTCATTCTACTGCCATTTAAGCAAGAGATAGGCATCAGTTAACATGGTTCATGTAGAAACTTGCATTTCAGTTTGATTCTGTTAGGTGCTTGCAAGCCAGCTGAAATCAACATGTTACCCCACATAAAGGCCACTGGGCTCAAACGAGATGTCTTGGGTAATTCTCTCCCCCAGGCAAGATCCACACATATCAACAGAATCTCTCTTCTTCCACTGCAAGGCTAATGGAATCTTCTTATGAGAATGAGCAGTATCAGTAACAAAACCTTGCTGTTATCCCAGAGCGTCCTATGGGATACCATAGCTGGGCAAAGGGAAGGGAAAAAGCAGCTCAGGGAAAATGGTTTCAAGCCTTAAACAGGGAAAACATACCAGTCTCCGTAATGGGTGGTGCAACCAAGCCAAGTCAAAGGGAACAGAAGCCTAGAGCTTATTTTTCCAAAACAGTGTCTCAGACATACTTAAGCTTCTCTAAGGAACTAACTCCACGCCTGACCTCCTTTGGGGCTCTTCCCTCCTCCCCATCTCAACCAACTGTTTTGCAGGAGAGAATGCGGAGATCTTAAAATGCATGCCATTGTGTGTGCATGTACCGGTGTTTCTCCTAAAATAAGACACCGTCTTATATTTTCCCCCTCAAAAAAACACAGTATGGCTTATTTTCGGGGGATGTCTTATTTGAACCGCTCCGCGTCGGTACACAGCATAGCCACGCCTATCCAGGCCGTCTTAAGGGAGAGGCGCCGCATCACTATGTCTTATTTTTGGGGTATGTCTTATTTTCGGGGTATGGCTTATATTTCACAAATGCATAGAAATCCTGCTATGGCTTATTTTATGGCTACGTCTTATTTTAGGAGAAACAGGGTATGTAGCTTGCCGTGGCCATAAAAGGATCTCCAAAATGGGCGCATCTGATTTAAGACACCTCCACCTCTGACCGAGAATTACACGCAGGACAAGAAAAATTCTTCTTTGCCATATGTGGTTGGGATGGGATTGTGGAGGCCCCTCGTGGACCTAGTGTGGACTGACGGGAGTCACTCAGTTCTTAGGTCGGGGAAAATTTCATCCACGATATATTCCCCTTCCCGTACATGCATCCCAGGGGTTGGAATCAATCCTCAACAAGTGAGCTACAAGACTGACGTTTTGTGTCAACGCCATCTGCGGGTGCAACCTTTCTGTGGTTAAGCAGAAAGCGCTCTGCCCGTACTCAGGGACACTCTTGCTGATGGCTGAGCATCTGTAAGGAAAAACCAGGTCCCATCTCTGAGGGATTATGCCCTGTCTGATGAAGCCCTTCACTTGGAGCTGGTGCTCAGCCTGGGAGAGACAAGAAGGGACGTTGCCACAACGCCTAACCACAGACACACACAACACAGGGGTCGTTCCCCCGCCGCAGAGAGGAAATCCGGTGGGTGGAAAGGAGGAGGAGGAAACCCCGACGAAATCCCGCACCAGCGCAAGCAGCGCGCTCTCCGATGTTGCTCTGTTGCGATTCCTTTTGCAGCCAAGCGCCTGCAAGACGCGGGGAAGGGAGAGCATTCAGAGCAGCCCTCTTTGCAAGGCCACAACAGGCCCGAAAAGACACACACAGAGAGAGAGAGAGAGAGAGAGGGGGAGAGAGAGAGAGGGAGAGAGAGAGAGAGAGGCGTCCGCACCTTCCTGTCATTCGCGTCTCCAGGGCGCAGCGCGGCGAGGGGGCTCCCGTGCGCCCCCGGCCCTTTCCAAGGCCACCTAGCTCCCCCACCCAGGCACCCACCGGGGTGGTGGGTGGGCTCTTCCCATGGGGTCTCCTCCTCCTCTCTGGGGTGCAAAGGAGGGATGGGGGCCAGGAGGGGCGCCGCTCTCTCACCTTGGAAGCTTTTGCCGGGGAGAGGAGGCGAGAACATCAGTTTCCTGTGCAGCCAGCCCGGCCCGGAGCCGCCGCCGCTGCTGCTTGCTGCTGCTGCTGCTACCTCGGAGCTCCCCGCCCGGACGGCGTCCCGCCTTTCTTCGTCCTCTCTTTCCCCCCTTCCTTCCTTCCCTCCCTCCTTCTCTCTCCACCCTTTCTCGAGCAGCTCCAGCCTCGAGAAAGCGGGCCACGTCCCTGGGAGAGAGAGACCCGCGCGCAGGCGCACGGTGCGCCCCCTCCGCCGTCGGGGCAGGCGGCTCACTCGAGGCTGGACGAGAAGGTGAACGGCGAGGAAAGGAACGTCGCCGGACAGCCGGGCTGCAAAGAACCGCGGGTTGGCTTGGGAGGAAGGCCGGCCTCTCGGCGGGGCTGCCGAGGAAATAATGCAGGCTGCGCGGCGTCCAGCAGCCGGGCAGCTTTTCTCGCGCGTGGTTTTGCTGCCCTGAATGCTAACTTGCTTCTCTGCTTTCTCCCGGCGGGAGAAAGGGCACTTTCTCCTTGGGAGAAAACAAGATCTATGATGGGAACTGTGTTGTCATAACACATGGGTTCTTCCTAGCCATACTTCTTCTTCCTCTGCTCCTTCCTTCCTTCCTTCCTTTGCTTCTTCCTCTTCTTTTCTTCCTCCTCCTCCTCTTCTTCTTCAAATTTGTATGTCGCCCCCATAATAAAATATTAAACATTAAAAAAAACTTCCATATACAGGATTGCCTTCAGACAGTTCAGGGGTCAGATAACTCCATACCCTCCAACATTTCTCTGATGAAAATAGGGGTGTCCTAAGGAAAAGCAGGGGATGGGGATGGCACTGTGGGTTAAACCACAGAGCCTAGGGCTTGCTGATCAGAAGGTCGGCGGTTCGAATCCCCGCGTCGGGATGAGCTCCCGTTGCTCGGTCCCAGCTCCTGCCCACCTAGCAGTTCGAAAGCACGTCAAAGTGCAAGTAGAGGGGTTGATAAACCATGGCAGCTCTAATTAAAGCCATGCATATTTAAGTTTTTTAACTATTTTGCTTTTGGTATGTTACCATAAGAAAATGAAAACATTAAAGGTAGCCTTTCCTTCCAACATGGGAAGTAGCTTTGATTGGTTAAACTGAAGGTTCTAATTTTTTAATTAGTGTTTGGGTTAAAAGCCAGATCGTTAAATGGCTAAACTTCTTGAGTGTAGTGACAGCCCCAACAACACAAATTCATACATACCTTTTTTTGCTACAGAATATAGCTTCATGTCGTCAAGGAAATCTTTTAATATGGTACTTCCACTCAAGTTACTGTGAAACACCCTGGAGCCATTACCTCATTTCATGAGGTGTACATCAGCAATATAAATTAGCCTCTATTATTATTTATTAAATTTCTATACCACTCTTCATCCGCATAATAACAAACCAAACATAGCATAATAACAAACCAAAACAATAACCGCCCCGACACAGTTTAAAAGGCCAAAGCACAAGTCAGCCTTTTTATTTAAGAAGGACTTAGTGATGCTCAATTCATCAGAGAACCGGGCTTTATAAATTAGTTGACCTAGCTTCAGTGCCAGTACCGAAATGAAACGACAGAGTGGCATTCAACTAAGTTTTACCCAGCATAGACCTACCGTACTGAAATTAATGAACCTAACTTAGCCATGTTCATTGATTTCAATGAGTCTACGCTGAGTACAACTTATTTGAATATGTCATTTATACTACTACACAAAGCATCACTCCTAGCAATAACAGTATCAGAACAGGCCCTAAACTTTTTGATAACCAATAAAACTATATTCTACAGAACCATATTTACAAAAGTGAATAAAACCCAAGCATGTAAGTGTGTTTCTACTTATTTCATAAAATTTATATACTGTTTGATTGTAAAAACAAACAAACAAACCCTCAAAGCAGTTTGGTTCTAAACTTTCACTAGGAAGTGATTCTGAAAGTTAAGGAGGAGGGACAAAATCACTTTAAGTAGGTTATTTGTTGCCCTATCACAGAACCTTTAATACTGGACTTGTATACATTTTTTTTAATGAGTACAACAACTACTAGGTAACTGGGTTGTAGCCAACATTAGTCACACTCGGAATAAAACCATTGAAATTAGCAAACATAATTAATTTATGTTCATTGGCTTTGAGTAGAACTTGGTTGACTACAACCAACTATCACATTAGGACAAAAAACCCCAAAACCCTCCATTTCATTTTAAGGACTTTAATGTATAAAGCTTATAAAAAAATACTTTTGTGCTTACTACCGCCTTGAAACCCCTGCGCCTGGAGATAGTATCCATTGTAGAATAAATGAGTATTTCTCATTGCTAAATGACACACCCCAAAATGGAAAGGGGGCTTTAGGGCTTATATAGATATCTCACTCCACCCCTCAGAAGAGGCGGAGCTAGTGACTTGGCTGGATGCTTCCTGTATGGAATAATCATGTCTCCTGTTCAGCATAGCATTGGTTGGGGAGTTCGAATAGATTACAGGATAATAGGTGTTTAAAGATCATGGGATTGATATTTACTTGAGAGTGGGAATTCAGGGAAATTTACTTATGAGTAGACACACATACCGTAGGGACGTGGGTGGCGCTGTGGGTTAAACCACAGAGCCTAGGGCTTGCCGATCAGAAGGTCGGTGGTTCAAATCCCCATGACGGGGTGAACTCCCGTTGCTCGGTCCCAGCTCCTGCCAACCTAGCAGTTCGAAAGCATGTCAAAGTGCAAGTAGATAAATAGGTACCGCTGCAGCGGGAAGGTAAACGGCGTTTCCGTGCGCTGCTCTGGTTCGCCAGAAGCGGCTTTGTCATGCTGGCCACATGACCCGGAAGCTGTACGCCGGATCCCTCGGCCAATAATGTGAGATGAGCGCCGCAACCCCAGAGTCATTCACGACTGGACCTAATGGTCAGGGGTCCCTTTACCTTTACCTTTAGACACACGTTGAGTATACCGGTACCTCTTAGCCTTTTCTTCTCCCGAATATATCCCGCAAAGCATTGGAGGTTTCGGATCAGAGTCTTGAAATTCCTGGGTGAAGAGGGAACAGTGAGGAAAGCAGTCAAGAGGAGCGCTGGGAATACCTTTTGAGCAGCTGGATCAAGGACAAGTGGGGGTCTAGAGGGGCAGGAAGGCAGAGGCAGTGAAAGAAAAGCAGGAGGGGAAACGGAGCCAGGCTCCTGTTTCTATGTTGAGAGTTCAGATGTTCACGTAGCAAAGGGTTTTGGGGGACAAAGGACGACTTCAGCATCATATGACAGAACTGTAATCAGCATAGAATTGGAGCGGCAGAACCAAGGTCCCTGAAGCCCTGTGTTTATTTGGCTTTCTACCCGAAAGCTTCAAACCATATTTCAGCACTGAATAGGTAGGTGTTAATTGGTAGAGCATTTGCCTGCATGCTGAAGGTGCTAAATTGAATCCACCTGGAACCCGGGAGAACTGCTGCCACTCAGTGTAGACAAGACTAGATTAGATGGACCAATGGTCTGGCTCGGTAAAAGGCAGCTTCCTAGGTTACTATGGAAGAAGCCTCCTTCCCTATGCAGCCATGTTTTTCCGAAAGACTAACATAGCCATGTGGCACTTACTCAGCAGGAAAAGGCAGCCCTCTGCCTGCCCCCAGCCATTTCTTCTATGGAGAGCCTTGGTACAGTCTTTTAAATACTTTAGCCAGTATAATTAAATTTAGACTCTTGATTGAATGGGCCTATCTCCAGAGGACATTCCTACTGGAATGTTGTCTTGATTGTATTGCATTTTTCCTGTGCTAAGGTGATCATGACTTCATCTCCCTTGAGGTGATAACTTAATACCATCTTCATGCTACTGATAGCCTCCCTTGCTTTGCTTGCATAGGAGAGCAAAACAGCACTGTTTAAAACTATTATAGTAGGCAATACCAGAGCGGTGAGTCTCCTAGGCTCTTGTAGCCATTGATGGTTAAATCTGTCCTGTCCTCTTTCAAAACTGTCCAAGTTGGTGGCCATTACTGCCTCTCGTGGGAGCAAATTCTATGTGCTGTATAAAGAAGTAGCGTATTTTGTCTGTCCTGAATCTCCCAACATTCAGCTTCACTTAAGGGTCCCTGGGGTTTAGCATTTTGAGAGGGGTTTTCTCCCTTATCTGCTTTCTCCACTCCATACATACGGTAATCTTATACTCCTCTATTATGTCTCCCTGTTTTTCTGAACAACAACAAAAACAAGCCCAAAATGTAGTAACTTTTCCTCACAGAGGCTTTGCTCCAGCTGTCTGATCATTTTTGCTTGCCCTTTTATAAAGTGGGTTTACAGGAAGGTCAAACAGCATCTGTAGAAACCTCTTTCTGGTTTATAAGCTTACATGTAGAATGTTTTATGTGACAAGTTCCTCCGCAGAAGAATTGGGACTCTGCTGTGGTCTCAGTCCTTCTGCTCAGACCATCTTAGTAATAGTCCATGTAACAGTTTGTGTGGTGGAACATTCTGCAAAGGAGAGAGATGGGAGGAGGAATACAGTACAGTGGACCCTCGACTTAAAAAGGTAATGCGTTCCGAAGGGACCGTTGGATGTCGAAAAAATCGTAAGTCGAGTCCCCATAGGAATGCATTGGGCGAAAAAAATTCGTACGTCAAAAAAAAAAAAAACCCATCTAAACTTCGGAAGTCGAGGAAACCCTATCTAAAACGGCTGTGACTTCCTTTTGGAAGTCGAAAAAATTCGTAGGCATGCGGCCGCTTTGATCCCTCGTAACTCGAAAAATACGGAAGTTGGGTTACTCGTAAGTCGAGGGACCACTGTACTTAGATTCCTTTTGCAGCATCCTTGTTAGTAGGCTACCCCCGTCAATTCTGCTTTGTTAATTGTGTAGCTCTGCACCTTTCCTTTGCAAAATTGCTATCTTTCTACTGAACACGCTTATAAGTTTTGACTTGAACTTTTGAACAGGATACCTGCTTGGGCAGGAGGTTGACATATACGTGCCAGCTCCTGAAATATTTCTAAACAACAGAGGACTACACTAAGCAGGGCAGCTATTTCCTTTTCAGCTTGCTGATCAGATAGTCAGTGGTTCGAATCTGCGCGATGAGGTGAGCTTCCGTTGCTCTGTCCCAGCTTCTGCCAACCTAGCAGTGCAAAAGCATACCAGTGCGAGTAGATACATAGGTACCACTGCGGCGGGAAGGTAAACGGCGCACGCTCTGGCTTCTGTCACAGTATCCCGTTGTGCCAGAAGTGGTTTAGCCATGATGGCCACATGACCCTTGATAGCTGTCTGCGGACAAACGCCGGCTCCCTTGGCCTGAAAAGTGAGATGAGTGCCACACTCCATAGTTGCCTTTGACTGGACTTAACCATCCAGGGGTCCTTTACCTTTACCTTATTCAGCTCATAAGTGTAACATGGACAGTGTGACAAACTACAGTATAAATTCAACATCCTGACTAGGGCATGGGCAGAGTATCACGTCTGGTGGATGTACAGCACTGAAATAGCTTCACAACTGGTTGTAGTATAAAACTTGCAGTGTTACGAATGGTGGATGTATTGTACTATTGTGAGGGACATTGTGATTCATGGGCACGTCACAATTACTATTGTCTATAGGGGAGAGATTCTAGCTGTTTCCTCATTTCACGTTGCTTGAAATTTACTAGTGAGTTGGATTGGTGCTGAGCATAGGAATCCTGCCCAGCTCAAACTGGATTAAGCAGCACTGCACCAGCAGTGAACTTTCTGAAATTATGGGCTCAGGCTTCATAATTCCAGTGAAAATGACAAATGAATCAAATGTATAAAACATACTTTTAAAAATTCATCAGGAGACCATAGGATTCGATTTCTGTTTTTGTACTATTTAATACTGTTTGTATATTGTATATTTATTTTATATTGTAGTATATTTTTGTGTGTTGTATATTTACTTTATTATCAACATAATTGAAATAAAATAAAATAAACCCTCCTCCCTCTACAGATCACTGTCTCTAAAAGCATACAAACTACATTTGACAGGCGGAGAAACAACTGAGAGTAGTTCTGTTATGGAATAGTGCAGTATTGGCCTTGGCTGGAAAAGATCCATTCATCCTCAGTCATAAACTCATTGAGAGGAAGCAGCTTTGGGTAAAAAACTATCTCAACCAACCTCACAGGGTTGTTATGACAATAAAATGAGATAACCACATATGGTTTCCTTTAATCGAAGAGTAAGATACGGATTTATTTTTCCTCCCTTTTAAAGAAAGTCATTTTAGACATTTTCTGCAGCAAAAGAGTAGGACACATTCTTGCTGCTGGAAGTTATTCTCTGCTTCTTCCAGCAGCACAATGGGACACATATTCCCAGTTTTGATCAAGGGGCCCCATTAAAAAGGGGGCTGTTCCTTCATTATGGTCGTTTGGAGGATGGTCCCTAAAGGCCAACCAATCATCCTCTCTGTGAAATTGATTGAACTTTACAAACACATTCTCCTGAATATAATTCCCACTCTCAGCAATGCTCCCACAGAGAGAGTGGTTCTCAAATGAGATGTGGTTCTCAAATGCCAATTAAAAAAAAAATGCAAATAGCATACAGCTGACGGAACCTACAGGTCTCTGAATGCTTCTAAACTACAACTCCCAACCACCCCTGAGCATTGGCTAAGCCAGCTGGGGCTGACGGGAGTTGGAGTCCAGCAACGTCTGGAGGACCACATGATCCCAGTCCTCGGTATGAAGAATCCGCGTTGAAATGTATGAGCAAAAGCACCGAGGTGCCACTAGGTGGCGCACCCGCTGGCTTTCTGCTGAGCGCGTTGACGTCACACTCCGAGCGGCGAGGAGACCACGAGCTCCGACGACATGGATCGACGTCATCTCTGGCGGCGCAGGAAAAGGGACGCGAGAGCGAGCGGCGGGCGGGGATGAGCGCGCTTCCCCTCCAAGCCTCCAGGGGGCAGCGCTCCCTCCTTTTGCGGGCGGGTAGGGGAACCTCTCTCTGCCTTGTCGGCCAGGTGACGTGTAACGCCTGCGCGTTGAGCTCGGCCTTTTCCCCCAGCGCTACGGCTTGCGGACGTTTCGCTGAGCGGCCCCCGGCCTAAGCGAAAGTGGACAGAACCGAGAACCATGGTCAGTACCGGCACCAAACGGGCCAAGATGGGAAGGGGAGAGTCGGCTCCGCTTTCTCGAACCCCGGCTGCCCGCTTCCTCGCCCGCTGCCGGCCGGATGGATTCGGATTGCGCAGCTGGCAGGCCCGGCTGCGGAAGCGAGTTCCAGCGTGGCCTAATGGCTGCAACCAGCCGCCTTTAAGCCGCTGCCAGTAGAAGGGCCGCGGCTGGTGCTCCCCCCAAACACGCCTCCCCGGGTCGGTTTCTTCGGGCTCCCCCTGCCTCGGGTTCCCCCGTTTTGGTTCCGTTTGCATTCCCTTCTTCGGTCCCGCCCGCACAGCGCCTCTTTCCCCCGCTCTCCGACTTGGTTGCATTTTCTCCTGCCTCCCAAAATCTTCCGGCCCTTGAGCGCAGCAGTGGCAAAGGGTTCGGGCCTTGCGTGTCTGAATGCCCCCCCCCCCCAAGGCGTGCACACATGACTCCGGGCCTGTCTTAACGATAGCTTCGCGATCGGGAAGCAGGGGTGGGGATGAAGCGTGATGGATAACTTGCAGGTTAAGACCCACGCCGTCTGAAGGCGTTGCGGGGAATTGGAGAGTCTCGAATCGCAGGTCTCGCATAAAGCAGTGCCCCTCGTTTCTGAAAGCTTTGCGCTGTGTTGTGTCCTGGGGGGGGGGCGGTGGTCAGCGATGCCCCCTTTGGCCCCGTTTAAAGACTGTCTTGGAAGAGCCACGTGTCTTACCGCGTGTAAACATCTACATCAGTTTCATCCTGACATTGTCAAATACGTGTCACTGGCAAAGCTGGATTTGCCGGCATGTGTGTAACTTGACGAAAGGCAGGTCCTAGAGCTTTAGCTGCCATCCCAACCCGCTTGTGGGAAGGGCCTGTGGACCTGTCTCGTTGTTGCCTATGTTGTTTAGTCGTGTCTGACTCTTCCTGACCCCATGGAGCAGAGCACGCCAGGCACTCCTGTCTTCCACTGCCTCCCGCAGTTTGGTCAGATTCATGTTGGTACCAGTAGCTTCGAGAACACTTTCTCACCATCTCGTTGTTGCCTATAGGAAAATGCAATGCCAAGGTGTAATGACTTTTTGAAGTAAGGTGGGATAGTTTTATTAACGTCTTCTCCCCTCTAGTGGATGGTCAGCATAAATCCTTCAGTTTTGGGAAGCCTTGATTTCCACATTGCCATCCAGACACCTTACTACTTGCTACTTTCAAATTTACTATATTTTTCCCATCATTACCATAAATGCTTTATGTAGTCCAATTGTAGTTACTGGATTCTGGAAAGTCTTGAAACTTTCAATGGCATGTTATATTAAAACAGTAAGTGTTTTATAATTGAAGATGAAGGTGTCATTAATGGGTGCTAAGCACTTAGCTACTCAGCAAGTTTGAAGACTTTGCTTTCCTCTGCATCACAGTCATAAGTTTTTTAGGCAGTGTGTCTGAATAAGTGTGTGCTCTTTTCAAACACATTTCCATTTTTCTCTTTCTTGGCTATGTTTGCATAGCCATCTTGCAAGTGAAGATAGCAGGAACTTATGCAAACATTTTTGACATTATTGTTTCTGTGTCTCATTTATTCAAGGGGTTTGTGAAAGTTGTCAAGAATAAGGCCTACTTCAAGAGGTATCAGGTCAAATTCCGAAGAAGGAGAGGTATGTTTTATTTCTTTGCAAGCTTTCAATAAATTAGATGGATGTGGCCTTGAACCTGCAGTTTCTAAATACATTCCAATCGGTCATCTTTCTGTTTCAGAGGGAAAGACTGATTACTATGCTCGTAAACGTTTGGTGATTCAAGACAAAAACAAGTACAACACCCCTAAATATAGGATGATTGTACGTGTCACCAACAGAGATATCATTTGCCAGGTAAGGTCTCCTTTCTGTCCTTGATTGTACTGCAGAGAGCTGCTTTGCACTTCACAAATTTCCTTCATAGAAATGCCTTTTGTGTAGGAATTATGTAACATGTATAAGCCTTTTTAAAGGAAGAGAAGAAGCTAGTATTTTTCTAAGGTAGTTCTTGGGCAGAAACTGTTCTGAATTCTAGAATAGGCCATATCCTGTGACAATACTTTCTTTTGTAGGAAAGCAAGACTTGGTAATGGATAAATTTGAGGAGGTTTCAATGTTTTTTCTAGGAAGAAATCTTTAAAATACCATATATTCCGGCGTATAAGATGACTGGGCGTATAAGACGACCCCCCAACTTTTCCAGTTAAAATACAGAGTTTGGGATATACTCGCCGTATAAGAAATACGACCCGGCGTATAAGACGACCCCCGACTTTTGAGAAGATTTTCCTGGGTTAAAAAGTAGTCTTATACGCAGGAATATACAGTAAGCAGAATAGGCCCTTTATGTTACCATCTCGAAACATTTTTTCATTCCCTGGAATTCTTTGCCAGGTATAGTTCAAACGAAATGGGTGAATTTCTATATTACTGCATATCCACGTTTCTTTATTGGCTGTTTCTCAATGGAGCTTATTGAATAAAGCAGGTTCAGTTAAGTTGACTCCAAACTCTGCTTTCTGCTACTTAATTTCTGATGTGCTTCTCTGTGCAAAGATGCATGTTGCGTCTCAAAATGTTCGGCATGCTTTCATTAGGAACAAAAGAGCTACCAGCCTATAGAAAATGCTGAGAGTGAAGGTGAAATTATTCTTTCACAAATCTTCATATGGCGTTTTCTTTGAACTGTTCTATTGGTTCTTCTAAAAATCTTCCCCTGACCCTTCCTGCTTATGAGAATCATGTAGAAAAGAAGCAGGGAACATATTGCTTAGACATTTCTCAGGCTATTTAACTGACTTTGCTACCAACAAGTGAGCATTGAGAATTGTAGTTTTGCAAAAGGGCTAGTAATCACTAGTATAACCTTGAGTGCCTTTCCCAAACTAGAATTTACATGGTTCTTTTGAGGAAGCCATAATTTAAACTAGTGCAAAATCAGTTTTAAACTTACACTGCATGTGTTGCATTTCTGAATTTGGTAAGGACTGACACAGAAATTGTCAGAATTCCATTTTGAGTGTAACTTCTGATCTTGGATAAGTGTATGTCAGTGGTTTTCAAAGCTGTAGATCTTTCATTGTGTGTGTGTGTGTGTGTGTGAGAGAGAGAGAGAGAGAGAGATTTTATGCTTAATTTACCTGAATCTGGAAGACAGGACTACTGCTGGACAGCTTAAAAAAACTCACTTCAATCTCACTGGCAAAGTTGCATTTAAAAAAAAAATATTAAAGATTCCTTGGTTTACAAAAGTATGTGATGTCTCTTTTTCAGGATACATTTTCTACAGATCAGTTTCATTTGTTGATACATAAGTGTTACATTAGGAAGAAAAGGGCGAAAGAGGGGGAGGGGGGAATGATGAGTGGGGTAGGGTTGGGTGGCAATTCTTCTATTCTACTTGGCAAAGTTGCATTTGATGGTTTGCTGTTGTAGACCCTTTCACGTGGAAATTGCCATGTGCTAAGTAAATCTTCAGAAGTACCCTGTTTCCCCTATTTTAAGACGTAGTCATAAAATAAGCCATAGCAGGATTTTTTCGCATTTGTGAAATATAAGCCGTACCCTGAAAATAAGCCATAGTGATAGGCGCAGTTCTGGAGGGCACCAAGGAAAACGTGGGGTTGGGCTTACGTAATAAAAATAAGACATCCCCTCAAAATAAGCCATAGTGCGTTTTCTTGAGGGAAAAAAAATATAAGACGGTGTCTTAAAATAGGGGAAACACGGTACTATTGATTTCTAAACCTATGAATGAAACATGTTTCTTTAGTCTACACGTCTCTTACTTTTTGACAACAGTGTTCAAATGTCTTTGTAATTTGGGGTGCAAAAACTGAAAAAAAAGACTAAATATGTATATCATCACTTGAAGTCTTTCCCCTGTTATATTTTCATATTGGAATGCCTTGGAAAACCTGGGAAAGGTTAAGCTTGTGCCATACAGTCCTGAGGAACCAGCTGTCCTGGATGAGAAGCTGAGTGGCAAACTGTCCTGGTCTTATAGCAGCACTTACCTAACTGACCTTATTGCTGCCGCCACCATTCTTTTTAGTTGGATAACTAAAATGCAGGACTATTGTAGCTACTGTGTATGTGTATTCTCCCTTTGTCTGTGGCTTGAAAGTACCAGTAGTCCTTCACAGTCAAGAGAGTCTCAACATGTTCATCTGAGGGCATGAGAAAGAAGGAGCAGGATCAATAGATCAACGGTAGGGGGCAAGGTGGGGACTGAGCAGATGATGAAGGGAGAGAATGATTTGGTCAGTGTCTTTTATAAGGTTTTATTATTCTGACAAAGATCTAGCTGTTGCTGATGTGTGCTTTGCTCACTAAACTCACTCATGCTTCTTAGGTAGATATACAGTGTTTACAGACATTGTGGGTACACTCTGGTTTGGGGGGGAAACATGGGGGAAGGTTGGCACTACAGGACTGCTGACTTTGATGGCACTCCTCTCAAACAGAGGGAAGACTGTAGTGAATTAATATTGCAGCTGTTTCGTTGGAGGTTGCCCACTAACCTTGCTTTTGTTGTCAGATCGCATATGCCAGAATTGAAGGTGACATGATTGTCTGTGCCGCATACGCTCACGAGCTGCCAAAGTACGGAGTGAAAGTAGGCTTGACCAACTACGCTGCTGCCTATTGCACAGGCTTGCTGATGGCCCGCAGGGTATGTATCTATTCTGAAAAATCAGAATAACATCTTCACCAGCTTATTTGACATAAATTGGGACACACGATTTACAGATAATGGAAATTTAGGGTTTTATAGTACTGGCTTAAAGTGTATATAGGAGGTGGGATATACACATCAGCACTTACCCAGTCTGTTTCTGTTTTAGTCCTCAAGTACAAACCTGGGATTTTGTATGTATTAAGACGGCACCTTGTAAATTGAACTGGGCAAAAAATAAATACTGGGTTAGAGAAGATGGCAGAACGTTGGGTTTGGGTGGGTGTGTCTGTGCTTCTGTCATTTCAGCATATCAGCCACCAGTTATTCCTGAGTACTTGATGAAAGTAAAATTACTTTCTCAGAATTCTTATATCAGTGGAATTTCTTTACTGCAAGGTTCTATTTCCCTTCCTCTGTAGCTCTTATGTTCTCCCACCTTTCAGCCATGGCTTTAAAGACATCCTTACATTGTATGTGGTAGAGGTATGGCTAGCTCAACTTACATTTAGTAACTTGGAATTCTCACATTAGGGTGTTATCCAAATGACAAATCCCATTCTGAAAATGGGCTGGAAAAAGTTTTGCTGACTGGTCTCAAAAAGTTGCTTCTGTAGAATCACTTGTGCGCACGATTGACTCCTAAAAGATTGTTGGTGCATGAGTTTTTTCCAGCCCTGGCGTTTAAGGTTTTAATTTCTTTAAAATTAATAGCTTACCATTCTGGCCCTTGGAGTGGGTTGCAAACTGCCTGTCTTTCTGTCTCATGAAATATGCAATGTTTCACCGAAAGCCTGTTTTGGTCTCCAGTGCAGTAGATCTATGAAGAAGAACTTAGACCTGTCTGCCTTGTTTGTTGCAGCTTCTGAACAAATTTGGCCTTGATAAGATCTACGAAGGTCAAGTTGAAGTGACTGGTGATGAGTATAATGTAGAAAGCGTGGATGGGCAACCTGGTGCCTTTACGTGCTATTTGGATGCAGGCCTTGCTCGCACTACCACTGGGAACAAAGTTTTCGGTGCTCTGAAGGGAGCTGTGGATGGTGGTCTTTCCATTCCACACAGGTAATCCCCCCCCCCCCCGGACTGATAGTTCAGACACTTCCTCTAGAAATGGAGGTGTCTTTGTTTTGAAATTTAAATTCAGTGAATTAAACTTTTGCCATAAGTGGTGGTGGTGGTGTTTAATGCAGTTGCTGCATCTTAAGTCATTTGGCCCTGGGTATGATATTCCCATTGCGGACTTCACTTGCCGCCTTCTCTCTACCACAGTCTTCCACATACCAGACGCTCAGAGGTCTGGCTCATAAGATAATTACCACCATTCATCACTTTGACTGCAAGCAATACCCAGAATAGTAAAACAGCTTGTAGTTTCTGCTGCCCCACCAAAAAAACCTTTATTACAGCGCTCCTTAATAATTCACCTTTTTTCCTTCTTGTCTTCAATCTGGCTGCTATGTGATGATGTCCCACTGACTTGAACATGTTGTAGTTGGTCCTTGGCATGTATATGAGAGAGCTCAGTGTTTCAAGACGGGACTGATGGTGGCTGAAATTTCTGGCTGATCTTGACTGATTTTTGCTTAAGAAATGCTTTCTCCCAAATGTTAACGAGGGTTCCTCAATTCATGTCTCACAGTACCAAACGTTTCCCTGGTTATGACTCGGAGAGCAAAGAATTCAATGCAGAGGTCCACCGCAAGCACATCATGGGCCAGAATGTTGCCGATTACATGCGTTACTTGATGGAGGAAGATGAAGATGCTTACAAGAAACAGTTCTCCCAGTATATAAAGAACAACGTGACGCCTGATATGGTAAGATGCTTGATGTTCACAGTGATTGAAAAAGCAAGTACTAATATTGCGTTGAACTGATATTGCTGGCAATGGACACTTTTATGGGAAAATACTAGCAAGTATCTGGGATCTCTCAGATCTCAGGCCTAGTATCTCTGTGTTATGAGCCTTGCACATCCCTGAAAATATCTTGTTAAATAACGACCTAGCATTCCATTTGTAAATCCACCACAAATACGTGTCCAGTTTCCTGACTGCTTGTAAATTCCCTGGTTAACTCCTAAATTGTCTTCCTCCCTGCTGTTTAAAAGGCTCAAAGCTTGCTCAGACCTTTGGAATTCCTGTTTGATGAGAGAGCATCTTGGTAGTAGTAGCCTTGGATTGGGAAGCAGGGGTGCAGAAAGCACTGGGATTTCAGTTGGACGTGAACAGTCAGAGGTGCACGAATTCCTTCTTTCTTGCACTGCTAATTGGATATGAGGAAATGAGTCTTAAATCCAGCCTTGCAGGTGGCCACTCATCCGGCACCAGCACACTTGTTATGATTCACAGATAAAATTGCTGATATGCAAGGCTGCTTTAAACCACATGAGTACTTTGGTTTGTGATAAATTTTTAGCATAATTTGCCCTTCAGAGGAAATGCATTTGTAGTATTAAGCCATTTGGTGTACTTGGGAACTCCAGAGCCCCTGTGGAAATTTTGCTATGCCGAGTTCATGGACTGGTAACCAAGAAACGGTTAGGTTGGCTGCTTCAGAGTGGTTAGTTAGAAGAACAGATGTTACACATTTGCAAAATCATAATTTATTGTTGAAAGTAAGATGCAAGTTTCCTAGTTGGAGGTGTTAGTTTCCACCCCCTGTTGATTTGGAGGAGGCTGAAAACCTCTGGACCACATAGATCTCTGTTTATGTGTGTGAAGGTAGAGCCCGACTAAGCTACTTTTGCTTCTGTTAAAGAATCAAAACATTCAAGTGGCAAAGTGGCTGACCACTTCTTGTGAGGGATGTTAGTACTCAGTGGCCAGTGGTCAATAGTCCCAGCCTGCTTGAGTACTGAATATTGTAAAAACTAACTAGTGCTGTGCGTATGATGGATGTTCATACACAGGTGTTTCCTGCCCCCCACTTCCCCCAAATGCGAATTTGCCCCAAGTTCCTTTAATTGTGGGTCTCTTTTATATGTACTTAAACGCTGGAAGAAAGGTCATACTCACGAACTTCATATTGATTTGTGCGTTCATTCTGTATCCTTATCTAGAATAGATCTGGGGTATGTAGTTATGATGACATTGTATATGAGTTAGTTTTAAAACCTTACTTCCTGTAATACATTACAGGGCGCAGGGAGGGGGCGTGTGCCAAGTAAATTTTACTCAACATGTACAAAATGTAAAACTGATTTCTAAAATCCTTATTTCAGATTGAAGAACTGTATAAAAAAGCCCATGCTGGAATACGTGAAAATCCAGTCCACGAAAAGAAACCCAAGAGGGAAGTCAAAAAGAAGAGGTGAGATGATCATTTTCTCCTCCTGCAAGATGATATCCTATAAAGAAATGTCTGTTACTGAAAGTGCTGTGCCACTGAAACGTTTTTAAATGCATTAACACTGAAAATTGGCGAATACTAGGATGGGAAGATTTCTTAGTTTTGTGGCAGTTTTGCATTTTCAGAAACATTTTGGCTTATTGGGAAGCTTAGTGTTTAAAGCAGGCATCCCCAAACTCGGCCTGCCAGCTGTTTTGGGACTACAATTCCCATCATCCCTGACCACTGTTCCTGTTAGCAAGGGATGATGGGAATTGTAGTCCCAAAACAGCTGGCGGGCCGAGTTTGGGGATGCCTGGTTTAAAAGTGTTAGGCTTGAGGGTTGCATCCGAGCTGCTAAGGCTCCTCCTGTGTTGCAGCCTCCTTCATGAGCTTGGTCCCGGCAGGAAGTTCTGCCTTTGCAAGCTGACTGCTGCTTATGGACCTTAAGATCTCTGCTTAATGCAGATCGAAACAAAAAAAGGATCTTACAAATGGCAGTACTGGCAGTTTGAATATGAGCAGCAGTAGAACAGAACTGATAACAGTTCATTAAGTAGTTATCACTTAACATGTATTTCATGGGCTGCTCTTAATTCAGTTGCAGGAGAAAAGCAGCAGTTCCACTTAGTTCCTATGATCGTTCTGGCCTGCTTCATAGGCCAGAGGTGTTTTGGCTTCATTGGTTATTAGTGTTATTTGGTATGACAAACACACAGTTTTCCATTCTTCGTTTAACTTTCAACGTTTAACTTGTCTCATAGGACAGTGGTTGCTTAGTTTTCAAGTTAATAGAACACCTTTTGCCCTGGGAATGTCATCTTAACTTTTAAATCACCTCGCATCCTACTATTCTACGAGTCTCCCACAGGCGCTTGTAAAGCATTCATGGGTCCCAGCCATGTTCATTTGCCTACCTAGTTTAGTTAGTGATGAGTGTAAATCTCACAGAGCTTGGATGTATTCCTGGTGGACCTGCCAGTCTGTATTTGATATAAATTAGAAAATCTAGCAGTGAACACTTGAGTGATGGAATGGGGCCATCTTTCCCTGAGGGTCTTGAATGGTATTTGAGAGAGGCGGTCATACATGTGCAGCCAACTGCAGAACTGATAACCCCAGAAATTGGGGGGAGGGCAGTGACATGGTTGGTCCTCTGCTGTAAGCATATGATGCCGAGTTATAATAATCCTGCCTTCTGAGGATGGACTGTATTGATGTCATATACTTGCTGTTGGAGTTATAGCATACAGGGAAGAAAGTCACTGCCTCTCAATACCTGACTATGTTTACATGGTAAAATAAGATAGCCCTGAGTGGCACAGTGATGGATTAAAAAGGTAGACAAAGTCAATGGTAGCCTGTAGAGTAGGTTGATGTCAAGTTTTTCCTTTAAAAAAAAAAAAGATTGTTCATAAGGCTCATGCCTTATGCTTAACGCATAAGCAACACTAACACAATCTCTTATTTGCAGGTGGAACCGTCCCAAGTTGTCACTTGCCCAGAAGAAAGATCGTGTGGCTCAAAAGAAGGCTAGCTTCCTAAGGGCCCAGGAGCGTGTGGCTGATAGCTAAGAGGCCTTCCATAATTTTCTATGGAGATGTCAGAAAAGAGAATAAACTTATTGAACCAATGTTGTAAGCATTGACTTACTGATGCTACGCATAGCTGCTGTTGGATAACTGAACACCTGCTGGCTTCTTCTTTTTACCTGCTTTATTCTTTTGTTTAAAATACAGATTCCACCCCTTTGCATTTATATCCCTCTTTTCTTCTGTCAGGGAGTCCAAGGTGCCATAAGTGTGGTTTCTGGGCAGTTAACCCATCTAAGTGCTTAGCTTCAGGAAAGTGGTGGTCTCATGTGGCCTTCAGACTATGTGAGAAGATTGGAGTTTGCTTCTTTTGCATGTGTTGGGCCTATCAAGTACAGATTAATTACAGAGAATGATTTCTGAGCCAATCAGGACAAAAGCTTTAAGGCACACACCAGAATCCCTGTTCTGTCCAACTTCCATAGCCTAAATTAGGGCTTTCTCAAAATGAAACCTTGAGAGGGATGCAGTTCAGAGCGGCCCTTGCTCCATCATGGAGTCTGTTGGTGCTCAGCTGAGGACCTCTTTGGATATTCGAAGTCCACTTTCTTAGTCCATTCAGGTCTTGGAAATGCAAACCAACCCCAATCCCTCAACTGGGTTCAGCTCTAGGAACAGGTGCTTTGGAGAAGAATGTTGGCTCTCTTTTTAAAACAAACACCTTCCCTTCTGTAGGGTAGCAGGCACAGTTCTGAGGTATGAGCCATGGAGAGAGATGGCAGCACCTTCCTCTAAACCAAGCAGTCCTCCTTAAAATATGAGTGGAGAGTGGGAAGAGTCAGATGGCAGCACTCAGTGGGTCTAAGTATGACTATGTCTGAATACAATCCAATTGTTCCTGGAGCAAATTGTTATCTCGGAGCCTCAGTTGTGAGGATAACGTTCCATGCAGCAGCCTGAAATGTCATCCAGCTGGCACTGAAATGTCATCAAAGGGGCCAAGCAGACCTTGTTGGGTAGATATTTTCATTGATGAGAGCCACAACTAGAGTCCCTCTCCTTATTGCCACACCCAGTGTTCCTCAGAGGTGAGACCTGTGGAGGGCCTGAGGATCTAAGGGTCCAGGTAGGTTCATGCTGGAGAGACATTCCAGAAGAGTGAGATCCTGAGCCATACTTCATCTGTTAAAACCAGCACTTTGAGTGGGTCTTGGAAGCATACAGGCAGCCAGTATAGTTGCAATTGGTGGTCTATAACCTGTTCACCTCAAAACTGTCAGTAGGTAACCACATCTGCACTATGAAGCATTCAGACAACTTTCAAAGGCAGCCCCGTGTAAAGTGCATTGCAATAGAATACTGATGCAACCCAGGCAAAGGTACCCCTGTCCAGATACAGTAATGGTTGGGCCACTAGGGGGCAGTACAAACTAGTCATGACAAGAATTTAAGTTGATCCTTTGAAGAAGTGAGGCAGAGTAACATTGACTCAATAGATTTCATGCCAGTTCAGGTTTCCCACTGATGAACTGGCAAGGTCTACTGTGAAGCAGTTTAGACTTTGATCTGTTAATTATTTCACTACCAGATCGGGTAATGCAATTATATAGTGTATCAGGCCTTGTAAAAATGAATAAGCAGATGTTATCAAGCAGGTATAAAATGGAAGCCTGATGGTACAAATGGACCAGTTTTGTCCATTCTATCTTCTCCATTTGGTTTCCTGTATTTGGAGGCACCAACTAGAATACATGGGTCCATGAGTGCTTAGCTTTCATGCCCAAGAACCAGCTAACCTTTTGTCATTTCCATTATCCTATGAAGAACATGAATACTTAACTTTCACCAGAAAATTGAGGTCTTTTCCCTCCTACTCTATTAGAAGTTATTGTTCCACACCACTGCTGGAATGGGGAAATAATTCCAGTTTATTGTAAACAATTCATATTCAAAATGAAGTCTCCTGGAGATGGTGATTTAACAGCAATCAAAATGAAATACAGTACAAACTGCATTGCTGACAAGTTCCATTATTCGAAAATTTCAAATATCTAGAAATATTTGGCTCAATTTTTCCCCCCACTGAGCAATGACTTTAACAATATTGACATTCAGGTTTATCCAGCATGGATATGCCTAGTAAGATAAAAGATTTGTTTAGTGGTTGCAAATATTAAATGCTGCCTCTTAAATAACATCTGTTAATTTAAAAACAAAGTGGACGTTGTGCAAGAACATTTTTAGTAAAAATATTTACACAAGGCAAAAATGCGCAAGGTTCTAGAGCAAATTATTAACACTACACATTGTACAGGGAACAAAGATGGGTTTGCTTTGTTAAGTGCATGTTCATTATGTGGGAAAAAAATCTTTTAAGTTGTGTTGACAAAAGAGCATGTTAAATACAAGAAACCCAGATGAAGATACATTAACGTAAGAGACTTCATCATTTTCTCCCTCTTATAACAGAAATACCAATGAATCAAGTGAAGGGTGGAGAGAGTGAACTAGTGTCAAGCTGAATACACTGAAGAGCTCTGTCAAACAATGACAAATGTCATTTGAATAGGTAGAACTGGATGATTGTTTGATGCAACATGTCAACAACAAGGAATTAAAGTAAAATACTAGCTATATGTGTTCAAATTTGCCATATTTGTTCAGAACTGGAGACTGTGCCCCTAGCCCTAGAAGAACATATAAAATAGATATTGAAAAGTACCACACAGTTCTGAAAACAGAACTGTGGTGGGTGGTCTAGACACACACCCTACCATTGTCTTGCTTCACTTTGCTATTTTGTAAGCAACATTACAACACAGGGCCGTTAAATACAATTTCCTTCCAGTCTGCCACATGTTCTAGAAAAAGCTTCGATCCTGCATAATGTGTTCCAGAGTCAACTTCAAAATATCAAGATTTTCAAAGTAACATGGTAAGTTTGACCCACAAAGCCAGAGCAATTAACTTACACACCTTTTGGATGAATGAGTTTGCATTCAAGAATTTTGGCTTACTTGGTTCAGGAACACAGCTGCATGAGATCAATATTAAGTATATTTGTTTCTTCAATATCAATCCTTAACTATAGAAATTGACAGGACTTTGCCTATATTTCTACACACACTTACTTAGGAGTTGCTGAGCTGTAATGGAATTACTTCAGAATAAACGTGACAGAATTTGGCTGCTGGATGCTTACTTTTGGCCAGATTGGTTTTTAACATTTTATTATCAGACAAACCACAGCTGGGTTATTAATTGCACTAAAGTTATGAGTTTGCCAACTCATGTATAAAATTCAGTTTTAGTGTCCCACAACTCTTTGCCTTCAGACTGTGTAATACCTTTTACACATCTGCTTACATTAAGACCCCTATGATTGCAATTTATCAGTTTAGTGTCATTAAATATTGCTACTACAAGATGTGTGGGTGCTTAAAATCAACTGCTAGCATGGGAAAATATCTACTTTTAACTAGGACGTTTCAACAACTTAGTAACATTCAATGTACGCATGAGGTAAATGTGTATACAAATGTATAAATGTAACAAAAAGTTCTGGTTTCAAAAACCTCCAGTTAAAACATGTTCAATTGTCACACTGAGTTTCTTTCTTAAAAATCACTAATGTGCAAATTCTGCCATGCTAAAATTAGTAAACAATCTCAAAAATATTATTTTCATTTATAAACAGTAGCTCGGATTCTGCCATGTTAATTTCTAGTAGTGGTGGGTCTTGTGGCCAATGTTTGTAAAGTTACTTTCACTTTTCAAAAAGTCCTCAAAGAAAAAATTAAAAGCACTACAACCCATTTTGTAGTTTGGGGGAGTGACAAGAGAAGAAGGGGTAGGGAGCAGAAAGTAAAAGGGTAACTTAATACAACACTGTTTAAGGGCTGCAGCCTTCTTTGGGCTTGTGGGATTCTTCAGTACTCCACTTCAAAAACCTCAGGATGCAAACAGCTAGCATCTCAGGTTGAATGTTACTTTATAACCCTTTCTTTGACAAGCTACATTTTCACATGCAGGGAGTATCTGAAGTGCCTACGTACTTGAACGTGATTTGTATTCAGAAGTAGGACAGGTTCATCTAGGATTGTACCATGTGAATTTTTCCTCAACAGGCAAGTTTTGCTTTAAAAAAAAGTAGCTATTGGTTCTGCTCTTCTAAAATTATCTTAAATGTGAGTAAGGGCAAGGGGAGAATGTGTAACCTGTATTCTTTCCCCTAATGGGAGGGTTATAGCCATATGGCTTCAGTAGTCTCTGCCAGGCAGATATTTAGAGAACATACATTTTCCAACTGGAAAAAAAATCACCGTGGTGGCTGTGTTTGAAGGAGCATTGATGAGGAGGCTAAATAAAGATTTTTTTCAACGTTGAAGCTGTGTTTGAAAAAAAGTAGTCAGCTCCTACAGCAGCAACAATGTTCTTCTGAGGCAAAGAAACTAAGAATCATTTGTATGAGATATTTTCTTCCACAGTAGAGTTTTCAGGTTGTTGAGTATCAAGGAATGCTCCATCTCCATCTGGTTTGCTGAAACTTTCAGGGCAATGCAAGAGTACAGCTGTTTCTCTAACTCTTCATGTATTTCCAGAGGAGCCCCACGAAGCAGGTAATCTTTGAGCAACTGGCACACCTTTGCCAAATTTGGCTGAATTATTTCTGTGGTACATTTCATTTTACTTTGGTCACATACAGTTCTACAGTCCGATCCATACACACAATCCAGGTCAGACTCACAGTGACGATCTTTAATTAGTTCTTTCAGGTTCATTTCTGGCACTATTTTTCTCATGTCCACCATTTTTAAGTCATATTTATCATTGTAACCCAGGTTTTTGGCACTCGTGTCGCACATAAGAAAATTCCCATAAGGTCCATGGAAAATGTCTTCCACAAATTCTAGAAGCCCTATGGCTATTTTGGCCTTTCTAGGCCACGATGGAGTAAACCACTGATCTATGCTTCTTCTGAATCCAGAGGGAATGAAAAGTTCTATGATCCACGGAAGGCTTATTCCAAAAAGAGAGGTATATTCAACTTTTTCCATCACATATAGATCTCCGCAAAAACCTAACAGTTTGGGAGTATGTTCTTTATCCTGGAGAATTACCATGAGCAGAAATTCATTCAGCTGGAGAAGCGCCCATGCTGACTTTGCTTCTGGCAAGGAAACTCGACCATCTTTGTTCCCATCAGCAACAGACAAGATGAGATTAACCAGCTCAGGAAGATTCCCCTGTTCTCCTAGTTTTGCCTAGAAAGAAACAAAAGATAATTGATAAAATTATGTATGTTTTTTTTAAAGTGACAACCAACATAAAGCTGTAAATGCTGGTGCGTATTTCTCATTCTCAGTTCCTGTTTCTAGTAATGTTAGGGAGGCTATTCTGGTTCAAAGGCATTTAGGAACAAAGTTTATAACTGAGCTGCACGGTGCTCTGTGCTAAGTAGTGCAGCCATATTGGCATTATTGTATTGTTATGTAATAACTGAGGTGGTATTTTTACAGTCACAAAAGAATTTGAAAATCTCAACTCTTATTTTCAGACAGAATTTTGTCCAGTTATCCATTTAAAAGAGAACTCCAAAACCTCTTTACAATGCCCCACCAAATGGAAGTTTTACCACTTACTTTATAATATGTGGTGGCCTTTAGGTTTTCAAATAATCCATCATGCAGTCTAGTCCTGAAGCAATGCCTATATTAGGAGTGATGAACCTCAGGGCCATGAGCCAATCTTGGCCAGTGAGGCTATTTCTCCCAAACCCCACTTACCTGTCCATCAGTTAGTGACATCAGCTGGTGGGCAGGAGGGTGTCACTTTTGCCAAGTACTGCTTCATGGGAAACATGATGGCAAAGCAGACCTCTGCAGCCAGCTGGATTGAAACTTATGAGTCACTATTTTGTTAATGTTGCTAATGTTGTTCTATTGATTATATATGCTGTATAGATTTGTTATGTGTTCAGCTTATTTTGTTGCTTGCTGCTTTGTTAACAATGTTCCATAGATTGTAATTGTGTAACTGATGATTTGTTATTTATTCCATATGATTATGCTGTATTTGTGTGATGTTCCATTATGTTCTATCATGTTATTGCTATTTATTGTTTGTAAGCCTTGAGATTCATTTGAATGAAAAGAGGCATAGAAATATAATAAATCAAATCAAATCAAATCAAACCTATCAGCTGGCGAGCAGAGGGTTCAGCCTTGCTTGGTGCACTTTGCCAATGGATTCTATGCAGGGAACGTCCTGGCAAAGCAAACCCCTCAGCCCACCTCCACAGGTCAGCACCTTACATCACCAGGAACTGGACTGCTGGGCCAAAAAGGTTCCCCATCCCTGGCCTGTGTAAAAATTGGGTGGTGGGTGGTGGGTGGGGGATTAGGGACATCACCAGTACTTTGAGCTCACTAGCCACCACTGGAGGTAGGTGGTGAGAGTAAATACTCACTTTAAAGAGTCCATACACCATCTCCTTGAATTTCTGAACTGTAGTTCCTCTAGTTGGTTTATCAAACAGAATAGTTTTCTTCCTCGGTTCTAGTTCAGTTCTGAGATCAATGTGAGCAATTTCTTCCATTTGGCATTTTATAACACCTTGTAGATTGCCCCAGGCTCCTAAATACATCTACACAACACAGGAGAGACAGAGATTCTGGAATTGTCTAAATTTCCAGCTTAATTGATGAAACAACTTTCATTAGCATGGTGCCTCTATTAATTGGACAGATTTAATGTTTATATACATGTACTAACAAAAGTAGCGCAGGCAGCAAGTGCTTTCTTAGAAACGTCCCTGTTCTTTTCATGCACAGAAGAGAATGCCATTGATAAGGTAGTGCCTACTGAGATGGGTGCATGAATCATAAAAAGTATGCTCATTTTCTTCTTCAGGACTAGTGATTTTAAAACAGTAGAAATATGCCTATGAATAGTCACGTAACACTCAGATAAACTATTGTCTAAGATTTCTTTAACTTAGCAACAGTCCTGCTCAGTATAATACTTTGGGGCTAACAGAAGGCAGATTCAGGGTAACTGCCTGTGTATCAGGGATGGGACTGTTAAAGTACAAGATATATAGTATTTAAAAGCTATTCAAAGCTTTTAGTAGTCTAGCAGTAAACTCATGTCATGTATAAGGATCTCAGTTTCTCAACTATGTACTTCATTTTGCACTGATCGTGATAGATATTCAAAATGTACTGTATTGGAATGCAAACACTATACCACCCAGATGGTTATTTAGTGATATACTAAACAAGCATATTTAGTGATATGCTCACTTTTTAAAGTGAGCACTATATTCTACCACTTTTATGGGGAGATTTTTTTAAAGGGCTGAAGTTCCTACATAGAAAATAATGAAAAGAGGGGTGTTTTGTAGTCTGTATCAAATAAATCCACCTACAGAAGTTTAAGTATGCATTCTTTTAATCCAGTATTGAATTTAAATCACTGTTTTAAAATTCTGCCATATTCCTTTTCTTTCCATTAACTATGAGTGATGACAAGCTCAGACACTTATTGAATGTAAAGCAAATCCAAATGCCAAACCTTAGTTTGAAGCATTAGCCTTACAAAATACAGGTATTACTAAAGTATATTAAAAATAGATAAAAAGATCTAGACCTAGCTAAAGTTTAACTGTGACTAAGCAACAGAACTCATTTCATTTGGTGGTATTCAACTGTAGACTTATAGAAATTAATGGACCTAACTTAGTCATGTTCATTAATTTTAATGGGTCTAATCCAAGTAAATCTTAGCTGAATACCACCCACTGTTTCATTGATCATCACAAGTAGCTGGGTTGGGGTCATAATGTTCTCCACTGGCTGGCGATTCAGATTTCTTTTTTCCCCTGTTTGTCAGGAGACATAACTTCCCAGTCACCACTCCCCCTAGTGCTATAAAATGTTAAAGGGTTAAGGCTACTATCGCCAAACCTGTGTACCCTCTTGCTACCGGTATACAGTGAGGGGCTTGGGGGAGTTCAGCATATTAAGCAAATATGTTTTTCCTGAAGCATTCTAGTATAATATAGAACTAGTGTAAGCTAACAAGAGGACTTCCTCATAATCCTAGTCCTCTAGCCAGAATACCATAAAATGCTCAAAATGGCAAGTTTCCCAATTCTTCAAATGACACCTTTGACATCCCATAAATCCTGGAAGTCACTGAACACACATAGGGTTGTTGTTGTTGTTGTTTTAAAAAGTTTAATTTTCTTTGAAATTTACAAATGAATTAACTTCAATACACTGACGTAGTCTAAATATGCAGAAACTGTTATTTTTCAGGTGGAATTATTTTCCTGCTAAATTTACCACCCAAGTAGAAGAAATGATGCTGCCAGTATCCAACATTTTTAAATCATGAGGCAGTATATATAACATGAATATTTTTGAGTGCATTTCTTCTGTATTTTATTCAGAAGTCCTTTTGACAGTAATATACCAAAGTTGTCCAATTACCAGATTTATCACTGCTTAATGTTTTTATGAACTTGACAAAAATATAGAGCAGACATACCTGATTGTTGGGCTTGGTTGACAAACATTTTCCAAAATACAGAGTTTGTCTTGTACATAGGCTACTACATGCTGATCCATCAATAACTCCAGACTTGTACTTATCACACTGGAAAAAATGGCAGAGAAAACCACTAAATGAGTATCAGTACATTTTCTACTTCCAATGATCGGGTATCCCGGGGACCCAACCACTCTGATTCACTTTGAAGGTTCCTTTGGTCTCAAGATTCCATACATTTTATTTCTATTTTCATTGTCTAGTCTCCCTTTGCTCACCATCTGCTCCCACTGCCTTAACCATTTTCTTCTCTTCCAACAAAACAAAAGAAAGGACATTTTCACACCATTGTTGAATGCTCTTCTAGAACAGTGCTCCCCAACCTTTTTATCGTCGCGGACCGGTCAACGTTCGATAATTTTACCGCGGCCCGCTGAGGGGGGGACATTGATTGTTTATATTTTAGATTGTTTTGATGTCATAATTTTAATTTAATTGTATTTAAACATGCCTTCAAAATAAAATACAGTTATACCCAAAAATGAATATAAAGTGATTTAACATTTTAACACCACAGTAAGTAAAATTGAAATAATTTAATGTTCCTTGGGCGGCCCGGTACCATTTGATCCACGGACCGGTACCGGGCCGCGGACTGGGGGTTGAGGACCACTGTTCTAGAAGATGCAGAGATAACCACCAACCTGGATGGCTTTGAAGGAAGAATAGGCAAATTCATGGGAAGCAAGGCTTCCCATAGTTGGCTACACTATGATGGCTATGTTCTGCCTCCCCTGTTAGAGGCAACATGATTCTGAATTCCAGTTGCAGGGTGCCAGAAATGCAGAAACTGTTGTCATATTTGAAAGCTTCCCATGGGCATCTGGTTGGCCACTGTGACAAGAGGTCACTGAACTAGATTAATCTTTGGTCTGATTCAGCAGGGCTCTTCCTATGTTCTTATATTAAATTGGGTAATATTTGAAGAAATATTGAGTGCACAGAAAAAAAGTTATTGTCTGAGCCTATACCTCATTTTGATACACAGTACTGTAGTGCGTAACAACAAATTGCTGAAAATTGTGCTATTTACTACCGTGTTTCTCCGAAAATAAGACACCGTCTTATATTTCTTTTCCCTCAAAAAAAACACAGTATGGCTTATTTTTGGGGGATGTCTTATTTTAACCGCTCCGCGTTGGTACACTGCATAGCCACGCCTATCCAGGCCGTCTTAAGGGAGAGGTGCCGCGTCACTATGTATTAGTTTCGGGGTATGTCTTATTTTCGGGGTATGGCTTATATTTCACAAATGCGTAGAAATCCTGCTACGGCTTATTTTCTGGGTATGTCTTATTTTAGGAGAAACAGGGTACACGCAATAGCAAAAGATAACATTGGTTTATAATAATTATATATAAAATTAAAATATTTTAAAAATGTACTTACTATTATTTTCTTGCAATCATGCCCTCTACAAAGTTCTGTGTAAGATGAATACTGAACATAAATAATCCAGCTGCCAATAAATACCCCTAGCCAGGAGAAGAAGAGATACTTCATCCGCATGTAAGAGAAGCGAACCTTTAGGTAGAGAGACAAACAAAGGGGGGGGGGAGTTTCAGTAATATTTTATGACATCTTGCATAACCTAATTTCACTGTGCTACGTAATTGCTTTGGAAGTAAATAAAATGCAAATTGGCATTAGCTTCAATCCAAATAAAGTAGAGAATTTTATTTTACAGCACTGAAAGCAAACTCAATTACATTTATTTTCAATTCTCTCCAGAAACTTCTGGGTGAACCATTGGGAGTTCGGGTTTTGTCCTCATATAACAGGCATAGGCAAACTCAGCCCTCCAAATGTTTTGGGACTACAACTCCCATCATCCCTAGCTAACAGGACCAGTGGTCAGGGATGATGGGAATTGTAGTCTCAAAACATCTGGAGGGGCAAGATTGCCTATGCTTGTCATATAACCACCATGTGAAGTAGGTAGGAGTAACTGGAAGGAGACTTAGAAAGTAATAATTAATCACCACTTGTTAAAACTGATCCAGAATAATCCAATATCTATTCAGATTGATATATACCAATAACACAGAATTGTAGTTCTTTTATTTTCACCTGAGTAGGGAAAGTATCTTATCATTTATATCTCACTTGTCAGCACCAGCAATAACAAGAAATGGCAGCTTCTGAACTTAAGAATTTTACACACACACACGTTTTCTATGGAAGTTCTATCCTACCATGACTAGGATTAAGACTTGGGGGATTGAAGATTCAAATCCCCACTTAGCCATGATGATGCTCACTGGGTGACCTTGGTCCACAGGGTTGCTGTGTGGATAACACTGGGGAAGGGAAGAACCATGTATACCACTTTAGCTCCTTGGTGGAAAAGTGGGCTATAACTGTTACAACAACAACAACAACAACAACAACAACAACAACAACAACAACAACACTATCATTGGCACTACCAATGTTTTAGAAGATCCAATATCTACTGTATGTCCATACATAAGTTTAGCTCTGGAATTCATGCAACAAGACGCTTTTGATTAAATACCACATTTGAAAAGAATGCAAAGGGTGGCGCGTTAGCCCCCTCTGCAAAGTGCTTCAGTACTAATATTTCTTTACTCTCCCACTTTATTGGCCTGGGAAGCCAGCTACCAGATATGTCTCAGAGGTATTCACTCACCACTTATATAGTGCATATGCTATGCTTATTTTTTCAAACAAAAGGTATGCAATATTATTGCTCAAGAAACAAAACTATCAAAAGCCCCAATTCAGGAAGGTGTAGATGATCAGAGGTATGCGGAAGAAAACCTAATTGCCTTTTATCCTTGAAACATGATCCCTTCAAATCAAGTTTCAGGTCAGAGATGGGTCAGTAAAAGAAAACTCATTCTTTGCCTGCCTGCATTGTACCCAACCTGTGAACAAACAGACCTCAGTTTCCTTTATATGAAGAGACAAACAAAATACAAAAAACACAATTATTCATATATAAAGGTTTGCTTGAAGTTAACAGGAGTCAAATTTTACTGTGCCTGGCAAACTAGTTGGAGTGTTCATGCCTCACCTTCCACAGGCTTTGAATGCATTTCTCCCCCCACCCCAGCAAGAAAGTGAGACTTACAGCACTACTCCCCCTTTTAAAAAACATGGACTTGGGTCCACAGAATGAATGCGGTATCTCCCTCTCAGTAAAATTCATTCCTACGTTGCTTACTTAAGCTGTCACTCTTTTTTGGCTCCTTTTACAGGTGTACCACTTACGTTTTTAAGTAGATTTTGAAGAGAAGAAAGAAACTACTCCATTCCACACTCCATCAAAATATTGTGAGACACAGTTACTTTTTATTCCCAGTCTAAGTCTAAGGCTGAAACAGGCATTTCATGTGAAATCATATAATGGACTACCCTCTCCCCCGTCAACTTCAAAAAGAAGCAAAATGGAGAGAGCTGCCCCACAATTCTCTGCTCAAACCACCCCACTACCACTTCAAATCATCCTACGAAACCTCCTCACCCACAGCATGAATGGAGTCGGATGGGGGCCGGGGAGGAGGAGTGGTTGTAAGGGTTAATTAGGAGTGGATATGCAACAGGCAGGGGAAAGAGTTGAGCACCCTTTCTCTGTTTCCTTCTGTTCCTTCCAAAGGTGCCTTTAAAAAAATGCCACTGTGGATTTGCATGCAATTGTTTGTAATGCTGATGCTGTTCCTTGGAGACAACAATACAGGTGAAGCTGCATCCCTTGACTAGATATTAAAAGTAAAGGGACCCCTGACCGTTAGGTCCAGTCGCGGACGACTCTGGGGTTGCAGTGCTTCCGGGTCACATGGCCAGCATGACTAAGTCGCTTCTGGAGAACCAGAGCAGCACACAGAAATGCTGTTTACCTTCCCGCCGGAGCGGTACCTATTTATCTACTTGCACTTCATGCTTTCGAACTGCAAGGTTGGCAGGATCAGGGACCGAACAATGGGAGCTCACCCCATCGCGGGGATTCGAACCGTCGGTCTTCTGATCGGCAAGCCCTAAGCTCTGTGGTTTAACTCACAGCGCCACCCACATCCCTTTTGACTAGATAGTAGATCCTGATTAATAACACCCTTTTTTGTTAACCCAGAAGTACTGTTGTAAGGATCTAGCATAGTCTTAGATTTACATTTATACAACTGGCTGAAATTTAACAATATGCAGCATTGTGAAAGAAGGGAAATGAGAAGAGAGAAGTTACAAAATAGGAGAGCGGAAGTCTACTCATAACCCATGACATGGATGGCATTCACATACCCTCCAACGTTTCTTCAGTGAAAATAGGGACATCCCATTCCATAATGATAATTTTACTATTTATACCCCACACATCTTACTGGGTTGCCCAAGCCACTCTGGGCAGCTTCCAACATATATAATAACATAATAAAACAATAACATAAAAAAACCTTCCCTATACAGGATTACCTTCAGATGGCTCTGGGGTCGGATAACTCCGTACCCTCCAACATTTCTCCAATGAAAATAGAGACATGCTAAGGAAAAGTGGGACATTCTGGGATCAAATCAGAAACTGGGATGGATTCTCTAAATCAGGGGCATCCCTGGAAAATAGGGTCACTTGGAGATTATCAATTCATATGCACAGATATTTTAAAAAGGAAGAATTTTCAGGAAGTTGATGGACCTGTTTTCTCTGATTGTATAGTCTAATTTTGGCTTATATTTGTATGTCTTGGATTTGGTTTTGTACTAAATATGAGTCACTGAAATTGATATATTGGATATAAGTCTTAGTAGGCCCCAAACCTCCACAGACAATGAGGCTGAACACTTATGAGCAATCATAGAAAAGCTATAACCAGTGTGCCCTGGTTATTTTTATGGGGTCTAGGAGATAGTCAACTGGCCACTACTGGAAAAAAAGTATGATGGATCAAGCCATTTTTATGTGCAAAACAGGGCTCACTGACAAAACATGGAATTCAACAATTAGACAGATTACACTGAAACTAATACCAGGTCTATTGGAAAGAAGCTAAATATATTGTTTGCATCCTTCTTGTTTATTATTTATTTAAAATATTTCTTATCTACTTTTCATTGCCTTCACCTACAAAGGGAAGGTACTTCCTCCAGAAAATGAATTGGTCCAGCATCAGAAGAGGCTTTATTGCGAAAGGAAATTAACCCATAATAACCAGAACGGTAATCTCCAAACACCAGACTGTATCCCCTTTCTCCACAAAAGAAAGTTATGAAGGAAGTCAGATTAAAGACTCAACTGCTATCTATGGCATGCAAGAATGAGCAATAAAACTGCAGACTAATCTCAAGCCTATTAAGTGCACATCAACAAGAGTTAGACAGAATGTTTATTTTTTAACATTAGAAAAACAGATACTGCTAAAAAAACCTCTTGGCATAGCATTTACTGTGTGTATAAAGCCTGCTGAAAATCACATTTATGGCACAATTAAAGTCATAGCCAATAGTATTACTAATACAGAGAACTTCACGTTTGCCAGTATCACAAGACTTCATTTATTTATATTTTACTTCCCAGTGTGGTTTGAAAGACTAACAGTTTAAAAGCTACAATGTCAAAGTTACCAGCCAATAAAATCCATTGAAATAAATTCAACTAATTAGCAGCAGATAGCATCAACAGCCAGTGAAACCCATCATAATTTAGAATAAACCCAAATTCTTATAAAGGTCTATTTTTACCAATGTCCTCAATATAGAAAGGCAGACTGACTGGGCAGGGGTTTATTTAAGCAGGAAGCTGTTGCTAAAGAGGCTCTGACCTTGTGATAGATGGGGACAACCATAGCCAAGGCTCTTCACAGACAATCCTGATGTCGCTTGCGTGGCAAGGGAATATGGTAGACTACAATAGCTCAGAGGTAGAGCATCTCCTTCGCATGCAGAAGGTTCCAGGTTCAATCCCTCGCATCTCCAGCTAAGGCTGGGAGGGAACCCTGCCTGAAATGCTGGAGAGCTGTTGCCAGTTAGTGTGTAGGCAATGCTGAGCTACATGGACCAACAGTCCGACATGATATAAGGTAGCTTCCTATATTTCTGCAGGTGACCAGAGTTCAAACAATGTCATTATTTGAAGAGTACAGAAAAAGCATCTTCAGATGCTCCAAGTACCGGTAACTGGAAACTAGTACAGCTAGCCACCCGAAGTCACTTTCTGGCCATTGCATTCTGGACTCTAAATAACCAAACAAACTGCCCCGCAAAAATGTTTTTTGATATGGTTGATTACTTCTTTTCTTTCATTTCTACATTAATGTGACTATAACAGTTTTCTTTTCTTTTCAAATGATTCAAAGACTATGTTAATTATGAAAACTTTAAAAAGACTATAATAAGTAATAATAAGTAACAGCTTTATAATTGTTTAAGTCAATTTCTTATTTTCTCTAGGATGTTGAAATGCCTTTCCTTTCCTTCCCTTTCATATAATCTTTCTTGAGACAAAGATCTAATGCACATTGTAATTAAATGTAACTAAGAGTACTGTGAAACTTTTATGTTTGCTAATAAAAAATATGAAAAACAAAACAAATTAAAATATCCAGGAGGTGTCATGGAAACGAGCTGGCAAAGAGCACTTCCACTGATGTGACCTTAAAATAATTAGATGTTCAACATAAAAACTTACACATCTACGAATACTAAAGAAAATGGCTTTGTTAAGTGATAAGAGGTTATTTACAGATTTACAAGCCAACTCTGCACCAGTTCCCCACAAAGCTTTAACTAGTCATGCTAAGTCAAAGTAAAATAACAAGTATTTTGAAAAAAACTGACATCAGAATAAAATTGTTTCAGAGCTAGCAAATGATTTTCTTTCCCTTACTGCCTTTCTCATTCTCACTAATCCTCTTGGAAATGAACCAAAAACCACAGAAAGAAAAAACGCAAATGACGACACCTAGCAAGGCATTTACAGAGTCAATATTCTGCTAAACAGTGTGAACTGCATGGTAATTAGTTATTCACCATGTGAGATGCATCTCAAACAGCACAATTTCTGGCAAAAGTGGAGTCTGGAAAGGTTCCAGAGCACATTGATACTAGAAACAGACCTAGTCAAAGATGATGATGAATAAGATGCAGTGCTTTGAGCTATTGTATTTTAATATTAATAGGCTACAAAAGAAGTTTAAAGCAGCCTTCTGCTGTTCCACGTCTTCTTGCTTTAGTTCCCCAGATCCTTCATTTTCTGCCTTCCCTGTTGCACACAAGATTTGTCCTGCTGCCAGGAACTAGAAAAAGGTGCAGCCAGGGAGCTTCATAATCACCCCTTCCCCCCTCACTACCACAACCAGGGAAAACACAGCAGAGATTTCTGAATACAGCAAGTCTTGGCTTTCTCTCTGAAATAAGGGATAGCCAGCAAGTCAAGTCCCATGGCATGGCTAAGGAACACACACAAAAATTCTGTTGTGGTTGCCAGGAGCAGCACAAGGAAGCAGATGGTGGCAGGAGACGGACATGCTTATTCAGTTGCCACTCAGCTGCTCATGGGGTGAGGGAAATTCTACTTCCCCAGACAAGCTGTAATTACAAGGCTAGTTTTAAGTAAAACCTGGTCTGGTAAAATAAAAAAAGTGTTTTATCACCTATAATCATGTTTGTTTTGCACAGAGAATGAACAGTAATTCTAAACTAACAGTTCTATCAAATTTCCAGTAATTAATATTGTAGTTTGGTCAAACAACCAAATCAAGTACTGTAATTGAAATATGTGGCTTCCTGTGGATTTCTAGCTTCAGTGTTTTTACAGAAGCCCATGAGATTTAAAATCCAGATTAAATGGGAATCTTAACCACATGCAGCCACAGTTAAGCTCAGTGCCAACACATTCCCTAATTACATTTAAGGCAGAAGACAGAAATTAAATGCCAAGAGAGAAGCCAGTACAGCAAGCACCCATTCTAGAGGCTACCTCCCAAGCGCTTAACCATTTTTAAGAAGGAGCCATCAGCCCTCCTACAAGGATTACTAACCCAAGAGAGTGGAGATCCCTATAACAATTAAAGTATCTAACAGTCTTAAAAAAACAAAACAAAACAAAACAAAACAAAACAAAAAAACTCCCTTCCTTCCTCTCTTTGTCAAGGCAATACAAGGGCATGGCAGCAAACTTCATCTACTGCAAACAAAGTTCTAGAAGTGAAGATGTCAGATTTTCAACCGCAGGTAAACAAATCAGAAAACATTAGTTTCCATATAATTTTGTTGTCATAAAAGATGTCAAAGTCGTTATGTTTTTAACATCCACACAAAGCAAACACAAGGCAACTGTATCATGATGTCTTTCGAAAACAACTTTGCTAAGAGCAGCTCTGTGTAGTTTAAAAGTTGCTTTCCCTTTCTTAAAAAAAAAGACTCCTTACTTTATTTTATACTCTGTTTCTTTTTTGGGGGGTTCACTACAGTTACAGAACTAAGTTAGAATAAGATTAAGATGCTAACTGGATACATCAGAAATGTGTGTATTACAGAAAACAGCTTACAAATATGGCACCAAATGCATTTGTCAATTATAAATCTCTAATAAGTACTTTTAAAACAAGTATTTGAATATGGAACCATATTCAAGTACTGGAACTGAACAAAAAATGCTGCAATGTGCTTCATTGAATCAGCTTCTAGAATTGCTTGTGGAGGAGGAAAACGATGGGGCTTGAAACTGTTCCAAGGACACAAAGATTTGAGAACAACCTAGAAGAAGGGGGCATGATGGAGATGCAATTGTGTTGGATTTTCATAGTGGGGAAAGGCTTACAATTTATGTTGGAAGAAGAGCAAGCTATGAAGCAAAAATGTAGGACAAGGGCACAACTATAAGATACCTATACTTTGCAGGTGTTATGTTTCACCAAAATAAGAAAGATGGCAATTTCCTCTGCTTTAATACAAATGGGAAAATGCATGTGCTCAGTCATTTTATGACTGAGCATATATATTCTATGCTGCCTAGGCACCATATGCAAATATACATGAACACACACTGAGTGAGAAGCATCTGATACAGAAACAAGATATAGTTCTTGCCCAGAGCAAAATATAGATCCCTGTTAATGCTGTTTATTTTTAGGACAGACTTACACACATACACAAAGATAAAATATTGAAGTATCTTGACCTTAGACAGAGAGTTACATTTGTCTGACCTTGCAAGTAGCCACATCACTCTGTTTAGCAGAATGTTTGCACAGCTCTCTCTCCAATGTACCCTAACCAAAATTAGTTTAAATACTGGCTGAAATGTTTAATGTTGTTGCCTTTGTTATCCTAATCTTGATTTCTTTGTAAGCTACCTTGATTTTTTTTTTTACTGAAGGGCAGAGTATACCCTTTAAATAAAAATAAAACAGAATACAGTTAACAGGCTTCCTAATTGTCTGCCTTAGTGCCAAATCACTAACCCTTTCTGTGTTGCTACTAGATAGTCATTTGAAAACACAAGACAAACTGAGGACAAAGACTATGCTGCTCTTCCTTGCTTTTGCCTCCCTAAAAGTCTGCACAACAAAGAGCCTAAATTTTATCCAAAGTAAGTTTTCAACCATGTACAAAAATGCAAAATAGCAAAAAAATACCAACAGATACAGATCCTGCTTGGCAGGGGGTTGGACTGGATGGCCCTTGTGGTCTCTTCCAACTCTATGATTCTATGAGATCACCAGTAAAACACCTGGTTCAATAAAGTATCATGGAAGTGCCTTCAAATGAGTAACTTCTGACTGCTTGGGATACGTTCCTAATCAATGAAGTTGTTCAAGTTTCCAGCTTGGACAATGAAAAGCACCAGTCTTTCCAGGAAGCTGTGTGATAGGTGCAATTCTTTCAACTTCTTGCGCTTCTTTTAAAAGACACCCCTCCAAAAATGTACATAATTCTCTGCTTTACAACACAGCATATAGCATTAAAATATATTTTAAAAATTGCACATGAACTTAACTGGTTACCAACAAGATACCTGAAGTTCTATCCTCACTTCACCAGCCAAAGGAACGAACCAACTTCTTCTCAGTTTATACCAGCTATAGTAGCCTTCAGCTGCTTCCTTCAAGACACCATCACGAACCTGGTGCCCTCCAGATATTTTAGACTATATCTCCTATCAATGCAGCCAGCATCATGCTGCCTGGGGTTGATAGGAATCATAGTCCAAAACACCCAGGGGCTAACAGGTTGGCAAAGAAACAATCTTTCATTTGTGCCATATAGGTTTTAATCAACATAAATACTAATTTAAAAAAATTCAAAGTGGAAGCAGACACCACACTGACCATGTTACAAAAATACTGATAAAACAAACATTTCACTTAAAACACTGGGGTAACTGTCTGCAGTGCCTAAGTAGAGAATTGTGCATAACGTGTAGAAAACATTTAAAAAAATAATGCACAGCACATTGGATGAATTAAATCAAACACACAACTTCCTGGAATGACTAGTATTCTTCTTCATTCAAGAGAATATGGTTAAGAACTTTAATTTCCTTGGAGGAAGTTATTATTCTTTGTAGGATACTTTGCTGCCTCCACTGCATCCTCAATTACAGTCTGGTCTAAAGGAGGTGGCTGAACTGGTGGTAGCTCACTGTGACCTGTTTGCAAAGCATTTTGAGGATAAAATCGCTTGCATCCACCAGGACCTTGACTCAAATGTTATAGCAGATGAAACCAGACCACTGTCTAGTACTGTTATATTGGATGAGTTTCTGTTAGCAAGGCTCGAGGATGTGGACAAGGTGCTTGGATCAGTTAAGGTGACCACTTGTGATCTGGACCCTTCCCCTCTTGGCTGTTAAAAAATGGTAGGGATGGGACAGCTGACTGCGCCAGGGAGGTGATTAATGTCTCCTTGTGAGAGGGGGTGGTCCCTGCCTGCTTGAAGGAGGCAGTAGTAAAACCACTTCTTGAGAAACCCTTCCAGGCTTTGGAAAATCTAAGTAATCACTGGCCAGTTGCCAATCTCTCTTTCTTGGGCAGGGGCTCTTGGAGGAAACAGATTTTTTAGATACACTAGCTGACCCAGCCACGCCTTGCTGTGGCTGATTTGGTGAAATGCAAAAGTAAGATACAGTATCAAAGAGAAAGCATATGTTTACTTACACCTTATCTCGTTGAAGTTCAGTCTATGTGTTCTCCGTTTGTCCCTCCCGTTTTTATCTTCGTTTCTACAACTGTTTATTACTATTATTTTAGTCTATGAGGTTCTTTGTCCTGATTTTGTCAATGGCCTTCTTCGATGTTGTTGACGTGTAGTGGTGGGCTGTATGTTTGTTTTTATAGGAACACGTTTGTATCTGTGGAAGGTGTGGTATGTGGCCCGAAATGTGAGTAGCGGCGTTGTCGTCCGGCCTCTCTCTACAGCCGGTCGAGGTAGCGTAGCAAACCGGGAAAATGGCGATTCCTCCCAGCGTGGCTCTATACCCACTGGCGGAGCCAGCAGTAGTGTTTGTGGGCAGTCTGTCTGTCGATTGGATGGTGGTAGTGACATTGGGAAAGGAGGAGGAGGGGTCAGAAACAGGTGTGTTGTGCTGTGCTGTTTAACGTCCACTGGAGGGCGCTTTTTTTTGCACAAAATCACATTTTTACCTGGGAAAGGTGTGGTATTTGTGCAATGTAAGTACATATGATCACTCCCATATGGGCATGGAACGTTGTGTCCAAATTTGAACGGAATTGATCAAGGGGTTACGGAGAAAGGCGATCGTTAACAAACACCCAACTTGAACGATTTTATATATATAGATTTCAATTGGAGTTTAGGCCTGGTTTTGCCACATAAACTGCTTCAATCTTCCTGTATGCTGACCTATGTATCCTTGTCAATTCTCCTTGACCTCTCAGCAGCTTTCAACAGCATCGACTATGGTATCCTTTTGGTGTGGATGTCTGAGTTAGGGGTGGGTGGCACCACTTTGTAATGGTTCAGGTCCTAATAGGATGGTCATTTCTAGAGGGTGATGCTTGGGGAATGCTCTTCAGCCCCATGGAGCCTTCAGTGTGGGGTTCCTCAAGGTTCAATTTTATCCCCTATAACAACTACATGAAATCACTGAGTGGGGTCATCTGAAGTTTTGGAGTAAGTTGTCAGCAATATGCTGATGACATATTTCTCCTTTACATCTGCTGGTGTGGCAGTGGACTGTTGTCTTGCCTTGGTAATGGACTGGAACAGAGTCAACAAAATGACGTTCAATCCTGATAAGACTGAGGCACTGTTTGTGGGTGGTTCCCCAGAGGTTACACTCCCTCTGAATCAGTATGTAGCTTGGGGGTAATTTGGGGTCCATTGCTATGACATGAGGCTCAGGTGCCCTCAGTGACACAGTGACACCATCAGCTTCAGCTGGTAGCCTAGCTGTGCCCCCATCTGGACAAGGATAGGCAAACTTCTGTTGTCTGTGCTCTGGTAACATCTAGGTTAGATTACTGCAGCATGTTATACATAGGGTTGCCTCTGAAGATGGTTTAGAAACTTCACCGGCCAGGTTGCTCACTTGGGCAAAATGGTTTGAGCATATAACACCAATCCTGGCCTGAATACACTAGCTGCCAATTAGTTTCCAGGCCCAATTCAAAGTGCTTGTTTTGACCTATAAAGCCTTAAATGGCTCAGGACCACAATACCTCAGGGATTGCCTCTCCCCATATGAACCACCCCAGACATTGTGACTATCATCTGAGGCCCTTCATGTGCCTCCTCCATGAGAGGCCAGAGGTTCGCAACACAAGAACAGGCCTTCTCTGTGGTGGTTCCTTGCCTGTGAAATGCCCCAGGGAGGTTAGGGGCTAGGTTAGATAAGTGAAAGCACATGGATGTATGATAAAAAGCATAGTATTTCCTCCACAGCTATTCTGATACAGATTTATACATAACATACATACACATCTGTCAAAGAGTCCTGCTGGATCAGGCCAGAGGCTCCTGTAGTCCAGTATCCCGTTCTCACAACAACCAACAAAATTTATACAGGAAGTCCATAGGCAGGACATGATTGCAACAGTATTCTTCTCACTTGTGCTCTCAAAGAACTAGTACATAACCAAAGGCAGATGAACATGCGTAAAACTAGTATATCTGGCTGTTTCTGTATTAGCCTCTCTAACAAGATTAACACTTTCTAAAGCACATTTTCTGTCTTTTAACATTGTGTCTTATCCTGCAGCTGACATGAAGCTGCAGGCTTTCAGCGCAATATATTTCTGTAAACTGCATAGAGGCTTTCCTAGAATCAAGTGGCATATAAATTGTTGTTGAATTTATATATATAATATAGATTCAAATTGTTGAACTGCGGAGGCAAGAAACCAGCACGGGCACATCTGAAATCTGGAAAAACGGTACAAATTCATTGTGCAAACTCAAAAAATTCAAGTTACACAGGGTCCTCCCAGAACCACTGAGGAGCCCTGCACCACCAGATTAAGCAAAAAACGCTCCAAAACAGCAGGGACTGGGAAGGAGTCAGTGGGAAGGAGGAGAAGCAGAAGAGTGGGGAAAGCTTGGGCAAGCAAATGGCCAACCAGGGGCACTAACATGAATAAAATATTGGGGGGAGGGGGAGAGAGAAGTAAGCCCTGCCTCACATAATCACAAGACTTGGCACACATACCCCATTTGAATGGCAATGCCCATCAACTTTGGGGCCAGTGCCCCCCTCAAATATTTTATTTGGGGGGGGCGCACAAAGGGTCCTCAGGCCCTAGGAGTTGGCTCCTATGTTACCATTTCCATCTCTCCATTACAACGCCTGGTAGGTTGGCATAGGTGCCAACTCCTGGGGGTCTCCGCTTCCCCCCTATGTATATATATTTGAGGGCGCTAGCCCCCCTCCCTCACGTTTTTGAGCATTGCCATTGACAGTGCGTGCGCTCGTGTCATGGGATCGATTATGCGGGACAGGGCTTACCTGCCCCCCCCAAACAAAAATAAATTATTTTCCTCAAGTTTATTCAAGACCTACCCCCGTAGGTAGGCTTGTTAAGGGGCAAACTCCAATGGAGCGGGGTGAGTTTGTTGAGCGGCGGCAGACCTAACACGCGTTCGTAAGCGCGAGTTCCCCTGCTTCCCGTGGGAACGGCGCCCCGCGCGCCTCCCTCTCCTCCCGCCCAGGTGCCTCGCGCACCTGCCGACCTCGCTCCCTCCCCTCCGGCGCTGCGGCCGACGCCGACGCCGCCTTCCTCCTCCACTGCCCGCCGCAGCCGCTTCCGACCCCGGTCTCCGGCCCACCCCGGACTCACCTGGCTGTAATAGGGCTTCCTGAGCCAGGCCCCCGCGAAGAGCCTCCTCGCCATGGTAAAGGATGGCACATCCCCGCAGCGGGCCGCGGCGGAGTCCCCGGAGGAGGGCGGAGAGAGAGGCGCTCGCTCTCCCCGGCGTCCGCCCGGCCCTTGAGCTGAGAGGGACGAGGGGGCCGCCGGCCTTCTTCTGCCGCCGCCGCCGCCGAGGCAACGAAACGTGCCCGAGTCGGGAGGGGGGCGGGGGAGAGGGGAGGCGGCAACGGCTCTCCCAACCCCGCCCCGCTTGGCAACTGTCAGGAGGCGGGCGGCGCGAGGGAAGAGGGCGGCTTTTTCTCCTCAGCCTTAAAGGGACCTGAGGGACTCTAGGAGGCGCCCCTTCTGCCGACACACGCCCTGTGGCGCCTCCTCTTCTCTCCCCCCCCCCTCAGCGTCGGAGCGGCTTCCGGTTGCGGAGGGCGGCGACGTGGCGCGCAGCCCCGAATCTCCCCTGCCGGCAGCCGCATCGCCCTCGAGTGCGGAAGTGGCCCTGGGTGGGTGGGTGACAGGAGCCAACTGCTGGGGGCTCAGGTCCTTTCAGCACCCACACCCCCCGCTAAAATATTTGATTTCCCCACCCCGCAGTTGACGAGCATTGCCATTCAAATAATAGTGTGCATTTGAGCGATGGGACTTACCTGCCCCCCCCATACTTTATTTCAGTTGGCACCCCTAGGCATAGCTGTCAACCCTCCCTTTTTTTGGTGGGAAACTCCCTTATTCCAATGCCGTTTCCCGCTGCTATCCTGGATTGTTGATATCCCTTAAATTTCCCGGATTTCAAAGGAAGCAGCTCCTCTCCCTCCCTGCCGGCCAGGGAGGCTCCTCAGCTGCGTTGCTCGGCTGCCAATAAGGAGTCTGAGACCGACTGGGGGCGGAGCTTGCATGCCTTGTGCAGCCAGACCCTCACGCCCAACCAGACAGACAGCCTGCCTGCCGTCTATGCGCTCGCTCTTTCGCTCACCCGTTCGCGCACGGCCTCTGGGTGGCGAGGCCACTTGGTGCCATTGCACCACCCTCGCGGCATCCCTTATTTTCAAATCCGAAAGTTTGAAAAAATCCCTTATTTTCAAATCCAAAAGTTGACAGCTATGCCCCTAGGTGTGTCTTAAGTTTAGGAACCCTTGCTCATTCCCCGCCTAGCTATTTTTGCAATAACCAACGGTGTCTTTGCCTGCAGCTAACGTTGCTGGTGGTGAAGCGGTGTTTCCTGGCTTGGACTACTGCAATGCACTCTACCTGGGGCTACCTTTGAAGGTGACCCGGAAACTCCAACTAATCCAGAATGCGGCAGCTAGACTGGTGACCAGGAGTGGCCGCCGAGACCATATAACACTGGTCCTGAAAGACCTACATTGGCTCCAAGGACGTTTCCGAGCACAATTCAAAGTGATGGTGCTGACCTTTTTGAGCCTTAAATGGCCTCCGCCCAGTATACCTGAAGGAACGTCTCCCACCCCCACCATTCAGCCTGGACACTGATGTCCAGCACCGAGAGCCTTCTGGCAGTTCCCTCACATCTGCCTCCGTAGTGGCGCCCGCCCCGTGGAACGCCCTCCCGCCAGATGTCAAGGAAATAAACGATCAGACTTTTAGAAGACATCTGAAAGCAGCCCTGTTTAGGAAAGTTTTTAATGTTTGATGTTCTATTAATTCTGTGGGGAGCCACCTTGAGTGGCTGGGGAAACACAGCCAGATGGGATGGGTATAAATAAATTATTATTATTATTATTATTATTATTATTATTATTATTATTATTATTATTATAGAAGGTTGCCCCTGGGCATGTTTAGAGTGTTCTGCATTTTCCCCCCAGCTGCGGAAGCACACACACACCTATGCATATACCGGTAGGGAGAACTTTATCATAATAAGGGACATCAGGAGAGTCAGGCCAATGGTCCATCTAGCCCAGCATCCTGTTCTCCCCGTAAGAGCGCTCTTTCCTCCTGCTGTCCCCCCCCCCCCCAGCCACTGGTATACAGAAGCATGCTGCTTCTGTGGAGGCAGAGCAAAGCCATCCAATAAGTAGCCATGGTTAGTCCTTATCCATAAATTTGTCCAAGCCCCTTTTAAAGCCATCCAAGGCGGTGGCCACCACCACTTGCCTCTTACGGGAGAGAGCTCTATCATAGTTCTCTGTTAACTTCCTTCTTAAAAGGAAGCCCTTCTTCTCAGCACATAGTTAAAGTATGGGCTTTGCTACTGCAAGATGTTGCGAAGGCTGCCAACTTGGATGGTTTTAGAAAGGGATTAGAGAAATTCCTGGAGGATAAGGCTACCGAGGACTAGTCACAATGGCCATATTTATGGCATCGAGGATCAGAGGGAATATGCTGGGAAGCTGTTGCTGGGAAACAGGAGGAAGAGAGGGTTATTGCCCTCATGTTTGGTTTGTGGGTTTCTCACAGGTCTCTGGTTGACCACTGTGGAGCTGCATGCTGGACTGAGTGGGCCTTTGGTTCTGATCCATGCTCTTATTGTTCTTCTGTTCTTATTGCTCATACATTCCCAACAGGCCACAGCCAAGTACATGAGTCCTGATCATTTCTAGGAGTGCAGTGCAAACAAGCGGTGTGTGTCGAAGACTGGACACCCATGTCACGCAAATCAATTTCAGCAGAGTATTTAGATTTAATATTAAATTATAATGGAAAAAGTCCTTCAGCATCAGTGGTGGGTTTATGATCCATCGGGTCCTGTGCACAGCCCTTTTAGAGAGCTGAAAATATGATGGAGTTAATAACATGTTGTTTTGTTTTTTAAAACAAAACAAAACCCCAACAACTATTAAACAGTATTTTTTTGTTTCTAATTAATGATATATGTATATAGAGAGAAAAGAAAACATTTCTATTCACTTGAAAACGAACTTTATTTAAAGGAACAATATGGATGAAAATTCAATGATTTACATAAAATATTTATAGATATTAAATTTATACATGTTTTCTCCTACACTTCCTTTGCACAGAATTGCCAATTAACTTGTCATATTTTACATCTTGCTATGCAGAACTTTCAATTGCTAAAATTGCTAAACTCATTAAATGCTCTTGAGATATAGCAGAATGTAAGTAATTTTTTACTCTTTTAAGGGTGTTGAATGATCTTTTATCAGTTGCATTCATATCTGATGAAAGAGAATTAGGCTACAAAGAGATGTCGCTAATGTAAGGAACCTCTCTAAAATATATGCTGTCTTCTGTTTTGACTGGAGTACATTTTTCATCACTTAGTTGCATTTTCCACACCATCTTTACCTTCAAAAGTGACTGAATCTGTCACATCTTTTGCGGGAAGCTGAGGTCCAGTGTTTCACTTGTTTTTACATCTTCAATACCTGCTGTTGCTACAGCTTGTTTATTCCATTTTCTCTGATGCATCATGACCCTGAAGAGCAAGTTTTCAAAAAGGCAATAAACGTATCTGTTCTTCTTCATGCTCTTATCTTTCTCTGTTCTTTTTCTGCTTTTCACTTCCAGATGTATAATTGTGTTTCATATTATACTTTCAGGTAATACCATGCAGTGAGCCTGTGGAAGAGAGTAGGAGTTTTAAATTAGGTCTGCAGATCTTCTGGTGGGCTGTTTTGTTTCAATAGTTTAAAAAACACAATACAAGACTCTTGCCAATTGGCTTAGAAATAAAATGTCAGGTAATATTCTATCCAATCAAAGCATGGTTGACAGCCTAAGGGGTTTAAATTGAACAGGGGGTGATGGGATTCAGAATTATGAGCCGTAGAAATAAATGTTATGACCATGCAATGAGTATATCTGCCTCCCAACGAGTATGCTCTGTTCTTATTTAATAAAATGATTCTGCAGCAGTAACTTCAGTCTGAAATATAAACTCATTGGTTTGTTGCCAATGCTAGTCCTACTCAGAGCAGCTCCATTGAAATTAATGAACATGACAAACTTAGGTCATTCATTTCCATGGGGGTTGCTCCGAGTAGGACTAGTCATTGCCGGTCAGCCACATCATTCAGAAAATCACTGCTAATTCTTTTATCAAAATGCCAAGGGGGAAAATCCAGAAGCAAGTGGCTCTAGCACCAACAGATAGCAAGTTTAGATTCTTGCATTGCGGGGGGTTGGACCAGATGACCCTTGAGGGTCCCATCCGACTTGATGATTCTATGATCATCACTATAATGTTAAGAGAATTCAACCAGTATTTTATGTATTCCATTTCACCAAAGTCTGGAGCAGTTCCAGCCCAGGTTTTACCAAAAAAAGGTTGCAAGGCACACAGCATCAACTGGTATCTTCTCAGTTAACAGTGTACACTAAAAAACATGGGGATCCCTTAGCCTCATGAGCCCCACTAATTCTGTGCATATTGCACATACCTATAAATCCACCACCGTTGAGCATAGATATTTGTATACTGAGTTATCTTTTGATCTGCTTTTTATTATTTTCTTTTTAAAGGCTGCATCTTAATGATGTTTTTACTGCTTCTTATAAAGGGCCATGATCTTACTGTTGATTTAAAATTGTTGCTTTTAAAGTCTTTACAACTGGCTTTGTATGCCAGTTTGTTGGGGATACTTGTCCTGAAATGCAGAACATATATTTTTAGAATAAATACAATGAAACAAACTAGTAAAACCCTAATACTCCATTATTAAGTGGCTTCCGTGGTTCTATGTTGGTCTCTGATTTGCCTCTATTTGAATTCACTGGGCGACTCTGCTGGGCATCTGTCATCCATGCTTTCAAAGTGACTCTGATGCAAATCCTAAATAGCTGCATTCTTTTCAAAGCAGATGTGGGCTTTGCTTTCACTCCAGCAATTCTCCATTAATAATAGACATTAGGATGATTAGTCACAATGCACGACAGAGAAAAACAACAAGAGGTTTACTGATGGGTGAATAAAATTACACTTCTATCCTCATATGTGTCACAGCACAAGCCTCTTACATCACCAGTAAATACAATTGAGCAGGCAGTTCATGACAGGCTTTATGTAACTGCAAGTGAATTAGCAGTGGTTTCACACCTCATTTGTAAAATGTTACTTCTGTGTCAAAGGGGAATGGTGCGCTCTGGTAAATTTAAGGCAGCGGTCCTATGCACACATCTGGCAATAAGGATGCAATTCTGTAGTGGGGATTCACTGAGTGACCTTAGGAAGCAGCAAAAGTGCAGCCTTTTTGGCAGAGATGAAGCTACACCAGTGGAATAACGCTTCCACCTGCAGAACGGATTAGTGGCTTTTAGTATTGCCACTTCAGTCTATCATGCCAAGTGGTTGAGCTGATGTGATGGCATGGAACGTTCATCAACATTTCAACTACAGGTATACAGGGACTATACTGTCAGAAAGCTCACCGTGAATGGAGAGTTGTCAGTTTGGCTGGGGCAGAAACCTCACACGAACCCTAGAGATAAGAATAGGTTTGTGAGAATGAGTGAAGACGGAAGGAAGGAAGGAAGGAAGGAAGGAAGGAAGGAAGGAAGGAAGGAAGGAAGGAAGGGGGCAGGAGAACCCAAAAGCAAGGTGGTTGGAGGAAGGTTGCAAGAGCAGGTGATAACCCTTTTGGCCCTGTGTGCATGCAAACAATGCAGGCAGGGAGGCAGCATCAGGAGCAGCCCGTTGAATGCAACTGAGTGTTAAAAACAACTTGTGGAGATGCAGTAAATAAAAGGATGAGAAGCAGTACAGTACCACCCATATCTCCCGCTAACATACAGAGCATCACAACAGTGAAATATATGTCTTGATTAAATGGCAAAATAAAATTGTCTCTTTTCTGGGGAGGAAGAAGTGTTGAAGAAAGCAACGACTCTGACCCCATCATCGAGGGGTAGAGGGCATGGACTGGGAGGAGATGTACCCCTCTGAATCACGCTTTGCTGTCCCTGCTTGCTTGAGAGTTCTAGCGCTGCAGGAACCCAAGAAGTCACAATACCTTGAGAATCCCACTTGGAAGCCATAATACGGGAGTGTGGAACATTTTGGCCTTCCAGACGTTGCTGAATTACAACTCCTATCGACCCGGCAAGAATGGCCAGTGTCAAAGGATGATGGGAGTTTAAGTTCAGCATTGCAGGGGGAGTTGGACTAGAGGATCCACCGGGTCCCTTCCAGCTCTATGGTTCTATGATCTGGAAGAAGAAGAGAAGAAGAAGAGTTTGGATTTAATATCCTGCTTTATCACTACCCTAAGGAGTCTCAAAGCGGCTAACATTCTCCTTTCCCTTCCTCCCCCACAACAAACACTCTGTGAGGTGAGTGGGGCTGAGAGACTTCAAAGAAGTGTGACTAGCCCACGGTCACCCAGCAGCTGCATGTGGAGGAGCAGAGACGCGAACCCAGTTCACCAGATTATGAGTCCACCGCTCTTAACCACTACACCACACTGGCTTTGGAAGGCCAAAGATTCCCTACTCCTGCCATAACACAACCTCAGTGCCCCCCCTTCCCACCAGCCACTTACGCATCAGGAGTGGGACCCGCTGCTCAAAGGAAGCTGCAATCCTGTTTACGGCTCATTCTGGATTTGTTAGTTGTCAAAGTAATTCAAGTATAAGCTTTGCTTCTTTCTCTCTGGGAGGTCGATCACTGTTTTGCCTGATGCTGCTTAATTGGGCACTGACTTTGGTCCTGCATTTGGGAACAGGATTAGTGCTGGTGTCCATTGACTCGGCCCCTAGCATACGCCCCTACTTGGGACAAGAACAGATTGCGCACATTTGCTTAGAGAGGCAAGTATAACATCCCAATAAATTCAGTACCTTTGGGTTAATGTGCCCGGGGAATAGATTGTAATCCTATGCCCATTTATTTGTGAGTAAACTGGATGTGATTTACTCCTTAATATAAACATGCATAGGATTGGACTGCAAGGTACACTTGGTAGCTCAGTCAGTAGTGCACAAGACTCTTAATCTCAGGGTTCTGGGTTCAAGACCCATGTTGGGCAAAAGATTCCTGCATTGCAGAGGGTTGGACTAAATGACTTGTGCAGTCCCTTGCAACTCTACAGTTCTATGCAATCCTCTGCATTCTTACCTTGGAGTAAGCCCGTTGAACACAGAGGGGCTTAATTCTTAGTAAATGTGTATAGGGTCCAAATGCCAGGATTGTGGTGGTGTTTCATTGCATAAAGTATTTAAAAAATAATTAAAAATTAAACAGCCGGTGTGACTGATTTTCCTTAAGATATGTTGTTACTTAGATAAAAGCTGACTTCTACAGTATATAGCTATTGTCCTTGTGGAAAAATGCTCTCTTAAACAAATTCTAGAATTTGAGTAGCACTGTGAAGTCAGAATGCCAAAGATTCTGCTGAGTGTACAGTGTCCTACATTGATTAGGAACATTGAGCGCTAGAATTCCTCAGGAGCAAAGGCACTGTAAATTATGCAAAACGACTAGCAACGTAGTAAAAATATTCTGCTTTGGTAAGAGCAAAAAAGTGTTGCCGTTGAGGATGTTCTTTTCCTATATCAGCAAGTCCAGATGGGCTTCTTTTTTTCGTTCCTCGTGTTTCCTTCTAGCATATTCACAGAAGTCTGAGCACAGAGTGGGATGTTGCAAAGCACAGCAGAAAGAAAACGGTTCAAAATGTTGGTTTATGTAGCTTTCCTTTTGCACCCTGCATTGAACATTGCAATAGATTACAGCGGTTCAGAACCACACGCATGGCCATCTCTCTAAAAAGCACATGCAAAAAAGAAGCGAGAATAAAAATGCCATCTAATCCCAGCAGACTAAAATCTTAGTTAAATAGAATGGATTGACCCAATGGGCGGGTAAAACACTTTTTGTCTTGGATGATATTTTGAATCCAGGTGACAAACTGAACCTTTCAAAACTGCATTGAGTTTTTGGTTTCTTAGAATTACCAAACAATGCTGAGTGCCATGCTGATATTACTGTACTGAAAAAGAGAAAGGAAGTATGCAGATTCATTTTATTATTTATTTTAAACACTATTTATGGGGCATATTACCAAAATTGGGTCAATAATGAAATGTGTGAAGGAACTGGGGGTGAAGAGTCAGAAAGGGGAAGGAAGAGGTATATGTTCTGATGTCAGAAAGGTGATTCAAAGATAGTGAATGATAACAGTCCCATATTGGTGGAACTCGGATCTAAAGTGTGCGATCAACAGCCTTATATAACCAACATGCTTAAGTCAAATTAATACACGAAGGGGTTAATACCATAGAGTAAGCTGTCCTGCCAGGCTTAGCTATATCCACTTCCCCTCACCTTGGGAGGATGTGGTAATCAGGCCTTTCCTCTCCTTCAGTCTACCTGAGAAGCTCAGTGTGTGAAGAGGTTTGAGCCAGTTGCTCCAGATCAACCACATGGCTTTCACAAGCCACTCTTGCATTCTAGGAACTCTTAGCTCTTTGTAAGCCAAGTTTTACCGTATACACAGCTTTTCTGAAGCACAGGAAACTGACCTTTGAAGAGTTTGTAAGTAAACCACTTTTTAACTTAGCTAACATGTGGTCTTTTTCTATGCTGTGTTTCATATTATACAGTCTTTCTTTCTTTCTTTCTTTCTTTCTTTCTTTCTTTCTTTCTTTCTTTCTTTCTTATGGCAGAAGTAGACTGAACCGGTTGAAGGGTTAAAATAGAGTTAGTAAAGAGTTAAAAGAATAAAAATAAGAAAAATATAATTGTGTGACATAAAAGGCAAGAGATGTTAAATACAGCAAGATTAATTGGAAGTCATTTTTAACAGTGATAATGTTTTTATGTAATTTCTTTTTGGTTCCTTTCTTTCTTTCTTTCTTTCTTTCTTTCTTTCTTTCTTTCTTTCTTTCTTTCTTTTCTTTCTTTCTTTCTTTCTCTCTCCAACACAAAGGATAGGACACAGAGCCCTCATAAGCTTAAAGCTAATAGCATCTCTTACAGTGAAAATCCTCATCATTATATACTTTACATGGCTGTCTATTTGTATATATTTTAAAAATTTATATATGGATGTTTTATGATGGTCTATACTTATAATGTCTATTAAAGGTTTGGCGAATTAAGTAAGCTTAAAGTCAAACCAGGTGATAGCAAACACACATACACAGCTGCACTCCCAAGGCTGGAGGGAAGGACCACAGATGGTTCAGCTGCCTTATCCAATGGACACTCATTGGCAAGCCAGAAGTGAGGGCCAGAATTATTCAAAGCCATTTTGTAGAATTCTGTACCTTGAAAGGCTCAGCTGCCTTGCCTCTCTTGTGGCATTTCACCCTATAGTAAAAACCTTCCTGTTTAGGCAGGTGTGTTTGCTTGAGGCTTCAATTTTCTTTTCTGCTGCTCTTGTATCTGCTTTTTATTATAAAGCATTCCTTTGGAATTTTATTTATTGTTGGTTTTAATCGTTGTCAGCTGCCCTGAGTGGTGTATTGGTACCAGGAATAAGGCAAGTTTATACAACAGGTAGGGCCTAAACAATGTATTAATGAAGTCTAGTGTTTGCAAACCCTTTTATGGAGGTGTGCAGTAGTTGCTTAAGGTAACCTGAGCTGGCTTCCTCCTTGCTCAGTTTTTGGGTTTTGAACACACCTTGATTCTGCAAGTAGTTGAACTGCTTCCATCTCTGACCTTCACATACAGGCAGGTGTATGTGATGTTTGATTCCTCTTCCTGAAGTGTTGTCTGAGACTGCTGGGAGTATGGCAGAGTTCTTACTTTGGAGAATTTAAACCATGCTGGAAACACAGTCCGTCCATCCGTCAGCCAGGCAGCCAGCCAGCCAGGCCATCTGTCTTTGCTTTATCTGTTGGCAAAGCTCAAAGCTTGCCTTCATTGTGCTGATCTGAAGCCGAGTTCATTTTTCACAAGTTGCTGAATTGCACTATGCACATTTTGAAATAAATGTGTCTGAGAACCGGTGGAGGCACCAATATAAGTTTTGATCACAAGGTTCTCATTGCATGAAAGGAAAGAATATGTTCCCGCTAAAACTTAAATTGAGCATAAAAAAATGCTTATAGGGAGGGAAATCCCAAGTTGATACTCTGCCTCGCCATCAGGTCTGTCACCATGATGCAGTGATTATGAAACCACAGTTTTTGAAGGGACCAAATGTAGCCATATATCACTGTTTCCAACTTCCCTGTGTCATGATGCTCCATGTTTCCTTGTCAGCCAATACTAGGAGAGCAGGGAGCCAGACACATAGACTGCTCTTTCCAATAGCAGCAGTGCATTTAGTGTAGCCTAATTTGCCCTTGGGATAAAGGTAAAGGACCCCTGGATGGTTAAGTCCAGTCAAAATTGACTATGGTGTGCGGTGCTTGTGAGAGATGAGAGGGAATGTGGATGAGGGAATATTGATTAATATTTCCTATCCCAGCTTGTGCTAACAAGCTCCAAACTAGCAGAGTTTCTCATCCCCAATAAAGCGCAGCAAAGCGTGGCGTTTAAGTTCCTATGAACTTCTAGAACAAGGCAGATTCCTGGCATATATCCCCTGGTTCCCTCTTAACAGAAAATACACGACACATAAGCTTATAAAAGTATAAAGGTTTTACTCACAAACATCCAAGAATATATAAGTCTCAGAAGGCAGGCTAGCTTAGATTAAATGTATGTACATGTGGAGATTCTCCTTAAGGGAGAAAGGCTCCATGTGGGCCTCTCTTGGCTGGAAGCCAAGAGAGCATCTCCTGAGATGTTGCATCCTCGGAGTCCTGGTGGGAAGAGAGGGAGAGTAGCAGCTCACCTGTATCTTTGAATAGCTACAGGTAAGGCCACTCCCACTTCTGGTCACACAAAGGAAGTGATTTCAGCCTTGGCACAGGAAACTCTACCTGGAGGACCAAGGCCCCTTTGTGTACACTCTAGGAATGTTGTGATTGACTGCACCAGTGTTATACATCCCACAGTGCTCACCTCCGCTTTCTGGCCGAGGGAGCCGGCGTTTGTTCACAGACAGCTTTCCGGGTCATGTGGCCAGCATGACTGTCAGGGACATGCCCTCCCCTGCCAGTCTGGCACTGAGTGGGTACCGGCAGCCTCAGCCTCTGTTGTCGAAGGACACGTCTCCCAGTAAGTCTGCCAGCTCCTCCCCAGGGGAGGAGGAGTTACCAAGGAGTAGCCAGGTGGGAAGGGGTCTCCAGGATGATGCAGATAGATCCAGCACCGCTCAGCAGACACACTCTGAGGGAGAGACACCGTTTCCGGCGCCTGCTTTGTGCAGAGGGGTCAGGGGAGCAAGGAGGTGGCACCTCAGGGTGCCGAGACTCTGGTGTTGGCGCCGAAACAGGAGGGGGGCACTTCCGGATTCTGCTAGCGGCTAGGTGGTCATGTTTTAGGATAGCTCCGCACAGTACATACTTTGCACAATAAAAGTCGTTGAAAGACAAGATGGACTTGGTCTTTACTCATGAGCAACTGTTAAGGGAATCTGACAATGACTAAACAGCTTCTGGAGCAACGGGACACTGTGATGAGTGCCAGAGCGAACGGAAATGCCGTTTACCTTCCTGTCTATTTATCTACTTGCGCTGGTATGCTTTCGAACGTCTAGGTTGGCAGGAGCAAGGACAGAGCATCGGTAGTACATTCACAGATGCAGGTGGCTCTCGCCAATGGAAGCTCACGCTGTGATAGATTTGCTAGTCTTTAATGTGCCACAGGACCCTGTTATGTCAGCTACAGTGAATTCCGGAGCTCAGTTAAGATGATCAGCATGTGCCCTTCGACCACTGCAAATGGGAAAGGGCAAGGTTAGGCAGCAAAGGACAAGGAGGTTGTTCTGAGTGCAGGCATGAGCTGTTTGTGCAGAAGCATGCTGTCTTCTCACTCCCAAGTTCTGTTTGTTTTATTTTATTTTCTCCAAGGCTGCTGAGCTGGGTTGAAACATAGTTAAACAACACATAAGGGCAATGCAATGCAGCAGCAGTTCCTCAGTTGGTTTTTTTATTAAAAAAATGGAGACGTGTATATACCAACAATACAACCACAAAGGAATTACATGTACTCAAAATACCAGTGAGTATAACTAGATGTTACATGCAGATTCAGGAAGCTGTGGCTTTGAGGGGAGTATGGTGAGGAGATGCTTAACTCATCCATTTGCACTTAAGAGAAAAACAAACTAACCCCAAAGCACACATCCCACAAGCTGCTTTTCTCTGGCACTTTGTAGGGGGGGAAACACCTGTGGCCGATTTGGAACAGGTAAAAACCGGTATATCTCCGAAAGCAGAGATATAAATGTAAAACAAAGTCCTGTGGCAACAGAGTGTCAGGGACTGGGCAGAGGAGGAATGGTGGAGACCGCCTCCCCAGCCTGACCCTTCCAGAGAAGAAAGAGACAGTTCAGAATTACAACAGGGGGTTGAGGGAGGTCACAGCTCAGAGGCAGATGAGGGGAAAAGCTGGGAAATAATGGGAGAGGAGGAGGAGGAAGAAGAAGCACCGGGGGGGGGCGGACAGCTGACAGACTCAGTGTCTTTAGAAAGCATTCCAGACCCCCCTATCCCAGAACCCAGCAGGCATTGAAAGTAGGAGAGCAGAGAGCTCAGAGGCCAAGGGCACTGCTCAGCACCTGTAGTGATGACGCGTAATGGGAGAGAGGGAGGGGGTGGAGACTCACTTGGAGCAACGCCCTTATTCGAAGAGGCTGAATTTCTAAGCTTCTCTCTGTGAACATTGAATAAAAAGCAATTGGTAAGAACTTCCTTGTCTTATTCATTCCTGGCAACCTACCATGGGGTTGGATCCTTGGCTGCCTGACACGGGGGGGGGGGGCAAACAAGGAATTTCCTCAAACCAAGAGTTCATATTTGCCGTTGCCTCCACTAATATGTCATTGGAACTACTCCTGTTTGTGTTTGTGTGTGTGGTTTTGATTGGGCAAGTCTTACACGGACTCTCAACTTGGATTTCTGGGGTGGTGGGTTTTTTTGGGGGGGGTAGTATAATTTTCCCCAAACATTTTCACAATAATCTTCATATCAAATGGTTACATTGTTTCATAAACTGACTTCCCACCCTCACTTCTGCAGTGTTTTTGCTCAAATGTCCTCTACTGCGTTATATCCTTATCTATTACACAAAGTTTCTCTATTGCAGTTATTTTGTCCAACTTGGATTTCCCATTCAGATTTGGGGGCAGGGCCTGGGCAAGCTGTCGTAGATGCGCCCCACTCTGCACTCATCAGTGAATTGCAACCCCACTTCTCTGTAGTGGTGCTGAGCAGCCGATTTCAGCATTGCCACCAGGCCGGCACATAAGCACAAAGGGGAAGGGATGGAATACCCTCCAATATTTCTCCATTGAAAATAGGGACATCACATTCCATAATGATAATTTAACTATTTAAACCTCACGCATCTTACTGGGTTGCCCCAGCCACTCTAGGCAGCTTCCAACATATATAATAACATAATTAAACATTAAACATTAAAAAAACAACCTTCCAGATACAGAAGAAGAAGAAGAAGAGTTTGGATTTGATATCCCGCCTTATCACTACCCTAAGGAGTCTCAAAGCGGCTAACAATCTCCTTTCCCTTCCTCCCCCACAACAAACACTCTGTGAGGTGAGTGGGGCTGAGAGACTTCAGAGAAGTGTGACTAGCCCAAGGTCACCCAGCAGCTGCATGTGGAGGAGCGGGGATGCGAACCCGGTTCACCAGATTACGAGTCTACCCCTCTTAACCACTACACCACACTGTAGATAACTCCACACCCTTCAACATTTCTCCAATGAAAATAGGAACATCCCAAGGAAAAGTGGGACATTCCGAGATCGATTCAGAAACTGGATGGCTTCTCTAAATCAGGAACGTCCCTGGAAAATAGGGACACTTCGAGGGTCTGGGATAGGGAAGCCATCAGCCTATTCCTCATGGAAGTGTGATAATGGCTCTTGCTTGCCTAAATGGAAGATGAAGAGGTGTCTATGCATAGAACCCTTTGTGGGTTCCCCCCCAACCCAAATGAAGAAGGTTTGCCACCCGTGGCATAGATGAATGGGATGCTAAAAGCTATGAAGTTGTAAACGACTGTTAACTAACGTAAACAAGGAAGAATGCTGTAGGCTCCTTCAAGGCTAACAGATTTATTGCTGCATGTAGCCACTAGATTCCAGTTCAAGGGATGCACAAACTGTTATTTGGCATAGATACAAGTATGGGTAGTTGTCTAGCAAAATATAGCTACCCTAAGCCCTTTTAAGATACTGGGAAGTAATTATTTTTCGCCCCATGTCTTCTGTTATGTGAACATGTTCCTGGAAAGATATTGGGGGGAAATGGCAAAGGTTTCAAAGAAGAGCAATGGAAAATATTGATTAGCTGTAAAATGCACTATATATTATGAGGCACTAGAAGAGCTGGATAAGTAGGTTATCAAAAGAAGGTTAAAAGGTGGTTCATTAATAGCTCACAGTAAAAAAAAGAAAAGGAAAAATAATCTGAAACCACACACCTCTTTAATTTACGACATGAACATCCTCTCAAGTGTACTTCCTTGCTGTCATTTATTTATGACATTCAGATTTTATTCTCCCTTCACTGTGTTTGGAGTGGGATGGCATTCCTGGGGTTATCACACTATATCTTCACAGTGACTCCATGAAGTAGAATCATAGAAGGGTAGAGTTGGAAGGGACCCCAAGGGTCCTTGGCATGGAGGCAAGAGGCGGAAGCGTCGCTCCGTGCGCATGCGCGTCGTGATGTCATGCGCACGGAGTGACGCCCCGCCCCCAGGGGTGCCGCTTGGCTTGCCACCCCCGGCAGCCAAGCGGCACGCTACGCCCCTGACGTCCTGTAATGATACAGTTTTGTCCTATATTTCGTGTCTTCTCTCTGCCAAGTTGGTGATCCTTTCCAAATGCATGTGTTTGAAAGGGTGCGTGAAAGGCCATGTCTTTAAGCTCTGGGTAGCCAAGCACAGACAGATTCATGTATTTGTGTACCGGTATGTGTGTGTGTGATAAATTGCAGAGGGGCCATCTTGTTAGGTTGCAACAGATTGTAATGGATTGCTTTGAAGTCATTTCAGCACCAGATGGGGGGAAAATATCGCCCCCCCAAACCATACCACCCTGTCCTGTATTTTGCCAGAATGAAGGTGGGAACCTTAGTCATAACTCTGTTGCTAATTGTAGTTCAGAAACATCTGGAAGGCCCCAGGTTCCCCATCCCTGCCATAGGTAGAGCCAGGCATGCTTGCTAAGACCCAACCAGTAAGCCATAATGTCCTAGGCAGGGCTTTTTTTCCCCAGCCGGAACTTGCCGGAACTCAGTTCTGGCACTCCTCAGGTGGGTGCCATTGCTATTATAAGAGAACAAGGGAGGTGTTCATGGTGAATTCTGGCACCTCTTTTTCTAGAAAAATAGCACTGGTCCTAGGCTTAAGGCATAGACACTCAGCCACCCCATTCCTAACAATGTTACGGTTTGTACATATAAAACGCCTGCGTTATTTTCCGCAATATATTCAGCTGATTGAGGCTGCCTAAAAAGTGGGCTACGCACTGCCGCCACAGTCTAAATGTTGCCCTCTTCCTGAGAGGTTGGCTCGTTTTATTCATCAGTTGCTTAATTCCCAGACACATAATTTAAAGTACCTCTGGGCTAATTTGGCACTGAAGAGGAAATAAATATAAAATATTAATAGAGTGATTACAAATTTATGAGGCACAGAGCCGCTTCGTTACCTATGATAGTCAGTATTAATGTAAAAATTACTAAGGAATTAGATGGCATAAAAGTGTCATTTAATACTTATTAAGGGTCCATTTTAATACTTCTTGCCGTTAGAAACGCAGCAGACAAAAATGCTTGGGAAGACAAAGGATGGCTGTTCCTCGGTTTCTACGCATCACGGGCGACTACACGCCCCCCCCCCCCCGTGCCAATATGCAGAAGCAATCCTCTGTAAAAGCCATGCAGATTTATTTATTCATAGGCTGTTCTTCCCTAAAGAATAGCTTACAGCAAGGCAAGCTAATGTGATGTCTTCCAGATGTTTGGGGCTACAACCCCCATCAGCTGCGGCCAGCATGGCTAATGGTTAGAGGGTGACGGTAGCTGAAGTCCAAAACATCTGGAAGACGCTTCATTGCCTACCCCTGGTAGGCAATGTTCTGTTTGAAAGAGGTTTGAAAGATCACCAGCAGAACAAATAAAAGAAACTGCTGGCTCCTCCGAATTAGAGGAATTCCTTGTAAAGTCCAAAACAGGATGTTTGTGGCATGACAATGACCTAATTTTAGTGGAAACAAATGGGAATCTGGCCTGTCCACAAGATGGGAGAAGAGCCAAATTAGTGTTCTCTAAAGTGTGGCCATTTTTTCAGTGGAGAATGCAGCTGAGTCCCATGAAACGAAATATTGCTGAGGCAGGAGGGTGAGAGGAGGGAGGTCGAGAGGCTGAGATGAGTCAGGTTCGTGAAGAGTCACGGGTGCCTCGTCCTCCGGCGGGGACAAGCTCTCCTCTCCGGTTTCCCAGACCCAGAAGAGGCAGGAGGCGGAAGGAGCAAAGATAGACGGGCAGGAATAGCCTCTGATTGCTTGGGGGGGAAACCCTGGAGATGAGGGGAATTAGGCAGCTGTAGTGGAGCAGAGACCTTCAGCCTCAGCAATTGCTTCATGGCGCAATACTTCCTGGAGATGAGTTGCTGCACTCATTAGGCCTGGCACTCCACCAAGTCTGGGCCAGTCGTGTTTTTGCTAATAAAAAGTTAACTCCAACCAGCACAGTGTGATTTAGTGATGGCTTGTTTCTGACACCCTACTTAGAGTCACATTTGGAAGCTGGGCATTTGACAACACTAACGCAGAACAGCATTTTATTCACAAGGTTACACTTTTTCTTTATCAACAAGAAGGCTGGTTTATTCAGATCACACTTTTGGTGATACAGTACCTATCTGCTTAGTAACTAACAGGCTTTTTTGCTCCTTCTTTGCTCTCTAGGGCAGCCTTAGAGTTATTAAATCCAGTGATAGAGAGAAGTAGCTTCCCAACTTTCTCTTTAAAATATTTTCTGCAAGAGAGAATTCTGTCACTGGAAACGGAATATTCCAGCCAGGGGGATTTGTTGTATCAATTCCTCTTAAAGTACTGCTTACTCTCTCTCTCCATAGCAGTAGAGATGCTGTCAAGAAAGCTGTGTGCTACATAGGTTATCATTGTATTTTATAATGTACACCAAAATGCAGATTTATTACATTCCTAAGAGAGCAAATCTACTTAAGTAATTACAGATATTTTTTTCTGGGCTCAGAATATACGCTAGAGAGAAATGCTGAGAGGTCACAAAAACTGGAGTTGAACTCCAGGGCCCTGCTTTTTGCTTCTTCTTTTTTTTAAATCCCTGCCCAAGAAATGTGCAAAAGCACACAGACAGGTAATTGTAAACTTCCTTGTGCAGTTTTCTAGTTTTGTGCAAATCTGAGCGATCAAATGAATATAAGCTCCCGACTCGCCCTTGCTAGCATGCTGGGAAAGAATGAAAAGGAATTCTAAATTCTCAGCACACGTGTTTCAGATTGCTGCTCGATATATCCGGAGGAGAAATTATTGATGTGCTTTGCTTGTGGGGGTTTTCCAGTTTTGTGCAACTCTGAAGGATCAGAAGGGGGGGGGGATCCTCTATTTATGAGCACACTGGAAATACCGTATTTTTCGCTCCATAAGACGCACTTTTTTCCTCCTGAAAAGTAAGGGGAAATGTCTGTGCGTCTTATGGAGCGAATGTGTGGTCCCTGGAGCTGAACTGCCCAGGGCCAAAAGCAGATCGTGCTTTTTTTTAAAAAGAGAGAGAAGGGGGAGAGAGATTCCAGCCCCGCCCCCTTGCAGAGGGAGGCTGTTTCCCCAGCGACATGTGACTGGCTGGTTAGATTATCTGTCTGGAAACTGTAGAAATGGCTTCCTGAAGCTGCAGAACTGTGAGTTAAACCCCATAAAACAGGGTTTTTTCCCTTTGCATAGTAAGCTCAACAACTTTGAGCTGATCCTCAAAAAATGGGGCTTTTCTCCTTTGCAAGAGAAGCTGCAGAAATTTGAGCTGATCCTCAAAAAATTGGGTCTTTTCCCCTCTAAAAACTAGGTGCGTCCTATGGTCAGGTGCGCCTTATAGAGCAAAAAATACGGTAGTTAAGAGCACAGCTGGAAAGGTAGTGGGAATGGAAAGGGGGGGAGAGCAGAAAGTGAAAACTGATCCCCCCTCCCCCCAAAACAATGAAACAGATAATCTGCAACCTGCACTGGAGTGGTTTGGAATATAGTGGTACCTCGGGTTAAGAACTTAATTCATTATGGAGGTCCATTCTTAACCTGAAACTGTTCTTAACCTGAGGTACCACTTTAGCTAATGGGGCCTCCCGCTGCTGCCACGCGATTTCTGTTCTCATCCTGAGGTAAAGTTCTTAACCTGAGGTAGTATTTCTGGGTTAGAGGAGTCTGTAACCTGAAGTGTCTGTAACCTGAGGTACCACTGTATGATTCCCCCCAGTTTATCAAATCTACCCCCATATTGGGAAAACCCAAATTTACAGGGGGTAAAGCATTGATATTGGTGTTTGTGGATAGAGTGTTATGTGGACTATGTAAATTAAATGGGAATGCAATCAGCTGCAAACAGTTTACTTGTCCACACAGTAAATTCCAGTGTGGACAAGCCCCAGAATGGTTCTGTAATGGGGCAAGGCCCCATCTGACCTCAGCCTAAATACAGACCCACTACTAGCCTAAGGGACCATTTGTTTACATTTGCATGGAAAGCTCTATTTAGTATCAGAATGCATTGAATTCAGAAATTGCTGCCAGATTTCAGCGTGTTTAAATTTAAAGTACAGTATGCTGTTTTCTAATTCAAGATGTGAAGCCTGGCAAATAAATGTAATATATTTCATTAAAGGTGCCTACCTTTTTGACTAAGGAGAAGCCATTGTGATATGTATAACCAATGTAGGCATCAATGATTTTTTTAAAAATGTTTTTATTAAAGATTTTCTTGGGTTACAAAAAAAGAAAAACAAAAACAAATATATAGCTTGTCTATGCAATGCCATTCCATTTCCCATGCTTCCTATATTTAGAAACTTAACATTTTAGTGTGTTCTGTTTATGCATCTATGAAGAGTGATGATTGAGAGCAAGCTTCACTTTTTGGTGCTGCAGCTGCAGTTATGCTATGAAGATAATCAGCCTTAATACATTTAAATTTGCATCTCTTCTGTGAGCAGACAGTGCATCTAAATGAGATATTGTAATTTGTTCTGACAGAGACAAGCTCATAAATATCCCTGTAATTCCACATGAAGTTTATTCCTGTTTTTTTAAAAAATGTTTTTAGTTTCCTGGGTTCTTCTGTTGCATCTGAATTTTAAATACTACTTTTCATCTTAAAAGAAAATCACTGTGATTAACTTTGTTTCGATGCAGAAAGCATTCAAAGAAGCCAGAAAACAAAATGAATTATTTAAATGTTTATGCAGGATTTTTAGAAAATGTGAGCTTAAGTTGATAAACAATTTTAATTGCATTGGATGCTCTGATGTCTTCTTATTTGTATACAAGGGATAAGTGTTGCTGTCGCAAAAGTGCTAAGTACTCAAATGTGATGGATGGATGAATAAATGAAAAATACCCACCAAAAAGCACAACGTTCCATAGGCTAGGGTTTGGGAACCTATAGACCAGACTACAACTCCCATCAGCACCAGCCAGCATGGCCAATGGTCAGAGACAATGGAAGCTCTGGTCCACAGGTCCCCCAGCCCTGCCATATAGCATCAAGCCCTTTTAAAATGTTTTTTTTTGAGGGAGGGCTATTGGGTTGTTGTGTATTTTGTGGTTTGATATTTTGATTTTATTCTTGAAGTGCCCTGAGACCTGCGGGTATAGGGTGGTATATAAATTCAATAATAATAATAATAATAATAATAATAAATAATAATAATAATAATTAATAAATAGCATCAGTCACAGAGTGCAGCCCTGCACAGGGAATTTTAATTAATTTTATTATGTTTTTGTATATGTTGGAAGCCGTCCAGAGTGGCTGGGTCAACCCAGTCAGATAGGCAGGGTATAAATTTAATAATAATAATAATAATAATAATAATAATAATAATAATAATAATAATAGAATAGGACAGTGATGGCTAACCTTGACACTCCAGATGTTTTGGAACTACAACTCCCATCATCCCTGACCACTGGTCCTGTTAGCTAGGGATGATGGGAGTTGTAGTTCCAAAACATCTGGAGTGTCAAGGTTAGCCATCACTGGAATAGAAGATCCCTATTTTCATCGGAGGAATGTTGGCAGGTATGAGGTCTACCATGAGTAGAGCTTAGTTGAATACCATCCTGATTTTTTAAAAGAACAAACCACACACTCTGAATAGCTACAGGGAAGGGAAGGATCAATACTGAAGAGAACGGCGCATTAATGGGCCATAAAAGCTTTCGGAATGAATCCACAGGCTTTCAATTTGCTAGCATCTCTGTGGCTTTCAGCATTTTACTAAATAATTGCTTTGGCTAAGGGACAACCTTTGAAAGCATATGTCATGCAAAATGGTAGTCCTGAGAGAAACAAACCAAGTTTATTTGAATGGGATTATTTACAGGATGCGTTTTATGCAGTATCCGGGCAATGATTTATAACACCGTTCTTGGGTTCATCAGTAATTAATAAGCTGCCTCTGTGTTCTCCAGTTGTATTTTATTTCTGCATTATAGCCTCCTCTATTACAGTGGCTTAGGGCAGGCTACACGAGTCTCTCCCCACACCCTCCTCCTATATTTTAAAACAAAAGCAGACGGATCCCTATTCCTAAAGGTGGAACTTATGTCAGCATGGGGACCCAGGGGAAGTGGTGATTTTAAAATCAACAGCCACACCAGGGCTGGCCCACCCACGAGGCAAGGTGAGGTGACTGCCTCGGGCAGCAGGATCCATAGGGGCAGCAGATCCGGCCTCCAAGGAATGCATTGCCTACTGCTGCTGGGTCAGTGATGGCTGTAACATGCACCTTGGAGGCTGGATCTGCTGCCTCCTTGGCAGACCCCTGCTGCCGCCTCTACATTAATTACCCCTGCTACTTTTGCCTCTGGTCTCATCCACTACTGACATGTGCCCCCGCTACCTGAAGGTTGACAAGATGGGAATGTGGCCCTCATGTTTAAGAAGTTCCACAACCATTGCTAGTCTTAAGATGCACCTCCTGAGCTGTATTTATAGGGTGGGGCTTCCAAGGAGCATACAGCTCATCGCTTATAGTAAGGAATATACCATGATTGCAGTGAGTGTCCAACATATCTCCAGTGAAAATAGGAACATCCTATTCAACAACAACAACAACAACCATTTTCTTTATACCCTGCCCATCTGATTGGGTTGCTCCACTTGCTCCAGCCACTCTGAGTGGTTGTTTCCAACAAATATAAAAACATAATAAAACGTTAAACATTACAAAACTTCCCTGTACAGGCCTGCCTTCAGATGTCTTCTAAAGGTTGTATAGTTACTTATTTCTTTGGCTCAGGGGTTGCATAACTCCATACCCTCCAACATTTTTAAAGTCCTAAGGAAAAGCAGGACGTTCCAGGATCGAATCAGAAACTGGGATGGCTTCTGTAAATCCGGGACTGTCCCTGGAAAATAGGGACACTTGGAGGGTCTGTTACAGGTGGTTGGGTCCTTGGTTGTCAATATGAAGGACACCTTTGGGTGGGATTCTTGATCTGTTGCCGTTGCGATGATAAATACAAAGGACACAATTTCTGCAATATTGACATCCCTTCACGATATCTGAACAGGTTCCTCCTCAGATTTATCCAGCCCTACACGGCAACAGCTCCAACCACCTGTAAACCAAAACAAAAGTTTCACCACCTGTGTGGAATGTTCTAGAAGATAGATACCGGTAATAATAATAATTTATTATTTCTACCCTGCCCATCTGGCTGGATTTCCCCAGCCACTCTGGGCGGCTCCCAACAGAATATTCAAAACACGATAAAACATCAAACATTTAAAAAATTCCCTAAACAGGGCTGCCTTCAGATGTCTTCTAAAAGTCAGATAATTGTTTATTTACTTGACATCTGATGGGAGGGCATCCCACAGGACAGCACGTACAGACCTTATCTTAACTCCCTGTACTTGGCACAAAATGCGGTCCTTGCATCAGACAACCAAAGTGTGATCTTTTGAATGAGGCCATTGTGAGCTGCTGGGAATGTCACCGTCTGCACCCAGCCAGGGTCTCAGAGGGGAAACCAAGGAGTCAGTCCTAAGGGGCTCACCCCACACATGCACAATCCCTGCATGCAGGGAAGGGGACAGATCATGCCATATATCAGGTGTCGCAGCACCGAACCGGGATGCTAAGACGTTGCGGTGTGCCCAAGGAAACACAAGGGATTGTAAGAGAGGGAAAGGTTAAATGCGAGGAGCAGTTTAAAGTTATTTAGGCTGCAATCCTAGGGCCTGTGGGTGGGGTCAGGGGAGAATGGAAGGCAGCTGGCATGCTCTTGCTAGCAGGCCAGAAGTGGGACTAGAAGAGTATTCTTGTGTTGCTCTGTCCTTTTCTAGTGTTTTCTTTCTTTCTTTTTTTTAAAAGAACAATTATATCGGATCACACCTGTGACGTTCTAGCTGTTGCTGTGCTCCAGCTCCCAGCAGCCCCTGTCAGCACTGCGGCGGTCAGGAGTGTCTGGTGTTGTAGTGTGGCAATATCTTGAGGTTTCCATCCCTGCCTTGGGTGAAGAACCCACTGTGACCTAAATCTGGCCTTAACATTTATACCAGGGGTGGCCAACTCCTAAGAGACTGCGATCTACTCACAGAGTTAAAAACTGGCAGTGATCTACCCCCTTTTGGGGGGTTCAGGAGGAAGGCCCATTTTTGAGGGGGTTCGGGTCATAGTTGTTGAGTTTTTTCAGGGAGGAGGTAAAATGTTGAGCTTTTTTTAGGGGAGCCACAGTTGTTTAGCTTCTTTGGGGGGGAGCCAATAATCTACCAGTGATCTACCGCAGACATCCAGTGATCTACTAGTAGATCACGATCTACCTGTTGGACATGCCTGATTTATACATATATTTTCTCTCTCTCTCTCCCTCTCCCTCTCTCTCTCTCTCTCTCTCTCTCTCTTACCAGACTACATTTACTGCAAATGAAACAGCAGCCTTTTGCCCGGCAACTTGGTTGTGCAGAGATGTTAACTTGTTTTGCTTTAATAACCATTCTGGGAAGCATTTGGGGGGCGTGAGAACTGCAGGAGGTGGGTTGGGAAGGCAAAAACAAATGCTGTATAAGGAGATTAGCAAACAGCTTCTGGCACACCACCACATGGCACGGAAAACGCCGGGTGGATTCTTTGCGACGCTCGAATTTCTGAGTCTTTAGGATATATAACCCTCAAGGCAAATGAATGAATGGCACAAACGGAACAGCCATTAGATGTGAACAAGTTATTATCATGAGCGCTGCTGATCTGTACCGCAGGAACAAAATGTACATGCTTCAAACTCTGTTCCAAGACACTGGCTAGCTGTAGATGGTTGAGATGGAGATGGCCTTTCTAGTTTTCCTACGTATTTTAAATCGCTTCTGCGATGTATGTTCTGCATAATGTGCTCATGTATTCATGCAGAGTACCACCAAGTTTAATATTGCCCTTAGTGTGTACAACTGGCAGGATTGTAATCTTACAGATAGATATATCTACAGTATAGATATATATACAGTAATCTTTCACATTATTCAATTCCATCCAGAAAGGTTTTTCTTTTTTACACTAAGGGACAGTGCGTTAGAATCTAGCTTACCAGAGGAAACCCCTTCCACTCGCATGCTCTTCTGGGGGAAGTGAGGGGGGCAGAGACGCCGTCTTTGAAACAAGATTTAAAACACAATCTGTGCTTGAACTTAACAGTGAGTAAAATATTCTGCTTCTGCAAGGTACACATTGCACACTGAGCAAATTTCACATTCAGCCTTGAGTCATGATGTTGGCGGAGAGACGTGGAACATTAACAGATTATGGATTTCTAATGCGCACCAATGTAAATTGCTGAAAAAGGAACTGCCGCTGTCACTGTGCTAGTGGACAAATATTTATCATGATTTAAAGTACTGATGTGGTATATTATGGTTTGCTTCCTTAAGGATTCCCCACCGGGGCTGATGTGTGACCACGTTTGCGATGCAAGGAATTTTTCATAAAAATGAACATACTTGTTCTACATGTTCTGACACATCATAGGCTTAGAGCATCATTTCCATGCCAGCACAAAAGCAAATACTGGCAGGATCCTTAAGAGATTAACTTTCTAGTACCGGTAGTAATTATTATTTCTTACTTGCATTCCAGTCGTGCTTAGACGGCCCAGGTCAGGTGCTTAGCCTTGAATGTGCTAAATGTTATACAAACATAATGCAACTGCGTGACAAAAAGCATCTATTAACAGACTGTTAAAGAAAGCAATCTGTACTCTAAAGTGACGGCGCACTTATGACAGAAGTAGTACCACTCTCTCAACATGTCAAGGGATTCAGATAAATTATGTAGCAGCATAATGCAGTTTCCGTCCACCATTAAACCTTCGAGTCGTAGAGTTGGAAGGAGCCTTGTGGGTTATTCTAGTTCAACCTCCTGCAATGCAGGAATCTTTCGCCAAACGTGGGGCTCAAACTCACAACCCTGAGACCCTTGAGTGGTTGCTTTGGGGTCTAGGTAGTTACTTTGTACATCGCACAGCAGGGCCTGCCCAAGACATTTTGGCGCCTGAGGCAAACCACAAAATGGCGCCTCCCCGCCAGGGACGAAGGGTTGAGTGAAGATTTACACAGGGAACAAGGTGTATGTGTGGGGAATCAAATTGGCCTTAACTGATGTTTTAAGTGAGAATCAAAGGCTGTCGCAGGAGGGTGTTGCTCTGAGAGCCAGTGTGGTGTAGTGGTTAAGAGCGGTGGACTTGTAATCTGGTGAACTGGGTTCGCTTCCCTGCTCCTCCACATGCAGCTGCTGGGTGACCTTGGGCTAGTCACACTTCTCTGAAGTCTCTCAGCCCCACTCACCTCACAGAGTGTTTGTTGTGGGGGAGGAAGGGAAAGGAGATTCTTAGCCGCTTTGAGACTCCTTAGGGTACTGATAAAGCGGGATATCAAATCCAAACTCTTTTTCTTCTTCTGAATCACACCGGGGCAAGTGCAAAGCCCAGGAGACCCCAGCGGTGCCAAATTTAGGGTGGTGTGAATGCTGTTTCCCCTGCACAGGGCACTGAGCTGAGTAGGTGCAAAATTGGAGAGGGTCCACAGTTGAGAAGATCCATTTGGGGGTGCCAAATGTTGGCCACGCTCAGGGTGCCATATTACCAAAGTCCACCCCTGAGGGCAGCCCCCGCCATTTCCTCTCTAGGGGTGGGAGACCAGCAGCGCTTCCATTTGTTGTGAGGCCACTATAGAGTTGGCATTGGGGGGTGGCGTGGCAGATCTGGCCTTGAAGGAGTGCACCACAGTCACTGTTGTTACTGCAGCAGCAGTGGGCGAGGACTTTCTCAGAGGCCAGATCTGCTGCCCCTGTGGATTCTGCTGCCTGAGGCAGTTGCCTCACCTTGCCTCATGGGTGAGCTGGCCCTGGCTCCTAGTTTCTACTGTAAGGAATCTGCCTTAGACTGAGTCAGACCATTGGTTCATTAGCCCAGTATTGTCTACACTGACAGGCAGTGACTCTCCAGGATTTCAGGTGCTTACTAAAGTGCAAGCCCTATTAAACTCATGGTACTTAGGCTTTCTCTTGAAAGTAGTTTATTCTTGCCAACCAAGGTCATCATCTAAATATATTGTTTTGAATGATTTGAGACTGTGTGCACTTACCACTTATCACCCTGACTCCTGCAAAATGAGTTCAGGGCAAACTCCTGGAATGACTACAGGCAAAAGGCACTCCAGCATCAAGTTCCTTTTTGACCTGCCCAGAAATATCATTTTCTTTTGTATACCAGTTGGCCAGAGATGCCGAATTTGGCTCTTGTTTTCTAATAAAAGGTTCCAACTCTTATTGGACCACCATGATCCCTTGCTAGGACCACCAGTTATGATTATATATTAATAAATGAAGGGACATGCAACTTTGTTAGACTTTTATTGTATGTCACTCACATAACTGCAGAAAATAACCGTCCATGTAACAAAAAATAACTGTACCAGACAAGACACACAGGACTTACGTGTGCAACAATTGCACTTCTCATCATATGACATGCAGCATTAACTATGATTCCCTTTTAAATTGTTTTTCAGGTTTGGTAAGTACCTTCTGAAATGAAAATTACATCGCTATTTCAGTTAAGCAGCAGCAACATGTACAGATGTGATACCCAGATGGCTTTCGCTCTGTTGTTTGAAAGAGAATGAAACACTGATTGCTAGGACGCGTGGCAGAAGATAAGACTATGGAAGATATGCAGTTACCTTTTCGGTCTACCTACAGAGAGCATTGTTAATTGTATGTTGTTGGCATCAACCTGTTGGCTTTGCTAGAACAAGCTGTAAACTTCAGTGGCATTTTAAACTTGCATTTGTGTACAGGTAACTCACAGGCTTATTTTACTTACATGATTGTAGCTTTGCATTTGTGGGTGGGAAATGGAGAGCAGAAGAAATCCATTCTCTATTTGTTTATTTCCCACCTTCCCATGAAAGCTACAACTGCAGGCTTACCCAGCTTTTGGGAAGGTGGCACAAGGGCTCTGGCCAGGTCCTAGAGCCTTCCTGCCTCTTCCCCAAAGCCAGGCAAGAAGCCCTCCAACTTGGGGGTGGGGCGATCCTGGGGCTTCCTGGCTTTACTGTACGTCTTTTTGCATTTATGTGTGGAACCCCACGGCCAAACCCTTGCATAGGTTCCGAGTTACCTGTATACTGTTTTAAGACGCACAGTAGTATAAGATACTAGTATCTCCTAATTGTGAAGTCTCTTTGTCTTTATTAAATATTGTTCTCCAAGCACATATTAACTATGAGTTCCACAGCAGATTTTTCTATTCTCCATATTGACAGAAACACATATAATGAATGCCTGAGTTCACTGGCTAAATAGCAGAATGGAGATTTCCATACAAAAGTGTCCTTTCTTCCCAACCAAGTTTGGACAGTGAAATTTAGGTTAACAGCACTGTTGGTAAAACAATGCTTAGTTCCCACCCCCGCAATTAAGGCATTTCAATTGACATTAAAAAGCATTTATTTTTTGGGTAACAGCATAATTCAAAAATCTTTAGGTATGCTATTTATTTATACAGGTGAAGAACTGAAATGTATTTAAGCATTTTTAACATCACTGCAAAATAAGAAATGTATTAACATGAGAAATGTCTGTTGTTTTCAGATAGGGCAGTGCAACTTAAAAAAACTTCCAACAGAACAAAAAACACTGACAACTCACTCTTCCTGTTCAACGTTGTGAAATGCCCAAACCATGTGCAAATCTATTTAGTACAAATGCAATTTGGCAAACTGAATTTTAAGCTGTGAACAGACCTTTTGCTATTAAAAATCGGGCACTTGCCTTCCCATGCAGTTGGGGCAGCAAAGGGCTCAAAACAGGTCACTTCCAGATAACCTGTTTTTGAGCATCCATCCAGATTTGTTTGCACGCAATCTGCTGGGAGGTTATACAATGTCTACTGTTAACTGAACACTCATCCTGATTTGTTTGTGAGGTTATATGATGTAGCATCAAGCAGCTGTTATCCTATATCTTTCAGTGCATTTCCCCATCCCTTTCCTTACTGCAATAAGCCATATTTTCCGGGGGGTGGGTGGGTGGGGGGTGGAGTTTGCTGTGCAAAAGCGCCAAAACCACTTTCATTGTGCAATGTGAATTTTCAAGTACGTGACTCAATTGCACCTGAAATATAGTAGCGTTCTGGAAGCAAAAACGCAAGAGAACTGCCACTTTCATATAAACTTTGACTCCAAGCACCAAGGGATTTCAATACTAAATAGCACAACTTGGAAATATGTCGCTATGACGGTAATTTGCTTTTCTGACACTATTAATTGACTGAGAGTCTCTAACAACTGTCATTATTATTGATTCATTGCCTGCTGAAAGGTAATCTAGGTAGAGCTATTACAAGGGCACTTATCACAAATTGGTCATATTAATTGGCTCTAATTTCCAAGGAAATGGATTTTGGGTTCAGTAGTTTGTTTTCTAGCAATGAAACAGTGCAATCTACTCATGTCTACTCAGAATTCAGCCTCGTCGAGTTTAAAGGGATTGATTCCCAGGCAAATGAATATAGGATTGCAGCTTTAATTGTTTTAATGAAATTTATTTTAAATGCCAAGAGATATGTTAAGGCTAGTAAATTTCCCCAACGGATTGAGGAAATATATACCAGGCTAGGACAAAGTCCTTTTGATAAGAGTCTTAAAAATAATAATAATCAGATACATAATATTTTAATTACCCACCCATTACTATAACTGTAAATGATTAGAAATGTCAAAACAATATAAACATTAGAATTTGTTGTTTATTGATGAAAAAAATCCTACCAAAAAATATTAGGTGAAATTCAGTGGCATAATTATGATCAAATGGAAGCCGTAGTCCAAGTGTCAACCATTCAGATTTCTTAAATTATTCTTAGTATCAAAGCACCTATATGGACAAATTAACTATATTGTGCTTTTAAAACATGATATGTATCACAATATAGCTGCACATAATATATTCTCCAGCCTGTTTGTCTGCACTGAGTGTGATTTTAAGAACAGAGAATACTAGTAAGCTGCCTCTATGATCAGCATGTTCTCTGATAAACCTCTAACTACTATGCTTTTGCTTTGGGGATAAGTGTTAAAAACAGCACTGAAATCAATAAAGTATTACTATTAGAGGCACAAAAAACAAACAAACAAACAAACAAACAAACAAACAAAAAACAGGCTAGTGAAATGTAATTGTCACCACAGTATATTTTAAGCCATTTCCTTTTTTTGCAACAGAAGAGGACATCCTTGCCTAATCTGTCTCTCGCTGATTAATTAATTGCACTGAGATAATGGCACAGCCGAGTACAGGCTACTGAGATCCAGATCAAGTGTGTTTGGGGTGAAAGGAGATTTTTTCCCCCATGGTTGTAGCAAGTTGCTTCAGACAAGCAGCCTGTCACATGGAGGAAGCCTCCACAACACGAGATTTAAAAACTGCTATGCAGCTCCTTGACATGATGGCTCCATGGTGCAAAGCAGGAATCAGTGTTGCAACTTTTACTTAAATAACTGAATGAGGAAAACCAACACTTATCATAGGACAGGCACAGGCAAACTTGGCCCTCCAGATGTTTTGGGACTACAACTCCCATGATCCCTAGCTAACAGGACCGGTGGTCAGGGATGATGGGAATTGTAGTCCCAAAACATCTGGAGGGCCGAGTTTGCCTATGCCTGCCATAGGAGGTAACCAGCTCCCTTCAAGGTGACTCTGCAAGCTATCTCCAGAGCACCGATTCACCACTTGAAACCAGCTTAAGTTGAATGTTATAGGTATGTATGCACATAACACATCAACATTTGATTAGCTTGTTACCTTGAGGAAAAGAGATCGAGTTTGAAACCTGTCACTGTAGAATGTGTTATACTTTTAATCTAAACATATCTGACTATATTCTCAAGTGATGGTTCTTTGATCCTAGTCCTCGCGATCGAACAAATATCATGGTGTGATTCTCAAAGGATGGGCATCCAATGCTCCTACAAGTTTAGGCACAGTCCACTTCTAAAAGCAGGATATGCATGGTTACAGCACTCGTGACAAAGCTAGCAGTTTCATCAAGGCAGGCAAACACGTTTACAAGTCATAGAGAACCTCAAGGATCACAGCAATGGACCAGGCCTGCGTTTCACAGCTGAAAGGGCAGTACTGGCCATTTTCGTTAGTCAGTTCTGGAAGACCTTTCCAAGGTGATCTGCCAAAACAAACAAGCAAAAAGTTAATGCATCACTATCGGAATTACCGAGTATTTTAATAGATTAAAGCAACCCATCTCACATAAAGGATAGCACACATGGGTGTGTGTGTGAAAGAGTATAGACCAGGAATTATAACTATTTGGCAAAATGCTCCAATTTCAAATCCTCCCCCTTTTAAAAAAGTCTAATGTACATTAGAAAAAGTGGGAAGGTCCCAGCTATGGAAAAGATGAAGGAAAATTGCAGATGTAGAAGACAAAACTTTACTAAGCCTTTTGACAGTGCTTTTTTTCTTAAAAAATGTTTAGGGATACTCTCATTTTGACTCAAGAAAATCACCATTTTATAGTTCAAATCGGGGAAAATAAATACAGTAAAGGAACAAAAGTACAAAGATTCACAAAATGTTTAGGGGTATGCGTACCCCTGTGTCCCCCCAGAAAAAAGCACTGCCTTTTGAAATGAGTTCTTCCTCAGGGTTACTCTTAAAACTAGCAATTTCACTCCTAGCCTCTTACATACAAACTTAATTTTATTTGTATGCCACCTTTCCATAGTTCAAACCATGCAGCATACAACACGAAAAAACTCATATAATTACAAATATAACAAAAGTAGTCATAAACAATAAATAAAACATCCAAAGTACACAATCAAACTGAACGATTTCCACATAAAATAAGATCTAAAATAGAGAATGGCGCTGCTGCAAAATAATAGTCGAGGACTGAAATTGCTCTACTCTATATTAATGACAAAACAATGCTATCAATAATACTCAATCACTGGACACAGAGAGAAAATCATTAAGATGGCTTTGTGTACACATTCCATTGTTGCCCAATTTCCCTTTTACTGGGGCTTGCATTTACATTCATTGCCTTGGTACTTCAGTGAAATAGCCTAAGTTATTCAGTACACAAGGACCAAGCAAAACAAACCAGCAGGATCCAGGTAGACGCAGAGGTGTTGGTTTCCAAAAAACATAAACCTTGGCCCAGAGAACAGTGTGTGCATCTTACTGCAGTGACATTCTACACAACAAAGACTGGGGAAGGAAAACATTAGTGTCTCATGGTGCCCATCTGATAAGATGGAGGTTGGCCACTACCAAGAACACCGAGATCATGATGGATTCCTGCATGCGACCAAAAACTTTTCGGAAGACCAAGTCCTGCCCCCTTCCTTGCATTCCCCCCCTTTCCCCAACTAAGAACTGGCTTTCCAACCTTTTGCAAGGATGATCTGTTATTGCAGATTCCCAGGCAACCATGATAAGCAAGCAATGTGCTTGCCTGATGTGGGCATTTTACGTTCCATCCCCATCCCTACACACAGAAAGTATTTACAATGCCTAGTGTGCAATGATTCACAAGTGATTTCCTGCTTCTGCATACAGTTTACTGCTGATGGGACTAGGGCCAGTAGATACCTACAATTTAGAAGGCTTTAGGGCCAAGGCATGAAAGTATCACAACAAATTAATAATGGCTTGTGATACACTTGCGGTCCCACTCTTGTCTAAAATTTACAGCTCAGTGTTTCCCAAACTTTGGTCTCTCCAGCTGTTTCTGGACTACAATTCCCATCATTCCTGACCACTGGTCCTGCTAGCCAGGGAAGATGGGAGTTGTAGTACAAAAACAGCTGGGTACCCAAGTTTGGGAAACACTGGTACAGTGGTACCTCTGGTTACGTACTTAATTCGTTCCGGAGGTCTGTTCTTAACCTGAAAACGTTCTTATCCTGAAGCACCACTTTAGCTAATGGGGCCTCCCGCTGCCGCCGCACCACAGCCGCACGATTTCTGTTGTCATCCTGAAGCAAAGTTCTTAACCCGAGGTATTATTTCTGAGTTAGCAGAGTCTGTAGCCTGAAGCATCTGTAACCCGAGGTATCACTGTACAGTACTGGCTAAAAGCCCTGGTTCCATTTTATAGGTCTCATAAAAACAGCCATCACATCCCCCGTAATTCTTCTGCAAAGAACTTCCTTCATTATCCCTCTCCCCCTCCCTTTTTTGTGTGGCTGCAGTGTGTATGCAAGTATTCCAGATGAGAGACCTATATTATTTTGGAAGAAATATTAAAAGAAATGGGTGTCCAACAGCGATACTTCAAGTTGCTTAAATGAAAAGCTACCTCTCAAGATGGACGTAATGGCGAGAAAGAACATTCTTAATCAAATAGACAGTCTTCGCATAGATCTCTGGACCAATTAACTTGGAGAAGTACAACTTGGCACGGAGAAAATATCCAATTGGCCACAGCCATTCCTTAAAATAAAGTAAAAAAAAGGCAAGAGAAGCAGAATTAAGGATACACATTTTTGGCAATGAAAAACCAAAATCTGTTGGGGAAAAAGGTGCTGAAGCACAAAACTTACAGGTCCTTGATGGTAATTAAATCCTCTTGCTACATTGTAGTTATCATTGTCTAAGGCATTGTCGTAGACGCCACAGTAAACCATATCACTGTAGACAAAAAAAAAATCACAAAGGGCAAATAAATACATTTATAGAAAGCAGCATGAAAAGATACAGAATTTAAAAAGCAAGGGCAAATAGTTGATTAGATACCTCCGGAGTTTGAAGCGTGGGAAACCTCCAAATAAATTTAAAAAATAATTTGGCAGAATTGGAACTTTTCTTTTTATTATTATTATTGGATTAATAATTTGGAATGTAATTTGGAATGTTTCAATGTGATTTTGTTGTATTGAAAATCTTAATAAAAATGATTTGACCAAAAAATAAAGAAAAGATACAGAATTGTTCAGGGAGAATAGATCTCAATTCAAAAGAATTCTAATCAAAACTTTTCCAACATCTCCTCCCTCATCCACCCCCCCCCCCGCTATTTGTAAGCAACATTACACAGATCAATTCTGCACGTATATTTTCAGAAGTGGCAACAAGTTGCGTAATTCCCTCTTCAGGGAAGCTTGGTCTCCCAAACCGCTTTTAAAATGGCATGGTTGTTTGTTTATTTTTTTTCTTCCAAAAGATTTATTTTCACACTGATGAGGACACGAACTTATCTAAGCCATGGAGCATGGCACCATTTTAGTTACATGCTCAAAGTTAACTCCCCTCCCCGGCAAATGTATTCAAAATGTGGTTGCATTAAAGCACAGGGAAAATCATATTAGCTGGATTGAGATGGGAATGTCGGAAAGATAGATGCTACCCACTGGGAGGTTTTGAACAAAGTTTCTCTGCCAAGGAATCTTATATTTGATGGAACCGAACTCCAGGTTTCTGTTAATGAAGAAATGACTTCCGTGTCAGCCTTGCACAAAATTTAGCTCCTAATTCAGAGCAAGATCTAATCAGCCTTCTACCACACTTACTCTGGGTCCAAAGTTTTCATGCCAAGTGGACCTAGTAGCTTTTCCTCTACCATTTCAAGTGCTTTCCACGCTCGCTCAGGTGAGAACAATTCAGGTGCCTTGACAAAAAACCAAGGGGGGGGGGGGAAAAACCACTTAAAAACCAATAGCAAAACCCTGGAAAATTAAATGAACAAGCCTCATCCTGGTTTTCGCACATATTTTACCCCCCTCCCTCGTATATCCACAATGCAGCCTAAAATCTCAATGTGAAAATCAGCGTTTAAACAGCCTAATTTTTAATAGAGCACCATTTGCAAATGTTCCGAGTTGCTAGTGTTGTCCTTTCCTCTTGACTCCCCGGAGCCAGGGAAGGAAGCTGACCCCAGGGAAACTTGAGCCCAGAGACTTTGGATCCCAGTTGATGTGAGAACCACCAGCATTGCATAGACTGGTGGGAATCTTTCAAAGCACTTCGCCGATAGGGAACTGAACATCACAGGCTAGCAGCTGTTCTCTGCAGGGTTTGTGAGCACTTCTGATTGTTCTATGGCAGATGAACTCTGCTGAGTCTAGACCTCATTGAAGGATGAACGGATCTGAGAACTTTGCCTTCTCTTCATTTCTCATTTTTCCAATCTTAAGTTCACAGTTGATCACAGTTCAGGCAATTCTCACACCAGTTTGCAAATAGATTATGCGCCCACCCAGAGCATGCTTTTCTCTGTTATTAGGTTGGAAGCTGCCCAGAGTGGCCGGGACAACCCAGTCAGATGGGAGGGGTACAAGTTATTAATATTATTATAATCATTATCGTCGTCATCATCTTTTGAAAAAGTCAGCATGGAGACGCATAAGCATTTTCTTGCCCATTTCCCCTAATATAATGCATCTTGGTTTTCAGTGTGGTGTAGTGGTTAAGAGCGGTGGACTCATAATCTGGGGAACCGGGTTCGCTTCCCCGCTCCTCCACATGCAGCTGCTGGGTGACCTTGGGCTAGTCACACTTCTCTGAAGTCTCTCAGCCCCACTCACCTCGCAGAGTGTTTGTTGTGGGGGAGGAAGGGAAAGGAGATTGTTAGCCGCTTTGAGACTCCTTTGGGTAGTGATAAAGCGGGATATCAAATCCAAATCCAAACATTTCAGCAGTATAAGCATTTGTTTCTGTGCATGAATATACAGTTGCACTAATACATGCACTTTGGGGTTGGACTAGATGACCCTCGGGGTCCCTTCCAACTCTATAATTCTATGATTCATAGGAATTTGTTGGCTAAAGGGGATGGGCTCAACATAGCACAGTATCCCACGCTACTGCATGACACAGCAGAATTGTGGAACAGGGTCCTAAGACTTTCTCATTTCTTCTTCCAGTAGCAGAGGAATCAAGAGCCCTTCCTGCAAGGGCCTGGGGGAGGGTACAAAAGGATCCCACCCAAAACGCTCAATGCTAATGATAACGAGTTAACAGACCCATCAGATGTTGGGGAGGTTATTTCAGAAGTAATGCTCAGTGGGATTCCTCCCCCAAATCATATTTCGCTCATCACAGCTTGTAAAGCGCCAATGAAGAAAAGCTAAACTAAAAGGCACAATCCTAAACATGTCTACTCAGAAGCACGTCCTATTGAATTTAATAGAACTTTCTATTAGGTAAGTAGAGTTAGGACTGCAGCCTAAACTACGTAATGTAAGTTGAGTTAAAAAAAAAAAGAAGAGAAAAAAAGTTATATGGTTTGAAAAGTATGTTTACACAATACGTACCACAACCATTGCTATAGGGAAATTTGGCCTTAGTTGATAATCACACCAAGGGCTCGATGCTCCATAGCTGTCCTTATAGATGCCTCGCTTGTGAACCAGAGTTGGGTGTTTCTCATTGGGATCTGCTGGATTCTCAGAGACAAAGAACAGCTTCTCAAAGTGTGCCAGCATTTTTCTGTTCCACTGATCATACGTTATGGTCTCTTCTTTCCCTGGAAAACAATATAACGTGAAAGATTGGTTTTGATAATGCTTCAGTGCCAACAGAAAAAAATATACAAAGACCTGCGTTGGTTTAATTTCTAGCGCTGGTTTAATTCAGAACATTATCCTTGGGCGCAGCACAGTTGATAATAATTATGATTTTAAAGTAAGAAAACTGACTGACCTTGCAGAGTTGTTGTAAATACTACAGCTAAATAATGCATGTGAAGTGGTTTGAATTTTCTCCGTTCCCGTCGTACATTGCAGATGAGACTACTTACCATGTCTTTTGACAGTAACTCCAGAATAAGGAAATATTTTATTCTTGGACAACTCCAGTAACCAGCAAACTGTTGATTTGCATAAACCAACTATCTCCACAGCAGAACCATCTCTAAAAGGAAGAGAGATATAGGTTTCAAGATTTACATGGCAAGATTATAAATGACACTGCCCAAGGATTCCTTCTATCAGTATGTTTTCTGAGTCTAAACCAAGAATATACAACTCAGATCATTCCAAGAACCACTTTTGTAGGTTTTAATTTCTTCATAACTTTGCAGGTCCAAGGCTTAGGACCCTCGTACTTACGGGACCGCCTCTCCTGGTATGCCCCACAGAGGACCTTAACGTCCACGAATAACAATAGCTTAAGGGTCCCGGGCCCCAAAGAAGCCAGATTATCCTCCACAAGGGCCAGGGCTTTTTCAGTGTTGGCTCCGACCTGGTGGAATGCTCTGTCCTATGAGACTAGGGCCCTGCGGGACCTGATCTCCTTCCGCAGGGCCTGTAAGACAGAGCTATTCCGCCTGGCCTTCAATCTAGCCTGATCCCCTATTCCTTTTCCCCCTTCCCTTTTTTCTGAAGAAACCCTTCTGGGTCCCCACTAAAAATCTTCCCTGGTCTCCCTACTGGCCTAGCAAGACTAACTTGGCCAGTTAGCCCTGGTGATCCCATTGATGTTTGTTTTTTATGCTGTTTTTAGTTGTTTTTAATCATTGTTTTGTATTTGTTGTTAGCTGCCCTGAGCCCGGTTTTTGGACTGGGAAGGGCAGGGTATAAAATAATAATAATAATAATAATAATAATAATAATAATAATAATAATAATAATAATGATAATAAGTACATGGTGGTTGTTTTTAAATCCTCAGTAAAAGTGTGCCAAACAATATTTCTATTATTATTATTATTATTATTATTATTATTATTATTATTATTATAGAAATATTGTTTGGCACACTTTTACTGAGGATTTAAAAACAACCACCATGTACTTATGCCATACCCATTAAGATGTCAAGAACGCTGTAAAACTTTTATACTGTACCTCGGAGTGGCTGGAATTCCCTTGTTGCGAGCTTTGTCACTCTCTCCCATCTTATCCATCCATGTGCCACAATTAAAACGGTTCCCTCCATAGACAAAGCCAGTTTCCATGTCCACACCGGCAGTCACGTTAAAACCTACCAACCGTGAAAACCAGATGTTTTGCAAAGACCCACAGAGAGAAAGAGACAGGAATCTTACACAGGACCCGAGAAGCACCCCAGCCAAAACTAAGTAAGATTTCTAGTGCAGTACGATTAACGTTTAACGAAATATCTCTTTCCAGAACAAGAGAGACCTTAAAGATAAATTTAAACATTTATGTGCCTGTAATGTGTGTGGACAGATCATCTAAGCAAATACAATACACTTCGAAAGTAACATTTAAGGTGGTTTAAAAAGGAAGAATTTTATTTTTACTGGTGCAGAAAATAAATGGATGGATCAGAGCCTACCTTCATCTCTCATATTCCGATCTATCTGCGGACCAGCATTCCTTTCGCGAAACTGTATGCCTTGCATATGTCTCTGCATGGCTTCTTGTATCACTTCATACAGTGGCTGGTCCTGAATTTGGGTTGGTTCAAATATACAAGAAGGAAAAAAATGGGAACAGCAAAAAAAGTTAAGCCAGACACTTATTTAGGACTCAGCTACATTAGTCAAAAAAACAGTGTTCTGAATGCGATATAAACATGCAACACCAGATAGTGTTGGAGAGCAAAAAAAAAAAAAAAAAAAAAAATTGTGATTTTCCAGAACGTTTTTTTCTTTTGTTATAACAATTTAATTTTTCTGTGTGTAGATCCACCTTTGAAAACAGAATGAAGCCACAGTACTTTATGGTACTTAAGAGATTTATTTGGCATTTTGCCCTCTGAAACAACACAACGGAAGTACCAAAGTTGTGTTACGCAATTGCAAAATGATATTTTAAAAAAAGGTTTTATGTCTTAACTATGGAGACAGTCACAGTTCAGTTAAAATTAGTTTACGTAAGAGCATCTCTGCTGGATCAGATCAAAGGCTCATTTTAGTCCAGCATCTTGTTCTCACCGTGGCCAACCAGATGACTATGGACAACCAGGTGATTATGTGGAGGCTACAAGAAACAGCACTCTCCCGTACTTGTGATTTTTACTGGTATCCAGAGACATCCTGCCTCCAACAGTAGAGGCAGAACAGTCCTTGGCAGATCAGTCTAAGGCCATAGTGTGCCACGAGCAAGGAAGAGGTACATGATGGGAAGATTTGTCCCCAGAGCTAGCACGCCTGTGACGCATGCATGCACGCAAGCAGGCAAGAGAGAAGGGCAAATTATAGATTACCTTTTGACCCGGTGGCAGAGGAGGGGAGTCATCTGTAGGATACATTCTAGATACAGGACACTTGAGAATGTCAGTGCCATTTGGAACGACCTTACAGTAGTCTTGTATGCACTGCAGCCACCACCAGACAGCATCACGGCAATTGAATCTAGCGTGAGTGCCCTGGCCAAGCAAGTTGGGAATGAGTCCATGTCTCAGCGTACCAGCAAACGCTAAAATTATGTCCCTGAAATCGGGGGAGGGAGGGGAAAGAAAAGGACATGTTTCCAAATTCACATTTACATACAACCTAGAGGTTCCAAAAAACTAGATAAATAGGGCAAGCAGTGACTAGAATAACGAAGATAATTGGAACACAAGGGGCACAAAATTACTTTAGGACAATATAGATCCCATTATTTAATAGTCCTTGAATACTGATACATACACAATGTTCTCCTGTTCTTTAATCTTAAATTATGTGTGTTTATATTTTCTTCAGTTAGGAAAATGTTAAGAGCCACAGCACCAGAACATATTTGATTCCTGAGAGTGAATAAAAATAAAATAAAAAAGAGTTCTTGGCTACGCTGGAGTAACCTTATACCAACAGCTACGTCAGCTAGTCACTACTGACATGTGAACCTGATCTCACCTTGCTTCCAAGTAACGTCCAGTAACTAACAGCAGACCTCGCAATGCAATGAATGTGTCTCTTCCCCAGCAGCGGAAAATGCCAGATGAAAAATGAGGTAAGCCTAAAACAGTAAATATATATATATTTAAGTACTTAATGGTCCTCCAAAAATCTTCTCATTTTTGTTTATAGTCGATCCCTCCGCAGCTCCCCACCTGTAACTTACATACCGTAAACCTGCATTGCAATGCACACACCTTGACTAAATCACCTTTGTTCCACCATTAATCAATCAACAAAATAAAAAGCATGCAATATCCCCTGTTGCTCCTAGGTTGGCAGTGTTTCTGAAGCTTAGGTCCCCGGCTGCTGTTGCACTACAACTCCCATCATCCCTAGCTAGCAGGACCAGTGGTCAGGGATGATGGGAGTTGTAGTCCAACAACAGCCGGGGACCCAAGCTCAAGGAATACTGTGTTAGTGTATCAACTGAAATGGACCTTTATGACTAGTTAACACTTGTCTTGGCTCGTTAACAGTGCTTGTCTATTTGTTCAGGGCCTCCAGGTGCTACCCACTTCTTCTATGTGGGAGACAGGTAAAGTACAGGCACACACTGGGGAATGAACTCAGCATTTGTTACTAGGTTCACACAACCTTTCCCATCAATACAGTTTTTAGCAAGGCTGCTCCTATTTGCTCCACAAAGTCTCCTGGGCTTCCTAAACTTCTGCAGAGCACGAGCGCACCCAATTCGAAACATTCAAATTCAAAATGTTCTTTCTTTCTTTACTTACCAGCTGCTAAAGTAACACAGCTCTGTTCTCTCTCTTTTGTAATGTCGTTCAGCCTATAAGGAACATCCTGAATGGCAGGAGACAGAGGGGGCAAGGACGGATACTTCCCTATTCCACACATCTGGACTGAACCCAAGGAAAGATGTTTAACAAATGTCGATCCATTCTGAACAAAGCTGCAATGAAAGCAAAACTATTTATTTCTCAAGCCTACAAACATTCCCCTCTTTTCAGTCTTCCAAGATCAATGCAACCAGCAGCGCTGATTCGTTGTTGCATGCGTTGTTGAGATCTATGGAACATTCTGGATCCTCTGTGGCTTTAAGGTATTTGAAAAATTCAGAGTATGAGGTAAGGTATATGGACAATACCACAACTCATACACATGGTTCTCTTGTACTGCCCTTCATTTTTATTTTGTCAAAAGTAGAAGAATAGTTTGGATTTGATATCCCGCTTTATCACTACCCGAAGGAGTCTCAATGCGGCTAACATTCTCCTTTCCCTTCCTCCCCCACAACAAACACTCTGTGAGGTGAGTGGGGCTGAGAGACTTCATAGAAGTGTGACTAGCCCAAGGTCACCCAGCAGCTGCATGTACAGGAGTGGAGATGTGAACCCGGTTCTCCAGATTACGAGTCTACCGCTCTTAACCACTACACCACACTGGCTGACATGATACAAAAATAGCTAACCCCATTTCAGTTGCATTTCATGAAATGAGCGTATATGTCCTTATTCAAGACAGAACTGCTTGGATCTGCACCAGAATGGTGGATTGGGGTTTTCTTTTTTAATCTAGCAAATATCTGCCAACCACCGAAATCTGCCAGCGATTCTATGATATTCTACTGGGCATGATCTCAGGGATGCAGAAGGCTTCACCATGCCCAGTCCTCGTGTACCGATGTGCACAATTAAATACATGTGACACAATTAAATACATGTGACATGCTACACTATCCAAGCAGGGATGTGAAAACTGTGGCCTTCTAGAAGTTGCTGGACTACAACTCCCAGCATCCCTGATCATTGGCTATCCTGGCTGGTGTTGCTTTGAATCGGATTCCAAGAATGACTGGGGGCACACATTTCACGCCCTTGGCTGAGTCACCGAGTGATAAGCAATGAGACATTATTTGAGGGACAGAAGCATGTGAAACAGACTATTAGCCGTTTTGCTTTCATCGATATGGAAAGACCAGCAGAGGAATTTTTTTCTCACTTTGGTCAGGATTGCTATGGCTTGGTCATAGTACACTGCCTTCACTTCTTTAGGAGAACAGATGAAATGTTCAGAAATGCATACAATTGTGTTTGCGTGAAACAAGGCACCCGTACCACTTTTTTTGGGGGGGGTATGGACAAACATACCTAGACATCTGTTTCCAAACCAAGTCAAGCAGCGATGTGTATGCGCCAACTAATATGGCATCGAAGTAGCATGGAATGAGATAACGAGGAACCCTCTTCAGGTAGACAAACATTGCTTTCAGCCACTTGCCAACCTATTGTTATTTCAAGGGAAAGAAATTGTTGCACTGAATTAAAACAAATGATCGAAAATGACCATGTAACATACAAATGCCTATCTGAAAGGGAAATGTTCTTTTTGCATTGCTTGACTTACTTCTGAGCAGGCGCCAGAACGGGCAATTAGCCGATCGCTCACGTAATCAATCATCCAGTCCCCAGCTCTCAAGTTACCACAGAAAGGATGGCCCAAATCATTCTTTGGTCGTATGTCTCCCATCACGGACATTAATCCTGAAAGACCATAGAAACACGGGTCTGTATTACAGGTCAAGAAACTATCACGAAAAGTAGGCTGAGAGTCTAAAAAGAAGGTTGCATAATAACATTCTGAAAATACCAAATCAAGGCGAGTTTAATTCTGCAGACAAACTAGATTGCAGACTGATTACTTTTTAAAAACCTACTGTCCTTTATCCTTGGTGCTCATGCCAATTCCAGTCTTGTGCCATGTGAGATGCTGCCCAACTGCTCACCCTAGGCGAGTAAATTTAACAAAACCATAAAGTGGGTCACTAACTTGCATATTCTTCAGTAAGGTCCTATCTTGAGGCTCAGCTTTGAAAGCGTTCTATGATATGAGTCTGCTTTCATGCATAATAAGCAGAAGCCAAACCATGGTTTGGCATCATGTACAAAGAGATGCAAGGACGCGGGTGGCGCTGTGGGTTAAACCAGAGAACTTAGGGCTTGCCGATCAGAAGGTCAGGGGTCCCTTTACCTTTACCTTTTACAAAGAGATGCAGGTTTAAAAACCCTAGTTTGTAAAGAGTTACTAAACAAGGATAACAAATTATCATTTGAAGTTGAGTTTGCAAACCACAGTTTGTGCTACTTGTGGCCTGCTTTATGTTTGGATTCATAAGTGCAGTTAGGGCCGTTGCTTCACCTCAAGTGGCTGCAACATCGTAGAGAAGCAAGCGATTGTATGAAGTCAAGTACTGAACAGAAAGAAAATAAAACTGGACAAGTTGCTCTGAAGTACGGTCTGTTTGCTATATGCCTAGAAGCTCAAGTCATGGTGTGCGGGGTGCTTAACCAAGGTTAGCATAAACTAGGGTTTGGAGGGAAGTCGAAATTGAGCCTGTTGAACTTACTGTCAACATTTCTCTGACCTTCTCTTTGTACTGCTTGCTAAAAGATATTTGTACTTCCCTGCCTTTTGAAACTTGGAATCTAGTGCTAAGGCTCAGTATGCAGCATATGAAGACAACCAATGTCTGGCATGGCAAGCTAAACACGGTTGACGAGCTACTAGCTACCAGGTCTTGAGGAACATCCTATTTTGCTGTCTGCTTGGAATTGCTAAAAACAAACCGGCTGAGACGAGAATGTTTTTCAAGTGCCCTCAGCCCAAAGTATATGGCTGGCCTGCATTTGACTTTCAGAGAGAAGGCATACAGGTGGCTAAAGTTTTACAAATAATACATTTGCTTCGAACCAATTTTTACCTTGAAGACCTGCATACTTAAGGGGTGTCCAGTCTGGTATGTTGTAACACCCTCCACCGTCCTCTTGCTCCTCAGCATCACACCGATATAATACATGATTTAGGTCTGCCAAGGTTAATTTCGATGCAATACTGTGAGAGAGACAGAGATACACTGACCGGGTTAAAAAAACCCAAAAAAACTTTTGTTAAAATTTATTTCCGGTTTAGATTAGATTAGATTAGATTAGAATATAGAATATAGAATATGAAAGGGTACATGACCTAGAGTGCAAGGCTGCAAAATCTCTGTGGGACCTACTTTTGAGTAGACATGCCTAGGACTGCATCTTAAGTCGCTTCTCTGTTTGGAAAGTAGCAAACCACTCACAACAAAAACAGACAACTTGCACACTACCGAAGAGGCTATTGGGGTATTAAATCTTCAGGACTAATTTGGCTAACAGGCTGCTTTTGGAGAGGAGGCTGCAGAAGTGAATCTCTTACATCGCCTCTGCATTGCTCCCCATAGGTTTCAATCAAATGGCGAACTTACGTTGAGAAGGGCGTCTTGAGTATCGGCTCTGAACAATCGTCGGGAAGACTTCCAGATTTAAAGTGAGGGCTGAACTGAATCAGGTGGTTACGCAGGACTCCGACAGCCTCTTGTGCTTTCGGGTCAAGGCTTACTCTGCAAAGGTTGGCACGAGACCAAAACAAAATGTCAATGGGGGGGGGGAGAAGAGGCAAAGGGTGAAATCCTAACCTGGCTGCTTGCTGCCTGCTGGGGCTTAACGAAGTTTCAAGGTCACCATCCCATCTGCAGCCTTGCTGAGCAAGCCGGCCAAGGGAGGTGGATGGGGAGGCAGGCTAATGTAGAGCTAGCATAATGATTGGGGCTGAATTGGACACAATTACCGTATTTTTCCATGTATAAGAGGGCCCCCCATGTATAAGACGACCCCTATTTTTTTAACCCCAAATTAAGAAATTAAGTTGTTTAACTTTTGGGGTGGGGTGGGGGAGGTCACTTCTGCTAATCGGTCACCTGACTGCCTGCCACTGCCTATCGCTTGCCACAGCCACTGCTGATCACACACCTTGCCGCAGCCGCTAATTGTCTGCCTGCTGGCTGCCACCAACAGCCCACTTGCTGCCGCCACCAACTGCCCACCCACCCACTTGCCACAGCCGCCAATCGCCTGCCCGCCTCGCCACAGCTGCCAATCGCCTGCCCAATTGCCACAGCCAATCGCCAGCAGGCTTTGCCACAGCCACCAATCACCTGCCCAATCGCCACTGCCAATCTCCTGCTTGCTGCTGCCATTAATCGCACGTCCCCCCTATCCGTGTATAAGATGACACCCGTTTTTTGCCTAATTTCTTTTAGCAAAAATCATCATCTTAGACACGGAAAAATACGGTACTTAAAATGATGCCCAGTTGAACCAGTTTAGCCCCTTCCCCTCTGCCAGAATATGCAGTTTGGAGGCTTGCTGCCCCACTTTGGCAGGCAGAGAGGGGAGCTCTGTGCCGGTAGGGCTACGTGGGCGGACTTTGGATTGCTCTACTAATCATCGCTCTGTCTGCCATTTTCTACCCCAACCAAAGTAATGACGTTTTACCTAAATATGATCACACTTCCTGGTGTCAGCTTTTCGAATTCTATCTCTTGGACGAATTCATTAGGGCCTTTCGTAGCGATTGAAGCTTGCTTTATTATTTTACTTTCCTTGAGCTGCCAGGAGAAGGAAATCAGATGAATTCAGTAAATCACTTTAATCTCAGGAGTCAAATGTTTAGTAGGCTAATCAAACGAGAGGAAGCTTTTACCTGGATGTGTTCCCGGAGTTCAACTGTATAACAAGGCAATCCATTGATTGAGTGCTCGTCTTTTTTATAAGGGGCAGCGCTTCTCTCGATGGTCCTCGCCTCGAGAACCACCTCTTCAATTTTGCCTGTGGAAAGGGGGGGGAGCCCCAGACAACTCTCAATACCACGGCTAGCAATTTTTTAAAAAAAAATTAAGTAGGATCATAGGAAGCTACATTATACAGAGTCAGATTACTGGGACCATTTAGCTCAGGGTTTCCCCAACTTGGGTCTCCAGCTGTTTTGGGACTACAACTTCCATCATCCGTAGCTAAGCAGGACCAGTGGTCAGGGATGATGATAACTGAGATCACGTCGCCCAGCTATCAGCATTGGGGCTGCTCATGATTCAGTCCTGTCCCTAAGTCAGCACTTTTTGGCTTCTGTTGAAATCCTACACCGACTTACCTGGGAATAAGGCCCACTCAGTTCAATAGTGCATAGCCCTGAGCAGGCATACCTGGAATTGTGTAGTCATGGTGTGGGATGGTACCCAACACACAAGACAACAATAATAGATGTATTAATTTATTACTTATTCCCTGCCCCTCTGACTGGGTTGCCCCAGACAAAGTGAAAAGGTGCACACACGCCCCCCCAGCACCAATCTTTGTCTATGACGTTGTTTAATTCAGCTGCAGAGTTTGCACGATGTCGTGTTTAGATGTTCAGACTGGGAAAACCAAGACTCTAACTTCTTGCTCGACCACAAAACTCTCGGGACAGTTGCTATCTCTCAGGTTGTTGCGAAGATAAAATGGGTAATGGGACACTTTGCATTCAAATCCTGATGCAGATAGGTAGGTGAGAGGTAAAAGGTAAAGGACCCCTGGATGGTTAAGTCCAGTCACAGGCGACTATGGGGTTGCGGCGCTCATCTCGCTTTCAGGCCGAGGGAGCCAGTGTTTGTCCACAGACAAGCTTTCAGGGTCATGTGGCCAGTATGACTAAACCGCTTCTGGCGCAACGGAACACCGTGATGGAAACCAGAGTGCATGGAAACGCCATTTACCTTCCTGCCACAGTGGTATCTATTTATCTACTTGCACTGGCATGCTTTCGAACTGCTAGGTTGGCAGGAGCTGGGACTGAGCAACGGGAGCTCACCCCGTTGTGGGGTTTCGAACCAACGACCTTCTGATCGGCAAGCCCAAGAGGCTCAGTGGTTTAGACGACAGCGCCACCCGCACAGAGGGGTAACCTTACCTGGAATACACATCTGGGGAACTTCTTGGCTGTAGGAGGACGTTTTGGGATCTCTGAAAGCTGTTCGGGAAACAGCGACAACAGACTGGTGCGTGTTAGGACAATGCCTCGTCACAGCCACAATATCCTCATCAACTTGATCCACATATACCTGAAATGGGCATTTTTTTAGGGGGTGGGTGGGAAAAGTGGATAGAGATTATTATTATTCAGATTATAGTATAATTTAGATTTAATAATCACTGTCAAAATTCTTGGCCAGGGCATGTTAAGGCAGGTTTCAGGGGTTTTGGAGGCCCTGGATAAGAGGTGGTAGAGGGGGGAGTACTCTAAAGTACAAAGTGGAGTACAAACAGGGGGAGTAAAAGGTAAAGGACCCCATGACGGTTAAGTCCAGTCAAAAGCCACTGTGGGGTTGCAGTACTTATCTTGCTTTTCAGGCCAAGGGAGCCGGCGTTTGTCCACAGACAGCTTTCCGGGTCATGTGGCCAACATGACTAAACCACTTCTGGCGCAACGGGACACCATGATGGAAACCAGAGCTCACGGAAACGCCATTTACCTTCCCGCCGCAGCGGTACCTATTTATTTACTTGCACTGGTGTACTTTCGAACTGCTAGGTTGGCAGGAGCTGGGGCAGAGCAAGGGGAGCCCACCCCGTCGCAGGGATTCGAACTGCTGACCTTCTGATCGGCAAGCCCAAGAGGCTTAGGGGTTTAGACCATAACACCACCCGCATTGAAAGATAAGATAAAGAGGGAGCACTCCAAAGTTGCTTGCTCAGATGTCTCATGCAAGCGGGCCAAGAACCAGAAGTGGGCTGAAGATTTGTGTGTGTGCACATGCATACACGTTATATATAAATGCAGTGGCACCTCAGTTTACGAACTTAATCCGTTCCAGAAGTCCGTTCTTAAACCGAAGCTCTTCTTACACCAATGCGCGCTTTCCCTAATGAGGCCTCCCCGCTGCTGGTGCCCTTCCACCATTCGGATTCCATTCTTAGACTGAGGTGAAGTTCACAAACCGGGACACTACTTCCGGTTTTGCGCAGTTTGTAAACCGAATAGTTCATAAACAGGGCTGTTCTTAAACTGAGGTAATAATAATAATAAAAATAAACCCGCCCATCTGGCTGGGTTTCCCCAGCCACTCTGGGCGGCTTTCAACAGAACATTAAAAACAGAAAACTTCAAACATTAAAAGCCTCCCTAAACAGGGCTGCCTTCAGATGTTTTCTAAATGTCTGGTAGTTGTTTTTCTCTTTGACATCTGGTGGGAGGGCGTTCCACAGGGTGGGTGCCACTACCGAGAAGGCCCTCTGCCTGGTTCCCTGTAACCTCACAGTGAGGGAACCGCCAGAAGGCCCTTGATGCTGGACCTCAGTGTCCGGGTTGAACGATGGGAGTGGAGACGCTCCTTCAGGTATACTGGACTGAGGCCATTTAGGACTTTAAAGGCCAGCACCAACACTTTGAATTGTGCCTGGAAACGTACTGGGAGCCAATGAAGGTCTTTCAATGTAGGTACCACTGTATGGGGGACGCGGGTGGCGCTGTGGTCTAAACCACAGAGCCTAGGGCTTGCCGATCAGAAGGTCGGCGGTTCGAATCCCCGCGACGGGGTGAGCTCCTGTTGCTCGGTCCCTGCTCCTGCCAACCTAGCAGTTCGAAAGAACGTCAAAGTGCAAGTAGATAAATAGGTACCGCTCCGGCGGGAAGGTAAACAGCGTTTCCGTGCACTGCTCTGGTTCATCAGAAGCGGCTTAGTCATGCTGGCCACATGACCCAGAAGCTGTACGCCGGCTCCCTTGGCCAGTAAAGCGAGATGAGTGCCGCAACCCCAGAGTCATCCACAACTGGACCTAATGGTCAGGGGTCCTCTTTACCACTGTATGGCATCTGTTTCCTTTAACCAGGATCTGTACCGATCCTGATTAAGAAAAGGGAGCAGAAGAAGACATTGTGGTGCCTTTGCTTGAAGCCTTCAAGCAGCTTGTCGAGACTTCTTTATTCTCCTCAGCCCTGCCTCATTCTCTTGTTCCCTTCAGCACCCCTGACAAATGCCTCATTTTGATGCCCAGTGGATCTGGGCCCAGCATTTACCTGGTTAAAATCTCTGGCTCCTAGCTCTTGGTGTAATCTGTTGATAGCCAGCCTTCCTGCTATAATTCCAGTTTTGAAATTTACTTCACCAGGTGTGGAAAGCGTCGCTGCTGGATTCCACTTCGGATAAAATCGCTCTTCAGTGACTACAGAAATCTGTGAATAAATGTGTTAAAAAAATAGCATTTGCAGTGCTTCTCCCTATGCTCACAGACGTTACTCACATGGTGCATTTAGTAGGAATTGAAACTTTTGACATCTGAAGCACAGTGTTCCAAATACTGTAGCCACACTTTATTTAAAACATCTACTATACCTCCTTCGATTAAATATTTCAAGGTGGTTTATACAAAAATTAACAAATACACCCAGAAGAACCAGAACACGAGTAGCAATTACAATTTGGAGAGTTTAAAACATCAAAGCGAGTAAAAAAATTTTTTTAAGGCAGTCGGCGAAATTTTAAGGAGTGTCAAGATACGATCTGAGTGAGCAGGGCCCGTCAGAACTCTGAATGAATGAATGAATGAATAAATATAATAATAATAATTTATTACTTATACCCCGCCCATTTGACCGGGCCTCCCCAGCCACTCTGGGTGGCTCCCAACAGAATATTAAAAACACAATAAAACATCAAACATTAAAAACCTCCCTAAACAGGGCTGCCTTCAGATGTCTTCTAAAAGTCAGATATTTCCTTGATGGGAGGGCATCCCACAGGGCGGGCGCCACTACTGAGAAGGCCCTCTGCCTGGTTCCCTGTAGCTTCACTTCTCGCAGTGAGGGAGCTGCCAGAAAGTCCTCAGCGCTGGACCTCAGTGTCCGGGCTGAACGATGGGGGTGGAGATGCTTCTTCAGGTATAATGGATGGAAAAACATGCCAGAATAACCCCAATGACACGAAAGAGGAATTTACTGCTAACACGCATACCTGATGTGGTACTAGTTCATCATATCCTCTAGTGCTGCCTGAGGCACAGCAGGCCATGGAGACGATGGTCGAGCTGGGAAGGGCATCATATGCCGACCGATGCTAGCAACAAGAAGGGTGTGTATGAATTAAGTCAAGCCCAGAAGACTAGTGTTTTGTTTTTTTTAAACAGAAAAATCTGAGTTTCACTCCAAAGGCACCTTGCACGCAAGTGGGAAGGCACCATTCTCTCAGTGTCTCCGAATTCCAGCAATTCCTCCTCTCCCACTGCAGCTCGTATGCTGTGTCCCAGACCTTTCCTGAGGAACCCCTTCCCTCACCCTTAAAAGAGACTTTTGGGGGCAGCATGGGGCTACAGTGAGGGGGGAGGTGGAGAGGGAGTCATACCTACATGGCTCAACTTTTATTTCCATAAAACTGAATGCAACCCACGGCACCAGAAGTGGCACACTGTGGCTCTGCAAAATTTGTAGAGATTTGTGTGCAGAGGATTCAATATGACTTACTTTGAATACGTAGGATAGCGCTGCAAAGTTCAACATTAGGTATTAAATAACTTCTCCTACTGCATTTAACATTTTAACTGTCTGCAATTGTAATTTTTATGTCTTTGAGGTTTCGATTGCATAATACACACACACACACACAAACAAATGCTACCTCGGTTTTCGACCGTAATCCGTTCCGGAAGACCATTCGAGTTCCGAAACATTCGGAAATTCAGTATGGAAGCCGTGTGGCACGTTCAACTTCTGAGGCATGTTCAAAAACCGAAGCATTTACTTCCGGGTTTACGGTGTTAGAAAACCAAAATGTTCGTCAACGGAGACGTTAGAAAACCAAGGTATCACTGTACGGCGCGCACACACACACACACACACACACACACACACCTGTGCCTAAAACATTAAGAACACTCAAATCCCATACACCTTAAAGTAGTATTCATTACCTCTCATGAATTAATAAACGTAATAAAGTCATTTATAGTGTCTATATAGCTTTAATAAGCCGTTAAAACAGTACTTGAGCAATCAAGGCAGCTGTTTCTTACCTGAATTGGACATTCATTATCATGTGTTATGTCCATGAACAACGCATGAGCAATGGCAGGCATTAAGGGCCTCAGGCGTGGCTGAACGAAAGACCCAACTGGCTCTCCTCCATAGCGATAAACTAATCTCCCCTCTTCATGACTGTTATAAGCACTCATTGCCTCTAGGGAACGAGAAAAACCCCTTACGTGAGCATCGATACGAAGAACCATCCATTGCACACCTGGTAATACTTTATAGAGAATGCATTAATAATCACTCCAGCTACTTACAGCTAGGACGGTCAATATTCCAAAAACACTTTTAAGAGAAGCTAGATTCAATATGGTATGATGAGTGGGAGACAGCCGCCCTCCTTGTCCAATCTCTTTACAATATGTAGAACCCAACTCTCGAGCCAGTTAATAGACATTTGTCTATTCAGTGACCCCACAATCCTATCCCTGGATTGGAAGGCAAAATGGGTTGCGCCAGGACAGGAAAATTCCACATATACTGAACACAACGTAAGACAGTCCCTTGACCATGGTGATACACCGCAGAATCGCATCTCCTGGTTCACCCACTCTTATATCTATATTTATTTCATTTCAGAAAACTGATATACCACTAGATTGTAAGGAAAACCTCAGATTTTTAATGATGGATTATGTAAACTTTGCCAGGCTTCTTCTTAACCAGGGTTTGCTGTTGTCAAGCCCTGGTTAGTAAGCCCTAGTTAAAAAGGAAAATGGTCAGCATTAGTTGTGATTAAGGCAAGTTGCATTGCAACCATAAACCATGGTTAGGGCTGGTAGGGAAAGGGCAGAGCACATTCATACTCCTGATAGGAGAAAGTACATAATAACAATAAAATAATAATTAATAATTGTCAGGTTCTCTTATCGGTTGTTCAATAGAAATGCCAAAACCATTTGTCTTTAAGTCTTTTTATTCAGTGCCAAGCTATTTACAGTGCAGAGCTAAGTCTTATCATGTCTGCTCAGTCACTAGCAGAATCTGGAAGTGCCTCCCTCCTGTTTTGGCACCAACACCAAAGTTTCGGCATCCTAAATTGCCGCCTTCTCCTCCTACGTGATATCTGCGCTGGAACTGACATTTCCCTCTCCAAGCGAGTCTGCTGGGTGGTGCCAGGTCTCCCACTAACTCCCTGGACACCTGGCACTCCCTGGCTCCCAGCCACTAACTGCTCCTCCCCCGAGACGGGACTGCCAGATTCACTCGAAGATGAATTTGTTGTTAACACCGGTTGCGGCTCTCTATAAACACTCAGAGCTGGACTGGCAGGGGCTGGCAGATCCCTGACAATAATAATAATACCGTATTTTCCGGCATATAAGACGACTGGGCGTATAAGACGATCCCCAACTTTTCCAGTTAAAATATAGAGTTTGGGATATACTCGCCGTATAAGAAATACGACCCGGCGTATAAGACGACCCCCGACTTTTGAGAAGATTTTCCTGGGTTAAAAAGTAGTCTTATACGCAGGAAAATACTGTAATTTATTATTTCTACCCTGCCCATCTGGCTGGGTCTCCCCAGCCACTCTGGGCGGCTTTCAACAGAACATTAAAAACAGAAAACTTCAAACATTAAAAACTTCCCTAAACAGGGCTGCCTTCAGATGTCTTCTAAAAGTCGGATAGTTGTTTATTTCCTTGACATTTGATGGGAGGGCGTCCCACATGACTCATCCCTGATCCCTTAACCATGGTTAAGAGACAAGCGATGTTATGTCTACACAGGTTGAAGATGAGAAATGGGTTATCCAGGCAGCAGTTCATATGGAGATGTATGAAGAGGTGGCCATCACAACTATTTCCATACACAAGATACCCTTTCCTAACAATCACAATGCTACAATTATCATGCAAAGAAGCCGTATCGTTGAATGCAATGCCATGTGTTTATAATAAACGGATGCAGAGTCAGTGTTTTGCATGACTGCTTCCTTCACTCGCAGCGTATCATGCCTGAATTCAGGGTTAAGAAAAGGAAGAGCAATTTGAAGCAAGCCTACCTCTTATCAGAGAGCTAATGCCCAGCTTATTCACAAAGATATTGTCCAGCTCCTCGCTTCCCGTGAACAGTTCAGCCACTACATACAAGTTGGGCCGCAATTTTCTAGCCGTGTCCATCATGTACTGCGAAAAGCACAGCCAAGGAAGCGACAGACAGGGGGAAAAGGCAGAAGAGGAGAAAAGAAAGGATGCAAGGCTAGGCATGGATTTGGGCAACAGGGAAAATGCCGCACAGCAAAGAGACAAAAACGAAAAGCCCAAGATTAAAGAACCAAAGACATTGAGTTATGAGAGATGCATGAAAAGTTTGCACAAACCAAGGATTCGGGAAAGAGGGCAAAACCCACACAACAGGCCGGCAGAGAAGGAAGAGGGAAAGGCATTGAATTGGCAAAAGGACACAAGAATAAATGCAAATAAGAACACAAAGTTAGTTCCACGTAAAGAGATTTTTTGACTTTCATATATGTATACAAAACACAGCAATCCTGCAACAAACCTTTCAAGCATGGTTTTGGTACCTCTAATCAGACTGGTAATCCCAAGGCGGTTGACAAAGACATTGTCAATGACCTCACTTCCCGTGAAGAGTTCTGCTATCACGTAAAGATTAGGTCTGACTGACCTGGCTGCTGCCAGCATCTCCTACAGATCATAATACATTTTTTTTATATATATATATAAAAAATCAGCTTCCTTATAACATGTGCTTTCCAATAGCATATGGCACAAATGCTACCCAATTACAGCACAGTTCTTAAAACAAGCTGAAGAGATGATAATGTGGGGGGGGGGGAGTGCAAGGAGTGGGCATGATTCTGCCAATATCTAACTCTTCAACTGAAATAATTTTGTGACTTTAAAATGTCCTCCAGCTTGGCTGGATCTGTTCCATAATAACTGTGTGCAGAAATGCAACTGTGGATCCCATAACAGGATAAACTTTTGCAAAGACTATACACAAAATTATCACTCTGACGGTTTTTTTGGGGGGGCGGGGATTTATTCATTCCTAGGAAGAATAAAGCTCAAATATGTCAAATTAGAAACTTAAATATGTGCTCAGCCTACATATTGAAAATTTGTTTCTCTCTAATTTATCTCACATATGTTTTTGCCTTTTCTTTGTGATAGGCCCATTTTCTTTGTGAGTAGGTCCATTTATGGCAATAGCCAAATTAATCACAACAGACATCAAGTCTAACTGCTTTCAGCGGCGCTTATAAGGCTGGCTTTGTAACTGGACCTCAAAAAGTTGTATATAAATTCTGAGCAACGTTTTCATCTTAACCAGTGAATAGAAATTGAAACAGCACACGGATGAGAAAAAGTTACAACATATATTGCAACACGGTGTAGATAAGCAGGCCCTATTCTCACTCTTATTTTTCTGTGTTTCCCAAGTTGATTTATTGTAGAACTCATTGGTTTGCAAGGTTAACTACTTCCAACCTTCAGAGTCCTGTCCCTATGGCTGCTTATATTTTATACACACACACACACACACATAATATTATATTATTATATATACACATATTATATATATATATATACAGTAATATATATACACATATTATATATAATATGTGTGTGTGTATATGTATGTAGAGTTATTCAAGTTATGTCACCTCACAGAAATCCTGGGAAATACAGTCATACCTCATGTTATGATCGCTGCAGGTTGCGTTCATCACGCGATACGAACGCGCCGAACCCGGAAGTACCAGAACGGGTTACTTCCGGGTTCGGCGCTTTGTAAAATGTCATGCGCATGCGCAGAAGCGCCAAATTGCACCGTGCACATGTGCAGATGCGGCGCTTCAGGTTGCGCTCTGCTCATGTTGCGAACGGGCCTCTGGAATGGATCCCGTTCGCAACCAGAGGTACCACTGTAGCTCCATCCTCCCAATGTGACCAAACTGAAAATCATCCAGCAAGCTTCATAGCTGAGCATGGATTTCAGCTGAGCAGGTTGTTCCTGTGCAAGTCTAACACTCCCAATTGCTGCACCACAAAACCCACGACTCTGGCTGCAGTCCTACAGACATTTACCCAGGAGTACGGCCCATTGAACACAACTGGACTTCACTTCCGAGCAGACATGCACAGGGTTGCACTGCTAGGCTGCTATCTTTTGCGTTCTTGCTTAGTTGCAAGCCTCACTGAGCACGTTGGGGGGTTTACATCTGAGAAAGGTGCTCAGGACTGGGCTGCACCTGCACACGGCTGAGGAAAAAACCAGTTTGTCTGCTGCTAACCTGACCAAAAGAACCCAGGATCTAGAGAGCATGTTCAAAGAGCCCTGAACATGCAGCCGAGGAGTCAGAAAAACGATGAAAAATTTGTGATGAGCATCAGCTGGAACAGACCTAAGTTTTGAAATGGTTCCAAATTCCCCCCTCTTTTGTGTTTGTGTACACATTTGCAATGGAGACGCTTAATTTTTTCTATACCTCAGCTACGTTAAGAGGCGTTGAGTGACAGTTGTCAAGCCGCACTCCATGGAAATATTTGGCAGTCAACTCGGTGTATTTTTTCATGTGAGCCCAGAGATATGGGCAGTCTTCTGGTTTGTTCCCATAACGTAGCTTGACACTGTCACCCCAGCAAATGAGTTCTCTTCTCAAGTAAACATGGGAACCTGTAAAAAGGGGGAGAGATTTACGCCATGATGTTGTAGTTGTGGTTCTCAGCATTCTTACCAGGGATAGAAACAAAGGCCATTTCAACTTACAGTGGTACCTGGGGTTAAGTACGCTTCAGGTTAAGTACGCTTCAGGTGAAGAACTCCACTAAGAACAGAAATCGTGCTCTGGCGGCGCAGCGGCAGCAGGAGGTCCCATTAGCTAAAGTGGTGCTTCAGGTTAAGTACGCCTCAGGTTAAGAACGGACCTCCGGAACGAATTAAGTACTTAACCCGAGGTACCACTGTACACCAAACTAGAAAAACATGTGGAACTAATCTGTGTAACATCAAAACTCAGAATGGAAAGTTTTTATTTATTTGTTTATTATTTCATTTATGAACCTCTTCCAATGAGGCACCCTAAAGCAATTTACAATAAACATATTTACAACTGTTAAAATTATTTTTATATATGCAATACGTACACACACGGAAGTAGCCAAGGAGGGGGCAGGTGCTCCCCTAAATAAATACAAATCAATACAAATAAGAAGTTCTGCCCCCCCCCCCAAGCCTTCCCCGCAGCAAAAAATCCTGGCTACACCCATGCACATAAAATCAGTTTTAGAACAACAACAGTACAAAAATATTATCAGTTCAAATCTAAGCCCGTCGTACTTTGCTACAACTCTAAGTGATCAGAAATTCCAAAGCTAACATGTGTTAGTTTATTTATTACAATTTAGGGGATTTACTTTTCCCTATGCACTTACTGACAATGGCAGCCTCACCTACAGCTTGCAATGCTATGGGGACAGGGATGAATTGATCCTTGGGCAAAGAAATTCCCGAAATGCAGACAGTTCTTAGGAAGCCAATGTCTTATTGAAAGGCGTCTAGAAGACTACTCAAGGTACTGTAATAAGAAGCTGCAGTGTAACTGAGAAAGGGCACAACATCCCTGCCCTGTTCACCTGCGCTAGCAAAAGGCATTTAAAAAAAGTTATATATAACTTTCAGAATCACCCACCTGGTTCAGCAAAATTTCTTAAAGGGTCATCTCCCATCACCCAACCGTTGTGGGCCATAAAATAACTTGCTTTGTCAGGTTGATGCAACATGCGTTCTTCTTCTTCCAGGGTTAGCTCTTTAAATGGGTATGTAAAGTAGCTGTAAAGTACAGAAAGTACTTTTTAGAGCCGGGGTAGTGAACCCATGGCCCTCCAGATGTTTGAGGGCTACATCATCCCTGCCTATTGCCTATGCTGGCTAGGCCAGTCACATCTACAGGGCCACAGGTTCCCCATCCATTTTAGAGCATCAGATTGTATATAATGACAATTGAAATGCATCGTACCAGAAAGAAAAAAAGTATTTTTAATAATGGACGTCCCTACAATATTGTAAACCCTTTCTGCCACAACCAGCTTAATACTGGGCGCTTTTGTCTGGAGTTGAGCTTTTTGTCTCTTCTAGCAAACTGTTATCCCGTGAGGCCCAAATCCCACACATAGTAATCCACTACTTTATGAATATCAGCAATCTCACTGAAGATTATATTACACCTACAATTTCACATATATCAAGCAAGTAGATGGTTGAATCCTAGCTTTCAAAACTTGTAAACACTCTTTTAAAAACAAATCTTTCCAAACAGTGAAACACAAGTTTTTAATTCAGTCTCTTGACATATTTTAAAGTTGAACTATTTGTGTGTTTAAATTTCTAACCGCACCTCCAAAGGCCTTCAAGCCTTTAATACGTTTAAGAGGCTTTGGGTCAAATGATTGCTGATTCCCCCCCCCCCAATGTGTCATCCATCATTCCCTGCAAAAACACCCAAATCTCACTGCTCTAATTGATGAATACTGTGTGCAATGTATATTACAGTGGTACCTTGGGTTACAGACACTTCAGGTTACAGACTCCGCTAACCTGGAAGCAATACCTCGGGTTAAGAACTTTACCTCAGGATGAGAACAGAAATCGCGCGGTGGCGGCAGCGGGAGGCCCTGTTAGCTAAAGTGGTACCTCAGGTTAAGAACAGTTTCAGGTTAAGAATGGACCTCCGGAACGAATTAAGTTCTTAACCAGAGGTACCGCTGTATATCCACACACATGAACGCTCACCATTTCGGTGAAACTTCATGAACATCCAAAAACAGATGCACAAGTTAAGTCACGCAATCAAATTTAGCACATCTTAGATGTCCACAGAATTTCACTGAAATTTTCAGTATACCTAGGTGAATGAAATTTTCAGAATACCCGGTACCTAGGTGAGTCCTTTCTTTCCTCTGTTTGTCACATGCTGCATTTCAACCAGGAAATCTCCAATGAAGCATAGTTCCCCCTCTTACCTAAACCAAGAAACTCGTGTTCAGAACGAGCCAGGATTTTAAATCAACTTCAAAAGCTGTGTCTTATGATCCTACTTTGTTTTTAACCTGGCTACCAGAGTTGGATGCAACAGGAAGCTATGTTTACAACATAGAAGAAGAGGAGGAGTTTGGATTTGATATCCCGCTTTATCACTACCCGAAGGAGTCTCAAAGCGGCTAACATTCTCCTTTCCCTTCCTCCCCCACAACAAACACTCTGTGAGGTGAGTGGGGCTGAGAGACTTCAAAGAAGTGTGACTAGCCCAAGGTCACCCAGCAGCTGCATGTGGAGGAGCAGAGACGCGAACCCGGTTCACCAGATTACGAATCTACCGCTCTTAACCACTACACCACACTGGCTCTCAGCTACGGGATCAGACCAAAGGCACTTCTAGTCCAGCATTCTATCCTCATGATGGCTAGCAAGATACCTACAGGAAGCCTGCAAGGACATGAGCACGTTAGTATTCTCCCATTCACATTCCCCAGCGGCTGGTATTCAGAGACATGCTGATTAATTGGAGACATCCAGGTTTAACACATGCATGCTGCAGAAGGAGGAGAGAAGGGGCTGCGCACATGTTTGAGTGAGGGTGTGTGTATATCTTGGCTTATTAAACAAAAATACACATGCCACCACTCAAAGTCTTGTTCTACAATCTATACTTTCTGACATATTAGGTAAAGGTAAAGGGACCCCTGACCATTAGGTCCAGTCATGTCCGACTCTGGGGTTGCGGAGCTCATCTCGCTTTATTGGCCGAGAGCCGGCGTACAGCTTCCGGGTCATGTGGCCAGCATGACAAAGCCGCTTCTGGCAAACCAGAGCAGCGCACGGAAACGCCGTTTACCTTCCCGCCAGAGCGGTTCCTATTTATCTACTTGCACTTTGACGTGCTTTCGAACTGCTAGGTGGGCAGGAGCTGGGACTGAGCAACAGGAGCTCACCCCGTCGCAGGGATTCGAACCGCCGACCTTCTGATCAGCAAGCCCTAGGCCAGTGATGGCTAACCTTGACACTCCAGATGTTTTGGGACTACAATTCCCATCATCCCTGACCACTGATCCTGTTAGCTAGGGATGATGGGAGTTGTAGTTCCAAAACATCTGGAGTGTCAAGGTTAGCCATCACTGCCCTAGACTCTGTGGTTTAACCCACAGCACCACCTGGGTCCCTTTTCTGACATATTACATATTACCAAACACCAACCATTTTTATCCATCACCAAATACATTTTCTTTTGAATGCAGAAGATATAATACCTCGTAACTAAAGGAAACTTTCGGGTTACCGGACCTAACTTAGGACCATGCCCAGCCAGTCGTTCGTAGTTCACCGTCGCCACAATGCAATTGGCCGCCTGGAAGCCAGTAAAAGCAGTCATTTCAGCACAGCTTTAACAGTTCAGTGGATGCTACAAATAATGAACAAATGAATGCAAGCATGAACTTCAAAGATGTCTTATTGTTACAACCTGCTCTTGATGGTAGTTTGTCTGCCTGTACATTTCACCATTTAGTTCTTCAACTCTCTTGCGGAACCAGTTACAGCATTCCTCTATTGCAGCAGGCCCGTTGCTGAAAACAACAATGCATGAAAACATTGAAATGCCACTCAAATAAACGTGTTGGGAGTTTTGAGTTTAATTCATGCAAAGCCATGAGGAAGTTGATGTCTCCTTACACTCCAATGTCAACATCGAGTCAATGCAAAATGAATCATCTGTGTCTAAGGCAGTCAAGGCCTACTTGGAAGCTTTTCAATCATTCAAGCTACCTTTGATATCAAACATTCGCCTTTGGTGAATATGGAACAGTTTGTTCCGTACACCTTTTGCACTCAACTTTGCATTAAATATATGTATGGGAACAGCACTCTACAACTTGTAAAATACCAGCCACCGAGCCTTCCAAGTAAGAACTGAAAATTCAGGTGCTAAGCAACACCGAAGACAGTTTCATACCAAATTCAGTGGGTGTGTTTTATGCAAATGCTACAGCCAGTTGGATTGAACGAGATGCCACTAGCTGTGCAGTTTTCGCAGCACATTTATTAGGCTCCTCGTTTGTCTGTGAATGGAGCAGACCCAATTTTCTGACCCTTGAATGGCAGGTCTGACTCTCCCCTCTTGGAAAAGCATGTGCCACCAAGATGTTTCAGTGTTTAAAAATACTTTGAGCAAGGACATACCTATGCGGTATGAAGGTGTTCAATGCAATGTTCATATCTACGGTACAGCCGAACCTCTTGAATTCAGGATCCTGAACAATTGCAAGATGTTGATTGGGGTCAGTTTTAACTTTAGAACCACCTGTTGTAGATTTAAGAAACAGAATGTTTTTAATGAGTTTAAAAGCATTTATTGCCTACATGACTGGGCAGTTCTTTATTATTCTGAAAGCCCAGGAACTCACAGATCCAAATGCTACCCAGCAGTCTAACTTGTTGCACAGTGGACAGACTCTTTCCATTCTAAAATAATCAAAATTCACACACACAAAAAGTTCACTTTCAGTGCTCCTAAAGCATAATAATAATAATAATAATTTATTATTTATACCCCACCCATCTGGCTGGGTTTCCCCAGGCACTCTGGGTGGCTCCCAACAGAATATTAAAAACACGACAAAAGACCAAACATTAAAAACTTCCCTAAACAGGGCTGCTTTCAAGTGTCTTCTAAAAGTCAGACAGTTGTTTATTTCCTTAACATCTGATGGGAGGGTGTTCCACAGGGCAGGTGCCACTACTGAGAAGGCCCTCTGCCTGGTTCCCTGTAACCTCACTTCTCACAGTGAGGGAACCGCCAGAAGGCCCGCGGAGCTGGACCTCGGGTGTCTGGGCTGAACAATGGAGGTGGAGACGCCCCTTAAGGTATACTGGGCCAAGGCCGTTTAGGGCTTTAAAGGTCAGCACCAACACTTTGAATTGTGCTCGGAAATGTCCTGGGAGCCAATGTAGGTCTTTCAGGACCAGTATTATATGGTCTCAGTGGCCACTCCCAGTAACGCAGTCTAGCTGCCGCATTCTGGAGTAATTGTAGTTTTCGGGTCAACTTCAAAGGTAGCCCCACATAGAGTGCATTGCAGTAGTCTAAGTGGGAGATAACCAGAGCATGCACCAGTCTGGCGAGACAGTCCGCAGGCAGGTAGGGTCTCAGCTGGTAGACAGCTGCCCTGGACACAGAACTGACCTGTGCCTCCTCCATGGATAGTTGAGAGTCCAAAATGACTCCCAGGCTGCACACCTGGTCCTTCAGGGGCACAGTTACCCCATTCAGGACCAGGGAGTCCCCCACACCCACCCGCCCCTGTCTCCTATGTAGCATATGGTCATTTCTCAGCACACATAACCATATGTACACAGACACATCCCATTTAGCTTGAGCTACTTTCTACACTTGAACACTGGCCACACTGCAAAAGAAGAATAGGTAATCAGATACCAGGGCATAGACCCTCTCAAAGTGGAATGCCAGGGATAGGAAAGCTCCGAATCTGCCCCACCAGCTGAATCCTGTTCCCCAAGCTGCCCTATTGCCCCGTGACAAGCTACTTTTGGGAACGGAAGGGACTTTTGAAAGTAGCTTTATTTGCAACATGCTACAAGAAATGTAGTCAAAAGTTCCACTGGCCTAGCATAAGCCACCCGCAACTACCTGGATCCCAGGTGGCGTTTCTACGTGGTGAGAGTAGTAAGTTTTTTTTTTACCTTGAGTCAACAGAGTTTTAAATTGCTGGACTGCTTTGTTAACATCTACTTGGAAAAATTCCCATAATCTTAGCTTCGGGTAAATATCCTCCCAAATGACTTTACGGACATTCTACAAAAATAAAAGCAACATGTCAGGCAGGTAAACAAAATTCAGTTGCCATATACAAAAATGAATTATAAATGCTCCTGTGCCAAAACTGTTCTGAGCCATCATTCCTTTATTACATACACAATACCCTGTGAGGCATTTATACGGTTTCATGTGAAAGAAAGCACAGAATCAAGCAGCAAATACTTTATTTAGAAAAACAAACAAACAAACAGGGAAAGTTTTGAGTTGAACCCTACTACATATATGACTTACTTTTATATGAACTTATGAGTCACTATTCTACAAAATATTCATGGCAAGACCACTTGCAATACAGAGCCAGAAAGAAAACGTTTTGTTTTTTTAAAAACCCATATACCCTGGAAATACAATGGGCAAAGCCTGTCTTGTTGCATAACAACACTTCTCTTGCTTGTGCAACAAGACATCTCTTGAGGAGGCAAGAACGGGAAGAGAGGAAGGAAAAGTCCTGCTGTGCAAACAAGAGTCTAATTTAAGGTTACCAGACGTCCCCATTTCCCAGGGACAGTCCCCGGATTTACAAATCAGTCCCCATACAAAATCCATTGAAGTTGAAAAGTGTCCCTGGATTCACTGAAAAAAAATCTGGTAACCTTAATTGCCACACATTGGATCTAACCCAATACAGTGGAACCTCGACTTACGAAGTACTCGACTTACGTATTTTTCGACTTCCGAAAGGGAAAAAGCGGCCGCGCGCCTACGAATTTTTCGACTTCCAAAAGGAAATCCGCTTGGATTTTAGATGTGGTTTACTCGACTTACGAAGTTTTAGATGGGGTTTACTCGACTTACGAAGGTTTACATAGGCCAGTGATGGCTATCCTTGACACTCCAGATGTTTTGGGACTACAACTCCCATCATCCCTGACCACTGATCCTGTTAGCTAGGGATGATGGGAGTTGTAGTTCCAAAACATCTGGAGTGTCAAGGTTAGCCATCACTGACATAGGCTTTTCTTACGAATTTTTTGACTTACGTTTCCAATGCATTCCTATGGGAATGTCGTTTTTCGACTTACGAAATTTTCGACTTACGAGTGTGCTTTTGGAACGCATTAAATTCGTAAGTCGAGGCTCCACTGTATAACTGTACTTAAGACAAATACTATGAAGTACAATAGAAAGGATTAGCATACAGATGCCGTCTTTTTTATTATATAAAAAGTCTACTGCCATACTGAAGGAAATGACGTTTGAATCCTCCCACAGAAAGGCAAGCTGAAAAGTGAAACGGTTAGAAGTTCCACAGATTATGAATTAGACTTCCCTTTCATTCAGTGACAGCACGTGTTACCAAGCTATGTATTATGTGTTTATTTCTTACATTCAAGTGGTGCTCGTTCTCCAGCAGCGGAGGAACTCCTTTATCGATGCATTTCCCGCCAGCCACTTTACAGGTTAAATGCCACAGGGCTCGGTCCAAAAGCCAGGCTGGTTTCAAGTGAGGAGAATTAACAAGATTGTGTGCACATTCTGGATGCTGAGTTATCCATTCACTATTTGAAGCTAGGGAAAACAAAGAGATACACAATGAGCAAGGGGGGAAAAATTAACTATCAAGCACATAGCACCTCAGGATGGCAATTCCATTATCCTGCCAATTACCTCTATGGAGGGCATGTATGAAAGTTAAGATTCTGAATGGAGAGGAAACTAGGAAGTCTTACATTGGGTATGTCATATTTAGTATTTTTTAAAGGTGCTTCTTAATTTCATAATGCAGAAAATGACAATGTACAGAATCCCAAGGCATTTCTCATATTTGTTTACTGCTTACTGTCTACAGCAGGCTTCCTCAAACTAGGCCCTCCAGGTGTTTTTGGCCTACAACTCCCATGATCCCTAGCTAGCAGGACCAGTGGTGAGGGATGATGGGAACTGTAGTCTCAAAACATCTGGAGGCCAAGTTGGAGGAAGCCTGGTCTACAGAGAAGTCTAGGAATACTGCTGAAAGTAAAAAAATCAGAAGAAGCTGAGCACATAAATTCTCCTCCGTTCAAGATTCACTACTGGGATATTATAAATCTTTTCGTTCCACAGCGGTGAGATTTGTTGCTCATTCTTTTCTATATGAATCAGCAACCAAGTGCTAAAGCAATAAAGCCTTGCCAAGTTTCAAAGTCCATATCTGTAGCTTGACCTTTTGCCGGATGCAGTGGGCAAGTGAGTTTTTCAATGATGGCAATCAGCCAAAGTTATGCCTCTTTTCTAATGTTAACTGATCAGGTGTTTTTCCAATAACCTGTCATTACTAATCAGCCTGATGCGAACACTCACAGGTATTGGGTAGGCTTCAACGTAGTGCTAAGGAGATCGTTCGAGTTACACATGGGGATAACCATTGCACTAGTGGCAGTCCTTGCACTGGCTTCCACTAATGGAACCTTATAGCTGAATCCAGCCCTAGATCTTTAGAAGTTTAAAGGTTGTCCTTCATATATACCGGTACTTTGCAATGTCAAGGAAAGCATCAACACTAATTTTTAGTCACACTCCCCCCCCCCACCCCTTTCCATAAAACCATTTCCCAAAATTCTGAATTGCACACATGAAGTTATGTTCCTTTTTGGGGAGAACTTTGCCAACTACTGAAATTGCACTACATGCATTGCATTAAATTTTGTAATCAAAGGAGACAATGTTGAAGAACCCACACCTAGCAACTAAGGAACTCTGCAAGTTATTCCACTGAGTGAGACTTGGGCTGATACAGTTCTCTGTGGATAAGTGCAAGCTCAAGTATGCATTCATCACTTGATAGCTGTAATATATCCAGCGATGATGTTCTACATCTCAAACCATCATCCAGACCCAAAGCTTCTTCCGATGCAAGCAGTTCAAGGTCCAACAGCCCATCATTGAGGTACATGTGTGTGAGGGGGATGTGTGTCCTCCTCAAGAGTAAGCGACTCGACAGTTTGTTTAACTTATGTACAAGTTTATTTCACCGACAAGCTTTACAGTTCATCCTCCTCCTCCGATGAACCAGATTCTCCAAGTACAGTGGTGCCCCGCAAGACGAAATTAATTCGTTCTGCGAGTCTTGTCGTCTTGCGAGTTTTTTCGTCTTGCGAAGCACGGTCCTGCGAACCACTAGATGGCGCTGTTTCCCATAGAAATGCATTGAAGCGCGGTTTCCCATAGGAATGCATTGGGAACTCGCAAGACGTTTTCGTCTTGCGAAGCAAGCCCATAGGGAAATTCGTCATGCGGAGCGACTTCAAAAATGAAAAACTCTGTCGTCTAGCGAGTTTTTCGTCTTGAGAGGCATTCGTCTTGCGGGGTACCACTGTAAGGGCTTCCGCTTTCCCCCCCAGCATAAGAGCCTCTTGAAATTCCAACTCCTCCTCTCACTCCTCCTTTTCCGCTTCTTAACCCTGCTGGCCCCTACATTGCCCTCATCCCTTTCACTTTCATCCTCCTTGGAGGATGTTGCAGAGGCTCCCGCAACATCCTCAACCCCTTGCTCTCCCTCCGTCTCCATGTTCTCCTCCGTCAGCACAGGCGGAGACACCTCTTCACTCCCACTTCTCCACACCTCCTTCCCTGTCTCTGGCGACAGCCTAGGCGCTGCCTCTTCCTGCTCCCATGCTTGCAATACCTCCTCTGGCGTCCATGGGTGACCTCCTGAAGCCTCTGTCCCTTCCGCCACCCCTCCTGGCTCGGGCCAGTCCCTGACAATGTGTGTCTCAATCTGCTTGCTGGAGGGGGGCATAAGTGTGCTCTCTCTCTCTGTCACATAGGAGTGACAGAAAATAAAGCCTGGCCATTGCATGGATATCAAGGAAACAGAGAAAACTGTCTAGGGAAGAACAGCACCTCTGTTGTGGTGCAAGTTGTTCTTCCTTAACCTAAAACTGTCCTCCAACATTGAAACTCAAGATCCTTTAGAACCTGGCATTCTAAAGCCACGAAGATCTTACTTTTCACTGAAGGTTTGACCTTTATAAACATGGAGCTCTGCCATCAGCAGTAAAAGCAGCCAGCCAATTGAACTGACAAAATGAGGCTACGTTCCACTTGGACACTTTTGTCAGTCTCCACTTAGCTGCACAAATGCTTCTATTTTTTGCAATACTTTTGCCCAGTTCTGAAAATTGGCATGGAAATGTCTTCCACCCCCCCCCCTTTTTTTTTAAAAAAAGAAGAAACTGAAAAAAGGAAGGACTTTCTTCTCTTGGGTAATGGAGACACAACATTTTGTGCTCGCAGGAGCTGTTACCCTCAAAGCATTTTGAAAACAAGTCAATTAAAAATGTCTGAATAGTTACAAATCTTAAGGTCACCACCAAACGCCATCCCCTATTCTTTTTTTCTGGGTTATTTAAGTAAAATACAGTTTTAAACAAAACACAGAGCCTAGAGGGAAATTTATTGCCTAGCTCGAACTAATTCTTACAAATATATTTTTTAAATTCTCTTTTTATACTCCTGGACACGACTGCTCTTTGTGAAGTTTGCACATGCCTGCAAAAGTTGCTGGATACAAATGTGTGCATCTGTTAAGTGCAGTGGATAAGACAGAGAAACCATTACCCTACGCATTTTCACCCTTGAGGTTAAATTCAAACGACAGCAAAAATGAACATACCAGTGTGATTGTAGACTACATCGGTAATACAAAGCATATTCCATTCATTTTTCATTTTTTCCACTAGTTTTCCAAGGTCACTCCAAGAACACTTCTTGTTAGGGGTTGAAAAATCAGGATTTATTTCCAGCTGATCAGCTAATGAATAACATGATCTTGATAAACCAAGTTTCTGGACTGGTGTCAAGTGAACCATGTTGTAACCTACAAAGCAATAATGAAATGTATTAACATGACACTTATAGTAGACTGGACAGTCTTATTGAAGGTAAAGGTAAAGGACCCCTGGATGGTTAAGTCCAGTCAAAAGTGACTATGGGGTGTGGCGTTCATCTCGCTTTCAGGCTGAGGGAGCTGCCATTTGTCCACAGACAGCTTTCCGGGTCATGTGGCCAGCATGACTAAACCGCTTCTGGCGCAACGGGACACTGTGATGGAAGCCAGTGTGCACAGAAGCACTGTTTACCTTCCCGCTGCAGTGATACCTATTTATCTACTTGCACTGGTGTGCTTTCGAACTGCTAGGTTGGCAGGAGCTGGGACAGAGCAATGCGAGCTCACCCCATCGCGGGGATTCGAACTGCCAACCTTCTGATCGGCAAGCCCAAGAGGCTGAGTGGTTTAGACCACAGCGCCACCCACTCCTTGCTGAGTGCCGAAAGCACCCCTTCACAAAGCATGCAGCAAGCTTGGTGAAGCCAAGCAGGTCTGGGTCTGGTTAGCATCCAAATGGGAGATCTGCCTGGGAACCATGTGTGTATTGCCTTGAGCTCCCCGGAAGAAATAGGATATTTAAATACAGTCAGTCAATCAGTGCTATGTACCAGAGATTTGATTTGGGAGTCAATGTGTTTATTACCAGATTCTTTTGCGACTCTAAGGCGATCTTCCCATCCATCAAATGGTCCCAGACACTTAGCCAGGAATGTCTGGAGTGTAACACAATCCAAGGGCAATTCATGATTGTCAGCACCAACACGCAAAATAGGATCCACAACTATGTAACCTCCACCGCTTTTCTTATCTCTGCAACAACACACACACATCTTTTATCAATACAAAAGCAAATAAACGCTGGAGTCAACCACCTATTACTACCAAGACCCAACAAGATATTTTTCGCTTGCTATTCTAAAATCATGTTAATATCTTTAAGGGAATCAGAAAGCATTTACAATACTTTGAGGCTCAGAAGATACTGCTTTTTAAAAACCCTTTAAGCCTGCAAGTCTATACTCACGCACCCGGAAGAGTAAACCCCACTGTACTTAATGGATGTTACTCCTATGTAGATATACATAGAATTGTTCTTAAGAGAAGCCAAACATAGAATAAAAACTGTTGAATGGCTGAAATAGTAATGCTAGGAAAGTCAAATGCATTTAACCCATGTTTTATAAAGAATCAAGGAGTTTTCCCCAGGAACCATCTCAAATTCACCTGTGACCTTCCCGACATTATGAGATTGTTCCCCTGCTGCTGCTGCAATTATAATTATAAAGCAATTTATAGTGTTTAAAGTGCTTCACATGCCCTGTATACCTCTGGATCCCTCTCTAGCTGTGTTCAAGGGGGCCTTAAAGATTTTACTATTCAAATTTGTTTTTAATTGAATAGGATGGCTGCCCACAATTTTAGCTGTTACTGCTTTTATCTGTGGCAGAATAATTTAATTGTTTTACATTATAAATTATTTTTTTATGATTTTTAACTGTGAATATCCTTGGAGTGGCCCATTGGCCCTGAAAAGCAATGATTAAAAAACACACCCAAATAAATAAAATATTGGGAATCATAAGCCACTTTTATGGCTTTGTTGCAGATTCAGGCTGGGACATGACAACTTGCCCAAAGCAGATGACTTTCCAGCCCACACACAGCCATTCTGCCACAAGAGATGCAAAAGGTCTTGGTTTTTTGTTTTGTAAATTATTGAGATACAGAGTCTCTCCTAAAAAAAGCAACAGTAACATGGGTGCGCTTTTAAGTATCTCTCTGTCTGAAGATCTATGAAAGCAGCTTGTAATCTGCACAGATGTTTCCAGGATCTTCCTGCAGAGAAACTGTATGTATTCTGGGTCTCCTATTACATTTTCCCATACTGTATCCTCATAGCTGTCTGATTTGCAGGAGCACTTCCCTGCCTTTAGAGTAACCTGAGTAGAGAAGCCCAGAAAATGGGGCAAGGTCAATGAGCTGGTTTGGAACCTACTCCCTGCACCCAAAAGGCAGCGTACCTTGGGAGTATTTGTCCGCTTGCCTGGCAAAGCCACATTGATGATATGCAGGTTTTAAAAACTCATTGTGGCGTTTCAAAAATAACTATGACATGCACAACTGCTGACCTCTTAAGTCGCTGAACTGATCTTTTTCTGGCATTTGAAGATCAGCGCTAACACCCAACATTTATTGAAAACAAACCTAAAGGTTGTAAATACCACAGGCTGCCTCCCAATATGAGAAATCTAGCATACCATATCTGAGAATTTAACTTTAAAAACAGTACTGGGATCTTCTTATAAATGACTTATAAACAGATGTGCTTCTACATTTCCTCTTTGACATTCACATGCAATAAGAATATGCCACCAATTTTTTTTCAAGATCAAGGACTGCATTTTCAATAAACCAGAGTTCTTCGTCTTCCTTTATTAGCATCCTCTCTTAATTCACGTGTCAGCTTTGCACACCTGAGGCTTGTATGCCTCCTCTTCTCACCCCAGAAAGAGGTAGAGGATAAAATAGCAAATTTAGTCTCTACGTATATAGTCTTGTTACGTGGAGTGCCTTTGTCAAACGTTATCTTAGGCCAAACTACATGTTACCTTCATTGACTGGTTAGCAGTCATGTCTCTTTTTCTCTCCCCCCTCCCAAATTAAGTACCAGGCAGGGGGTGGGGAAAGGATTCTTATTAGGACTGCAGCACATTGAGAGGGGAGGTTTAACTCTTCCCTCTCAGCTGTGCTCCCAACAAAAAACACCCCGTGTTGCAGTTAGCACTGGGAGGAAAAAGGCCCATTTGTGCCAATATGAATTCCCTTCTCCTCTAGTGCTAACTGCAGCACAAGGGCACATTTTCAGAGAGATCACAACCGGGGAGGAAAACCTCCTGCTTTCACATGTTGTGGTCCAATGAGAACCAACCCCCACATTTTGTGTGTGTAATGACCAACATATATTGTTGTTTGCTAACCACACAAGAAAAGCACCATCTAGCTTTGCCTAACTCAATGTCCGAGGGAGGCACTCAACATAGCAAGTCAATACACATATAGACCCAACTGCTTGACTGTTCCCCATCTCTTTTTGAGGTGGGGGGAGACACACACAGACCTCTGCATGGAGAACCAGCCTCCCGGGCTATCTTAAGGTTTCTGGCCTACTCCTCTGTCACACAAAAAGGACTACCAGCAGGGTTAAGTTGTGAACCACTCCCAATACAGCTGTACCTTGGTTCTCGAACAGAATGCATTCTGGGAGTCCGTTCAACTCCCGGAACCGTTTGAAAACCAAGACGCAGCTTCTGATTGGCTGCAGGAACATCCTGCAGCCAATCAGAAGCTGCAGAAGCCGTGCCAGATGTTCGGCTTCCAAAAATTGTTGAAAAACCGGAACACTCACTTCCGGATTTTGATCGTTTGGGAGCCAAGGCATTTGAGATGCAAGGTATGACTGCGTAAGAAACAGGAGGTGCTGGTGCAAGCTTCTCTTCCTCCGGATCCAACCATTACTTACTCATGACTAAAATAATACTGGTATGACCCAGAGGTCTGGAGATCTAGTTTGCAGTATTTGTCAGAATCATCTTCTTTCCCAGTTGGGTTGTGCCACGACAGGCACCTGAACTTGTGACGGTTGAACCCCTCTCCAGAAGCTGGGTAGTTGGTATGCACCGTAACGTGCTTGCCTTGCAAGGTAGGCCCCAGTCGGAACTGTAGTTCAAAACCTGAATAGAGCAAGACAGGCAGCTGTTAGAGCGCAAACACCCATATCTTAAAACTTATCGACATGGAACGACGCCTCAATGAGCCGACTGCCAGAAAGGACTGTTGAGAAAATGGCTGGTTTGTTTGCCATGAGTTCTGTGGGCTCTGTTTATGCATGGAGGAAAGGAATGGCTGCACAGGTTGAAAGACCCCAATGTGGTTATATGCATTTGCTCTCAGGCCAGATTTTAACTTTATGCCCAGTTATGTCTCATTAAGCTCTTGAGGCACTTCTATGCCTATAACGCTGGCTAACAGTGAATGCTGGAAATTGAATATTTAGACATCAACCAGCTCAGTCGATTGAGCTACAGATATGAACAGAATGGTATAGTTGTTCACTCATTAAGAGCCACTAATGACCAAGGCCTAGATCTTGCAAACCGTATGCAAGAGGAAGCCATGGACAACAAAGAACAAAGCAATCACAGAAAGATTATTGTCAGGGACTGGCCCGAGCCAGGAGGGGTGGCGGAAGAGACAGAGGCATCAAGGGATCACCCATGCACGCCGGAGGAGGTACTGCGAGCATGGGAAGAGGAAGAGGCAGCGCCGAGGTTGTCACCAGAAACAGGGAAGGAGGTATGGAGAAGCGGGAGTGAAGAGGTGTCGCCGCCTGTGCTGACGGAGGAAGAGCAGGTGGCGGGGGAGCCAATAGGAGGGGATGAGGAAATGGAGACGGAGGCAGAGCAAGGGGTCGAGCCTCGACAGCTACCTCCAGGGAGGATGAAAGTGAAAGGGAAGAGACCAGCGCCGGGGCTAGTAGGGTCAAAAAGCGGAAAAGGAGGAGTGAGAGGAGGCGTTGGAGTTTCAAGAAGCTTTTATGCTGGGGGGAAAAACGGAAGCCCTTACTTGGAGAATCTGATACATCGGAGGAGGATGAGGAACTGTAATGCTTACTGTTTGAAGTCTGTGAAATAAACTATTAGATTAGCAAAACGGACTGCAGAGTGGCTTGCTCCTGAGGAGGACACACATCCCCCTCACAATTATTTTCTTTAAAAACCCAACACCACACAAAGTATCTGTTCATCCAAAACAAAACAGCCTTGGCTACTGTGACCTCCAAAGCTTATAAAGTACTACACACAATTTAAGAAATTATATGAGAGAACGACATTTTATAACTGTTTCAAAGAAGATATGGAACGGAGCCAGCTCAAAAGCAATGCCAGAATGAAGTTGTACAAATATATATATATATGAGTTGTCCATGATTATTCCATCTGCATCTGTTACCTTCATTTAAGGTAAAGGTAAAGGGACCCCTGACCATTAGGTCCAGTCGCGAACGACTCTGGGGTTGCATCGCTCATCTCGCTTTATTGGCCGAGGGAGCCGGCGTACAGCTTCCAGGTCATGTGGCCAGCATGACTAAGCCGCTTCTGGCAAACCAGAGCAGCGCACGGAAATGCTGTTTACCTTCCTGCCGGAGCGGTACCTATTTATCTACTTGCACTGCGTGCTTTCGAACTGCTAGGTTGGCAGGAGCTGGGACCGAGCAACGGGAGCTCACCCCGTTCATGGGGATTCGAACCGCCAACCTTCTGATTGGCAAGCCATAGGCTCTGTGGTTTAACCCACAGACACTGACACAGAAATGAATTGGTAAGCAGCGTGAAGATCTTTGGGAAAGGCCTTTTCTGCAGTGGCTCCCTGTCTGTGGAATGCTCTCCCCAGGGAGGTTTGGCTGGTGCCTTCATTTACACCTTTAGGCACCAGGTAAAAACGTTCCTCTTCAAACAGGCCTTTGGCTGTTTACATCCAATACCATCTTAAATGTGTTGTGGGGTTAGTGGTTTATTTTTGTTCTTGTTCTCATGCATTTTGCGTTTTTTTTTAATCTTGTGTTTTTGTGTTGTGAACCACCCTGAGATTTATGGATGGAGTATAGTATACCAATTTAATAAATACTGTAGTAATAATAATTTGTTAAGCCTAAAGTTCTTTGCCTTTATAACAATGTCTATAAAAATAAATCTAAGATCAGGTCATTTGTGCTTTTGCTACAGGCTTGACAAGTTTGTTTATAGTTTGCTAAACATAGATCGGACTGCAGAGATGTTTGCTACTGATATCTTATTCCCTAAAACCCATGTAGACTAAAAATGCATTGCTCATATTAGTTACACCGTCTATCTGTTAGTTCTTTCTGCTATGTGGAAGTGCATGGCTTTTGCTATTTTAAAAGTATTCCCAAATTGTTTTTTTCTATGTTGCAGAGAAGAAATACAGATAAGAATTAGCTACATTTTCCTTCACTGTCATAGTGCATTGTCCTTGAGGTGCTCCCCTAGCCATTTTCCAAATTATAAAACCCTGAGCAAATTCCTAGTTTTAGAGGAGCATTTGTTAAACACAGTCGAATTATTCCTAGCTTTAGAGGAGCATTTGTTAAACACAGTTGAATTATTTTTGGTTCCGGCTAGTTGTTGAGATTACATTACTATTTGTGTCATTTTAACTGCTGTTGTTTATTGATTTTGTTTTATGTATATGGGGAACCACTTTTGAGACTCATCATTTATAAATGAGAAGTGGACTTTAAGAGAATAAAAAGTCAAAAAGCAACGCATTTTGAGGCTTCAAAAGTTCTTCGGAATTCAGCAATTAAAATTCTTACAGCCTGAACCTAACCATGCTTTTACTTCTTTTCTGCCTGTTTCCTAGATTGTGTACTTGCGATTCCATGCTTTACAAGTAACATGGGCGCAAATCTCATTAACCTCAATGGAGCTTCCTTCTGAGCAACAAATTGCTCTGTTAATGTACAAACGAGCACCTAAGATGTTACAGATGAAGCAGGAAGCACAAGGGCTTCAAACTACATATTTTCTAGCCTACACAGTCAATGAAGTACCGTTTTAGCATGTTCCCTGTCCAAGACTGCAGAAACATCTCCTGCGTAGAGGAGGCGCGATTTTTAAATTCTGGATATGACTGCTACTTCTGAGTAGGTATGGTTGGGATTCCATTGTAAGTTCTATTGAACTGAACAAGGCTCACTCCCAGGTAACTGCAACAGGGTGGATAAAAATCAACGATTTTTTTGATTTAAATTGGATTTTTAAAATAAAATGCTTTTGGAGGAAAAATCTTTCTAAATATAGTCTTCTATTTAAGTTACATTGTAGTCCAAAGGCTATTCATCAGGAAATAAGGATTTGTTTTAAGTTTATCAAGTGTGCTAAAACTCAGTCTAAGTTTTTTTAAAAAATGTTTAACCACATCAGTTAACAAACATGGATACATATGCTATAATGTTATTGTTTTAGTTAAATAAATTGTTTAAATGGTTATTAAGGAAATGATTATTTTTCTCCTTCCAATAAAGTACAGCAGAAAAGTTGTCCAAATATAAACAGTTAACTTATTAAACCTCACCATAATTTCATAATTATCTATGTATTTCTAGTAGTATAACCAAATCAGTAATTTTTGATATAACTGTAAAAACTACTCTGAAAATTTATTATTCCAAAAATGAAACCTTCATATGGTTGTAAATATTAAGATTATACCAGCAAGAATGAGTCTTTCTGTAAAAAAAATATTTAAATCAAGTCTTACTGACTAGTGATTTAAATCAAGCCTTACTGACTCGTGATTTAAATCGTGATTTAAATCAATTTGATTTAAATCAAATCCACCCTGAACTGGAGCATTCGTCTGCAGTCCTAAACATTACTGTAGCTGCATGGTAACCAATTTTCCGCAAGTGGGTGCTTAGCACTTGGGATAACATTTAAGCAAGCCAACTCTGTGGACTTGGCTGCCAATTCTGCAGTCAGAACCCACGCACCAGCCTCTATCAACAGCGGCTCCAGTATGGCTATGATAACATTTAATGCCCCCTTCTCTTGTGGGGGAATGAAAGTGCATTCCATTTTTTTTTCCTAGTCTATGTCATTCACATCCAAAACTGCCCTTCCTTACATTCCAAACTTTCAATAGAATCTACTTCAAAGTCACAACAGCTTAAACTGTCATTGTACTTCCTCTTACAGCAGATGGGCCCGGCTGAGGTCAGTTCCTATGTGTATCCCTCCGAGGACTGCAATCCTAACATCTCCCAACAGAGCTTACTTTCAGGGTCAGAACGTTCTTCCCATTTTAGAAGATGGCACATCCATCTTAAGCAAAATTAGCTGGAAGCCAATCCCACCAATTGCTTAGAATTGCATCAGAAGCATTGGTAATAGATGTGCTTGATGACAACACTGGCAGATTTATTCATCAATGAAGAAAAAACCACTCGCCAAAAAGAAAAGTACAGTAACAGGAAGCTTTAAAGAGCAGAGTTTTTGTTTCATTGAATTTAAGTTGCAATCCTATGTCCAGGGCCGTCTTACCCATAGGTGCTAGGGATGCGGGGCACCCGGGTGCCGGGCTCTCAGGGGCACCAGGCCGAGAGTCCGGGGCCCGAGAGTTGAATCCAGGGAAGAGCCACGGCGGGCTCTTCTGCTGTACTGCGAGTTCGGGGGCGACCAAGCCAGTGAGACGCTGGGGTGGCCGGCTGGCTCCGTCCTCCTGCGCACCTGGGACTGGGCAACCTGGGGGGGGGGGCGCTGGGCGGATCTTTGCACCCCAGCGCCGCATATGCTTAAGACAGCCCTGCCTATGTCCACTGATTCCTGCAAGACACAACTAATTGCAGGACTCTAGCCATGTTTAGACACAGCTGCAAAAGTTTATTCAGAAGAAAGCTTTCATTGTGTCCATTGGGAATTATTTCTCAAGAGCGTGTTGATGCCATACCTGCAATGCTAAGGGTTCAGTGGCAAACATGTGTCTACTAACCCTGTTCCTATTACACAAAACAAAAAACGAACTGGCAGGTGCTGAGCACAATTTGTATGGCAGAAGTGATAGAAGTACTTAATTCTTTCCTACTTAAGCTGTACTCCTGCCATTCCTGAGCCATTCTCTACCTACCCCTGTTTCATGCAGCAAACAGCACAATTTGTGAGCACCTCTGGTTACTGCTTTAAAACAAGAAATAGTGATCTGTTCTCTTTGACCTGTTTGCCAACACGCCCTTAAGCGCTGTTTTTTTTTTTTAAAGAACACTGCATCCTGGAGCCTAACATATAATTAGTCAGTTTATGACCACTCAGAGGAATGCTGTATTCATAAACCATTTGAAAAGCATGGAGCAGCTTCAGAAAAATTAATGGATCATATTGATTTCTTTATGCATTATGCATACTCCTCAGCCAACTAAACTCTCAGTTCCACCCATCTCTCCCATTGCCTCTTACGTCTGTTAAAGTACTGATTTATTTATTGAAGTTATTTATAATGTCAGTGTTCACAGTCCCAGCTAATCTGTTTCCTCCAAAGCCTTCCTCAAAACCCAACTTTTTTCACAAGACCCATTTCTTAACTCCTTGCAGCCATATGTGATCCATTTACCCAGAAGTAAGCTCCTCTGTTGCTACAGTCTGCATGCTGACTGTGTGTAAGCTGCTTGGGGCAGAGGCCTCTCCATTTTAAAAAAATCTGTTTTTTTCTCTGTAAAGCATACATTAATTTCTGTGCACAGGAAAACAGGACGAGATGGAAGAGTTAACAACTGTTTGAGTTTCCTCTTGCACAAGGATCCAACGCAACTTGTTAAACAAAAAAACCGAACATACAAGCAGCCGTCTGGGACACTGACCTTGCTCCAATCGGAAGAGGGTCTTGTCCAGCTTTTCCATGTCGTTGAGAAGAAGCACTCTTGTCTGCTTACCGTGGGGCATCTTGGCTGCCTGGCTTTCTCTGCCCTTGCAGGCCACAGAGATTAGCTTCGGAAAGACAGGGGTGGCTCCTAGGCAAGCAAAAGACACACACACAAAATACATGAAAGAGCAGCGTTTTGCAGCAGGCAAGGGAGGAGATGGGCGCATGCAGGGGTCACCTTGGAAGTCCTCCTGAAGAAGTCACCCAGACAAAGGGACACTTACATTTTTCACCCACCCCCTTTGCAATAAAGCGACTCGGCACAGCACGGAATCAGAGGGCCGGGCGGCAGGGAGGTGGGGGCCGGTGGGTGGGAAGGTTGCCAAGGGCGCGCAAAAAACACCCTTCTCTCCCAGCCAAATCTGGCGAGGCTGCAAAGCACCCGAGGACCTCCGTGCGGGTCTGCAGGAGGGCGCTGTTCCTCTGGGGCCTGAGGGGCTGGCGCCTGTCACTCTTTCTCCTTTCCACCCCCCCCCCCAACCACCTGCCCCACATACCACAATGCGACCTGCCCCGGCGGCGCCACTGAAGAGCCAGTCCCCCCCTATTATCCCCGCCTGCGATTGTCTATAAATACGGCGCGCGGCCTCTCGCCACTCACCCGGAGACGCGGCTCCTGCGCGCAAAGAGGGAGGCGGGAGTCGAAAGAGAGACGACCGGAGAGAGGGAAGGGAGGAAGGAAAGAAATAAAGAGTGAGGGATGCAGCCCCAAACGGGAGGAGGCTCGGCCTCTGCAAGGCAGCGAATAGCCCCGCCTGCCTGAAGGGCTTCCAGGAAGGAGGAGGCTGCTGCGCTCGCCCCGTGCAGGGAGACTGGCTCTAGCGGCGGCGCAGGCTTGCTCGGCCTCGCCTTTGGCATGCCCCCCCTCCCCACGCCCAGCGAGAGCTGCTCTAGCAGCAAAGGAAAGGGAGGAGGAGGGAAAAAGGAGGAAGAGGAACTGCGAAGCCGAAGGAAGTCGCCGCGGAGGCCGTTGCAAAATGCGCCCAATGCAAAGCCTTTGGCGCTTGCAAAACAGGCTCTCTTGATTTCCGCGGCTGCCGGCTCTGCGCGCCGGCTTCCTTCAGCCCCAGGCGGCGCGATCATTGGCCATCTTATGTTTTCAGATGTGCTGGAAGCCGCCCAGAGTGGCTGCCAGATGGGCGAGCTACAAGTAATAAAGTGGTGGTGGTGGTGGTGGTTGTTGTTGTTGTTGTTGTTGTTGTTGTTGTTGTTGTTGTTGTTGTTGTTGTTGTTGTTGTTGTTGTTGTTGTTGTTGTTGTTGTTGTTGTTGTTGTTGTTGGGGCACCAAACTGGGCCAGGTTCCAGAGCGGGGGCTGTCGGCCTCCAGCGGTTGCCGGACTACAGTTCTCCTCCTCCCGAGCCTTGGCCATGCTGGCGGGGGCTCATGGGAGTTGGAGTCCAACAATGTCCGGAGCTGCGCGCGTGTGTATCTTTTGCTTTGGCAAAATTTCCCCAGAGCGCCACCATGCATGGCATTGAGACTGCATGGCGGGGACTCTGAGAAATGGCCAGATTGAGGAAGCGTGGCTCTTCGTGCTGTGCACCAAGTTGATATTCCGTGATTTCTCAACCACAGAGGTGGGGAAGGTGGTGGGAAGCGGGAGCGAACGCAAGCACCCTGGCTCAGTGTTGCCAGCAGTGTTTCCTTTTCACATTTTTTCTGGTGGTTTCCAATGATCTGACTCTTAGACACGCATGGAATATCTTACCTTTTCACGGGACCTGGATAATAAGTGCCTCTGATTGAACACGTGCGGAAGTTTTTTTTTAAGTAAGTGCCCAAGTCATTTTTGCAGAAAATAGCACCTATACATAGTCAAGGTTCATAGCACCAGAGATGAGCAAAGTTATTTCGGCAGCTGAGGCACAAAATCTCAAGCATTTCTCCCCCAGAGGGGGAAACCCCCCAGTAATAAATAACAAATAACAGCAGTCTGTCTAATGGTAACCATATGATGTTTCTACCGGTAAGGATGTGTAGTATGCTTTCTCAGAAGACTGGTATATCTTTGTAGGTGCCCTCTGCTGCAACATTTTCTTGCAGACCCTGCTTGTTTGTTTGTTTTTAAATCTACTCAAAAACACTCATTTACTACTATTCATAAAATAATATCAAAACGGTTCACAACAATTATGCATAAAACCATACAATAAAAATTGCACATTTTAAAATCTGGAATCGGCTTTGCAGTTCTGAAGTGCTGATGCTCTCAGATGCTCAGCTGAATCTGTATCCACCACCCATGTGCCAGTTCATGACGGGGCTTCCAGATTTCACGGTCCTGTCCCCATTACCATTTGCCGATCGCCATGGGACACTCTTGGGTTTGGATTTGGGATGGGTTTTGGGAAGACGCGTGAATTTGTTTTATGTCTGTAGATCAGTGCAAGCTGACCAATGCACAGTCTTTGCAGTAAGGCTCTATTCCGACGGCATGAGTATCACGGCGACCAGTAGATTCTTATCTGCTGCGGCCTTCATCTGCCTTCACAGCTGTTGTAACATACCGCTTGTTATCTTCCACCTGTTTTGCCTTTGAGGACTTCTTGAATCATTCTTTGTCTAGCTCCTCCCCTTTGACCTTACCGCCTTGGGTGACCCTGCTGGGACTATGAGATTCCTGACGGCTTCGCTCACAAGGTGTGATGACCTGGGAGTCAGACTCAGACGCTGAACCTGAGGGATCCCAGCCTGCACAGGATTCCCTGCCTCCAGAACCAGCAGAGCCAGGGCTGGGCCTGAGTCTGAAGGGGACTCACCTGTGCTAGATCCTCAGGTGCAGGCATCGGCTGAGGTTGATCTGGCTTCTAAGGGGATGGAGGACTTATTGCCTACAGGTGCTCCACTCCCCGCCCAGTCAGGGGAAGCTGAGGTTGCCTCTGGGTCCGGTAACCCTCCAGCTTCTCCTGAGCTGCAGAGGCTAAGGGCAGAGAGGTGAAGGGAACTAAGTTCCCGCAGGAGGAGTGCTCGCCTCCAAGCCAGGAGAGGCGAGTCACCTGAGGATCGGAGCCGCCCTATGCCTCGGGGCAGATAAAAGCCGGCCAGTCCCAGTCCCAAGTTGCAGGAGCAACATCGTTGCTGCCCAGTTCCTGTTCCTGTGTTCCTGACCTCGGCTTTGTCCCTTCGGCTTCTGACTCCTGGCTTGATCCTGACCTCAGCTTTGTCCCTTCGGCTTCTGACTCCTGGCTTGATCCTGACCTCAGCTTTGTCCCTTCGGCTTCTGACTCCTGGCTTGATCTTGACCTCGGCTTTGTCCCTTCGGTTTCTGACTCCTGGCTTGATCCTGACCTCGGCTTCGTGACTTCGGCTTTATCGGACTGGACTAGACTTCGCCTATTGGTTACCCCTCGGGACCAACACACAAGGGTCATAGGAATGTGCAAGCCCACTCACCACGGCAAGGTGATGATCCAGCGACAACAGCAATAACAGTCTACTGTCTATTATCAAATCCTGAATTCTAACTGGGTAGGTCTGGATTCAACTAACCCAGCATGCTAGCAGAAGCCAGTGCAAGTACAATATGGCTTCCCCCCTCTCCCTCCCCATGTGCAAATCTGCTCTGGAGGAGATAACCCCCTAGAACAGTGGAAGGAGAGGGGATAGTTCTGTCCGGCAAGAAGAAATGTTTTCAGCGACGGAATAATCATCACAGTGTGACCCTGAATATCTCATAGTGATAGGCCCATTCAAAGTAGTCGGACAACACATTTAGGTTCATACTCCAATTTACTAGGCATTCATTGCATTTCCAATGTTGAGTTCTTAATCTGTCTTCACAAAATAGACTTTATAGGCCGCCGAGAACACATAACACTGGTCTTGAAAGACCTACATTGGCTCCCAGTACGTTTCCAAGCACAATTCAAAGTGTTGGTGCTGACCTTTAAAGCCCTAAATGGCTTTGGTCCAGTATACCTGAAGGAGCGTCTCCACCCCCATCATTCAGGGGTCCAGTGCCGAGGGCCTTCTGGCGGTTCCCTCACTACGAGAAGCCAAGTTACAGGGAACCAGGGAGAGGGCCTTCTCGGTAGTGGCGCCCGCCCTGTGGAACGCCCTCCCTTCAGATGTCAAAGAGAACAACAACTATCAGACCTTTAGAAGAGATCTGAAGGCAGCCCTGTTTAGGGAGGCTTTTAATGTTTAATAGATTATTGTATTTTAATGTTCTTTTGGAAGCCGCCCAGAGTGGCTGGGGAGACCCAGCCAGATGGGCGGAGTATAAATAATAAATTATTATTATTATTATTATTATTATTTATCCAAAATGCATATTGCTGGTTGATGCATTGTTTCTCAAACTGGACACTGATTGGAGTCTTTTAAGTCGTTCCCAATTTGCCTCTGGCCAAGGTATGAGCAACTTTGCATTGACCCTCCTGGTGTGTCCAGAAACGGAAACGAATCTGACATTATTGAAGCCATGCTGATGTGAACAGTTAGGGTGGAAAGAGCTGTACAACACATGGGGCGGAGGGGGTAACAAATTCAATGTGTTCTAAGAGAAGTAGCATGAGCACGCCACTAGTGCTTCTAACCTAACTGGAACCACAAGATCACAGCTTAAATGTTTATGGTGCAGCAGAGTCATTTCTAAACTGCCACAGTATGTACCATCTCAGGATATGGAGCAATACATGCCTCTGTTCAGTTTCTTGCTGTGAATTATGTAATCGGAAACACTGATTTAATTTTTTTTGCCACTACAATCCACTTAGCTTCTTTCAGAGCTTTGCACCCCTAGTTTTCTACTATTTGCAGCCAGCCCTATAACAGAAGCAGTCCAGTTGCTCACAAGTGTCTCAGCGATGAAATATTTTTAACTACACTGCAGAGAAGGTCAGTAGTCAAAGGTCAGTCTATTTTCAATGCTCAGAGGTGTTTAAAAAAACCCACCCTGTTCTCAAATTTCAGTCACTTTGGTGACGTGTTTTTTATGTTCGCAAGGACACCATACTGTGGAATTAAGATGGTGCTGAAATCAGAAAGCTGAAATAGATAAGGAGATACTACGGATCAAACCTAGGGTCTTCTGCTGGTATAAATTTGATTAACCTGAAGTTGTTGTTGTTCAGTCGTTCAGTCGTGTCCGACTCTTCGTGACCCCATGGACCAGAGCACGCCAGGCACGCCTATCCTTCACTGCCTCTCGCAGTTTGGCCAAACTCATGTTAGTAGCTTCGAGAACACTGTCCAACCATCTCATCTTCTAACCTGAAGTACTTTGGGTATAAGAATATCATATCTGCTTGTGGTCATACTTTACTACTACAAAATTAAAATAGCCTCTGCTAGAGAAGATCATATCAATGTTACTATGCAAAAATTTGTCACATGAACTTAATTACAATTATACAAGAATAATTACAATTATTCTTACAGCAATGGCAAACGTATTTGCACAATATTTCACATCAAGGCTGCACAATTCCCCCCCCCCCCACAAATTCACATGGTGTTGAACATCGATTACTCATTCAGGCTGTATGCAGGGGTGGATAATTTAACGGGCTCATCAAACAGTTTTCTGACAGGTCTCTGAAATGTAAGCCTGGGGCAGAATTTCATCTGTCCGGAAGGAGAGGGAGGGAAAACTGTACTCAAGTGTGTGAGAGCGGGAAATACCACACAGTTAATTTACTGTGCCTGAATGCGACACATACATGAACAGAATGCAGACTGGCCAGACAGCATCCTTGCAGCCAAGACTTTGACTGGGGAGATCCGAGTTGAAATCCCTACTTAGCCAAGAAGCTCACTGAATTGTCTAAGGCGAATTACTCTTGCTCAGTCTCACTGACTTCACAGGGCTGTTGTGGTGATGAGTGTGTGTGTGTGTGTGTGTGTGTGTGATCAAACACTTCTAACCTGTTGCTTGGAGGCAGGATGGGATAAATAAGGAATGAATAATCAGTTCATTGGAGCCAACTGCTAGGGGCCGAGGTCCCTTCGTCCCCACAATTAAATATTTGAAGGGGCCATTCCCCCCCAAAGTTGATGGGCATTGCCATTCAAATGGTGTGGGCGCACCCCATCATGTGATTGATTATGTGGGGTGGGGCTTACCTGCCCTCCCTAATATTTTTTTTCAAATTGGCAGCCCTGAATCAGTTCTTAGCAGTTGCTGTTGGATTTTGTGCCGCTAGTGCAAAAAATGTGATCATTCTAGCGTATGGTGCCATCTTGTGGCCTTTCCATGGAAACAAAGCCTTACTAATAGTAAAAAGCAAATTCTCAAGGTGGAACTACCGGTATACGTTGCTAGGCAAATTTGGGGTCCTGCTAATTTGTGTGTGTGTGTGTGTGTGTGTGTGTGTGTGTGTAGGGGAGAATCAGTGGGCAAGGGGTGAGTACTTTAACCTTCCCCACATGTCCATTGATTCTTCCCTGAAAATGTCCATCTCTGCCATTTTTACCTCAGCTTCCACCCCCCCCCCAAAAAAAAACTGGGCTCAAGACACTAGAAATAAGACCTATCAAGGGGGGAGTGGCCTGGGGGGATTTATATGGGGGGGGGGGAACGAGCATGAGAAAAGCTGCATATCATGTGTGGATTGTCCCCTACAAGTGCCCCTCACACCTTGCATTTGAGTTACTTCAGCGCATGCAGGTTTGGAAACAAGAGCTGTCATGAGGTATTTTGCTACCTGTGAGAGAACAGCAAAGATCAGGCTCTCTTCCATACTCAAGGTGCACAGTAAGTAAGGCCGGTCAAGTTATTTGAAACCACAAGCAGAAAATCCCACAAGCTCTTCTAAATAAGATAGACAATACTAATTTCCTTAGCAACTTCCTTTCATGACACCCCAAAATCAGCTGCCTGAGGCAGCCACCTCACTCTGCCTAATGGTTGGAAATACATGTTTGAGATGAGGTGCAGTTCCTCACATTAGGTTATAACTACATGGTACAAGAAACATGAGTGCTACCAAATATAGCAACTCTGCATTACACATGGAGAAGCAGTTTGGTTTGGTTAGGATTTTAATGCGAACCTAACAAATTAGCACTTTCTGAAACAATATGCAAACTGAAACACAGCTAGCTCAAAATTTGCACTTCTTCACATTATTCCACCTATATAAATGTGCACAGAAATTTATAAAATATACAGCAGTGTAGCTTAAAATGCATAATCAGTGAGAATAACATAAAATGCTTGCAAAATTGCTTGCAAAAATGCGTATGCTTGCAAAAATGTGTATATCAGGCAAAAACACTGCATACAAAAATATGTATATTGAGGTCATGTGCTCTAAAATGCTTCAAATTTTCACGAGGATTGGAAAGGATTGCCAATTGATGTAGAAATATGGAGAACTAAATTTAAGATTGGAAAGGTGAGAAACTGAGTGGAACAAAAACTGGAAATTGTCAGATTTGTCCATCAATACTTTGTATTTCCCTGGCCTCTGGTTTTCCCCATAACATGAACCTTTACAGTATGCATGGTTCTATATTTCCAAACCCTGCTCCTCTTCACTGGAAGCTGCAGGTAGAATTCTGAAAATTGGAGCGTAGCAGCCACACATGTCTGGGCATCTCTTTCTGGGCAAATGATAGTAAAGGATATAAAATGCAACTGGCATCTTTGTGACATCCCTAAGGCATTTTGGCACCTGAGGCAGAAAATCCACTTGGTGCTCTCCTTGTTGTTCAATTAAAAAGAAAGAAACTTTTAAGTGTGCCCAAATATCTACTGATGGGGCTGCCTCCCTGTAGGGATAGACCCTCCATCTTCTCTATGATCATCACAAAATTGAGAATGCATCAATAAATGAGGCACAACTCTATGATGCCTTAATAAAAATACTTTTTCAGAATGATATGGGCACATCAAGCACTTGTACGAAATTCTCCTGAAACTGAGTTTTGGGTATCATGTTTTTAAAATGAAGCTATTGTATCGGTGGCTGAAGCATGAGCAAGAAATGAACCCAAGGCGTGACCAGGTAAATGAAAGGGAGAATGCAGAGAAGGATAGGCTCAGTTCGCCAAGACCTTTGCTGACTTCTGTGAGAGAAAGTACACAGGCTGCTACCATGGGAGACTATAGTTGTGGCGACTTGCCCAGCTCCAAACCCTTGAGCAATCCATCATACTGGCGTTTTGCTAGTCTGTGAGTAAATTTTGCAATCCAGAGAACTATGACTAAATCTGTATATCCAGTAAGGCTTTGCATTTGTATTTTTGAAAACAACAACAACAATGCCACCCTTCCCTTTGTTTAAACCTACACACACACACACACACACACACACACACACACACACACACACACACATCTTTTAGAACTTGTAAGGGGATTTCAAAAGCTGTATTTGAGAGAGCTGTAGGAAGGCCCATACAGGTCTATTGGAAGACTGCCTGGACGGTGATTAAGTAGCACTGTGGCTACCAAAACATGTTGAACAAGCTGGAGCAGGCAGTTAGTCTGCATTGGCTATGGTGGAGATATGTTGTTGCTACATGTTCAGCCCAGGTGAGACGAGAAAAACCCCAAACTCCGAAAACAGCAAAATGGCAGAAGATGGAAAAAAAACACAGCTGCGGTCCAGTGTCCATGGAAACACTGCCAAACAGGCACTGTTGTGGCAATGATGCTCACATGGAGGGAGTCAATGGAAGCTTGCCAACAGGAACACAACCCTAGGACATCTTCAATAACAAAGGACACCCACACTCCATGAGCTCCTATCGCATAGGCAACAATGACCCTCTCGTCCTGCTATAAGCCCCTAGGCATCCTTCCAGTTCTCTAATGCTAGGGGTGAGAAACCGAAGGGCCACATTCTCATCTGGGCAACCTTTCGGGGGCCTCATGCCAGAGGTGAGCAGGGCCAGTGGCTAAAGCAAATGGAGCACTGAATGTAAATATTACCTCTGTGTGGTAGGCTGGTTTCTACACGCACTTGCACACCCCTCTCTATTCTCCATCCAGGCAAGACAGTGACACTATCAGGGCGAGTTCAAGGGCAAATTCCAGCCAGGCAAAAACCATCGAGGGGGAGAGGCAAAACAGAGCTGGTGAGGGGTGTGGCTGAGGAGGACAAGTAGCCTGGGAAAAGGGATAGGTAGAGAGGCTTGAAGGGTTGCAGGACCCTTGACTTCTGACCTAGCTTGCTCAGTAGCACTGTTTTGGAGCACAGCACACAAAGCAAAGAACGGAGAGGCCCTGGGACCTGTTCTGCTACTAGGTCTCCTGTGGCAGCCACCTCAGGCAGCTGATGCTGGGGTTAAATGTTCCACTGGGGCCTCCCCTTTATCCCCAAAGCTACCCTACTGTCTTCAAGGGCAACAGAGGTCTCTGTCCCAATGCCAATGTAAAAATAAGATTCCAGCTGCAAGTCCAGTCAGTTTCTATGTACATGGAATGGGGGAGGGGGGCAACCTCTTGTCCTTTGACTCGGGCAGCTGAATGCCTTATTAGTCTGGCCAAGGAGAGAGCACACAACATGGCATCCGCAGAGTTCCCGGGGCATCCATTTAGTCAGCATGCAGTTCAGTTCCCATCGCCTCTAATTAAAACAGGTCCTTCGCGAGTTTTCAAAATGCACAGCATTTGCTATTGTGCTGTGACAGAGTTTATTAAACTCAGAAAAAAAAACAGTGGCACTTTGTGCTGTAATGAGTGGAGATGCGCTCCAAAATTTCTTTCGCACAGAACCCCCCCCCCCCGGCACTATTCTGAAACTATGCGCACAGAAGGATTTGCACAATAGCGCTATATATTTACAGCAAAGAAGTAGCTGGTTTGCATTTCATGAAAACAGGTTTATTTTTTGCTCAGGCAACATTTCAACTTAAAGGACTTTGACACTAAGGATAAAAGTTCAGCTGCAAGCCTATGTGAAAAGGGGGGGAAATGCCAGCTGGAGAATTCAGGTACAGTATAGTGTTTATATTAATTTGTACATTATGCCAGTCAAGCATGTGGAAATATTAAAATGGATGATACTACGTTGTTGTTGTTAAAAAAAAGGACAAAAAGTTATGCTGGGTCCCTTTTCAGTCCTTTAGCTTTGTGACACTCATACTGTGCAAGGCACCTCCGCTGTCTTGCGGGCAACTCCTTCCAGCAACTCCTGCAGCCAAGCTGTTGCCAAACGTATTGCTCTGCTTCCTTTGGACCACATCAGCGAGGCTCAGAGGGGGTGTGTGTGTCTTTTCATCTGTGTAGCCCAGGACCTTCCTTCACATTGCCCAGGCTTGCGCCCTGGAGAGGTCACTTCAGTGCTGATAACGCAGTGGTTTGACTTCACCCCTAGAGGTGTACTCCATTGTTTCTCGAGGCAGACAACAACAGCAACGACAACAGTTGCAGTTGACCACCCCCCTTTAAAAAAAAGACTGCATTATGCTTATTTACAACATCTACACCCCACTTTCCCTCCCCCCCTGTTTTATTGTCACAACAACCATGTGAGATAGGTTAGGCTAAGGCTGCATCGACACAGCTATAAAAAACCGCTCTGAAAATGCTCTGGGGGGAAAATGTTGTAAAGCTCACAACTGGAAAATTTCATAGCGTTCAGCTCTACAGCGCCATCTGTATATATATACACTAATGTAGCTTAGTCCTAAGAGTCAAGGTCACCCAGTGAGCTTCATGGCCAAGTAGGGATTTGGCCTCCAGTGTCCTAGACTGATACTCGAGTAACCACTAGACCCCATTGCCTCTAGTTCTAGTTCTAGACAGAGGCATACCTAGGGCCCCCCTTGCGTGCTTTGCAAAGAGCTGTATCGGTGCCCCCCATCACTTTGCCTGCGTTCGATCTTGCTGCAATAGTGGCTAACGGAGCAATCTGCTTAGCGCTATGCTGAATTCCTCCTTAGGTTATTGTAAGTGCAACTAACTGCTCATATGACTGGCCCCCTCACATGAACAGTGCAGCAGGAAGATCACAGCCCTTTTCCAGGATCAGAAAAACAACAGCAGCAATTACTTTTGTATGCAACAGCGATGCCATGGCTTTGAACAGGATATTTGTAAACCATGCTTTCCCCCAATAAGGACATAAGAAAAGCCTTCTGTAACAGGCCGAAAGTTTATTCTAGTTCCAAATGTGTTTGATTTCCAAAGTTATCCTCATCTTGCATCTATTCGCTTGTTCCTTTTTATTTCTGTTGACTGACTTCATTGAAACACAAAGACTTGTTTTATATTGCGTTTTGGTACATGTCATATGCAGCTCCTAGGGTCTTGAAGGTTCATAAATAAAATGAGCTTGAGCAGACTTAACAATCTGATATTGTTTGGGATTTGTGGCATATATATTTTCCAGTACCTACAGAATGAGATAGGTCATTGCAGAGCATAATTACAGTTCCAGGTACTGCTAAAATTATAGGCTTCTGGAAGATATAATTAAAAAGAAGACTGGATAGAAATTACACAGTATCTGATTTGCATTCTCAATATCTATACCCCATTCATTGTAAAAGGTAAAGGTAAATGACCACTGGACAGTTAAGTCCAGGCAAAGGCGGCTATGGGGTGCGGCACACATCTCGCTTTTCAGGCCGAGGGAACTGGCGTTTATCTGCAGACAGCTTTCCGAGTCATGTGACCAGCATGACTAAACCATTTCTGGTGCAACAGAACACCATTAGTTAAAATGGACAAGGTTCTTCACAAGTTGTTAAGCGCAACAGCGTGCTTTGCAAATATGCCAAGTGATTTGCTTAACTTAAATGTTTTGAGTGTCCCTGTGTCAGAATGGAATCAATTTTTCTAATGATGTCTTTGTGCCCCACAAAATATTACATTACCTGGTCTGCCTCCTCCACCGTCTATAACCCTGAAATGTAAGCTTTGAGTTTTACCTGCATGCTGGGATGAACTTAATCTAGCTCACAACTTCAGTGTTTGCTGAAGTTTTATGGAGCTCAATAGGCCTCTGCTGCACAGGGACGTAATTCCTATTGATCACTTTGCCAGGTGCAAAGGATGGAAGTTCCAAGCAGCTGGAGAAATATTACCGGACCAACTAAGAGACCAACTAAGTTTGTTCTTGGTATGAGCTTTTGTGTGCATGCACACTTCTTCAGAAGTATCTGAAGTATCTGAAGAAGTGTTCATGCACACAAAAGCTCATACCAAGAACAAACTTAGTTGGTCTCTAAGGTGCTACTGGAAGGAATTTTTTTATTTTGTTTTGACTACGGCAGACCAACACGACTACCTACCTGTAACTGGAATTATTGTTGTTGTTGTTATCACTATCATCATTATTAATTAAATCTGTTTAATGCTCTTCATCTGAAGATCACAGAGCAGTTCACAATATAAAAACACAAAAATAATACTAACGAAAACAATAATGCCTCCACTTTAAAAGGCCGTATATTGTTTAATTAGCCAAAGTCCTGGGAGAATAAGAAAGACTTTGCCTGGCGCCTAAAGATATGTAATGAAGGTGCCAGGAGAGCCTCCCTTGGGAGAGCATACCACAAACGGGGAGCCACTGCAGAAAAGGCCTGTTCTCGTGTTGCCACCCTCTAGGCCTCTGGTGGAGGAGGCACATGAAGAAGGGCCTCAGATGATGATCGCAGGGTCTGGGTTGGTGATTTGCTTTAAGCAACTCTGTCCTTTCTGTTCAGGGGGAGGTTGAAGCAATAACTGACACCAGCCATAACAAGATGAGCAGATAGGCAGCACACTGAGAATTACCAAGATTTTCCAAGCACTCTCTTCTCCCAAGCAGCCTGTTCTCCTGTCACCTCAGCTGACAGCTACTCATTATGAGGTAAAACTAATAACATTAATGCGGGTGAGAGGATTTGAAGGGCAGGAGGGGGCTTAGTTTTCCCCTTGCCCACCATGTCCCCTCCATATCCTGTTCTCTGACCACTTCCCTTCATCCAAAGAGAGTTAACAACAGTCTTAAAGGGATACTAGCAGGCAGGAGAAGGATAAACCACCATCCTTTGATTTTTTTTTTAAGCAAATGCCCACCTTCCTCCACTCAGTGCTAACATTAACTCGGCTAAAAAAATGCAGTCTGCCAAGGCATACTTTCAGAGAGACGTTTTCTCACTCTCCTGTTTGAGACCCATAGAAATGCAGTTTTGCAACAGAGAAACGCAGCTGATTCGCAGGAAGTCTTATAACCTCCACTGCCACCAAATCAGAACGGATGCTCAATAAATAGGGCTCATTAACCTCTGGGCAAACTTTGTGCAAGCAAATAGCTAAATGAACAGGTCAGCAAATGGAGGAAAGAGGCAAATCAGGACTTTGCTCCCTGTTTCTGAGCAGAGATAAATAGAACAGAAGTATTTGCAGCTGTTTGGATGACTCCAAATGAGTGTTTGAGGGGTTAAAGGGAAGAATGCTAGTGAAATGGGTTGTCTCTGCTGCCCTTGCTCTGTAAATAAGCAGGTAGTGTGTACAGCTCCACACACAATTTTTTTTGTTGCTCTTAAAAAAAGATTCTGAACTTTATGAATGGATTGAACATTGAGCAATTTATGAAATTGCTCTGTTTTTTCCTCCCTTGGAGGGTTTTAAAGTATTGTGAGGTGGAGGGGAGGGAGTTGAGGTGGCGGCAAGGCAAGGAGCTGATCCTAAGCCAAATGTGCTTAAGGATGTCTAGTTGATTTCAAATGACTTTTAGCAGTAAGTGAGTGCAGGATCAGGGCCTCTTCATTATTTGGTTAAAAGTCAGCTGTAAAACTGGGTGCTTATTCTTAGCAGGACTCATACTTTCCAACATTTCACTGATGAAAATAGAAATGTCCTATTTAATAAATAATAATAATAATAATAATATATCCCACCCATCTGTTTGGGTTGCCCCAGCCACTCTGGGTAGCTTCCAACGTATATACAAACATAATAAAACATTAAACATTACAAAACTTCTCTATACAGGGCTGCCTTCAGATGTCTTCTAAATGTTGTTTGTTATCTCCTTGGCTGCGGGGTCACATAACTCTGCACCCTCCAATATTTCTCTGATGAAAATGGGGATGTCCTAAGGAAAAGTGAGACATTCTGAGATCAAATCAGAAACTGGGTTTCTGTAAAACCCTGGAAAATAGGGACACTTGGAGGGTCTGCAGGAGGGACTAAAGTTCAGTTACTTGGAAGTGGATCCCACAAGCTTCGATGGGTTCTGCTCCTGAAATGACTGCAGCTCAGTCCTACGGAGGCTTTTTGTGTCCCTTGGGGGTCACTCCCAGATGTATCTAAGAAAGGAGCACAGCAGCCTGAGCCTATGCATTCTTGCTTGATCTGAAAAAGCAAGTCCCCCAGAGCTGCTTCAAGGACGAGTTTGCTTTCGCCTTAACTTTGCTTGGCTCCACCCATGTCTGAGAGATGCGATACAGCTTGTCAGAAAGCAGGAAGAGCCTCCTGCAAGATAAGAGCGGGTTTCTTCACTGCTGCCTCCATGCTCACAGCAGTGAGTCGGGACGACTTGCTTGCCAGAGAAATGGCCACCCTTTAAAAAGAAAAAAAGAAAAAATCCTGTTTGGGTAAAAGGGGAAAGTCTCTAGCAGCTGCGTTTATGCCACACGAGCAGAGTGTTCCTTAAGGTAAGAAACAGGTGTCTTATGAATTCCTTTCTTAAGAGGGTGTGTGCCTGTGCATCTTGGGTGTCTATGCTGCGTTTAAGACACTGTGTTCAGTGTGACGCTTATAAGAGGGGACTTTGTGGCTGGCTGTGTTGGATGGCTTTGCCAAACCTGTGCCTTCTCTCACCCTCTTCTTTTTTAAAAAAAAATCCCAATATATATTGCAGAGATTGGTTATGTTAATTAAGGGAAAGTTGAAGGAGCTCTTAAATATAAAAGTTCTTACTTGATTGGATTCTGTGTCTATAAACTTTGTTGCCTTTGTTTCAGTGAAGTGTGTGCTAATGTAACCAAATATTCAAAGTTGTGGGTGGGTATATTTGATGTTACGAGTTTGTGGGAGGGGCAGACTCTCCACAGACTCTCCTAGAGTCCCTATTTTCCAGGGACAATCCTAGATTTACAGAAGCCATCCCAGTTTCTGATTTGATCCCAGAATGTCCCGCTTTTCTGTAGGGCATCCCCATTTTCAGCGGAGAAATGTTGGAGGCTATGGAGTTATACGACCCCTGAGCCAAGGAGATAAGTAACCGTAAACCTTTAGAAGACATCTGAAGGCAACCCTATACAAGGAAGTTAAAAAAAATGTTTAGTTATGTTTTTATATATGTTGGAAGCCACCCGGAATAACTGGGGCAACCCAGTCCGATGGGCGGCGTATAAATAATAAAATTATTATCGTTATCATTATTGAATAGGATGCCCCCATTTTCATGGAAAGTAATGTTGGAGGGCTTGTCTCCATAATCTCTAGGGTCAGTAAAGAGCTAGAATTTGAGCCAACTCGCAAATTCATGAAGTACACAAAGTTTAGTTAATTAAAACTAAGCCAAGAACTGTTGTGTTCAGTTTAGTCCAGACATCTGTGTACAGCTAGCAAGGGATAAGCCAAGTCTTTAATGTGACAAAAGTTGTTGATGGCCCATGTTGAGGAGGAATCTTTGGGCCTGGGCAGACAGAGGTTGCTAAGGTGATGGGGTGTGCATGCTAGGTGACAGGAAAAGAGTGGGCTTGTTAGCAAGGTGTTCTGGAACAAGAAGGGAGAACAAAGACCGTTTCTGACTGTAGAGGCTGCAACCCAGAGACTGGGGAGCATAGCTGGCTGCTCTGGACTTAAGCTTGCTGAAGCTATGAGAGGAACAAGGAGTGACACTCTGGAGATGCAATGCTGTGAACTCTATTCGTCTCCATGTAGATCCAGGTGTAAAATGAACCATATGTCTTAAAAAGCTACAGCCTCTGAATTCTAAATGGAGTGTTTGGAACTTCCTTGAATCCTGCTGCTGCTCAGCAGAGATTGGAATGGTGTATAGGGCTTGCCGATCGGAAGGTCGGCAGTTTGAATCCCATGACGGGGTGAGCTCCTGTTGTTTGGTCCCAGCTCCTGCCCACCTAGCAGTTCGAAAGCACGTCAAGTGCAAGTAGATAAATAGGTACCACTCCGGTGGGAAGGTAAACAGCATTTCTGTGTTCTGCTCTGGTTTGCCAGAAGTGGCTTAGTCATGTCGGCCACATGACCCAGAAGCTGTCTGCGGACAAACGCCGGCTCCCTCGGCCTATAGAGAGAGATGAGCGCGCAACCCCAGAGTTGTCCGCGACTGGACTTAACAGTCAGGGGTACCTTTACCTTTACCTTTAGGGGAGGGCACTTGACAGTGGGAAGGAAACGTGTGTTCACTAGATCCATGGTTTTCAAACTCCCTACCTTCAGGGAATCCTTTCTGTACTGACAGGTAAATCAAGGAACTCTAGAGCTCCAAGGAGGATTCTAGATCCTGTGTGTTGTTGGGTTTGCGCTTGGGTTAGGCAAGACAATGGTTGGCCTGTCAGGCTGCTCCATTTGTGTAAAATGAGGGTGAACCTTGGAGGACACCCCAACATTTCCCTGCAGTTGTTTGTCATGAGGCAAGATCAGGAGTGGGGAACAAACCTTGCGGGACGTTTGTTTTCCTTTTACAGATCATCTTATGATTATCTGAGGGTTTCCTGGAATGTAGTGTGACAACGACAAGGTTAGGGAAATATGAACTTGTATCCTCTTTCAATAGAAATCAACATGTTAACAAGATATCATGGCTTCTGGGAAGTTATATATCAATATGGAAAATGGCTAAAATCCCATTTATTGTGAAACAAGAAAGAATAATGGTGTATGGATCAAGGCAACATGGATTAAATTGTTTGCTATTGGGTTCATTAGTAAGATAGTATATGATACATAGTAATTTGCTGGATACTTTTGGCGATTTTCTTGTGACTTATTGTAACAAAACCAGTGGTTACAATTATTAACATTCTTACACATATATATATTTTTAAACACATGTAAAGTATTTGCATGAAACACACCATAGTCTGTAAGTTGAGGGTGCACTTGAGCAGTGAGAAGCATTAAATAGAGGTACAACTGAACTGGGGAGATTATCCTGGCCAGATACATAGAAGTCAAACAGTGTGGTGGCAATTTCAAACCTTTCTAAAAACAGCCACCAAAATGTAGGAAGTTTCTTAAGCAGAAGTTCCCAGAGAAGGTCATAGGAAAGATGAATCATGATGGAAGTGGTTACTGAAACAATCTGCTTCTCAAACTGGCAAATCAAAGTTGTCTATATTTCACAACACAGTGAGATTCTCCCAAATTCTTCACTGTAGTTGGATGGGTGGGGAACAGGGCTTTTTTTCAGCCAGAACTCGCCGGAACTCAGTTCTGGCACCTCTCAGGTGGGTGCCATTGTCATTTTAAGAGAACGAGGGAGCCATTCATGGTGAGTTCTGGCAGTGGGTGAGGAGAAAATATGTGCACCGTGTGTAGAACCTGTCGAAATGTCTGTCTGTGAGGACTTTAAGGGACTGTTCATAGACACAGGTAGATAAACCCCAAAGATCAAACAGATGACCTGGTGAAAGTCTGGAATGAAAACACAAATAAAAGAAATCACATCTCTGTGCTTCAAACATCTTTCCAAAACCTTTGTAGAATGTGCTACTCCTTTAGTCATTCAATTCAGTTCATTTACAGTGTGGCTCTGTGCATATTTACTCAGAAGGAAGTTCCACTGAGTTCAGTGGGACTTACTCTGAGGCAAGTGTGCTTAGTACCGCAGCTGTATAGCTGGAAAATCTCATGGTGAGCACTTTCTGGGTTGCAAATGCTTTCTAAATCTTTCCTGTCCTAGGTGTCACATGTGGATAGACTAGGTAACTGCTAATACTTAGCTTTTCCCAGCTATTTATTGAGCTGATCTTATTAATGTATTTTAATCTAGCTTGTTGGACAATATTCCATTGGAAACTCTGGGTTTTCAATGCATTTTTCAAACCACAGATGCCATTTATAAAGTGGATTTGTTGCACTCGGGCACTGGAGCACAAAAGCTGTGCAAACCTGCGGTTCTGGTACGCAATTATATCCATCTTGCAAAATACTGACAATCTGGAGGCACCCATACACAGCACTCAGATCCTTTGAGAAAGGTAGACATATGAATGCGGTGGATGGATAAATGAAACACTAGACGTCTACTAACAGCCTTGCATTTCATAGTCACTGTGATTTAATGGCTATGAATGTTTGGGTCTCAGTAAATCATAACTTGGAAGGCTGAATCTGAACACAAACCAATGCACTTCTTGTGTGTGTGGATGTGTACCTCTGTACAACAATTTTTTTGGTCGACTTTTAGCTAGTTTCAAGTTTCTAAAAGGCTCAACTAATACTGTCTCCTGTTAGTTTCTACACAGGCTTATCAGGTGTCAAACTCTGCTGTGGCTTAGCCTTGAGTATGGAGCTTAGTTTGCAAAGTCCAAACTGGTCATCTTGGTGTTGCAATAACTGAATAATCTGGATTTGTTGGTAGCAAACAAATGACAGCATTATTTAACATTCTTAACGTGTTACCATTCATTCATTCATTCATTCATTCATTTATTCATAGCACACTTTTGCTTAGTGTTCCTTATAATTATGCCATTCTTTTTTTTTTTCTTCTGTAGTAGAACAGTTTATTCTAAAGGCAGTTCTCCTTTAATTAAGCATTTAATGCTGGCACATTCAGGGCATTCAAGCAAAAATCTAGCATAGATGGGAGAACCAAGATAGCTATGGGATTTCCTCTTGCAAATGTCATCAGTGAACTCAAGTGACTATACTTTTTTTTTTTTTGTCAAAGCAGGTCCCTAGAATTATGCCTAGATTGAAGTTACTACTTAGATGATGGGAAAGGACCCTGTTATTGAAACCCATGCCAAGGTCCTTGCTGCAGTTCTGTAGAGATATGTGAATATAGTCATACCTCGGGTTACAGACACTTCAGGTTGCGTTTTTTCAAGTTAAGAACGCGGCAAACCCGGAAGTGTTTACTTCCGGGTTTCGCCATTTGAGCATGCGCAGAAGCACTCTATCATGCTTTCGCGCATGCGCAAAAGTGCCACTCTGGTTGCAGACTTTTTGGGGTGTGAACAGCACCCCGGAACAGATCGTGTCCGCAATCAGAGGTACCACTGTATGTGCAGTTATTAGACTATCACACGGTAATTTTTAAAGTGATAGTTAAACTTCTGTTCTTGTTCATTCCTTCTAAGGATGTGGTCAGTTTACTTAGAGTTCCCTATCTGTCCACATCGACATGACTTTCTGGTTGTGTACACACAATGGATCATTTCAATGGATCTACCTTGAGTAACACGGGTGGCGCTGTGGGTTAAACCACAGAGCCTAGGTCGGCGGTTTGAATCCCCGCGACAGGGTGAGCTCCCGTTGCTCGGTCCCTGCTCCTGCCAACCTAGCAGTTCGAAAGCACGAAGTGCAAGTAGATAAATAGGTACCACTCCAACGGGAAGGTAAACGGCGTTTCCGTGTGCTGCTCTGGTTTGCCAGGAGCAGCTTAGTCATGCTGGCCACATGTCCCAGAAGTTGTACGCCGGCTCCCTCGGCCAGTAAAGCGAGATGAGCGCCGCAACCCCAGAGTCGTCCGCGACTGGACCTAATGGTCAGGGGTCCCTTTACCTTTACCTTGAGTAAAGGTTAGTTGAATGCAACCCATAGCTTCTCTTGATTGCTTCTTCAGGACCAGTTGTAAGTGGTTTGCTTCCTTGTTGACTCTCTTCCCCGCATGGGGAATTCCTAAGCATTGTCCCCCGAGTGACTTTGTTTTTTCCGCCCTGATGATTTATGTGACACATAGTTTTTCACATTAATGGCTGTCTTTTGCCACAAAAATGTGAGTCCATTCATCTTTTCACAAGTCTTTTGGAAAGATTAAATGTGAAACTAAGCTTGACTGTTTATATCTGTATTTTGAACAAGAGTGTCTCTGTGCAAGGGAGAAAAATAATTAGCTCATGGCTATCAATCAGCAATGCAGCTCAGTAACTTTAGACCATGGACTTAATGGTTTGTGTGTATTTTAGATGGCCATGTCTGTTTGTGTGTATTTGAGACAGCACATTAACATTCCCCTTTTACCCACTGCTGCCATTCCATGCTTTTGCAACTGGTTCTACATCCCTGAGATACCAGAGGAAAACAAAAGTTTGCTAGTCCTGATAAAAAAGAAAAGAAAAATGGAATATCCCTGAGCGTGTGCAGTTTGGGATTTTAAACTTGTGTGTATCATATCACTACTACGGGGGTGGGGGGATGAGTTTGCTCCTGCTGTTCAGATCCGAAACATACTTATTTGGGAATAAGTACCATTCTGTTGTAGAAGATTTTTTTAAAAGTAATAATAATAATAATAAAACAAGCATTCCTAATGCATCTGACCTATACTTTAAAGCAGTATCATGCTACGTTAAACATTCGTGGCTTCCCTCAAAGAATCCTGGGACTGTTGTTAAGGGTGCTGCTACCCACGAAGCTACGATTTACAGAGTTCCTACGAAGAGGGATTGATTGTTAAATGCCTCTGTGAATTATAGCTCTGTGAATAGGGGGAGTCTCCTAACAACTCTCAGCACCCTTAAGAAACTACAGCTCCCAGGATTCTTTGGGGGGGGGAAGCCAAGGCTGTTTAAATAATGCTTCAAATGTACAGTGCAGCTGAGGCCTAACTGGCTGCTTCCTGACTGTAAAGTTGTCCTTAAAAATATGAGGGAAGAGTGGCTGCTGTGGTGACCAGGGATGATCGTGGTGGGTCATGTGACCATTCTGGCCCAGGTGCTTACACTGAGGCTTTTCACTGATCTCCCAACATCAGCTGCTGTCTGGGGTCATTCCCCCCCCCCCCCCGGGCTTGAGGATCCTGTCCTTGGCTTTGATGGCCAATGATAACCAAGGTCAAGTGCAGCTTATGAAGCCTGCACATCAAATTCAGCCCATCTATGTTTCATTAATTTGTGACAATTTCAGCCAGAGCCATCTTTCCCATTGGGCTTAGTGGTGCGTTGCACCAGGGCGCCAACCTCTCAGGGGCGCACCAGCGAGTGGGGGAGCTGCGTGGTTTTGCCGGTGGGCTCCCCTTTCCCTGCACGCCCGCCAGCTGTGCCCCATCAACCGTATGGCTGGCGGGCGGGCAGCTTCCTTCCCAAGCCTCCGCGGGAGGAGAGCCATCCCCGCAGAGGCTTGGGAAAAGGTAAACAACTCTGGGAAACGGTGTGTGTGTGTGTGTGTGTGTGTGTGTGTGTGTGTGTGTGCCAGAGGGATCTTTGCACCATGGCGCCGGATATGCTTAAGACGGCCCTGATTTCAGCCATAGGACCGAATGGAAATCCCATGTTGGTGTCTGTGGTAGTCACAGACCATGTCACCTTTTCCCTGCTAGCGTAAGAGATGAATTGCTCAACAAGGAGTGTGAAACAATTGCTAATATTAAAAGGCTGGATGCTTACAAAGCTTCAATTCCTGGCATATCACTGAGGCTGCAAGACACCGTGAGATTAGCTTTCATTTTGGTTCTGTTAAGGCAAGTTGGATACGGTTTGCCTGTCAGCCAGTTGTTTGCTGTTATCATGAATGCCATAATGCCTGCTTGGGAGGAGCAATCGCTAGGGCAGGAGTCTAATCTTCAAAGCTAAGAAGCATTGACTCTAGTGGACCCAGCTCCTCTCCATGTTACGTTTATGCCTCGACTCCATCGGACTAAGTATCCTGACCGATGATGTCTTTGTTTCCTCAGGTATGTGTTGGTACTTCTAAATTGTTCTGAAATAGTTCTCCGCAGTCCTTGAGCTTAGGGCTGCAGACCAGCCAATTGGATCTTGAATGAAGGCAAAGAGACTGTCGCATTTACTTTTCTAAGTGGAATAACCTTTTTGCTCTATTCCAGAAGTTTGGAGTGCGCAAATTACTGGTGCAGTAATAGAATTGCGAGTGCACAACAGCAGTTTGGAAGCTCCTCTGTTTCTCAGCCCAGGGGATCTTAAGATGCCCAGGGCATCTTAGCTCCCTGTTCTTAGTTTCCTCTGATATTTTCCTCACCCGGCTCTCCAGTTCTAAACCTGTTTACCTGTTTAGTATCCTTTCCTGACAAAATATTATTATAATTATTATATATTTATTTATACCCTGCCTTTCCCCCCTGACAGGGACTCAAGGCAGCTTAAAGATAAAATAAGAACAGTTTTAAAAAAACCACTTCCCATTCCTGCGTTATGTGTAAGCCTTTTTCTGTCCAAAAGTTCATGTCCCTCACTGTGTATAGAAGCAGCTCTGTAGGGATTTTGTTGCTGATACTCTTGCTCAGCAGTTGAAATGTGTGTGAACATTCCATGCCATCGCATTACCTCTGAAAGGGCTTGGAGCTAAGGATTTATAGGTGACACTTTTAGTCTGTTCAGTCTATGTGCTGCATAACATAATTATCAGTAGTGGGAGTGGATAAAAAAATAGCTCTTAATGGTTGCATCCGGATTGTCTCTATTTTGTGGATGAGATTCCATCACATACCAGCATTTTCAAGTTGTACAAATTCAGGATTTGTTGCTCTTGTGCAACAAACCTGCTTCCAACTCCCCACCCCCACCCCCAGTAAACAATAGTTGGTTTAAAAATTATCCATGTTCTGAAATATAAATTTCAGTAATTGTGGCATCACTCACTGGAATAGATTCACATGAAATTTGGGTTCCGATGCGCTGGCTTAGTTTCTGAATATTTAGATGAATAACGGATTGTCTTTCAAAATTAAATTAAAATGGAAATGAGACCAGATCTTCCTTTGGAGTATAGCTAATAGACAGAGGAGATAATGCAATGCAAAACATGTAGGATTGATTTGTCATTGTACAGTGCTTGTACCTTTTCAAAATTATTAAAGAAAACAGCCACTTTAGGTCTCTATATCTTGAAACCCCTTCATGGATCACTGCCTTGTCGTGGCGAAGGGGCTTGAATTACTCAGGGAAGCTATGGACAGGTCAAGATGGACAGGTCGTAGTGGAGAGTTTGGACCAAACGTGATCCACCTGGAGAAGGAACTGGCAAGCCACTCCAGTATCCCTGCCAAGAAAACTCCATGGACAAAGACAACAGGCATATAAAAGATATGATGCTGGAAGATGAGCCCCTCAGGTCGGAAGGCGTCCAACATGCTACTGGGGAAGAGCGGAGGACAAGTACAAGTAGATTCAGAGCTGATGAAGCGGCTGGGCCAAACCCGAAAGGACGCTCAGTTGCAGATATGCCTGAAAGCGAAAGGAAAGTCCAATGCTGTAAAGAAAAGGACAGATCCTGAAGTTGAGGCTCCAGTACTTTGGCCACCTCATGAGAAGAGAAGACTCCCTAGAAAAGACCCTGATGTTGGGAAGGATTGAGGGCACAAGGAGAAGGGGACGACAGAGGATGAGATGGTTGGACAGTGTTCTCGAAGCTACTAACATGAGTTTGGCCAAACTGCGAGAGGCAGTGAAGGATAGGCGTGCCTGGCGTGCTCTGGTCCATGGGGTCACGAAGAGTCGGACACGACTGAACGACTGAACAACAACAACATCTTGAAAGTGTGGGAGGATGGTGGGCAAAGGAATTGAAGAGCTAGTGTAGTGTAGTTAGTAACTCTGGAGACCTGGGTTCAAATCCCAGCTCTGCCATGAAGCTCGCCATCCTCAGCCCAACCTACCTGGCAGAGTTGTTGTGAAGATATATAAAGATGCAGAAACAGTCTATAGAAAAAGATCTGATAATGTAGCTGGGCGGAGCTTCTTCTTTTAAAGAGGGGAGGGATGCACAGCAATGGCCTGTTTCTCCCAGTCATGGCTTTAAAAAATAAATCTTCTGCTTTTGGAAATATAATAATAAATAATAATAATAATAATAATAATAATAATAATAATAATAATAATAATTTATTATTTATACTCCGCCCATCTGGCTGGGTTTCCCCAGCCACTCTGGGCGGCTTTCAGCAGAACATTAAAATACAATAATCTATTTAAACATTAAAAGCCTCCCTAAACAGGGCTGCCTTCAGATGTCTTCTAAAGGTCTGGTAGTTGCTGTTTTCTTTGACATCTGAAGGGAGGGCGTTCCACAGGGCGGGTGCCACTACCGAGAAGGCCCTCTGCTTGGTTCCCTGTAACTTGGCTTCTCGTAGTGAGGGAACCGCCAGAAGGCCCTCGGCACTGGACCTCAGTGTCCGGGCTGAACGATGGGGGTGGAGATGCTCCTTCAGGTATACTGGAGGAGTATATTTTTATGGGGGACTAGAACTTTGATATGCATTGTTCCTTTCCTGTAGATGGAGTCTCCTGGAGTAGCTTTGATGCTCTGGGTCCTCGCCTGCCTTTCTGGCCCATCAGCCGGCTTCCCAAATGGCAAAGTAACAGAGGCTTGCAGGACTATGATGCCCCTACATGGACACTCTTTGCCTCAGCGCTTCCCGAAGCACACCATTGAAGTAAACGCGACGGAGTTCAAGCCAGGGGACCGTGTGAAAGGTACGATGATCTTCTTGTCTCGCTACCATCTGCGGCAAGAAGGACATAACGCTCGCTGCTTCTGCGATTGCTGCTTCCACCTTCTTCAGATACTTGGGTGCGGTGCTCCACGTTTTGGGGGCCCTTTGGTGAAGTGCCCTCAATCCCATCCCCTTGACAGTGTCATTCTTGCCCATTTGATTTCCTTCTTTGTCAGGGCCTAATCCACACCACTTCTTAGTCGGAGAGAGCAAGGGGCATAGAGGCTGCAGCAGGACGTGGGTGGCACTGTGGTCTAAACCACCGAGCCTTTTGGGCTTGCCAATCAGAAGGTCGGTGGTTCGAATCCACGTGATGGGGTGAGCTCCTGTTGCTCTGTCCCAGCTCCTGGCAACATAGCAGTTTGAAAGCACACCAGTGCAAGTAGATAAATAGGTACCACTGCGACGGGAAGGTAAATGGCGTTTCCGTGCGCTCTGGTTTCCGTCATGGTGTTTCGTTGTGCCAGAAGCGGTTTAGTCATACTGGCCACATGACCCGGAAAGCTGTCTGTGGACAAACACAGGCTCTATCGGCCTGAAAGCGAGATGAGCGCCGCAACTCCATAGTCGCCTTTGGACTTAACCGTCCAGGGGTCCTTTACCTTTTTACTTTTTTTAGAGGCTGCAGCTGCTCCTTCCCCTTGCGCTTGGCCCTGCTCATAGTGGGCAGAGGAGACAGGGTAGACATGAGGAGACAGAGCCACTCAGGAGGGACAGAGGCAGGGACAGAGGACCGGTGGTGATGTGGGCCTCAGGAGGCCTCCAGCCCTACTCACCTGTGACACCAACCCTTCATGAGTGTGGCCTGGCTGTCGTTTTTTCATAATTATTATATTTCTCACCAGAAGATGTCAGTAGTGGCCCCAAGAATATCTCACGAGCAGTCCTTGCCCCGGAAACTGCCTGCTGCGGCAGGACCACCAGCACGGCTCCCTCAGCCGATCCCTGCGCTGGTACTATAGAGGAGGCACACTTTTGTATATTTGGAGGCCAAGTCATTTAGGGCTTTGAACGCTAATGGGACCAGCTTGATTTGGGCTCGGAAGTTACTAGGTAAGCTGTGCAGCTGCTTCGCCAACAAACCTGCCCCGCCAACAAACCTGGCTTCTGCATCAGTTGCAGCTTCAAGGGAAGCCCCATGTAGAGTGCATTGCAGTAGTCTAGTCTGGAGGTGACAAGAACATGAGGTACTCAAACGTTTACAAGGAATCTTAGGCCAGCAGCTTACAGTTCTTAACAGCAGGTAGGGAAAAAGGTACGCCCAGCTCCTCCGTTTCCTGGAAACATAGTTAGAGGCAGGTAGGTGCTGGTGACATAACTAGAGCTTATTAATAGCCATCTCTCCCCTCGTTCTCCTGCTTTCAGTTAGTTTGTCCGGACCTGTGTTTGAAGGGTTTTTTCTACAAGCCCGCAATGCTGAGAACCTGGAGGGGCCTGCCATTGGTTCCTTTGCCCTAGCTGACAGGAAAAGATCTCAGGTCCTCACATGTGGGCGTGTCAAGGTAAGAGTCCCTGCATCTTCCAGATGGCTTTGGCAAGCAGGTTTCTCCACTAGTTCCAAGTGGATTAGACCGCCCAACCCCCCCAGCAGCAGAATATGCTGTTGCTACTTTTTCCTGCCTTCAACTCTTTGGCATGTAACTATGGCATAGGAGAAATAAATTGTATGAGTATGAAAATGCCCTTTTCTTTTTCTTTCAAGATTTATAAATTAAACTGGCAGAAGTTTGGGATGAATGTTCTCCTTTACTGGCAACAATTAAATGTTAGGGCTCCCTCTTCTGGGCTATCCATGTGAAAGCGTCTTAACGGCTGCTGCTAGACTGCAATTTCTAAACTTAGCTTTTAGTTTGTCTTTCCCATAGCATATGTAACTAGAGTACCTTAGTCAGGACCTCAGACCAAAGTCACTTCTCCTTTGTAATATACACAGCACGGCAGCTTATTTTGTTACAAATGTATTAAAAAACCAAAACAACAAATTTCTAGGTCTCCTTTTTCAGAAGCTGTTCCAGAAACTGCTTCCAAAGTTGTTTTCAATCTTTTTCTAGCATGGAGCTTCCTTGGGTAACTGGTATATGCCTTGACCACTAATCACCATCATCATCATCATTATTTTCATATGGGAGGATAGCCATGACTGTTCTCAAAAACAAAAATCTCAAAGTCTACAAATGAATTATTATTATTATTATTATTATTATTATTATTATTATTACTACCCACCCATCTATCTATAATCTATAACCACAAACCATTATCTATAATCTATAACCACAAACCATTATGGAGGTGATCCAAATGATATAGTATATCTCTCATATATATCTTATCTAAATCCTACATTATGATTCAAAGTGTACCCATATCAGTTGTCCATAGTCAATGACGACTTCACCAAAGCCACACTCTTCTTACCACCTCTGGTAATGCCTCATATTCTCCAATGTCCACTGTACACTAAAATCCCATGTCTGTGCTTTTCCTTGTATCAAACGTGTGGAGAAAGTAATTATTTCCCCCCTAATATTGCTATACCATATATGTCTCCATACTAAGTCTTCAAAGACACATTGCGCAGGTTTTTCCCTATGTTGTACTATTGTTTTTCTAGCTGCCACCAATAAATGCATTATGAAATCCTTAGAACTTATCTTCTTGTTAGATCCTGTAAATATTGATAGATTTTACTCCAGAGTTGTTTATTCTATCTGTGCTTTTGTGATTTTTTCCCTTCTCGATTCAACATGAACCTATTTTTTTTGTTTAAAGTGCTTCTCAAGATTTTGTGTCAACTTCGTGAAACATGTATGCAGATCAACCCCAAGCCTGAACTGAGCTTATGTGATGTACTATGAATTAAAATTCATGTGACTCTACTCTGATGTCATGGCTAGATGTGGGGAAACTTTGATTCAAATCTTGCTTGGATTATAAAGATCCCCAGATGATCACATCTAGATTTTTCTCCTGCCGTTGGTAGCAGTTAGTGTTGGCAGAGAAATATTTTTCTTCTAATCCATACTGAGCTTCATGACCTCTTCAGTATGTGATGTCAATAAGCCTACGATACAAGCCAAATATTAAAATGCAACTTGTGGTAGACTGCTTTAACCATTTAGATGATTCATGAACGGAGTAGTTTGCATAATCTCACTGCGTAATGCTTAAATGGGGCATTTGTATGTTACAGAATTCAGCTGTCAGCCATACAAGTAAATCTAAGAAAAGCCATCTAGATGCTTATTGGATTGCTCCTAGAGATGCACCAAAGAGAATACAATTTCTGTAAGTATGCATAACAAAGACAAATTAATCTATAGCTGGAATCTCCTGACCGAGTGTTCTTAGGTTAGTCTCGATTCAAAACTTATATATAAAAACACCAATAATGCTATGAAGAAGATGTGGCTCAGTGGGAGAGCATCTCCTTTGTATGTAACCAGGTCCTTGGTTCAAGTCTTCTTTTCCTCTTCCTCTTCCTCTTCTAATTTCTGTAGCACCCTTCATCTGAAGAGCACAGGGTGCTCGATAATATAAAAAATCCCCAGGTAGGGCTAAGAGAGAAACCTGTCTGAAATCTTAAGAGAGCTGCTGTCAGCCAACATAGACAACAATGAGCTGACTCTGTATATAGCAACGGGTGGCGCTGTGGTCTAAACCATGGAGCATCTTGGGCTTGCCGATCAGAAGGTTGGCGGTTCAAATCCTCGCGACAGGGTGAGCTCTCGTTGCTCTATCCCAGCTCCTGCCAACCCAGCAGTTTGAAAGTACGCCAGTGCAAGTAGATAAACAGGTACCACTGTGGCGGGAAGGTAAATGGAGTTTCTGTGCGCTCTGGTTTTCGACATGGTGTCCCGATGCACCAGAAGCGGTTTAGTCATGCTGGCCACATGACCCGGAAAGCTGTCTGTGGACAAGTGCTGGCTCCCTTGGCCTGAAAGCGAAATGAGCACAACACTCCATAGTTGCCTTTGACTGGACTTAACTGTCCAGGGGTCCTTTACCTTGACCTTTTTAATAGCAACTTCCTATGTTCCTACTCCTGCCAACTTAGCAGTTCGAAAGCACGTCAAAGTGCAAGTAGATAAATAGGTACTGCTCCGGCGGGAAGGTAAACGCCGTTTCCGTGCACTGCTCTGGTTCGCCAGAAGCAGCTTAGTCATGCTGGCCACATGACCTGGAAGCTGTCTGCGGACAAACGCCGGCTCCCTCAGCCTATAGAGCGAGATGAGCGCCGCAACCCCAGAGTCGTCCGCGACTGGACCTAATGGTCAGGGGTACCTTTTCCTTTACCTTTTAAGTCTATCAGGCACTAGTTATACGGAGTCTCCAGATTCAGAGGCAGCATGGTCCCTTTACCTTCACCTTTTAAGTTCCTATAAGTCTTGAACATATTTCTGTTCTGAGTGCAGAGCTTCCCTCTTTTAAAAGCCTGCTTCTGATATGTTGTAAAAGGAAATCAATATAAATATGACTTTAAAAAATAACATCACTGTTGTATCACCAAAACCACTGTTGCATCTATATTCCTGTGGCTTTCAAAATATTTATTTTAGACTTCTCTTTCCTGAAAGCTGTCATGTTTCAGATGTTAAGAGACGGCTCACCTCTACTTATTCAATGTTTCTATTTGCTTTTGCAGAGGATGGCGATGGGCTTCTCTGCCTGTGTGGCAAGGCTAGTTGAAACCTCTGCATGACAAGCTTGTGGCCTTGTTTTGATTTTCTGCAGCAGCCTTCACCAACCTGGTACTGTCTAGATGCTTTGAACTACAGTTCCCTAAAGCCCAGCCAGCAGGACTACAATGTAAAGCATTTGGATGGTGAAGGCTGTTTGACACACAGAGCTTGCTAATATTTGCAGGGAAATGTACCAACCAAGTCTTCAGTGTGCACATCTTTCTCCATTGTCCAACTAAACCCCTGCTATCATCTCCACCAATTTGAAACTCTAAGTGACAGGCCCATGCCACCATGACTGGTGGCAACCATGACTCTCTTGCAATGGTATAAGGTCGGAGATTATTTCCTGGTAACTTAACACCTGAATAAATATGTAGCACTCTTCCCCAACTTGGGGCACTGCAGACAACTGCTATCATCCCTGACCATTGGCCATGCTGGCTGGGACTGATGGAAACAGTCCATCAACAACACCTTGTGGTCATCAGGTTAAAGAAAGTTGGTCCAAAACATCTGTTTTGGATTTCAGGAAGGACTTGTTCTATGTGGAAGAGAACAGTACACAATTTTGGTTCAAATCTCGCTTTTGTCTTGTTTTCAGAGTCACTGTTGTAGAAAAATTTAGAGTATTTTGGGTAAAAATTCCAGGTCCTACAATCTCCCAGCCCAATACACCAACCTTGGCAACACCTGTGGTGACTGAGGTGACTGTTGGAACTTCTCTGCCTGTTTCTCATCTAACCCAACCAGTAAGTAGCGCTGAGCTCATGAACGGAGTTGTTTGGATTTTAGTAAAATGTGACTTCATCAGGGAAGATTGCAGCCTGAAAAAAAAGTTGGGGGCATCCAGTCACACACTCCCCTCCCACTGAGCATAAGTGCCTAGGTTTGCCATATTTCCAAAAGTAAAAACCAGGATACCCAAAAAGCTTTTTTTAGGAAGACCCCAAAGTTGTCGAAAACGCACCCCCCTGCAATTTCTTGGTTTACTTGCCAAAGATCCAGGACAAGCCACTGCCTTCTGGAAATTCCCCCCGGACATCACTTCCGCCTTTGAAATCCCAGTAATGTCCAGGAAATCCCGGGCATATGGCAGCCCTATAAGTGCCCCTTTGACCCATGCTGAAAGTAGCCCCAACTGCACTTTGCATCAGCCTTCATGGTTGACTGTTTGGTGTGTGCTAAGGAATGCATGGATTGGCTCCAAACCACCATAGCCAGATGACTTTTATACCTCCAGATACCTATCTGCATCTTGGTGCATGGTGCCAGAATGCACCATAACTCCTCACTAGATGTGCTTCCAGGGCTATACTTTTGTTCAAACGGTGGTGGACATGTGCCACTGGAAGGAGTGTGCAATATGACTGGGCCTTATCACATCTTGGTCACACGAATTATACATTGGCTGATAAGATTTTGTGTGTTAAGAATCTTCATGACAAATGGGGCTCAAGGTGATCTGAAGTCTTATGCCCAAGGCTCAGCGTTTTCCCCTGTTCAATGCCTAATCCTTAGCTCAAATGCAAGTGCAGAAATAGATGCCAGCCTTTACACAGATTTCCAAACAATGACACAACACTTTTAATCCACTTCATGAATCGATTGCATCAGTCATCTGGTTTACATTGAATCTTGTTCTCCTTTTTGGGTAGCAGCTATAGATTAGATTTCCTGTCAGTCTGCTTGTCTCTTGTCAAGTACTGTATTAACTATCATCCCTGCCATTTCAGAAACTTAGATGAATCTTGTTGCCTCCAATACTGAACTTTAGGGTAACCTCTTTAAATGATTATTGGCTGTAGCGTGGGTTTTTTTGCACTTGGCCTCCTGCAAAATGAACAGGCAGTATTTCATTCTTTCTCCTCATTAAAATCAATAGGGACCTCCTTTTTAATCTTTACAGAGCGTGTGCAATTATCTGGAGCAGTTTGGTATGATTCAGAAAGCCTTTAATTATACTCCTGCTAATGCAAAGTTTCGAACAATTAACAGAGCTGCCTGACTAAGACAAGAGTGGGATTGTAGTGTGCGCCCAAAATTACAGAGTTTGAACAATGTCGATTTGAGGCTTACAGCTTAATAATGGCCAGAGAGAAACTAACTGTAATTGCTGGGTAGAAATCTGAGGTTGTGGGAAACGGTTTCCCCTTAAAATCCTGCAACGGTGCAAGTGCATTTTCCAGAACGTCAGCCATCTCTCAAGTAGTGATCTATTAGGTAATGTAATTTGGCTTCTTGTCTCCCTTAGTTCAGTGCATCAGACTGTGGCAGCAACAAATTCTGTGTGAGAAACCCTTCTGACTGCGATCCTGGAGCCCGCGACTGCTTCTTCCTGTCTTTCAAACGAGACCATGTTGATTTGATTGTGGTGGAAATGAGTGGTCCTAGTGATGGCTATATTGCATTTGCGCTGTCTCATGACCAGTGGATGGTTCGTAAACCTTATTTTCCAGTCAGATCCTACTGCCAATCTGGGGAATTTGCATAGTCTTCTGGGCTTAATCCTAAAACTAGAAATAAGAATGAACCATAAAAAGCCAGAATATACTTGAGCAAGGGAGCTGCAATTAGCTAGAAGTTCCCTTCCATGAGTACCGAGGGCAAACATGCATTTCCAAATGCTTGACGGCTTGCACCAGTATTGAATAAGTATGAGATGTACAAAGCACATTTCATTGATAACATACTTTATCAAATCGATTTTGTTTTGTATAGCACCCAGGGATTTGCTTGAATGAAGGGCGTTTTACATGAGTGGCGAATAAAGTCTTCCGTCGTGCTATTCTTTGTATTGGTTGGTAGTACAGATCCTGAGAGCTCATTTTTGTATGTGCTCCCAAACTCCTAGGATCTAGGGGCTTGCATCATGTTGCTACCAGAGTTCGCAGCCTCTTACTACCTGTGCAAGTTAAAGCTGAATTGACTCTAGTCCTGGGGTTGTTAAAATAGGACCTTCAGTGAATGTGTCCTTAAATGGTGAGCCAATGCTGGATAGGCTTTCACGAACTTCCATTTGTCTTGGAGAGCTGCCTGCCCTGGAAATGCCATTTAAGAATCTCTTTGACATTATTTGCAGGGTGGTGGTGACGATGCCTATCTCTGCATTAGTGACAGTCACCACGTTGACATCAAGACAGCTTCTTTAACTGGACGTGCTTATCCAGAGTTTGATTCAGAGGTATTTGTGTCTTTATATATATATTTTTTATTAAATTTTCTGTTTTGCAATTTAAAATACTCATTTTACATCCTTAAGATATCAGTGACTTCCCTTCTTTTCTTTCCACGGTTCATTTTACATATCATAAATCCCTGCATATTTTACAAAAACTATACCACTCAGTATTCCATTACTGCATCCATCAAAACTTGTTTACACGTATGTTCTTCTTGTTCTTTTATTCTATATGTTAAGTCTGCGAGTTGTGCATATTCTGTCAGCTTAAGTTGCCATTCTTCTTTAGTTGGGACCTAGCTCGTTTTCCATTTTGGGGCTAACAAAACATGAGCCGCAGTAGTAGCATACAGAAATAACCATTTTTGACACCTGGGAATTTCAGTCTGAATTATCCTCAACAGAAAGGACTCTGGTTTTTTTTTGGGAAAGTACTCTTAAACATTTTTTCCCCAATTCATTATGGATAATTTCCCAGTACTCTTTTACCCTTTTACAAGTCCACCAAATATGAAAGAACGTTCCCTCCACCTCTTTGCATCTCCAGCACTTATCTGATTCAGACTTACCGGTACACATCTTAGTAAGCCTGCTCGGATAATAATAATAATAATAATTTATTATTTATACCCCGCCCATCTGGCTGGGTTTCCCCAGCCACTCTGGGTGGCTTTCAACAGAGCATTAAAATACAATAATCTATAAAACATTATTTTTTTATTTTTTTTTTAAATTTTTTAAATAATTAATAAATTTTATTAGGTATAAAAAAACAATACATACAAGACATACATACATTCATTCCCTAGCATACATCCTAATATTCATATCTTTTCACACAACTACTTACATCCTACATCATACAAACACATCCATTCCCTCCAACATCTTCTTCTTTCACTCATTCCTACCCATTCTCCCCCCTCCTCCCTACCTACCCCATACCCAATACATACATAATCTTCTTTCCTCCCTCCTCCCCCTATTCCCTTAATTCTACATTCCCATTACCCCTTCATTCTCTTTTCAATCTATCCCCCCTCCCCCCTCCCCCTCATACCTACCTACTTTAAAATTCCTTTCCTACAGTTCATCCTCATGTACATATTTCCTTTCCCCTTTAACTCTGCGATTTGCGTATCTTATTCTTTCATTTTTTACTTAACCTATTTGCTAAACATATTATACGTTCTATTACTAAATCTACCTTAAGTTATGTATCATTCTAAACAAATCATTAATTCTGTTCTTATTCCTTCCTTCTTAAAATAATCTTCTACATATGACCATTCCTCCCTGATTTTCTGTTTACTAATCTATAAAACATTAAAAGCCTCCCTAAACAGGGCTGCCTTCAGATGTCTTCTAAAGGTCTGGTAGTTGTTGTTCTCTTTGACATCTGAAGGGAGGGCGTTCCACAGGGCAGGTGCCACTACCGAGAAGGCCCTCTGCCTGGTTCCCTGTAACTTGGCTTCTCGTAGTGAGGGAACCGCCAGAAGACCCTCGGCACTGGACCTCAGTGTCCGGGCAGAACGGTGGGGGTGGAGACGCTTCTTCAGGTATACTGGACCGAAGCCATTTAGGGCTTTAAAGGTCAGCACCAAAACTTTGAATTGTGCTCGGAAACGTACTGGGAGCCAGTGTAGGTCTTTCAAGACCGGTGTTATGTGGTCTCGGCGGCCACTCCCAGTCACCAGTCTAGCTGCCGCATTCTGGATTAGTTGTAGTTTCCGGGTCACCTTCAAAGGTAGCCCCACGTAGAGCACATTGCAGTAGTCCAAGCGGGAGATAACTAGAGCATGCACAACTCTGGCGAGACAGTCCGCGGGCAGGTAGGGTCTCAGCCTGCGTACCAGATGGAGCTGGTAGACAGCTGCCCTGGATACAGAATTAACCTGTGCCTCCATGGACAGCTGTGAGTCCAAAATGACTCCCAGGCTGCGCACCTGGTCCTTCAGGGGCACAGTTACCCCATTCAGGACCAGGGAGTCCTCCACACCTGCCCGCCTCATGTCCCCCAAAAACAGTACTTCTGTCTTGTCAGGATTCAAACTCAATCTGTTAGCCGCCATCCATCCTCCAACCGCCTCCAGACACTCACACAGGAGTTAAATACCACCTGTGAATCATTTTCAGGTAGTTCTCCTTCAAAGAATAACATGCTGTAAACTTCAAGTCACTTTCCCAGAGTTTTTCCCAGAGGTTAAAATCTATATTGTGTCCTATGTCTATTGCCCAGTGTGTCATTGAGACTTTTGTTTCCCAAATAGAGGTATTTGTTCCATGGACACTTGTTTTATTTTTTAATGCAAATTATAGGATTGAATCCATCATGTTCCTATGGTAGACAAGGACAGTCCTACACATGTTGGCTTTTTTGGCTTTCCCCAAAGAATCCTGGCAATTGGTACATTACTCACAATTCACAGCACCCTTAACCAACTACAGTGTCCAGGATTCTTTGATAACGTTTTAAGATCACACCTATACCAGCGTAACTAGCAGAACAACACAGCAAAGCTTTGGGATCTTTGCCCTTTTCTGCTGTTGGACGTTTCAGAGTTGACGTTGAAGAAAACTCTTTGCCCGCATAGTTCAAAGCAAAGTGTTTTATTGCTGCAAATCAACAAGACAATTATTCACGTTACATACATGCAGTTAGGAGATTCTGGTGCATTGTGACCTATACATTGCTAACAAACTAAGTATAGTAACTTCATCTTAGGAGGCTGAGGTAAAAATGGCAAAGAGACTCAATATTTAAACCTTCTTTGGGTGAAGTCATGTGCTTTAAATATATGTTCTGTACACAGCCTGAGGCACCTTTGTGGGTGGCGTGGTAGTCATGTGAAACTGGCACAATGGCACATGGATCCAGCTTTTATTCGCGTCTGATCTCCATTGCTTGGCAAAGAGTTCCTTTCTTTTTTTAAAAATAATTTTTTATTAGATTCTATAAAGAGAGATACAAAGATTATTATCAAATATCTTTTCTGTCCAAACTGAAACGTTAATCTAAGTAAAATAAAAACATTGATGCAGAGGAGAAGAAGGAAGGAAGGAAGGAAGGAAGGAAGGAAGGAAGGAAGGAAGGAAAGAAAGAAAGAAGTTAATAAATGAACGAACTTCCGATTCTTCATCTGAATAAACATTTTTCAACTCATCCACTCCAATATAACAGCAAAGGGTTTCTTGCCCACAGAGCATGGGTATGGTGGACTCTGAGCTTTCAAAAATGACTCTGTTCCCCATGGCTCTTGGTAGGGTGATGTTGAGAAATCACTGTGCAGGTACACCAAATTTAGAATTGGTTGTCTCAAACACACTGTGGTCGCTTCCTAAAAGCCAGCCAATTTGGATCAGGAACATGGGCCATAGCTAAGGAAGAGGCAGGGAGGGGCAGCTGCTCCCCCAATCAATAAAAATACATAGCAAACGGAGGTTCTGCCCCCCCCCATGACAAAAATCCTGGCAATGCCCATGATCAAGAATGTTTTTTCTGATAAACTTGGTCGCCTATAAGCTTTTGATGGCAGCACTAGGCATGTAAAAAAAAAAGAAAAAGCTATATTTGTGGTCATTCAGCTTTGGAGGCAGAAATGTTAAATTGGCATTGATTTATTTTTCCCCCAGCCTGCTCTGGATGAAATGTCATGGAGGCTGGCTGATGGCCTTATTCAGTGTTCTTTCAGAAGGAGAATTCACTTCCCTGCTCCTCAAGGGAGGTTTAATCTTGATGCAAACTACTATATATTTATGGCAGATGGGGAAGTCAGTGAAGGTAAGTTTGGAACTGAAAGAAAAGTGACAAAAATCCTTAAGGTTCCTTTACTGGTTATGGACTGTGGTTAGGCAATGGAACCCTCCTTGAGTGACCTGGATTCAAATCCGTGTGTGTGTGTGTGTGTGTGTGTGTGTGTGTGTGTAATTTTTATTTAGAATTTAAAATATTCATTTAACAACCTTAAAATATCAATGACTTCCCTTCTTCTATTTCCATGGTTCAATCTGCATATCATAAATCCCTGCATATTTTACACAAACTAAACCATTCAGTATTCCATTAATACATCCGGCAAGACTTGTTTACACTGTTGAAATTATCTTAATGCTGCCAATGTTTTCAAGTGTATACAGTTTCCCCCATATATTCAGCAAACATTTTCCAGTCTTCTTTAAACGTATGTTCTTCTTGTTCTCTTATTCTATATGTTAGACCCACAAGCTGTGCATATTCCATCAGTTTGAGTTGCCATTCTTATTTAGTTGGGACCTCGCTCGTTTTCCATTTTGGGGCTAACAAAACACTGGGCACAGTAGTGGCATACATAAATAGCCTTTTTTGACACCTGGGAATTTCCATCTGAATTATCCCCAACAAAAAGGACTCTGTTGTTGTTTTTTGAAAAGTACTTTCAAATATTTTTTTCAATTCATTATAAATTATTTCCCAATACTCTTTTTACCCTTTTACAGGTCCACCAACTTGGATTCAAATCCTTATTTTGCTGCAGAGCTCATTGGGCCAATCACTAACCTCTTAGCCAAACCCACCTCGCATTCCCTGTTCCTTGCAGGGTGCAGATAATTCTCCCCACCCTTCCTTTGTCATTAACATGCCATCTATTCTTCATCTCTTGCGCAGGAGGTATGATCCATAAACACTACAGGCAGCCTCTGATCACAGATGGAAAGTTTAACGTTACAGGACCGGGAAAGGATATTGGAGGATCCCGCTCCCCGCTTCTCATCAAGATTCATGGCAAGCTAATGTTCTGTTTCATGTGCAAGGATGGGATATGTCTCCTGTGGTCCAATGACTTGTAGCTGGGGTGGCGGGGTCTTCTTGCAGCATCTGTAACAGGTGAACTTTCAAAGTCTTGCAGTTCTGTATGGGAAGCTAGGGGGGACGACGGAATGCACTGGATGGGACCTCTTACAGACAACACCCTGTGTTTTCTACACAAAAGCTTCTCAGAGGTAGAAGGTGTGCAGACTTTCATACCATCTTTATAGGAAGCAGTGCAAGGACAGCTTCTGATATTTCAGGCTGGGGATGAAAGAAACCACAATGGCTCGAAAAGCGCTCTTTGAATGTCTGAAGCCATAAAAGTGAACATTGATTTTATTTTTACATCGTGGCTACTTTGCAACTTACAGCTCTTTGCAAGAACCTTTTGTGTCTTCCTTTTTCAGGTGCATTAATGTTCGTTGCGTGGATGACCACCGTTAGCATTGGTGTGATCGTTGCCCGATTCTTCAAGCCTGTCTGGCCTAGTTCATTGCTGTTTGGAGAAGAGATCTGGTTTCAGGTGGGAGGAAAAGCCAGAAGATGGCCATTGTCTCTATTCAAGTGATGTGCTAGGAATCATAATAGTTGGAAGGGATCTCTAAGGTCCTGCAATCCAACCCTCTGCGAGATTTCCCTCAAATCCTTTTGTGTATTCCTTAAGAGCATAGGCTCCAGTTTTATTCTAAACGGATTGCTTTTCTGCCACCATGTTCCTTGTTACTAGAATTTTGCATAAGAGTGAGTCTCTGGCTTCTATTGAACCAAGCTATTTTCTTTTAAATACCTAACTTTTTATCGATAGGTCCATCGTGCCCTAATGGTGATGACAGTGCTGCTTACAGGTGCATCTTTCATTCTTCCATTTTTATACCGGGGAGGCTGGAGCGATGTAAGTGACATATCATAAGCTTGATGCTTTTATTCAACAATGTAACTCCCCATGTGTGGCTGTGTTAAAAATTTCGTGTTCTGACACTTTTTCTTTCCTGTTACCTATAAAAGAGCCACAAAGTTCAGATTGTTCTTGATTTGTTATATAAGACACCTGATGTGGATGACCAAGTGAAAAATCCTGTATTTGCTATCTGGTCCGGAATACTTACTTCTGGGTTTGCAGTATTTGGGTTCCAAGCTGTTTGAGTACCAAGGCATTTGAGAACCAACGTACCACTGTATTCAAGAACTTGCACAGCATATCCATGCAATGACTATATCCTGCTGTGAAGTGTGGTTTTTGTCAAAAAAGCATTGTTGGAGGCTTGTTCATAACCAAACCCATTTTTTATACAGCAAGCAGGCTTCCATCCATATCTTGGCTGTACGGTGATGGCACTGGCGATCTTTCAGCCCCTTATGGCAGGCTTCAGACCTCCACCTCAAGCACCAAGGTATTCTTGCATGCTCAAGTTACATAAATATATTCCAATGAGAGTGCGAGGAAATTACCAGTTGGGTCAAGAGTTTTAAAGGGCAATGATCCTGTGGTCAATGGGTATGGAAACCCCAGACCTGCTCCCTCTTCCAGAAATTTGCAACCCCCAACTGAATTGCAACTGATTATCAAACTTAAAACCATGGAGAGACCTGGTTTGAATAGAGACATTGGATTCTTATCTCATTATACATGACAAAGCTTTTTTTAGCCATCTCACCCCTTGCTTTTTCCTGCAAGACCAATTGCAGTCGTTAACAGTCGTCAACAGGTTGTTTACCTTACCTATCAGCTAATCACCTATTCCCACCACCCTTCTGAGTAATACCCCTCCCCACACTCTCACTATATATAAGGGTCTGGTGACTTCTGTTTCAGTGTATCTGAAGAAGTGTGCATGCACACGAAAGCTCATACCAAGAACAAACTTGGTCTCTAAGGTGCTACTGGAAGGAATTTTTTTATTTTGTTTCAACTACGGCAGACCAACACAGCTACCTACCTGTATTTGCAACCCCCAAGTTTGCAAACTCCAGTTACAGCAACCCTAATGAGTGTGTGCTGATGTAATCATCCTCTTTCTCTTTTCACACCCCGGGCACTGATGGTGTTTGGAATCATGCACTGACTTTCCTTTCCTTTTCGAGAGCCAGTGTGGTGTAGTGGTTAAGAGCAGTGGACTTGTAATCTGGTGAACCGGGTTCAATTCCCTGCTCCTCCACATGCAGCTGCTGGGTGACCTTGGGCTAGTCACACTTCTTTGAAGTCTCTCAGCCCCACTCACCTCACAGAGTGTTTGTTGTGGGGGAGGAAGGGAAAGGAGAATGTGAGCCGCTTTGAGACTCCTTCGGGTAGTGATAAAGCGGGATATCAAATCCAAACTCTTCTCTTCTTCTTCTCTTCTTTTTCTTTGGGAACAGAAGAGAAATCTTCAACTGGTTACACTGGAGCACCGGCACAACTGCTAGAATATTAGCAGGTGAGTGAATAATTCATTGTATACTTATCTAAAATGTTGACTTTGTAAGATGGATAGGAACAGTGGATATTAATTATGCTTTTCTTAAGTTTATTTGTGTGGCTTTCTACAAGTGGTAGTCTAATGCTTGCAGATCTTGCATTTTGCCAAAAGTGGGAACGTCACTCTTGTATCCTGCTGACTACTTGAAATTGCTTTCGGTTTCATATGCAATATCAAATAAATGCATGTTGTTCCGTGACCACAATCTGACCATCACTGGGAGTGCATAGACTACAGCTGCTAAACATTGTGTCTGAAGGCTTAAAGCTCCTCTAGATAGCCTGTTTGTTGGGTATTCATCCCGATTTGCTTGTCAAAAGTTTACCTATGTCTGGTCTTTATTGGACATTTGTTCTGATTTGCTTACATCTTCCTGTTAGTCATTTGTTCATCCGGCATTTGTCAGTGCATTTCCTTGTCATTTCCAAACTGCAGAGTCAATAAAAAAAAGATGTGTTGGTATAGGTCCACAATGCTTTAAATGCACAAATATAAAATTCAGTAGTCACTTGAATGACTCCTACAAAATGCTGATGTTTTGGAGGAAGCCTTAGTGTCTGTGCATTGGAAGCCACAGAGGGTATGGAATCTCTTGCTTTATACAAGTGAGCAGGTACCCTGTAATTATGTGGGACTCTGGGTTGTACTTTTATCATGTATTTTGTTGCTACCCACACTGCAGTAGAGTACTGCTGGTTGAAATTACTTGATCTAATTTTGCTTCCTCTGTTTTTGTAAACCTGGCCCTGTCCTTTAGTGGTGGTAATATTCCTTGGAATGGACTTGCCAGCTCTCAACCTTCCAGATCCATGGGATACATATACGATGATGGGATTTGTAGCTTGGCATGTTGGCACCGATGTTCTCCTGGAGATACATGGCTACTGCCTCATTCACAAAGGTACTAAGACCAATCTCTACAATGCAGTTGCAACAAGAGGCAGACCTCCTGGCTCATGAAAGAGATTGCTTTTCACTGTCTAAAGACCTGTTTGCATTAGACTAGACTAGACTAGAATAGAATTAATCTTTATTGTCATTGTCACCTTGCGGGAACAACAAAATTCTTCGGTTGCTATATCAACTCAAATAAGGCACTCCACATAATTTAAAAAATACTGATAAACACAATACAATACAGAACAATATAACAAATAAAATAAAATGACTTCAGAGTCCAGAGTTTCCATTTAAGGCCAAAATTGCTCTAGGAAAGAAACTGTTCTCGAGACGGCTCGTTCTCACCTTCTTTATCCATATCTGCTGCTCCCACCCCCCAGTTCTCACAGTTGCTGTGAAAGCCCTAGGTACATATTTGAGTGGAGAAATGTAACATGATATACCTGATAAAATAATTTTTATTCAGGAGCAATAATGTGGCAGAAGTGGCTGGAGGGATGCATATTGAAACTAGCCCATCACACACCGCCTTTGCTTATCAGTTTGAAGAGACATGGGTTTGAAGGGCAAAGAACTGCTGATTGATTTACTTTATGGATCAGGTTCTGAGGCTGAGATGGGAAATGCTTCTGACACCAGGGGAGCCCATGGATAAGCAGGCATTTGAGCTCTGTTCTCCTGGGACCAAATGGAACTGTCCACACTCCTCTCCCCTGCCCTCTTGTGTCTTCCACTGGACAGCCTTTCCCAGCTTGTGGCCTTCCAGCTATTGTCGGACTCCCGACTCCCATCAATTTCAGCCAGCATGGCCAATGGAGTGTCAAAGCTTCCACACACCTGCTGTAGAATGTCTTGTACTAGAATAAGTAAAGTGTGTTCCAGAATGGAAATATGTCAAGGACAGCATCCCTACTTCTCCATCAGAATGTGCTCATTTCAAACAGTGTCTTCCTCTCAAATGAACGAGTGGTGCCCCCTTTATTGGGAACTGGTGGATGAAGCTCAAGAGGCACAATATAAAACAGGGGTGCTTAAGGATCTAGCATTGTGTCCACTGGATTGTGTCTGGTGTCTTTTAAGATAATCTGGTAAATGACCAGAAACGTAAAGGGTAGAGTGTAGCTCTAATCTAGATCTGTAGGCATGGTTTTAATTTCAGAATTTGCATTTTGGGGGGATTATATATTTTTATCTTCTACACTGCTTTGATGGCTTCAGGCTAAATAAAAATTAACCGTGAAACTTTTAATTTTTCAGTTCAAGTGTTGGAAGATGACAGGATACAGATTCTGCAGTCCATTACAACGGCAGAGGCACAGGTAAGCATAGAATGCATGCGAGAGGATAAATATATGCATATATATTTTTTCTGAGCATGGATAAGATAAGATTTCTTTATTGTCATTGTACAAGTACAACGTTGTACAAGTGCAACGAAATTGAATGCCATCCCATAAAAACAAAACAAAAACAGCACAAAAAACTACATTTTCAGCCACACATGCACATACATACTCGCCCAGCCAAATGTACTCAGAACATATAACAACAATAAAAGCCATACGAAATGCTGAAAGAAAAAGGGAGAGCACTGAGCCACTGCGTCTGTGCACACCGCCATCTTAGAAACCTTATAATGGAGCTGCCTACTAAGAACTATACTACTTTCAGGGTGTAAGGCTAGCTCATTTGAATGCTCCCATGTGCTTTTAAGTGAAAAGCAAGCTAATGCAAAAGGTGACTAGCACAAGCTTCCTTCTTCCATTCTCATCTCCTTAAAGTATCATGTGCAGGGGGTTTCTCTTTCAATGGGGAAGCATTTGGAATGTTGTCTTCCCCCCATTTGTATCCTATAGTGGTACATTCCAGAGCAGCCTTTCCCAACCTGTGGCCTTTCAGATGTTGCCAGACCACAATTCCCATTATTCCTGAGTTAGGAATGAAGGGGAAATTAAATTCAGTTCACATTTAAAGCCGAATCTGTCCAGTTCACACTTTCTGAAGCAGTGTGCGAACCAAAACGCAGTTATCCTTTGAAATTCACACTTATCCAAATTTTGTGATGTAGTTCCCCAACAAAACAATGTTTTACAGAAATACATAGGCTGGGAGAAAGTGTGTGTAAAAATGAATAAGTGAAATAACAAAGAAAAAGACACAACATTAAGGGAAATTGCTTGCAAAAATGTGTAAGTTAGTCAAACCTTCATATAAAAATGCATTTATTAGGAGAAATTCATACTATGATTTTGAGAAATTTTCATATATATATATTTTAAATCAAATTGTTGTCAAATGGGGACAATTTTAGAGTGGAAAAATGAGAAATTGAGACAACTGGAAATGTTGTCTACCCCTACTCCTGACCATTGGCTTTGCTGGCTAGGGCTGGTGGAAGTTGGCTTCTGATGGGCCAGAGTTTTCACATACCTGCCGTATATCCTCCCCACTCCTTATTTTTGCTAGGACACCATGCTGGGAAAGGCTACTCTAGACTGGTAGACAGAGACATGCCTTTTTTCTGAACTGGCTCAGCATTTTCACAAATGGTTGCATTCCCAGTGTTTCCCTTTCTCTCTTTACAGGGGCATACATTTAAAAAGACAGTGCTGTTCATCTACATTGGTGGCAATGTGGCATTTCTCATCGCCTTCCTGACAGCAATTGTAAAAGTATGATAAGGAAGAAGCCTTTAATACTCTGAAGAGCTGGCAACAGGACTGTTGGAGACGTGTCTTGCTGAAGTTCATAGCAGAAGGACGATCTGTAACGAAAACACTGCCAATTCGGGATTTAAGAAACCTCATATAAACCTGGTCCTCGTTATACAGCCGTTGCAGGGCAGAATTAGACCTTTCTTGGCAAATACGTTGTCCCAACCTGGTCAGAACTGCCTTGGTCTCCAGCATGACTAAACGCTTCCCTTCAACATTTGTCTATCTGGATCCTGTAGATTCATCGGTCACTTCAAGGCTCAAGTGAGACCTTCCATTTGAGAAGTTGGCCTTTCTTGTTCCAGGGTTGCCATTGATTTTAACTGGACCGCCTGCCATTGCACTTGGTCATCTGTCTGTCCGTCCATCTAATAGGTCAACATGTTCATGTCACTCCTAGCTAGTCTCCACCTGCAACCACCACCATAATGACATAGGAGCTCCATATGCTCATGGCCTATAGGCTAGAGGATGGTTAAAGGTCTACACATCCCTCTCCCCAGCCTGCCTCTAACCTGAGCATGGGTGTAGATAGTCATTGTCTCAGTGTGATGGAGAATAATGGCTACCACAAAAGGCCTTTGTGGCTAGATTTCAGACTGTAAGGCACTAGTTTTTAAGGATGCCTCATCCATAGGGATTTCAGCAGTTATATTTGGAAACAATTTTGTGAGTTGAGAGGGAACGAGAATGGAAGCCACTTAGGGGCCAGATATCATTTGGAACAACTTATTTCAGGCATTGGAGATCCCAAGGATTGTGTTTGACACAAACGTCTTGGATTTGTAGCTCTGTTGGAAGACTATATGGTGTTAAGGGTGGGGGGAAAACAGCTCTGGTGGAGATCTAACTACCCATTCTCCTTTGAAGCAACCAGTGTTCTTGTATGTTACATCTCTCTCCTCACTCTGAGTTTCTTTAACAGGTAAACTAGTAGCTGTACCAGAAAGCTCTCTAGAACTAGTGCCAACATTTGTTTAAAGAATGATTGGCACATATATATATGTGTGTGTGTGTATGAAAAAAACCTGTCAACCTGCAGTCTCTGGGTGAAATCCAATTATCCATTGGATGTCACTGCAAACAGCAGAGGCAGGTGGGTGATTTTTGACAATGCACCCCTTTCCTGCTCTAGATGGTGTGGGTCCCCCAAGAATAGCATGGAAGATGCTGCCGGTGGGAGGTGGAGGTGCAGAATGAGCAAAAATAATCTTTCCTCATCCATTTGCAAAGGCTGCTGCTAGATGAAATACTCTTCCCACGGGCAAAAGGATGCAATTAGATTTCACCCTTTGTGGTTCATGTTGTCTTCCACACTGGATTGAAATAACTGGATTTCTTACTCCCTGTCCCCTTGACCCTTTCCTTGCTTTCCCTACTTGCTACACCTGCACAAATCAAGTGTGAGACCATCTGCACTGATTTTATAGTTGTGCATTACATTCCAGTGCTTCATTTTTTTAACCCTATTATGAGAGTGTGAATTGCATAAATTAAAAGAGTTGCTTTGTGTACTCTGTGTAGTTTTTTCTTGATACTTATATGAAGAAGCCATCTCAGTTTGTCCAGAAGCAAGTGCCAGCCACACACGGACTTGTATTTTCAGGTGTCCCTGAATCACTGTCTGAAAGTTAATGAAATGGGCAATTAAAGAGAACCCCTGGCCTTTCGCCATAACTATATGTATTACTTATGCATTCCAGCAGGCTAATCTGCTTGCCAAATCTCTCTCTCTCTCTCTCTCTCTCGTTGTCTTTGACCCATTTGTAGGGAAAATGCAGTATTGCTGCACTCGACATTTTCATATCAAACTCTTGGATGCACAGCCGAACCACTGGGACTGTCACTTCTACTGCTGAGACACTGTGGGGTGCTCTTGCTCAGAGTTTAATCATGGTTAAGTTTAAACAATTGCCAACTCAAAGAAATGAAACAGCCCACAAGCACAAATCTAAATGTTTATCAGAATAGAAATCTGTGCTTTGAAAGCACAATGCCCAAACAAAATTTCAACTATTTTTAATATTTTTTGTACACATGCTTCATGTTTATGATGCAGCCTGTTGTCTCCAGAAATTCTCCAAATCAGCAAGTCTTGCCCATTCTGTTCTCTGTCCTGTTTGTGACCCAGGCTGAGTTCTTGTGCAGCAGGTAGCTATGACCTGAAGCAGAGAACTTTCCTTCTAGCAAACCCTTATGCTGGAGCACGATTTGTTGGGATTTTTATTTTTCTTAACTTCTTGAGAACTTTGGCCATGTAGACCTCTACCTGTCTGAAAATGTGTTTAGCAGAGGCGCTGGAGGAAAAATGACCACAGTGGGGCAGAGAAGCGCTGCCTAATCTGAAGTGGCTAATGGCACAATCCTAACCATGACTACGCAGCAGTAAATCCTATTGAATTCAATGGGGCTTATTCCTAGGTCAGTGGGAGTCTGTAACTATGGAGTGGAAAAGTGACAGATGGACATAAGCATAAGATGGTGGAAAGAAACACCTAAACCCTGCTTGTCGGTCTCTCTCCCACCCACCCCATAACAGACTTTTGACCCCCCCGCCCCAATTCTTAATGGGGAAATGTGATGGGGTTGACACAATGCAGGATGCATTGAGTATGAGTGCACTAGCAGAGAGTGGCAGCACTTTCCATCTCTAGTAGGTGTTTTACAATATGCACGATTCCTTCACTTTTGAAGCTGCAAACACACTTGGGCAAGTACTGTTAACCATATAAATATCTTTCTAAAGTCTCTGCTCTTGCCATTTCTGTGGTCCACAGCTGGCAGGCTGGTGCCAGTGGGATTGTACGTAAAGGTAAAGGGACCCCTGACCATTGGGTCCAGTCGCGGACGACTCTGGGGTTGCGGTGCTCATCTCGCTCTATAGGCCGAGGGAGCCAGCGTACAGCTTCCAGGTCATGTGGCCAGCATGACTAAGCCGCTTCTGGCGAACTAGAGCAGCGCACAGAAATGCCATTTACCTTCCCGCCAGTGGTAAATGTGCTTTCAAACTGCTAGGTTGGCAGGAGCAGGAACCGAGCAACGGGAGTTCACCCCGTCACGGGGATTCGAACCGCCAACCTTCTGATCCCTAGGCTCTGTGGTTTAACCCACAGCGCCACCTGCGTCCCTGGGATTGTACATAGGTCAAGACTATTTGTAGTTCAGAGAACTGGCCCTGCTACTGTCAGAAGTAGAAACCTATCTTCCAGCACCCCTAGTCGCCCTGTGGGAGATGAATGAGGCCTGTCAAAAGTTGTTGGTTAGAGTATGTAGTTCACCCTGTCAGGAGTTTCCTTAACAATAACCAAAAGAACACATGGAGATAATCTCTAGGGACGATAGTGGGTTTGCGTAGTAGTAAACATCCTGAAGTGTCATAGTCCCACTTCGGATCCCGTGATTTATGGGAATGTACAAATCATGACCTGTGACACTCCATCCACAATTGGTAAGGATAGGAAGATACCGTATATTTTTTCTTGTGTGGTTGGGCCTAGAGAATGATCTGAATAGGAAACAGCCAACCCTCACTCAATAAATGGGACTCTTATGGGTGCAGCCTTGTTAAAGATACTGGCTCTTCGCTTCCAATTACATAGTCATAGCATTTATTAGAAATGTCCCATTTGTTGTCAGAAATTTTTGAAGGCACTTGAAGTTAAATTCATATGGATTGGGTTGAATAGCTGGAAACACAACTTGCTGTCCATTCACTTTCCTGCAGGGTGTCATTATGCTTCTTTCGAATAGGCGAAAGGCGTCAAAGTCCGAAATGTAGAAAGCTCTTCTTCTGCTTCACGTCACACCAGCAGATACTTAGTATTATACCACTGCAGCTCCTAAATGACTTTTTTGCCCAGTTTTGCCATTCTCATTCTCAGAGCTGCAACATAAATAAAAATGTCACAAATTCCATGCGTTATCCCACTTCTAAATCTATCTTTTAAAGAGAATTGCACTTACCTCAAAGGGTTAGGTCCAAGAGAGCATTGTTTTAGTAGCGTTAAAAATAACCGGAAGTTATTAATGTGCAGAGAGAGAACAGCATAGGTGGCAGGTGAAGGAAGAATGGGCACTAAAACATCTTGCACGGCTGTCAAAGTGGTCATTGATCTCCCCTGTAACCTGCTGAACACTTGACAGGAAACAATATGCCTTTTAATTTCTCAGTTGAGAATTCTGTCCACTCTGAATGCAGTGCGCTCCCACCACTGGTTTGGGAAATGATGTATGCACAATGCTAGATTTATATGTATCTTGCCATTTCTCATGAAATACTGCATTTTAAGGCATTTGCCCACCAAGCCAACTTCATTCCAAGTCAAGAAAAAGAGTGACCTTGCTGTGTTTTTTAAGGCAGGAAATGTTTCATACAGCCTTTGTTCACTAACTACAGGTTGGGCCTTGTAGGATCTACTTTAATAAAAAAACTCCACAGTCTAGAACCAAAATCAGGTGCAAGGAGTTGGGAGGGGGTTTTGAAAATGTTTGAAGGCTAGAAACTTCATGGACTGAACTGCAGGAGGTGTCACCATTTCCATTCTGGCCTGTTGACACTTGTGCCTCTTTTCTTTCCTTGGTAGGAAACACACACACACACACACACACACACACACACACACAGACACACACACAGAGAGAGGCTGCCCATTTGTTGTTTTTATTTTTTAAGCGCTCTCCTCCTCCAATGCGAAAGGCATCCAGGAATGCTTCTCTGGACTCCTGGGGCCTTCCCCTGACATGGCACGGTGGCACTGACTTCAGGGCTTTTCGTAAGATGAGTTTTGACAAGGAACAAGTAAATAAACTAGATCTGAGAACGCCTCTATTCCCCTCTCACAAGCAGCTCTTTGTTTGTTTGCTACCTTGCCCTACAGCTGGTCTTCCTGGCTTTGTTTTCTTTGGGGGGCAAGCAGGATAATTAGGAGACTGTTTGGGAAAATTACTCATTTCCTAGCATTCTCCGCTTACTCCGTATGTGGCGAGGCACAGTAACAATGCATGGGAAGAGGACCAAAGCAGCAAGAAGAACTATTTGGCTTCAACGGGGGGGACAAGTTCTGCAGTCAGGGAACAGTGTGCTCCAGGCTAGCTTAGATTAATATGAATTCCATTATTCTACTATGGAACTCATATTTGGAGGGGTACTATTGGCAGGTGGCGAGCGCCTGAGCTGAATGTGCTGCAATGCGTTCCAAAATTTTAATGCAAAGAGATATATCACGAAAAGCTGGCTCCGTAAATGCCATTTAAGCTGGAAGACATAAAACAGGCAGGACTCATGACCCCACAACACAATGTCATGTATGGTGGCTCATCTGTGGCTTGATTAATGTTCTGGTTTTGTCAACTGCCTTGAAAACAAAGATGGAGCAAAGGGGGGGGGGGATTTGTAAAACAGACCAGCAGGCTTCAATACATGTGCAGGCCTGCCTAAGTTCAAAGCCCATTGAAATAAATCTATTTGGTGCTAAATCCAATTATATTGAAGTATAAAGGTAAAGGGTAAAGGGACCCCTGACCATTAGGTCCAGTCATGTCCGACTCTGGGGTTGAGGCGCTCATCTTACTTTATTGGCCGAGAGCCGGCGTACAGCTTCCGCTGACAAAGCCGCTTCTGGCGAACCAGAGCAGCGCACGGAAATGCTGTTTACCTTCCCGCCAGAGCGGTTCCTATTTATCTACTTGCACTTTGACGTGCTTTCGAACTGCTAGGTGGGCAGGAGCTGGGACCGAGCAACGGGAGCTCACCCCGTCGCAGGGATTCGAACCGCCGACCTTCTGATCAGCAAGCTCTAGGCTCAGTGGTTTAACCCACAGTGCCACCTGGGTCCCTTCTATTGAAGTATACTTTGCTGATTTTTGTTAGTGGGATCTCCTTCTGTGCAAGTGCATGCATATTCACAGTATTAGTCCTAAATTAAACTGTTATAAATCCAAATAATTCAGCTTCACTTCTTTGGGGGATCAGGCCTATATGTTGCAGTCCACATTGGGCGAACCCAGTCCTTTATTCCCCCAACAGAACTATTACCAGAAGTTTGAAGTACTTGGATTTGAGGCTGTTGTGTTCTAAGAAGCATACAGAATACAAAAAGTTTCTAGTAAGAAGAGTGAAAGCAGAGTGAAAGTAATCATGCAAACAGGTTAGAAAATGTAACACCTTTTTATTTTAAGGAAGACAGACAGACAGAGGTTAGACAAAAGAATTAGATTTTAGTCATACTTACTATTATTTTTTTTAAAAAAACAAACAAAGCCACAGACACCCAAATCAAGCAGGCCGAGAAAAGATATCAAAACTTGCATAAAGACATTTCAAGTGAAGTGGCCAATGTTAAGTCAAGGTTAAAGTAAATCAAACCTGTTCAACCAGACTTTCTGTGTTAAGGTGCAAGGTACATTATACAGTACAATGTCAGGAGAACAGAGAGAGGCATGACTGAGCTCCAGAAACGGAGACGCAGAATAGGAAGAAAGGCTATTATTTACTACCGAAACGCAACCATTTTTCCTCACATGCCATAGGACCAAGGAGATAACATTTTAATCAGTGTTTCCAAGTTGCACTTGAAGTACAAAGATCTGTATCTGATTTATACCAGCCCTATCTGGAGCTTTTTAATTTTTTTTTTTTGCTGCATTGTGCACTTAGGTCCTTCAGTGCAGCATGGTTAACATTGTCAACATTTGAATGAAAGTGTTAGAACACGGGAGAAATGGGTTAGATAGTCTGTATTAGTCAGCTCTGAGGTGTAGAGAAGCCAAGAAGAAGCAAGGAAGGAACGAAGGGAGAAAGAGAAGTAGCCAGTCTGTTACATGAGAGCGCAACAGTGTCGTGACTTGCCCCTTTTTTTACCTGTTAAGGAGGGATCCTCTGTTCCATCACCTGATAACCGGCCATCGATCTGACCGTTGTAGGTAGAACAGCTTAGACTTTCTTCTTGCTCCTTGAGCGATATGGAATTTTTATAAGGCGACGCATTTACACCGTCACTGGCGGTTTTGCTGGGGTTTGTCTGTGGAATCGCACTTGTTTGGCTGGGGGTCTGGTAGACCTGGCTAAAAGGACCAACTGGATGATACAAAGGCTTTCCAGCTCGACTCTCCTCCTTGCTGTCCTCTTCTTCACCGTCATCGTCAATGACGACGAGTTCTGCGTGGATAATTCCATCATACCCACAGACAGTTTTATTCAGTTCTTCATCGTCCACATGCTGGTAACCCATGAAAATCATTGTAACGGGTTCGGTGTCATCCACGTAACACGGCACAGCTTGGACCACACTATAACTAGAACCTTCATCACTTTCCAGTGTTCCTGAAGGAGGCCTTTCATGGGTACTTACAGAGTTTCTGAATTTTATACCTTGTCGGTTCTCTCCCATCTTCTGATAAGGTTCAACAGCCTCTTGTAGAACTTCTCTTTGATCGTTAGTTGCCATCTTGTTTTGGGGGCTAATCTGTGGTGGGCTTCTGGTTCGTTGAAGGACCGGAGAGTGAGAACCGTGCCGATAGCTCTTGGAAGAATCTAGACCATTTTCTTTAAATGGTTGCTCTTTTTTATAGACAGGTTCCTTATAAAAACAGTCCAGACTGTTTGTCTTGTTTTGAAGAGCTCCTTTTTGGCTATTTGGTCCCTGGACTAACTTATCATTCTGGGGAGTTGTGGGCCTGCAAAACTGGTTTGCATATACTGGTTCATGATATTCAGTGGGAGACTTGGATTGTTTCTCCGTTGCCTGCCTCAAGAGGTCCTCCACTTCAACAGGCGCAAGGTCATCTACTTCCTTGTTTGTGACGCTTCCATTGGAACACACTGCGTAGACCGACTTTCTGCCGTCATCGTACACTTTCACTCCTGCGCCCTTAAATTCATCTGACGGTAGTGGTATTGTCGACAAAACTGTGCTTTCTCCAGTCTTCAGGTCTTTTTCAACTTTAATTTCCATAGCGAACAATGCTGCATTGGAAGAAATAAGAGTCCTTTATAAAGCAAAGTAACACAAGTGCTAAAGATAAATACAAACATCAATAATACAATAAATTTGCACAGGACCTAATGGTCGAACACCAGACCCCATAAACACAGCAACCTCCCTAATCAGAGAACTCAACACATTTGCAATGGTTTTGGGCCTACAGGTAAACTTTGCAAAGTCTGAGGTAAACTTTGCAAAGCCTACAGGTAAACTTTGCAAAGTCTGAGGCTATGTGCTTCAACACGCCCCCCCCCCAAGAATTTGTCAACATCACCAAGATAAAACTTTGCCGCACCAAGCTCAGATATCTAGGGGTACAAATAAGCAGAAACCTCAACAAATTATACCTCCACAACTACAACCCCTTGTGGCGACAAATCAACAAAGACCTGAAGAGATGGAACAACACCAACTTCACTCTCTCAGACAAATGTTAATAATAATAATAATAATAATAATAATAATAATAATAATAATAATATGCTAGGTCACAAGAACTTGCACATGACAGCAGCAGGCAGTTGTGTTAGAACATGGGGCACCAGCAGTTTCCCGTGGAACGCATCAAATAATTTCAAGCAATGCATGCAGGGTGTGATAGATTCTTCTCCAGATACTACATTTCTTACTTGCAATGCTCTCCCTGCAACTGCTTTTCTCCTGATGGAGCTCGAAGACTGGAGGCAAGCCCTGCTGCTCTTAAAAGCACCTGGGAAGTGTGTTTTTGAGTAGGGAAAGTGCAGGCAGGAAGACTGAGCACATCTTGTCTATCCCTTATATTGTTTCTTGTCTGGTTTCAATCACCCTGAGCCTACCTTATGTAAGTCTGGGCACAACCTACGCTCCAGGAAATGGCTTTTGCCACTGTCACATTGTAGTTAGCTTCTATGATAACTGGGGTCACAGATGATTGGAGAAAGACAGCAGATATCTTATGATCTACTGGCAGAATACACTGCTACTCGGGAGGAGATTTTAAGCCCAACGGAGGAAGGATTGGAGGCGCTCAGGAGGAGTTCATGATGAATACGGAGAGCTTTCCCTCTCCCTTTTCCAGCCCCCTTGCTATCTTTTCCTTGCTGGTTTGAGCTATATGCCACCTGTCCTTTAAAGACTAAAGAGGCAGCCCTGCAATCGTTTAAAGCCAGGATGGGGGTGTGGGACAGAGGTCCACACAATTAGCTGCTGTATAAGTTTATAAAACAATTTTGGAATGAGGTTTATGAAGAGCTTAAAAAACTATTTAGGATTTCGTTTAGTAAAAAAAAACAGAGGCCTTTTTATTAGGCCTATTACTTAACGACATCCCCAAAGAAAAGAAAAATGTATTCCTATATCCAACAGCGGCGGCCAGAATATTGATTGCAAAAAACTGGAAAGGGGAGAGAATTCCATCGATATCAGAATGGCAAAACAAGTTCTGTGAGTTTTTAGAAATGGCGAAATTGACAGCAATTATTAGGGGCCACGCAAATCAAAGAATAATTAAAGAATGGGAGGGAATGATGGAATACATGAAAAAATATGGTTCCAGAATTGATGTATTAATAGATAATATGTGAAACGTGCAGGGATGAGTAAGATTAGAATAATAGAATAAGAGAATTATTTATCAAAGGGTAATAACACAACAATGAGAAGAAATAAAAAAAAATTGAGATCACGCACGGGTGAGGGGGAGTGGGGGTTAAGAGGGAATTTATTATATTGGGTGTAATATTAAGTTTGGGTATGTGTTGGAAAAATTGAGATGGATGTTTAATGTTTGTAAGTTTTTATTGTGTGTGTGTATTTTGCTTTGGTGAAAATTTAATTAAAAAAAAAAAAAAGCTGCTGTAATACCGTGTTATCATTTCCCTCTCTGCGAAAAGCCAGAACAGGTTGGTGGGTTATCTGTGTTCTGGTGGCAATAGGGCTGGGCTTGTAAGTCAGCGTTACAAATAAATTCAAGACAGGAAGTCATTCTACCAGCCTATCTGAGCACACGTGCACCTCTAAGGCATTGGTGGTGCATCAACTGCCTGAAAAACAGAAAGCACCAGTTCCTCAGGATGCACCAAAGCTCAGGGGTAGAGGCTGTGCTTTGTATCCACTAGATCCCTGGCATCTCCAGGTTAGGGCAGGAAAAGACCAAAATGCTATTGGCAGTAGTGGAGATAATGCTGCACTAGATGGATCAATAGTCTGACTTGGTTTAAGGCAGCTGGGCTAGATGGGCCTCTGGCGTGATTCAGCAAGACTCTTTATTTTTTTAAGTAGTGCTGCTGAGGAGCAAGAGCCTGCCACACCCATGGCAACGGGTAAGCAGAGCTGAGACAACAATTTCCATTCCTGCTACCGTACTGGGATAACGTGCAAGTTTGATATAGCACAATAAAGTTAAGCTAGACAATGACACTCATTGGACCTCATGTTCTTCTGCCAACTCGCAAGGTTTGAGGAAACAAAAGGAGCGATTAAGGGAATATCTTTCAGCTTGTCATTTTGGCTCTCGCTAAAGATCAGCCATGGGGTTGAGCTTGAATTTCTGTGTCGGTATCTGGAAGGCACTGGTTTGCGTTCAGTCTTTGCCAATGCTCTAGTGCAAGCTCTGGGTGTTTCAAAATGTTTGCTAATTAAAAACCTGCCCATCCTCTCCTTTCAGCATTTGAGATATTCAGGAACATGGAACAGATATAGCTAGCAGTATTCTGGAAACAAGGCGTCTTTGACAAGGAAGAATAGTATGCTCACCATCACACTCTTTACTTGGCGAACGAAGCACATGCAAAACTCATGCAAAACAAAATAGAACAAACAAGACTAAATTGTGTGTAGCCAGTGCCACACATCCTCAAATATATATATCTTGTGAGAAAAGTCTGTTTAGAAGTTTAGCCAAATGCATAAAACCCTGGAGAGCACTACAGGTCGAAGTAGACAATACTGAGCTATAGGGGCTAGCAAAAAAGATTTGTGTCTCTCTGATCTATCTATCATCTATCTATCTCTATCATCATCTATATCATCTATCTATCATCTCTCTCTCTCTCTCTCTCTCTCTCTCTCTCTCTCTCTCTCTCTCTCTCTCATCTATGTCTATCTATCTATCTATCTATCTATCTATCTATCATCTATCTATCTATCTATCTATCTATCTATCATCTATCTATCTATCTATCTATCTATCTATCTATCTATCTAACATCTATCTATCATCTATCTACATACATATGTATTTATTTCAAATACTCATTTCATTTCATAAATCTGGAATCATTTTAGATGTACCCCATTATAAGTCTACACCCTTTCTTCAACTGCATTGCTGAATTTTACCTCTTCGCTTTTCTTCATCGTCCTCTGCTTCTAGATGCCCTGTCCTTTTAAGTGCAGAAGGCCTGAAAGATTTTGGAAGGTCAGGTATGTTGGCATAAATGTAGTCGGGTGGCTCTGTGAAAAGAGAGAATGGTTAATACACAACCATTTTTACCTCTAACGTTAGGCACACAAATAATGTAAAATTCTAGGCTTCTGAGTGAACATACCTTCTTTAGTCTCTACTTTCTCCACCTTCACAGACTAAGAAAAAAGAAGAAGCAAGTATTGTGAATAACCACCAGTAGGGTTGAAAGTGTCGCTGCTTGTCAACCACACAGCTACAGAATATGTAGTGGCAGTGGAATATATATGTGTGTATATGTATATTTCTGTAAATCGCTACACCATATCCTCCATATATATAAAACATTTCCTCAGGGACTGCCTCTTTCCATATGAACCTACCTGGACCCTGAGATCATCTTCTGAAGTCCTTCTTTGTGTGCCTCCTCCACAAAAGGTCCAGAGCGTGGCAACACGAGACTTGGCCTTTTCTGCAGTGGCCCCCTGGCTGTGGAAGTCTCTCCCCTGGGAGGCTTGCCTGGCCCCTTTGTTACATATCTTTAGGTCCCAGGCAAAAACGTTCCTTTTTAACCAGGCCTTTGACTAATTGACAACTGATGCCCTTTTATAATGTGTTGGGGAGGGGGGGATAATTGGGTTGTTTTTGTCTTTATTTTTATTATGTATTTTTGTGATTTTATCTTGTGAACCACCCTGAGACCTGTGGGTTTAGGACTGTATACAAATTGAATAAACATCAGAAATAAAAATAATTTGGGTGGGTTATTAAATAGATATTTTACCTTCCTATGAGGCATATGCGATTGGTCAATATATTTGTCGTTCCTGGGTGTGATGGCAACTGTTCTTGCAATATAAGTTTTCGTCTATGACTTTCTCTGCCTTGCCACATCTTCAATTAGACCGCTCTGGGGCAATGGATGGCAGTAGCTTCTCTCTACAAAAGCGATTGCATAATACCCCTTTGGGCCTATTTGACTTTCAGGACACGTTGGCAAGCTTGCGTGTTTGTTCAGTCTTTGACTGAAGGGTGAATAAACACAGAGAGCATTTTTCCTCTCTGAGTTTAGGCTCCCCCCTCCCTCCATATGTTCTTGATACTCTGCCAACATATAGTTAACAGTTAACCCTGGGCTATTTTTAATGCTAAAATAATGCTGTAGTTCAGAGCACAAAGTGCAAATATTCCAGTACTAGGATTAGGGTATAAATGTGATGCAACATTCCTGTGGCAATCTCGACATAACATATCTCAATAAATCTGCATGTTTTTTTTTTTGGGGGGGGGGGCTTGACCACTGTAAGTTTTAGTCGCTCCTATTTCCCCCTGCTGAACTTCACATTGGAGCTCTGTGACATTTCCTTGCTTTCATTCCTGCCTCCCCCTCAACTGATTATTTTTGCAAAGCGACAGAGATTACATCAGTAGCAGGACTTTAAAATTAGACGCTGACCTTTATAATATCTTCTGTGGTTCTTTCTACCGATTTAAGCTTCTTCAGGATGGCCTTTTCTTTAGCTGAGATGGCCAGTTCTTCCTTCTCAAGGTCCTCAATTTCTTTTTCAAGTCTGCATTATGTACAATATTTGGAAAAGCAATGGTTAATGGTGCCAACTGCAACGAAGAGAAAACACACTACGTACCACCTAATCTCCGACAGTGCAACAGTGGTTCTATTTCGAGCCCATCATTTCCCCTATTTCTGATGTTCAGGCACAAGAGGGAGGTCTCTGAGGGAATCCAAGGTTTTGTAAAGCTGTGAAACATCTCCAAAAATATCCCCACGAGGATTGAGCATGTTCAGTGACCATGGAATACAACAGAAAACTATGTGGGAGAAGGAATGAAATGAAGTATCCTGGAGAATGGCACTAAATAAGGAACATGACACTGCTACATTTTGTTGTGGGTCGCATCAGCTTGGTTAGATTAGTGACCCTCTAAGTGATGGATGTCAGAAAATTCTGGGGGAAATAGAAAAGGAAGCAGAAATTTCTGCAATTTGCATGGTTAGTCTGTGGAAACCAGGAATGGAAACCAGTCAAATGAATATGATCAGCTTTCAAGCATGTTGTTGTTTAATTCCACAAACAATATACAATAAATGGCTTTTTGAACATTGTTTTGTTGCTTCCCTTACATTGAAATGAATGAAAGTTACATTAGTTACCTAAATAGTTACATAACTTATGTAAAATAGCGGGGCAGTGAGACAGATAACATAGTATTTGACAGAAACCAAACTGCAGTGGAACGGAAGCAGTGCTGCTTGTTAGGAATACAGTTTAGAATGGAATTTGATGCCTTCTTTCACCCCTACTCAAAATGTGAGCTGGGATAATGAAGAGACAGGGCTGTCTTCCATTGCCAACTATTCAAAGACATCAGGAAATGGAGCGCCATCAAATGCAATTGCCTCACACTCTATTCCAGAGTTTTCCAAGCTTTTCATGTTGGCGACTCACTTTGTAGAATGCATCATTTCGCAACAAGGTAATTCAGTTTTACTAGCAGACCGGAGGTTAAACTAACTCCTTTCAAGCCCCGGAAGGAGAGCGGGGAGCATTCGCGCAACACACCTACACACTGCAACCGACACACAAACGTGTCGCAACACACAGTTTGGAAAGCTCTGCTCTCGTATGTCCTGTGTAACCCTGAATGGAGCAGTGTGGTGAGGGAGAGGGCTTTTCCATTTTGTATTTTGTACAGCATCTTTTTGTCGGGTTGGTACTTCATAAAAGTTGAATGTCAAGAACAATGTATTATTTCCAGGAGTTGAAGTTCACATTGTCTTGGAAATGGACAGAAATACTTTCACTCAGCTTGGGCATTAATAATTGTTTTTAGCAGCCAAATCAATCTGAAAATGGATGATTTGACAACCCTGCTTAAGAAAAAAAAAAAAAAAAGATGCACAGCATCGTCTGTGAGAAATAGTACTGTAGAGTTAGCAGTTATTGAGTCACTGTAAATGTGCCAACAGAGTAGAACAGGGTCTGATGCAATCAATACTGAGTAAAGTGGTATTTGCTTGTTGCTGTTCCCCCATGTAACATCTAATTTGCTACATGATTATCTGTATCCAGGAGTTAACGGAATCTCTTTTGTCAGATAACCTTTCTGGTTTTGTACGGATGACATTTGGTTGGGAATCGGTTGGCATCTATTCCAACAAAAGCCAGGGTACTTTTTTTTTTGGGGGGGGGGCGTATATGCATCAAAACAGACTTTCTGGGAGTGACAACAATTTGGAGGAGTTCTGCGTGTGAAAGGTCAAAATAAAAATAATTAAAAAGGAAAGAGCTGGCAAACAAAGCAAATTATGTTTGAAAAGTCAATAATCTTTTATCCAGGCTTCCTTTCCCCTGGGGTGAGGCGGGGAAACAGCACTACACGGAGGAAGGGAGGGTTGTGGTGCCCCTCCCCATTGCCACACAGAGGCCTCATCCAGGCCTAAATATGTACAAGTAAGAAAGGCAACACATGCTCACAACAGGTACACATCTTCTCTTGTTCGTATCATCTACTGGCCACAAATTCCTGCCATGTACAAGCACAGGACTAGAAAACGCATTGTGTGGAGCAACTCCAAATCACACCAGCGCCGGCCAATGTTGTTTTCAGCTCTGCCTACTGTTATGTACTGAGCCTTGGATAGGATTTGAGGTTTCTAAGGTGTTGGCTTCTAAAGAATTCTTTTCTAAAGAATTTGCAGAGAAAGTTCTAATAAGACCACAGAGGATCTGAACAGGTGCTGCTGTGCGCTCCTTGGTAACATCACAGGGGTTTCTTTTGATGCTAATCCCACGCTCCAAATCCTTCCTACTCACAGCATGGTTTCCATGGTTGCTGAGAGACCTGCGTTGATTGCGAGGTGATTAGGGCACCTCAGGTAGAGAGGCACATTTCAGGCATATAGACCAGGTAGTGCACTCAGGGCTGTAGAAAGGGGGTGCGGATCACCCCGGGTGTCATCCTTGAGGGGGAGGGTGACAAAATGGCACACTGTGGGGGGCGACACTTACCGTGGGGCCTGGCCTGCAGCACCCCCGAGCCACACATATTTCCTAGGAGTGATGCGGTGGCTTGGGGCCCCGTACTGCTCAAAATGGCAGCACGGGGCTTGCGTCTGCCAGGCGGACTCCGTGGGCAGCTTGCCCCTCTGGGCAGATTGCTGCGGCGCCCCAGCGCGGCACCCCCATGCGCGGATCACTGCAGCGCCCCCGTGGGCAGCTAGCTATGCCCCTGAGTGCACTTTATAGTGGACTGAATGGAATATGGAAAATAATAACTTTTGCTGAATTTGAAACTAACCACGTTCTGTAGAAGAAAGAATTTAAAAAATAATAATTTCAAATTCTTAACTTCAAGATTTCACCAATATGAATGTCGACACTTTGCGATACCAGCATTCATACTGAAGTAGGGTGTTGCAACAGAGGGAATGCAAATATGCCAAAACAGTTTTGGAAACTTTGATTCCTTGTTTTATTGTTGTTTGTTGAACATCGGAATTTTAAAAACTCTGTCCTATTCAAAATGTCACAGGAACATGGGAAGTCAGAGATTGGCCTATGCAACTCAGCATTCTCTATAATGACTAGGCATGGTTCTACAGGATTTTAAGGAGTTGTTCTCAGTCCTACCCGAAGATACCAGGGACTGAAGTGTCATTTTAAATGTTAAAATGCTCAGTTGCTGCCAATTTTAAGTAATGGTTTTTAAAAACATGGCGAAATCTCACCCATTTGCAGCATATCCAGAACCTGATATTTTAAAACAAGGTGTTTCTTGGGGGAAATTTTGGCTGTATTATTGAAACAGCAGAAGGCAAATAGCTGGCCCCAGAGACAACAATCCCCATTAAGAATGGAAAAGTGATCTGATCACATAGCTTTTAATAACTGAGCAATAAAAAGAAGAATTTGTGCTGTACCTGAGGATATTTTGTTCCAGCTCATTCATCCGTTGTTGATCCTCTCGATTCTGGTTTTGCATTTCTTCTTGTTCTTTTGGCGTGAGAGTATTTAATCCATCCCAGAGCCATTTCTCACGCAGAGCTTTTTTCTACAGATATTAACATATTTTAGAAGAATCTCATTACCAGTTTCCTTCAACTGCCACACATCTGGCACAAATTCCCATATCAAGCATGCATTGGCTCCACCTTGATGAACAACCAAAATTGTTTTACCACAGGCCAGATATGCATCTGCAAGGCTAAAGAAGCAGTGGTCGCTCAGTGGTGACATTCAGAAGTTTCATGTCTCGGCTTAACAAGCCTTTTGGCTATGCACACAACCCCTTTGAGCAAGCGAAAAAGCCAGGAAGCCTTCCATTAACTAATAGGTTCCTGTTTCATTCATTTCCACTGGGAAACTGTGGTCAACGGTATGGAACAAGCCAGGATATTAACCCATGGTTTGAAGGTGGCTCAATATCCTGTTCTGAAGCCATAGTTCCCTGGTTTGGATGAAATGGGAAACTATGGTTAGAGACTTCCTGGTTTGATTGCCACCTCAAGTGAAGGAAGGTTTGAAAGGGCTATGTACATGGCCAAAAGGCTCATATCTTGGCTTCTTAAGCAGATCATCTGAATGATTATATTTAATATTAATTCTTGCTCCACGACAAACAATCTTATTTCTGCCATCCTCCTCTTTCCTCCTCCCCTTTCCAATGTGAGGCTACTTGTGTAGATATAGTCTTAACCATGAGCTGCTTATGTAGGAATTTCTTCCTGTCCCTTGGGTGGCCCTCAAACCAGGAATCTAGGAGAACTTGTTGTAAAAAGGAGGTTCAAAAAGAGAGGATGTCTCTCTTATGGAGTGGCTTCTTAGGTGCTGCAACTGCTTGCAGTATATTATGCCAAACAGAGGCTACTAACACAGTGTGATGGGATAAGATTCTCAGAATGGCCTCAATGATGGCATGTTACATTTGTCTAGCGTGGTTCACATTCCACCATATTATTGGCACTGAGGCATTAGATAGCACGAACGTCTGCCATCAGGCTCCAGGCATGCCTGGAAGCAAAGACTTCCCACAATACTTCCTCAGAAGCCAACCGTTTCATGATGCGAAGTAAATTGTTGATTGTGGTTTCACATATCCCTACAGTGCTTTAAGAGGTAAATAACTAAAAGGTTCCCTTTTAAGGCTCTAGACAGATTTTTCTGCCCCAGCACCAATTTATTTAAAAGGTCAAATGCATTCCTTTTATGAGCTGGAACATTTTACCCATTAGTTAGGACATGGGTAGGCAAACTAAGGCCCAGGGGCTGGATCCGGCCCAATTGCCTTCTAAATCCGGCCCGCAGACGGTCCGGGAATCAGCATATTTTTACATAAGTACAATGTGTCCTTTTATTTAAAATGCATCTCTGGGTTATTTGTGGCGCATAGGAAATTGTTCATCCCCCCCCCCCAATATAGTCCGGCCCCCCACAAGGTCTGAGGGACAGTGGACCGGCCCCCTGCTGAAAAAGTTTGCTGACCCCTGAGTTAGGATAAAGGACACAACAAATGAATAGGACCTGTAAAATACACTGCAAGACCCTCCTGTTTGTCATTAAGATGGATATAGCATCCCTAAGGCCTGTTTTTCCAGGGCTATGCCACCTGGACTTTGCCTGCCGTGATAATCATAGATAATCACTTCTGTTTTTTTGTTTTTGTTTTCCCTTGCAGCATTGTTCCCTTTTACTAGTCATGCCAACCTGTTCCTGCCAGAGTTTCAGTCCTGGCACAGTTCTCATTTATTTTTAGCAAGCACATATAGGGTTTGCTGGGCAACCAAAGGACATGGTCTCTAAGCATCTCTGAGCTGCCCTGAAGGAGTTAAGGAATGCATTCCATAGTTGCATAGCAACTGAAATTCCAGCTCTCTCCACTCTCAAACTGGGAAAAGGTAGCCATGAAAGCAGAGCTCTTAATGTTGCATTTAGCTGCCTAACAGAGCCATGGCGGTCAACCAACAACTGGTCTGGTAATAATGTTCATCGTTGCCTTCTCATATCCCTAAAATTCATTGATAAACAGCTTTGATTGATTGATTGTTCAATTATATTTCTTTTGCAATTCCAAAGTGGGTAACAACATTAAAAAGAAACTGCAGTATAACAGAACTGAAACAACCTACAATAAAACACAATATGAAGCAGCAGCTGACAGCAATTATCAAAGCCCATTCCCATCAAAATATTGCATTGAATTTCAAAGCCTTCCCCGACATCATAACAGCACGGTCCCATCAGTTCCCACTAGAAGTCTGAGAGAATAAAAAACCTTTTTAATTGTCATGGAAATATGGCCAGAGATGATGCCAGTTCCATTTCAACTGCCCTCATTTACACATTTACACACTGGGTAACCCTCCTTTACAAACGATATATAGTCGTACCTTGGTTGAACAAACGTCTTGCGACTTGAACGTTTTTGGTTCCCGAATGCCGCAGACCCGGAAGTGAGTGTTCCGGTTTGCGAATGTTCTTTGGAACCTGAACATCCGATGCGGGAACTTCCTGCAGCCAATCGAAAGCCGCACCTTGGCTTCCAAACATTTTGGAAGTCAAACGGACTTCTGGAACAGATTCCGTTCAACTTCCGAGGCACCACTGTATATGCGAAAAGACTCCAAGAGCAAAAGGCAAGCAATGCCCTCTCCATTGTCCTTCTCCTGCCATCTTTTTGTTCCTTTCACAGAGGTTGTGTTGGGTCTGTGAGCACTAGCAATCGATTATGAACTCCTCCTCTCCTCTTGCTCAGCAACTGACCATTCCCAATAGCTGACCATATTCTATACCCACTCTAGAGTTTTTCTAGTTCCAGCGACGACACTCCCCTGTGGCTGCAAAGCACCCAAGGAACGTAATTTGCCATTAAAGGAAGCTGAGATGTATCTCACACCCATTAAATGAGTGCTGCAGTCATTAAGGGTGTTATGTGAATTATTCCACCAAAGCGAGCATGTTTTCGTCTGCTTGAAGACTTCACATGGGAACCTAGCCATGAGATGTGCACTAATGTCGGTGGGAGATTCCTTGTTTCCAGCTTTGGTAAGTTGTTGTGCCCTTTCTTTACTACGGAGAGCAGCATGCTCACGAAAACCCTTGCTCCTACAGCGATTCATTACTTTCTAATTACGCCTCTCTCAAGCTTATTTAATTATATTTTCTCAAAATACTGTAATGGAATCTAAATCCCTGTGTAATAATTTGCGCAATCATACTTATTAGCAATAACACTATTAAAATTCTCTGTTGGATGGGGGTAAAACAGGAAAGCACGGGAGTGACAGCAATGAGAACCTCATTTAAGAGCGAGAATATGTTAAAATTATGTAATTCGGTCTACTACATAACACAGTCTGGGCCATTAACAGTGGAAGTGATGCAGTAAAAATGGATGAAGCAAGCTTATACGATGGGTATGTTAATTAAACAAGAAGCCGCCCAAAAAGAAGTAGTGTACCAATTTGATGGGACGTGCTTCCTTGTTTTTAGAGCTCAAGTGCTCCATGCACCCCTTCTCAATGGTTAAAGACAGTGCAGATTCTCAATGGCTTAAGAAAAAGATCCGTCGTTGCTCATTTGCACTTGCAACTTAGGGCTCCCAAACAATCATTCTGCAGCTGGTTTGCCACAGCTACATTAAACCATATCCTGGACCTCTTGAGTAGAGGAAGAACAGCTGATCCTTTTGTCCTCGGCAGGACACAACTTCTCTGCTATAAGCACCCATGAATAAGGGGAGGGTAGTGGGTGCCGGATGGTTGTCATAACTGAAACCACAAAGAAGTCCTTTTCAGGTGTTACGCTGTCATTCTTCTACTCTAGGGATGGGCAACTTCTGGCCCTCAGCAGGTCCATCAAGCATTGTCAAAGGTCAGGGGTAATGGGAAGTGTAGTTAAGCAATGTTTGGAGGACACATGTTACCCACTCCTATCCCTTCTAATCCGTACACTGAAATTCCCTGTGTGGTGAACATATGTGGATAGAGAGCAGCACGTTCCATCTTTTTCAATCCACCCATGTTTACTGAATGCCTGGATAGGTTCCTTGCATGTACAGCTGAATGAGCAGAGCGCTCTGTCTTCGGAGTTGAGATCCCTGCACAGTCAGGGTTCTAGATCAGGGGTAGGCAACCTAAGGCCCCTGGGCCGGATGCGGCCCAATTGCCTTCTCAATCCGGTCCGTGGACGGTCCAGGAATCAGCGTGTTTTTACATGAGTAGAACGTGTCCTTTTATTTAAAATGCATGTGTGGGTTATTTGTGGGGCCTGCCTGGTATTTTTACATGAGCAGAATGTGTGCTTTTATTTAAAATGCATCTCTGGGTTATTTGTGGGGCATAGGAATTTGTTCATTCCCCCCCCCCCCCAAATAGTCTGGCCCACCACATGGTCTGAGGGACGGTGGACCGGCCCACGGCTGAAAAAGGTTGCTGACCCATGTTCTAGATTGTTGCTTCTGGGCATACAGTTCTATGCGGGACCCTTGCTCAGGCATTCAATGTATATGTGTGATGCTGCATACACTCAATGCGCCCAGCCATGACAGCCACAGCGGCATCAACCTTTTCACTGCTAACTGATGGAGAACCTGAAGATCACTTTTGTGACTTCTGCAGTTCTTGCACTTTCTAACTGACCTCGACAACCAAGTCCTACTACTGAGCCTCTAGTCAGGACACAATTTGTGCCGAGATTTTTATGACACTGTTTTGACTACTGTCAACAAATGAGCACTGTTGAGTTTTTATTTTTTATTGTTTCGTTCTTAATATGACAAGCAATGTCAAGCTGTCCTTGAAAAGCTCAGCTTTTCATATGAGGCTGGCCATTTGATCCATCAGTAATTGGGATTTTGTACCAAGGAACTTGGCAAGTTTGACATCTGTAGGTGCTTCTGTAGTGAGTAGGAAGCAGGGTCAGAACATTTTTTCATGTAGGACCATTAAGTTAATTGACTAAACATTTGGCAGGTACACTAAGTTACTACCTGAGGATTTTAGCAGAATTTTTTATTTAATGCTTTGGTGAATCCCATTGTTATGGAGACTATAGTCAATACTAAATTGAAAATGCTTTGTCTGAAAAATGTGCAGCTGTACTTCTATTAAATAGTTATTTCTGGCCATCACTAAACCATCACTAAACAACTCAAGTCTATTAAGAAATGCCCAGTGCTGCTATTTATTTATTAAAATTATATATTGCCTTTCCTCTTAAAGGAGCCTAGGTTGACAATTATTAACTAATGCACTCTACGGTTTTCTAGCTAGTAGAACACAAAATTCACCTGTACACCTAAGTAAAGATGAAATTCAAACTGCAAAAATTAAAGAAATGTTTAGATTTGTGAAGGAAATAATGTATGTAACTGGACCTGTATTGATTAGACAGGATACTTGTGTCAGACTGGTTCACACATACATATTTGTCAAGTGATTACTTACATGTGTGAATGGGCCAATATAGATGTAACATCACCGATCCACATACTCCAACCTGGTGTCCTCCAGATATTTTGAACTACAAATCTCATCATCCCTGACCATTGGCCATACTGTCTGGGGCTGATGGGAATTGTAGTCATGTGTGTGGGTGTGGGTGTGTGTTTGTACACCTGCTTGAGGGAAGGCTGCTTTTAAATCAACTCAAGTCAAATATTGAGCTAGCAGACATCCAGTGTAGAGAAATCAAGGAATGTACAACCTGTATAAGCCAATTGTTGATACTCTTATTAATGGTTTCTTACATTTTTATACAGTGGATTTCCAAAAAAGAAAAGAAGAAAATTATTTGAGTCTCCTCATGGGCAGGTTACCTTCAAGTGCTGATGTTTTAGTTTTTCTTCCTCGACTTTAAGGCGTTTCTGAGTGATTTCTTCTTGAAGTTTCCTCTTGTCCTGAGAATTACAAAAACGGTAGAAAACAAAAGAGAATAAAATGTACAGTATATCTTGGAATATGAAAACCTTGTGCAGCAAGAAATGAGGTCTTAGATTTTAGAAGCTATTTGAAGTGCTTGAGATGAGGATGTGGGAGTTGTCTGCCTTTTTCTGCTTTCATTTGACAAAGAGAAAAAAAGAAAAAGGAAAGGAAGTCACTGGGCATATCCACACTACAAACACACAGTGTTTTTAACCCACTTCAATGGTTGTGGATTCCCTCAAGAGCCCTGGGGATGGCAGTTTAGTGAGAATTTAGAGAATGCCACCTCACAGAACTGCAACTTCCTGGTTTCCCTAGGAAGAGGAAAGGATTGCTAAAATAGTTTTAAAACCATCTCTATCTTCTGAGAACAAATCTCAGGGTTCTTCTTCAATATATCATTTCCCTTTTAGTACACATCAGCTGTGTTTAGTATTAAAGGTTTAGGCATGCAAAACTATTAAACGATTGTTTCCCTTCATTTATCAACCACTAGGGAAACAAATTCAAATTTCGGGAGGCAATTCTTTCAAGTCCCCAAATATGCCTCTGTTTTCTTTACATATTTACAAGCGAGAAACAGCAAGGGGGGTGTTAACTGAGGTTAAGTCACTAGAAGGTAATTTCAGTTACAGAAAATTTAGCAACCGGGTTGGGCTCTGTTCCCATTATTGTCTAGAGACTGGGAATAATCTTCATTGCAGATAGGAGTTATTTCTGGCACACATCCCATAATGCAACTATAAACAGCATTTGGGATGTAAATAGTTTGCTAGCCTGTATTTACATGTATCCTTATAACGTTTATACTTTTAGCAGGGCCTCCTGCCTCTACTTCCGTATCTTGCTGAGAGAAACAGCTGAACATATCTGAGAGAAGAATGATAGCTGGTGTTGTCGTTCCATTTTTAAACTTTGTTTACTAAGGTACGCCCCCAGTAGCAGTTTTGAACGGTTCAGTTAATCCAGATTTCAAGAACATCCTGCTGCCAGTCTCTGAACTTCACGCCTTCCTTTCTTCTGAATGCCACTATATTAAGGGCCTTGAAATAATCTGGCCATGAATGGTGCAGAAGGTCATCAGAATGGCTTTGTAGATTAAAAGCAAACTCCCAAAGAGAGCTCTTTTTCCTAACTCAGAGCATGCCTCCAGATATACCTACACAGTATGCTGCCAAAGGATCTCAGATCCACCCCCCACCCACTTTCGCTCGAGAAATGAATGGCACATTCTTGGCTCCAAATCCAGGGACAATTTAATTTTTCTCTTTGCTCACTCTCCCTACTCCAGGAAGGCTGGACTTCCCTTCTAAGGAAATTTGGGGTATTTGGTGAGGGGGTGTGGGGGAAGATCACTATGAGGGCCAGCCAATCAGAACAGTGCACAGCCCCCCTTTTTTGACAAATAGGATTCTCCTGAGCTCAGCACTTAAGCTAAGGTGGTATGTCTGACTGAAACAAAGTGAGCTCAATTCCAGAGTTAGTTTACCGCACATAAATTTGGTCCCTCCCAAAGTGAAAAGGCAGTGAGAGATTTTACTTTCTTGGGCTCCATGATCACTGCAGATGGTGACAGCAGTCACGAAATTAAAAGACGCCTGCTTCTGGGAGAAAAGCAATGACAAACCTAGACAGCATCTTAAAAAGCAGAGACATCACCTTGCCGACAAAGGTCCGTATAGTTAAAGCTATGGTTTTCCCAGTAGTGATATATGGAAGTGAGAGCTGGACCATAAAGAAGGCTGATCGCCAAAGAATTGATGCTTTTGAATTATGGTGCTGGAGGAGACTCTTGAGAGTCCCATGGACTGCAAGAAGATCAAACCTATCCATTCTGAAGGAAATCAGCCCTGAGTGCTCACTGGAAGGACAGATCCTGAAGCTGAGGCTCCAATACTTTGGCCACCTCATGAGAAGAGAAGACTCCCTGGAAAAGACCCTGATGTTGGGAAAGATTGAGAGCACAAGGAGAAGGGGACGACAGAGGACGAGATGGTTGGACAGTGTTCTCGAAGCTACTAACATGAGTTTGACCAAACTGCGGGAGGCAGTGGAAGACAGGAGTGCCTGGCGTGCTCTGGTCCATGGGGTCACGAAGAGTCGGACACGACTAAACGACTCAACAACAACAAAAACAATCCTATTCCCCCTAATGATCAAACTAGCTACCAGCAACCTAGGCTCAATTATTTGAAGAAAATATGTCCTACTGAAACAAGTGGAACTTCCTTCTAATAAATATATTTGTTGTTGTTGTTGGGGTGTAAATCAAAAATCCACATCTCACTACAGTCATTGAAATGACTTGTGTGGATCTTATATGGATATGGCTTGTGGTCACAGAAAATTCCAGAAGCATAGTGGGAGTTGTTGGTGTTGTTGTTGTTTGTTTAATCCAGCCTTTCTTATTAGGAACCTTTCACTAAACAGAAAAATTATATGTAAAAGGCCTTTGACAGTGCAGTGAGAGGAAAGGAACTGAGCTTCTTCCAGCGATGAAAGAATTATTGTTCAACTATTAAGTACCACTAATGCATCAGCCTTTATTCCACCCCCTTTCAATATATGTCAGTTGACACACTTTTAAAGCTTAAAAGCTGTTGCATTTCTCAGCCGGTTTTTTTTTTAATTAAAAAAAAACTTCATTCATTTCCAGCAAGAAATCTATGTGTTTTATTGAACCACTTTCTATATTAACTTGCATTTATTACCACTAAAGGGCCATATAAGCAAAATTTTTCAAAAGCAGCAAGCTAAACAAGGGTACCAGAACATAGCCAATGTTGAGACTAATAGCTTAGAAAATGTAATAATGTAAGGACCAGCCAGAATCAACTTCTCATCTCTAGTGGATTGTGGATGAAGATGCCTGGTCAAGCTTCTTGTAGTGAGGTTCCTCAGTTACTTCTAGGGTGCCTAAAAAAGCTCCCCCTCTTTCCCCCACCAGCTTACCTCTCCCTAAAAAATCCCATACCTTCTTGAGGTCCTCTCTCTTTCTTCAAACTCCTTCTTAACACACCTAGCTTTCCCATGAAGCCTTTGGCACAACCTCAAGTGGCCGCATCCTATTGTAACCAAGTCTAAATACATGTTATGGAAACAAACATGCATTTTCCCTCGTATACCCCTGCCTCCCTTTCCTATACTTTCCCCTGTTGTCTCCTCCATATTGAATTTTGGACTGCAAGCTCTCTAAGGCAGGGACCTGTCCTCTTGTATCATGTCAAGCAGCCATGCATATTGATGGCACTGTATCAACAGCGCTTGACCAACTGGGTTGTCTAGTGTTGCCCTACTGCTATAGGCTCAAAGCAGGAAGCAACATTTCTCCTTTACATTCCTATGGATGCGGGAGGAAATCCTCTGTGTTTCTTGTGAACAACCTTGCAAACAAGCCCATAAAAGTTACTAGCCTGCAAATATTTGTGCACCATGAATTAAGTCACTTGACTCTCTTCCATCTTAAAAAAAAGAGGAAGAAAATATTTTGGCAGCAGATCACTTTATTCATGGGCTACAAAGTGAGTAGCCCACATCCAGTGCCTTTTCACAGCTGGGTTGGGAAGCAGTGGATGCATGACATTAGCCACTATCCTTTATCTATCCTGTCATTTCCTATGAAACACTGTGTTTTGATGCATTTTCACCCAAATCCAGCTTTGATCTGAATTGAGAAAAAGAACGACCAAGTTGTGTTGTAAACTGGCAATGGGTATGCTGCCAGCGGCTGCATTTACAAGCCTGACTATAGAGTCGTTTGATAGTGATGCCAGTTCACCAGTGAGAAGTCTCGCTATTTGTGGAGAAACAAAATAAGAGTTTGAACCAAGGGTTGTGAAATAAATAGCTCCTGAAAGTTAAAGAACAGCTGAATTTACTTATTCCATTCTTTAACCATCAGCTCTTTAGTTGTGTAAGCAAGGGAAGCACTGGGAGCAATGGGAACATGCATGAAACAAAAATGTCAGAAAGAACTTTCTCATTTTTCCAAAGCATGTTGCGTCTAGCTTTAGTAGAGCTCCGAAGGAACATGATCATTATTGTGCTATGATGCCACCCACAGCCAATCATAGATCTGTCTTTAAAGAATAGCCAGTGAACTAATCTACCGGCCCAAACCTGTCATGAGATGAGAGCATGAGGGTTAGATCAGATCAATAGGGATCTAGACGTCAATGCTATTACTATTAGTTGTCGTTCTTCCTCTTAAGAAAAGCACAGTTCTGAGACAACTTTCTGCAAGCGCTGGGTTCTTTATGAATAAAATGTCTCCACCACAGTGTGAACTGAACTGAATTTCCCATATCATACTCCTTTAAAACACGCACACAGAATGTTGGTGTTCCCATGAACTACCAACAAATACTCATTTAATTAAGCAGAAGATTAATTGCCCACGGTACTTCTTTTCTTTTTAAGCTATGGAATTTCCTAGTTCCAGTTCATTCTCAGCTTTCTGACCTGGTGTCCTTCAAGTTAATGCACAGATGCACCCTCACTGAGCCATTTGGTCTTAATGACAGCATCACGTATGCCTGATATAAAACATTGCCTGACTCCTACATCTCTGGCATTCAGCGCCTGGGAGCTAATGGTCAAATTTATGTGCCTGCCATAAATGCAAGTCATACACAGAATTCTGCTGACCGCCCAAAGTTTGTAGTCTACGAAATGGAACAAAATAAGGACAGAAATGAAGGATTTCATACAGAACAGGGAGATGTTCCAACCACCTAGTTACCTCTAAGCAGCTTTGATAGTTGTTTTCTAAAATATATATTACAACACAGACACACAAACACAGACACACAGATTTATATATAGAAGAATCACTTACGGTTATGGCCTGAAATCTTTCCTTCAGCAGTTCTGCTTCTTCCATTCTAGAAATCAAACAAACACACAGGTTCTGAAATCTACAAAGAAACACTACATAGGCACAGAGGTTTCCCGTAAGGAAGAGGAGGAGGAGGAGGGCGATGAGGCAAATGCTTCTGAAGGGTTATGATCTAATTCCCACAGAGGAGGGTGAATTCCCGACTTATGTGGTGTGTCTCCGAACAGATGAGCGAGTCGGCTCAGACAGACACATGTAATGAGGGTGTGCTAGGGAGGCAGACATCCAGAATACTGGCATGAGTTGACTGACAAGTTTGAACGGCAGAACACAAGCCCTTTTCCTTCTGCAGCTGCCAATTCTTTGTCGTAATCATATGCACACTTGGCATGCCATAGATTAACCGTTAACTGCCCACCCTCCCAAAAGCAAATCATATTTGCTGGCGTTCTTTAATGCGCAATGGTAGTGGTTGTTTTTAAAGAGGTGAAATGTAAATCCCTGACATCTATAAGCCATACCCCTCATTTAACGTTCATTGAGATGCCGTCATAAGAATAATTAGCAGTTTTGTAGCATTTAAAGCTTTTCCTTTGTAACCCGTACAGCTGCCCCTGTAAAGGGAAGACTTTATAACTTGTACCCATAATACAGATGAGGGCTCGAGGCTGGGAAGAATAAGCTGGCCTGAGGTCACCTAGATCATAACCTAAAAAATCATAACAGAGCTCTCTCTTGCTGGGTTCAAACCTTTCTTCAACATCCTTATCTGCTAGACTATGCCAGATGTTAGCTTAAAGGTAAAGGGACCCCTGGCCATTAGGTCCAGTCATGGACGACTCTGGGGTTGCGGTGCTCATCACGCTTTATTGGCCGAGGGAGCCGGCGTACAGCTTCCAGGTCATGTGGCCAGCATGACAAAGCCGCTTCTGGCGAACCAGAGCAGCGCACGGAAATGGCGTTTACCTTCCCGCCGGAGCGGTACCTATTGATCTACTTGCACTTTGTGCTTTCGAACTGCTAGGTTGGCAGGATCAGGGACCGAGCAACGGGAGCTCACCCCGTCGCAGGGATTCGAACCGCCGACCTTCTGATTGGCAAGCCCTAGGCTCTGTGGTTTAACCCACAGCGCCACCCACGTCCAGATGTTAGCTTAATTAACCACAAACCCTGAAATTTCGGATACTCAGTTGGGGGGCATGCGTTGCAAAACGTGTTTTCTTTGCTATGAAACCCTGCAAAAAATTTTCAGCGGTTTGGAGGGGATCCCAGATTTTGTTAATGAAGCTCCAAATGCTGCCGTCCCACAATGTTGTCTCTGTGTGGTAATTTAGAATCACAGAATTAAGTTGGAAAGGATGCTGAGGAACATCTCGTCCAACCCCCCTGCAATGCTGGAATATGCAGCTGTCCCGTATGTGGATTGAACCCGCAACCTTGGCGTGATCAGCACTATGCTCTAACCAACTGATCTATCCAGTCTGTGGCGGAAAATTGTTCTCTAGGTCACCAATATGGCAATGCTTTGAGCTGACAACTTGAAATCTGGTGCAAGAATCACTGGTACTCACCTGACATTAGCAATATATATGGACCCTAAAGTTTCAAAGTCCCCCAGTGGTGCAACAATTAAAAAGAAAAACCGCCAGCACATTTGCAAAGCTAAGCAGGGTCTGCTATTGTTTCAAATTGGATGGGGGAACCATGTGTTGAGAATCCTGCATCGCAGGGGGTTGGGCTATAGATGACCCTCAGAAGTTCCTTCCAACTCTATGGTTTTATGAAGTTCCATTGTGTATATGGGTCCATAACCTACTCATAGTGTTCAGGTTGTCTTTTGTAAGGTGACCTGGGAGTTTTTAGCATACACTGAAGGGCAGGATATAAATTAAAAGAAGGAAGTGTTAATTCAGAATTATTAAGGACCTAATCTTTTATATACATAGAAAATGAATGTTCCCCCTTTCATTATAGGGGAGTTTCCATACTCTGAAAGTAAAGCTGAGTTTTTTTCCAACAACTGTGAAGCTGGATGTGATTTTATACGGCTGAGAACATTGAGCAAGTTCTTTATCTTCCAAGTTAAAAGGGCAAGCATTCTAAAAATACACACAAAACTTGCAAAACAGGTAGAATGATGAAAAATAATATCTGCTCGTTGCAAAAAGACTGACAAATCTCTTCAAAGTGTAATCTGAGTTGGTTTGAAATTGTTCCGTGCCTTTGGTATCATGTAACTGTAACTTCACAATCTCTTCAAATATAGATGAACATGGGAATCAGTATATGCTTTTTTTTTTGAGGGGGGGGGGAATGTGCAATGAAGCTATGCCAGACCCTCCAAGTGCCCCTATTTTCCAGGGACAGTCCCGGATTTACAGAAGTTGTCCTGGTTTCTGATTCGATCCCTGAATGTCCCACTTTTCCTTAGGATGTCCCTATTTTCATTGGAGAAATGTTGGAGGGGATGGAGTTATGTGACCCCCCAAGCCAAGGAGATAAGTAAATATGCAACCTTTAGAAGACATCTGAAGACAGCCCTGTATAGAGAAGATTTTTAAGGTTTCATGTTTTATTATGCTTTTATATATGTTCAGACCCTCCAAGTGTCCCTATTTTCCAGGGACAGTTCCAGATTTACAGAAGTCATCTCGGTTTCTGATTTGATCCTGGAATGTCCCTGTTTTCCTTAGGATGTCCCTATTTTCATGGGATGCGGGTGGTGCTGTGGGTTAAACCACTGAAATATACTCGGAGTCGAGTGTGGATTTCATGCTCTTTATTCAGCTCATAGTAGCGAGGAATGAATGTTTCCCCAGAACGGCTAATTCTGGGATACTCCTGTAGGCCAATCAGGTAGCGGATTCACTTCCACCTGGAGCTGGATTGGGTGGCTCCTGCAGACCAATCAGACTGCTGCATTCTGAATCCTATTGTTCTAGGACCAATCAGACTGCTGCATTTTGGATCCTATTCAACTCAGTACATAACACCCACAGAGCCTAGGGCTTGCCGATCAGAAGGTTGGTGGTTCGAATCCCCTCGACGGGGTGAGCTCCCGTTGCTCGGTCCCTGCTCCTGCCAACCTAGCAGTTCGAAAGCACGTCAAAGTGCAAGTAGATAAATAGGTACCGCTTTGGCGGGAAGGTAAACGGCGTTTCCGTGTGCTGCTCTGGTTTGCCAGAAGCGGCTTAGTCATGCTGGCCACATGACCACATGGCTGGGGAAACCCAGTCAGATGGGCGGGATATAAATAAAATAATACAGTAATCAATAATAATAATAGGGAGGACCTTACTTGGAAAGGAAGCCTAAAAAGACTTAAAATGTGGTACCCAACACAGAACAGACCCACTGAAGTCAATAAACAATGGGTCTACCATGAATGAATGAATTGATTTATTATGGACGCAGACCAGAAATGCAGACATATGCAATAATAAAAGCATATAAATAAGTTAAAATTAAACTCTATAAGCTCTAGAACACAGTAAATCATACAGATATGAGTATGACTTAGTCTGCCATGAGTAGGACTTAGTCGGATACCCAAAATAAATAAAACGAGGTAGAAATGATTGTTTTCCAGCAATCAGTTTTACTTTTTTATCTAGGTCCTGTTGCAAAATCACGCGCAAAGAATTCCCAAATAATTGGACACACTTGTCTTCCTTGTAACCTGATGCCCAGGCTTTTGGCCTAGCCATCCTTGGTCATACTGAACAGCTGGTATTTTATCTTACAAAAGAACTTTTTAAGTATTTGAAGCCTCCTGCTTTATCCCCCCTCTAGGGTCTCTGGCTCTGCCAAAGTTAAGTAGTAGAATAGTTTCAGACCTAGCCAGTGTTTTTCTTTAAAAAACAAAACCAACAACAACACCCAGCTGTTAAAGGACACAATAACCAGAGGAATTAATATGGTTTGGTATTGCCCCTGTAAAAGGAGTATGTGAATTGCTCACTTTTATAAGGTGTTCCAATTGCTACATGTTGCTTGCAAAATTTCTGTTTTGACTCCATAGTTGATTATATAGCAAGTGAATTGCATAGTAGTGCTAAATCACAGACTATCTGCTTGGCCCTCCTTTTGGATAATTATAAATCTTCAGTGAACAAGTCAGCATCTTTTCTTTCCCCATTTTTTTGCATTCTTTCCCCTATTTGCATTTTTTTAAAAACCAAGTGTGGCTGTAAGTGTTAGCAAAGTCTTTTAAATAATTCAGACAGGCTCCAGAGAGAAAATAAATTTGATAACACTTGACTGCAGAAACAAAGAAACAAAAACCCCTGGTGTATAATTTGAGGAGAAAGGAGCAAAGCCTTTCTTATGTTAGGCCTTGCACATAGCAGTGAGGCACTGAACCAAACATGCAGAAGAAAGAACTCACTTAGAACTACCCAGCCAATCAGGGCATGTTCTACCTCTGCAAACATCATACCACTCTGCCAGGTGCTAAAGAAGGGATATTTCAGTCCTCACCCATGCTTAAGGAGGGAGGAGGATCTGTTTTACGGTCAGGTATACATGAGGAAGGGACGCGGCTGGCGCTGTGGTCTAAACCACAGCGCTTGCCAATTGGCTTGCCAATCAGAAGGTCGGCGGTTCAAATCCCCGCGATGGGGTGAGCTCCCGTTGCTCAGTCTCAGCTCCTGCCAACCTAGCAGCTGGAAAGCACGCCAAAAAGTGCAAGTAGATAAATAGGCACCGTGTTTCTGTGCGCTGCTCTGGTGTCGGTCTTCCGCTGCACCACATGACTGTCTGCGGAGCGGACAAATGCTGGCTCCCTCTGCCTCTAAAGCGGGATGAGCGCCGCAACCCCAGAGTCGTTCGCAACTGGACTTAACTGTCAGGGGTCCCTTTACCCTTTACCTTATACACGAGGAAACATAGACTGAGCACAAAGTTTGCTTTATAGTTTCAGTAGGTCTTATGCTCAGATTAGTTTGCATAGATATCATTGCATAGATATCATTGCAGACTAAGAATAATGTCACTGTTTTTCAAGTGAGTCCTGCTGCAAAAGTTCCTTCAATATTTTCCTCACTTGTTGCTCGGTGGACTCCCCCCCCCCTTCAATCAATACCTTCTTTTCCCACCATTTACGCCTGGCAAAAGGGAGAAATGGGCCAGCTGTCGTTTTGTCTGGCCTTAAGCCCACTTGGTCTATGATGGTGCCATAACCAAGATATCACACACGGATAGCTCAGAAACTTCAACAGGCATGGTCTTTGTAAGATTCCTGGAAGAGAGTTTGTGAGATTTGTGACAATTAAAATAGTTTCCTTTACAGCTATTTTTACCAAGCCTGTTGTCCAAATTGGGAAGCGCGATCTACTGAAAACTGTTTCCAACCTTCGTTTCTCTGTAGCCAGATACTGAGCAAACGTTTCTTTTGACCTAACGGATGTTGACTTATGAATGCAACATTTGTAGTCAATTTGATCTGGCAGGCTGATTGCATTCTTTTGGGGGGTCCACCCCTCACTGCATGCTTTATGTATTCAGTTCTGTTTCATAATGGATTATTTTTTACCACAGGAGTCTGCTTTCATGATGCATTACCAGAGCAAACAACTGTATTAGGAAGTGGGTGGGGATCTTGAAGACTAGACAATCTTTTTTTATTCTTATTAAAAAAAAGCCATAGGGGATTTTCATGGCAACACCAGCAGCTGGACATGAATATGGCTTTTTTTTTATCCTAAAGGCAATTTTAAATAACTGCACAGACTGGTACCAGTACATTAGAATTGCACCTGATATCCCACCACCCACAGCTTTTAACATCTTCTAAGACTGCTTCCCCCAATTCTGCAAGCCTGATATGAATCATTACTATTGTTGTATTTTACTTTTACGTTTTAATTTTAAAGAGCTGATCAGGAGACGAAATCACTTTCTTTTTTGAATGGAAATTGGAGGCATGGTTTTATTTATTTATTGCAAGAATTCATATCCTGCCTTTCAGGATAAAAATCCTTCCAAGGCGGCGTACAAGAAACACCGAGCTGCATTTAAAATAAATAAACACACACGAACATACACCAGGGCCCAGCCTCCGTGTTTCTCCATGAATCACTGTTCTGAGAAAGCCTCCTGGCTTGAGTGGGAGAAAGGAAGCCCAAAGCATGTAGACTCGTGTAGAAATAGCAGAGAGAGCCTCCTCTGAGGGCAGATCCTTCTGCTGCATCTCCACACCCTCTCCAAGCAGAATGCAAGGCCAGGGCGATGAGTCAAGGAGAGATGGAATGATACACAGTCTCTTCTGTGGGTGGGTGCTTTGATTATAATTTATTTTATTCCTAGTGGCATACAATCATCAGTTGTCTTGTGGCCCAACCCCCTTAAATTCAGCAGGGCTTACTTCTGAGTAGTAGTAGAAGAGTTTGGATTTGATATCCCACTTTATCACTACCCGAAGGAGTCTCAAAGTGGCTAACATTCTCCTTTCCCTTCCTCCCCCACGACAAACACTCTGTGAGGTGAGTGAGGCTGAGAGACCTCAAAGAAGTGTGACTAGCCCAAGGTCACCCAGCAGCTGCATATGGAGGAGCGGAGACGCGAACCCGGTTCACCAGATTACAAGTCTACCACTCTTAACCACTACACCACACTGGCTCTACTAGACATAGTTAGGACTACATTGTCAGCCAGGGAGCTCACTAATGGCCCATTCACTTTGTCCCAGTCTAACTTTCCGGGACTCTTGAGATGATGGAACTGTGAGGTAGTGAACCACATTCACTGCCTTGTGAGATGCCTTGGAGGAAAATCAGGGTATAAATATAACAAACAATAAACTGAGGTCCACACGATTGGAAACGGGACTGCATTTAATGTGCTGGAGAAGGCAAAGGCGAGCAGTTGTAGAAATCCATATGTATTAAGCAGGGATATGTGGACCATCCTTGCTGACCATTGAACATGCTGGAGCCTTTTCCTCATCACCATTGCAAGGAGGTCTCAGGCCTCAGGAAACAGGAAGCCTGTTCAGGAAGCTCCAAGACAGGAAGCTCCAAGACCTTCTTATGATGGTACTGAGCCAGAGGGAGGAGAGGAGTCTTTGCAACATATCCTCCCCAACACGTTGAGGTGAAAAACTGCGACACGCGTCTTCCAGAGAGGCATTACCACACAAGTCATGTGACCTGCATGATATCGTGGTCCTGAAAGACACGCTTTTTGGGAGGCGAGACTGTGGCCCCCCAAAATGGGCACCATGCTCTCACACGAAAATAAAAATGGGACATTCCAGTTTTACTGCGATAGTTGAGGAGTGTGTAAACAGAGGCAGAGACACTTGATTTTGGGAGGGCTGGTGGGCCAGGGACGGACTTGGGTAATCTTTGGTAACATGACGCCCTGTGCAAGGCCAAAATTTGGTGTCCCCAAATGGATCTTCTCAATTTTGCACCAACACTGCCCTAAATCTGGCGCTGGTTGGGCCCTCCATAGCAGGAATGCTACAGCACAACAAGAAGGGTGAACCACAGTAATACACTTGATTCATGTATTTAATGAGAAAACACCTTAACTTTCATTGTGTCGTGTCTGATTACAAAATGGGTGTATTGGGAGAAAAGCACACTAAAATGCTGACACGTTTTTTGAGGACTCTTCTTTTTAATGGCAAGCTGATGTGGAAATGTAACAAACTTAAAACTGAAAAAAATGAGAACTGAAATTGACAGATTCTTCCAGCCGTAGTTGTTTTGATGTATTTGCCAGAGAAATGATTTTAAAACCTTGGACTAAGTGATTATAGCTCCCTCTGCCTAGTGGGAACATCTCTCTTGACAGTGTCCTGGGACATTTGCTGAGATAATCCTACACCGCAGCAAGTGGCAAATGTTGTTTGTCTTTCTCCCTCGCACAAGAAGTTCCACGCCCTGAACCTTTGGAAGAACGCTTTCCGTGACTCTGTTCCTCTGGGTGGAACACCCTTCCTATTTCTATTCATAACCACCCTGTTAAACCTTTTAAGTTGAAGAAAAATGCCTCCTTAGTTGTCTGTAAACTGGTCTCTGTAAATGTTGACATACTTAAAAAAAACCTGTTACTGGCATGTACCAGTCCCATGATGGTCATCTGTGTGTTTTGTGGCAGACTTGTTCCCCTCCTGTCTTTTAAATATAGGATCATTTATATGTAGTCTTCTTTCTTTCTTTCTTTCTTTCTTTCTTTCTTTCTTTCTTTCTTTCTTTCTTTCTTTCTTTCTTTCTTTCCTCATTCTCATACAGAAATAAAACAGCAATCTTGAACATATGATGCTTTATCAGGCTTTCTGAGGTTGATCTCTAGGGAGGACAACGTGAGAAGGATGCAGCAGTCATGTGCCATTCGATCCCAGCCCCTCGGGGGAGAGGCTGCGCTTGAAGGGTGCATGGCATCCTTCTCATGCCGCCCGCCCCGAGCTGCTTTGCGAGGCTGGGATCAAATCAGATCCCAGCCTGGCAAAGTGGCGCAGGGCTGGCTCAGGGAGGAAAAGCCTCCTGGGGAAATCGCTCTGGCAACACCACTTAGATAAACCCTTTCATGTTAAACACGTACATTTATTGAATTAGTAATCTATTTCTTTGAATCTAATTATCGTCAGAATTTTACAAGCAAAATATTTGACTGCATCTGTGTTCAGCTGGTTTACAATTTGGCATGTCCAGCAAAGCATAACTTAAATGTTTTGTATTAAGAAGAAGAAGAAGGTTTGGATTTGATATCCCGCTTTATCACTACCCGAAGGAGTCTCAAAGGGGCTAACATTCCGCTTTCCCTTCCTCCTCCACAACAAACACTCTGTGAGGTGAGTGGGGCTGAGAGACTTCAGAGAAGTGTGACTGGCCCAAGGTCACCCAGCAGCTGCATGTGGAGGAGCGGAGATACGAACCCGGTTCACCAGATTACAAGTCTACCGCTCTTAACCACTACCACCACACTGACTCTCAATTATCTCTATAAGGATTCTCATACCTGACAACACAAAATCTAACTCAGGCATCCCCAAACTTCAGCCCTCCAGATGTTTTGAACTACAATTCCCATCATCCCTGACCACTGGTCCTGTTAGCTAGGGATGATGGGAGTTGTAGGCCAAAGCATCTGGAGGGCCGCAGTTTGGGGATGCCTGAATTCTAACTGAAAGCCTTTTGCAATTTCTCCATATATGTATTGGAAATATTCTCCCCATGGATGGGGTGACACTTTCTTGGAAATTATCATTGCAGGGAAAGGACCAGGGTAATGAATGGGCACATGATAAGGGGAATGCACAGGTCCCAAGAACCACTTTGTATCTGTATATACACCCCCCCCAAAAACAATCTGATCTGTTTTTGAGTCACACTCTGTTCTTTCTGCTTCAATTTGTGCTCTTGATTCCAAGCCTTTGTTGTTCAGTCATTCAGTCGTGTCCGACTCTTTGTGACCCCATGGACCAGAGCACGCCAGGCACGCCTATCCTTCACTGCCTCTCACAGTTTGGCCAAACTCATGTTAGTAGCTTCGAGAACACTATCCAACCATCTCATCCTCTGCCGTCCCCTTCTCCTTGTGCCCTCAACCTTTCCCAACACCAGGGTCTTTTCTAGGGAGTCTTCTCTTCTCATGAGGTGGCCAAAGTACTGGAGCCTCAACTTCAGGATCTGCCCTTCTAATGAGCACTCAGGGCTGATTTCTTTAAGAATGGATAGGTTTGATCTTCTTGCAGTCCATGGGACTCTCAAGAGTCTCCTCCAGCACCATAATTCAAAAGCATCAATTCTTCGGCGATCAGCCTTCTTTATGGTCCAGCTCTCACTTCCGTACATTACTACTGGGAAGACCATAGCTTTAACTATACGGACCTTTGTCGGCAAGGTGATGTCTTTGCTTTTTAAGATGCTGTCTAGGTTTGTCATTGCTTCTCCCAAGAAGCAGGCGTCTTCCAAGCCTACCCTGTACAAAATGGGTGCCCCGTTCCCTGCAATGGGAATTCTAAAAATGCATTGTTCCCCACTTTTGGCCAAAATGAAAGAAATTTACAGGCACAGAAGCCCCTCCAGAGTGGATTAAACCTGCCAAATTGTGGGCAAATAAATCCTGGGCTTTTCATTTAGGGCACCTTTCAACTCTGTTTTTTTTTTTTAAACCAAGGACAAGCCTATAACACTTTGATTATTATTATTTTGCCAGAATGGCATACAATTTGCAGGCATTGTGAGCTCTTCTGAGGGGATGAAGCCTGCCAAATTTCAGAATGGTGGCTGTAATGGTTCTCTCATAAAGGCAAACACTTTGCTGTTGGGTGGGGGGGTTTCAATAAGAGCCATAGGGGTCAGGGTGTTGGAAGAAAAAGCCTAAATGCCTAGAAGAGACTGGAGTAGGGGGGAAGCTAGTATCCAAGCTAAGCCCCCACTGGGTGAAGTTCTCCAGCCTTTCAATTCTGCAAAAAGTTCACAAGGTGGCTTTGCAATATTGAAATAATGGAATAAAAGATATAAAACCGTCAAAAATGTGAATTATCAACATAAAACAAGAAACATAAACAAGAAACAAAAGCAGCATTGACGTCGCCATGCAGGCAAATAATAATGTTATCTAAAAACATTCTCTTTGGCCTTGTATCTTTTATTGACTTTCTTTTGTTCAGGCCGATAGGAAATGCCGGGTGCCGATGAATATTAAATGACAAAAACAAAATGGTTGTGTCTCCAACTTTCATTTTAATCTCTGTCTCCCAGTGCTGATATGACCTTAATCTTAGCCTTCTGGACGATGCCCTACATTTCTGCATGGAAGGACAAAAAACTCAGCATACTGCGATGATTTCCAGCGCCATTGGCATCACTTAATTGCCGTGGTCACCAAAAGTAGGCCATTCTGACAGAGCGTATATCATTTGCTCATGTAAACAACACTTCTCAGCACTCTGACCCTTGAATGCCACCCTGTCATTTCACAACTGCTTGTAACATATTTCTGCATTTTTGCTCATGTGCTCCTTTGAAAGGATCCTTGCAGCTTTCTTGGCTTTCCCTGGAGTCTTAAATGTCAATTTCTCTGTTTAATGAGACATCCCTCCTCTCCCCTCCCTTGCAGCCTTAGATGGAGGAAACAGCTGTCTAGGGGCTGACATCCACACACAGTGTTTTTGTGATGAAGAACTGGCAGCTTCTGAAACCAGATTTAATTAAGACTAGCCTTTCTCCCGCAGTCTCATCGGAATAGCACACTCCCCTTGGAATGTCATTACCTTTCCTAACTACCTCAGGAAATAGTATTAGAAGATTATTAATTTAGGGGGAAATGTACAGAGCTCATTATAGATGGCTACCAGGGAAAGTCAAATACTGGGATTATCTGGGGCCTTTGTGATAAGTTTCTGTTGAGACTGTGATCATGAAAAAACAACCCCAAAACGCTTCTGCTGTATTTTACCCTCCCACCCACAGAGAATACGCCCTTATGGGGGAGGCTTAACATTGAAACCTCTTCCGCTTATAACTTAATAGCAACTTCTGCCAGGAAAATTAAACCAGCAATCAGGTTTTGGGTTTCCCATGTCAGTTTCCTGTTCTGCCTTAGCCAAAGCCCTGGCTGTTACTTCTGGTGTGGGTGGACACTGGCTGGACATTGGCTGCTCCATATCCGTCATGAAATTCTTGATGTTGTTTCGAAGTGTTTGAGCTCTCCCTCGCAGTGTCCAAATGTAAACAGTGTTGTGGTGTTCTGCACTTAGCCTACGGTTCCATGACACCCACCGTTCTCTACTTGTCGTAGAGATCCCCTTACGTATTTGAAACAGAAACACACCCCTGGCTCTCTCAGGCTTCTGCCTCACGGTTCCTCTCTGCTCTGTTTAAATTATGCACACCAGCGTGGTGTAGTGGTTAAGAGCGATAGACCTGTAATCTGGTGAACTGGGTTCGCTTCCCCGCTCCTCCACATGCAGCTGCTGGGTGACCTTGGGCTAGTCACACTTCTTTGAAGTCCTTCAGTCCCATTCACCTCACAGAGTGTTTGTTGTGGGGGAGGAAGGGAAAGGTGATTGTTAGAGGCTTTGAGAGGCCCACCTTTTAGTGACCATACCAAGGTGACAAGCAAATGCTAGGAAAGTAATACAGTAAGCCAACAGAATGGTAAATGCATTTGGCAGTCTGGATCTGTCTGGATCTCTGGTACTATCTTTTGAAAATGAGTCAAAGGGAACATTCGCAGTGACAGATGTGACCTTGGAAGTAAGTCCAACTAAGAAACGATGCTGAAGAGAGGTGGAGGGGGGGGGGAGCCCCAGTTAATACAATACAATACAATACAATACAATACAATACAATACAATACAATACAATACCTTTATTGGCATAGATAAAGCAATAAGCATAAAACCGTCTGTGTATATTAGAATTCTAGAACATACAATATAAAAGAACCAGTTACAGGTAGATAGCCATGTTGGTCTGTCATAGTCAAAACAAAATTAAAAAATTTCCTTCCAGTAGCACCTTAGAGACCAACTAAGTTTGTTCTTGGTATGAGCTTTCGTGTGCATGCACACTTCTTGAAGTGTGCATGCACACGAAAGCTCATACCAAGAACAAACTTAGTTGGTCTCTAAGGTGCTACTGGAAGGAATTTTTTAAATTTTGTTATGAATATAAAAGAAGAAAAGGGAATCCTCGGCACCTGCTATTGTACAGGCCAGAGCTCCCTAGATTTAACTTCAAAAATCCTGGTCAGAAATTGTGCCATAACTCTAGTCACTTCCGGAGAATCGTCCCTCAGCAAGAACTGGGCTACGAGTAGTTTATTAGAGGGGACCCTGAGCCATATAGAGGACATCAAAGGATCTTCATGAAAGGTGTTGAAAAGAGGGCAGTCCAAAATCATATGGTCTATAGAGTCAGGTACATTCTGACCACAAATGCAAAGTCTGTTCTGGAAAGGGATACCTCTAAACCTTCCAAATAGCACAGCGGATGGAAAGGCATTCAAGCGTGCCAACGTAAATACTCTACGGTGTAATGGGGTGACCAGATCATAAAGGTAATTAGGCATCGTTCCACGGTGGGGTTGCAGCCTCAGATAGGCAGTTAATAAGAGACTGGCTAAGAGTTGTAAAAGAGGAACCTCCTGGGGAAGAACACGGTACATAGCTGTCCATTTCTGCATTCTTTACCCACAAATCGCTGGATTGGCTCCCCTGGCAGCCTGCAAAGATGAGCTTCGTCCTCTGACAAATAAAGTGAGTTGCTGGGCAGGCAATAAATTGGAGTGACAGCGGAATCAGGTGCAATAAAGGCAAGGGATTGACAGGCTGAGATTGTTGTTAAACCATTGCCTGAAGCAGCAATGAGACTATAGGACAGATGATTAACTGACCGTGGTTCTGATAGAGACAGAGGAGGCAGTTCTCAAAAGCAGATCTACATTGCCCATGTAGATATGGAGTGGTCAGCATTTCACAGCCACCAGTCGCATGATTTGATGCTTTGCAAATTGCGGAAGAACACCATGCAATCCCAAAACTATTTGTTTCACCACTGGTGTGCATCATTTAAACAGGGCTTCATCAACCATTTCACAGATTAAAAAATTTCTTTCTTGCCAGATTTCTGTAGACTTGTAGAATTGAAAGGACCTGTGGAGGTCATCTGGCCCAGTTCATCTTCCTGTGCAGTGCAGGATCCGCAGTGCAGGATTCAACTGCAGCATCCCTGACAAATGGCTCTCCAGTCTTTGCTTTAGCAGCTTAGTGTAAGCACTTTGCATGCAATCCATGCATAACTCTCTGGTCATGGGTGGGGTGGCATGCACAGAGGAGGGGAAAGACCAGTTCCCCTCTCCTTCAGTGATAGAAACTGAGATATGAAAGCTAGGAGCTAAATGACACCTTAAACTGAGGTTATGTGCACAACAATGGAATGTCTAGGTGCATTTTTTTATAACAAGAATATACAAAACTGCAGCTAAAATATTATGTTCGTTTTTCACATGGTCTAGTCCTTCCCCTGTCCAAACCCCTAATATTCTTAAGAGGGTCTCTTCTCCAGTCTTCAGAGTAGCTGGAAGTAGGGAGGCAGAAAAAGGTCCTCCTTTCCTTCCACTCTGCAGTTTAAATCGGAAATCTTAGGCTCAGTACAGCGCCCAGAGCTTAGAAACTGCTCACACAAATGACATTCCCTGTCGCAAAATGTGCTTAGAACAATGGGCATTTCAAACACTGCTGTCCTCCAAATCTTGTTTCCATAGCCATAGCCATAGCCATAGCCATAATAATAATAATAATAATAATAATAATAATAATAATAATAATAATAATTTATTATTTATACCCCGCCCATCTGGCTGGGTTTCCTCAGCCACTATGGGCAGCTTCCAAAAGAATATTAAAATACAATAATCTCTTAAACATTAAAAGCTTCCCTAAACAGGGCTGCCTGTTTAGCCATTGCATCTTCCACTGATATCTCACCCCTCTGAATTGACAGCAGTGGATTCAGCTAGTTCATCTCAGAGAACCAGATTTGGGACAAGGGCTTCCAATCATCTATCCTTGGGTAAATCACCACAGTATGTGTATACAGGCATGCAGAAAAAGTGCATGCATGTGCCCACACTTCCCCATCAAACGACCTTACCCGTTGATCCTATCCCCCATGAAAAAGCATCTCACTTCATAACATGTGAAGTAGCCCTGTTCAGTTCTGTGTCACTAACTCGTAGAAATAAGAGACTAATGCCTGAGCACAAATTACTCCAAGTAGGTAGGTATGTAAACATTAAAACCATCGTCTGGCCAGATAATTAAAAATGATTTTGCAAGATCCTCTTGCAAACTAGATTTTTAGAGGCTTGTCTTATTTATTTAGAACATTTGGCAGCTGCCTTCTCTTCCCAAAGGTATTCGGTACAACATAATGGCATCTAGGTGTTTGCCCCAAACCTAAACCCAACAGCAAGTTGCCAGTCAAACAGCAGCCCACATCATTTTGACAGTGGAAAAAGCATTCCAGCATAGAAATGTTTTTATCAGCTGAGAAAAACAAACCAGGGAGGAGGAGTTCGGATGGATTTACCTTGGAAGTTAGTTTCAGAAAGTGGGTTTGACAAGGGACGGGAACAGCCCTACTGTTAGGCAGAAGGGAGGCAGCTCCTGAGGGACGGAGGGGAGAGCAAGATTTTGGATAACAGAGCTGTGTATGCCTTGTGATCTGCCCTGTGCCCCCTAAGCCAACCTGCTGCCCTCAGGTGCAGTGGAAGACACTGCCCCATGACAGTTGACCTAAGATGGAATTAGTGGTCAGGTCAGCTTTGTACATGCAATGCAAGAGGAGTCATCTTTGCCTCGGGCAGCAAAATGTCTTGGGCTGGTCCGAACAAGGGGAAAGGAGATTCTATATTAGAGATTCTATTGGAGCAATGGCTAACAGGCTAAGGTAAAAATAAAATAAAATCTCATGAGTAAAAATGCTGAGAATCACAAGAGACTTTCAGTGATTTCTGATATTGAGGGCTTTTAAAAAAACATATGTTGGCCTGTTATTTAGCATGAGTCATACTAAGGTCTGTACGTTTGATGAATGTGTTTATGTGACATTCTGTCCCTTTCTCTGTAATGTAGAACAATATAAATCAGGGGCAGCCAAGTCAGTGGTTTGTTTAAACAATGACTATACTATTTCATTATTTTTTTAAAAAAAGAGAAAGGCCATTTTGGATATATGTGATGTTATCAGCAATTTATTATTGTATTCACAGAAGTGTCAGATGTCATGCCAACCTTTACTTGTTACTGCAATTGCAAGGCAACTTGCTTTTATTTTTGGGAAGGAACTGAACATATAAATTCCAGGCACAAAGCGCAGTCTCCATTGCCGTAAACTCCCCTAAGATTTCATTGACATCACTGGTTTCAGTATTTTGCCATACAGCCTTATTGAACTAAGGAAGACTTGTTTTCAGTGCACTGGAAGATTGACTCAATAGCCAAAGGTCATTGGCTGCATCTAAAGGACAGTCAGACTTTACGACAGAGGTGTATTGGGCAAAGGAAGCAGCTGTCATCCTACCACACATGAAAATGGGACCTGATTTTCAGGATCAACTTTGAAGACTTTGTACTGACACATAGGCCTGAAAGCCCTTATTATAAAACTGTATTCTATAATTTTCTTTCGGAAGTAGTTTATTTGTTTGTCTGTCTGTTTTTAAAACTAATTTTTATTACTTCCAATAAACACTATAATAAAACACTACCAAGCAATGTACATCCAAATTGTGATTGCACACAACATATATAGCACTGTTATGTCTGTGAGGTAATGCAGATACTGTATGACACAGCCCGTGCTCCCAACTAAGATGTTTGCTGGCTGGAGACAAAATATTGTCTTTGAAAATGTCCATGAGAAGTGGGTGGCGGCCTGATCTATAGTCCTGTAGATGTTGTTCTCAGTGGTTCCTATTAGAAATCAAGACCGATGGTACAAGATGATGGGACTTGTAGTTTATCAACATTTGGAGGGCTAAATGTTGGAACTCTCCTCCTCAGAGCAAGAGAACGTATGTTCTTTTAGTTGACTGGCGTTATACATATCATGCAGGTTTGTTTTTCAGATAATGCCCTTTCCCCTTTCTTCATCTTTATAAATACCCAGGCTAAAAACGTGCACGTATCATTATTAAAGGGACGCGGGTGGCACTGTGGGTTAAACAACAGAGCCTAGGGCTTGCCAATCAGAAGGTCGGCGGTTCGAGTCCCCATGATGGGGTGAGCTCCCATTGCTTGGTCCCTGCTCGTGCCAACCTAGCGGTTCGAAAGCACATCAAAGTGCAAGTAGATAAATAGGTACCAGTTTGGCGGGAAGGTAAACGGCATTTCCGTGCGCTGCTCTGGTTCACCAGAAGCGGCTTAGTCATGCTGGCCACATGACCTGGAAGCTGTACGCCGGCTCCCTCGGCCAGTAAGATGAGCGCTGCAACCCCAGAGTCGGTCACAACTGGACCTAATGGTCAGGGGTCCCTTTACCTTTATCATTATTAAACACAAAATGCTTTTTCTCATCTCCTTTTGCCCCTCTGTTGGAACTGGGCTTTCTCAGATTTGAGCAAGGAAGGCCCTTGTCTCTCTCTTCACATTTTGGTTCAGAATTTGGTGTTATTCATAGAATAGATGTCGACAAACTTCGCCAAGAATAAGAAAATTAAAATGCAATAATAATAATTTATTATTTCCACCCCGCCCATCTCGCTGGGTTTCCCCAGCCACTCTGGGCGGCCTCCAACAAAATATTAAAATACAATAGTCTATTAAACATTAAAAGCTTCCCTAAACAGGGCTGCCTTCAGATGTCTTCTAAAAGTCTGGTAGTTGTTGTTCTCTTTGACATCTGATGGGAGGGCGTTCCACAGGGCGGGCGCCACTACCGAGAAGGCCCTCTGCCTGGTTCCCTGCAACTTGGCTTCTCACAGCGAGGGAACCGCCAGAAGTCCCTTGGCACTGGACCTCAGTTTCCGGGCAGAACGATGGGGGTGGAGATGCTCCTTCAGCAATGAATTTTAAATGGGAATCCCAAGTGTTCTGGCAATTAACTTGGATGGAACAATAAGAATATGAAGAAAATAGCAATGGATAACTCAGAGATGTAGCTGGCAATAAGCCAAAAGGAAATGTTTTAGAATAAATCTACTGCAAACACAATAGGCTCTTTTGAACGGTGAAAGGAAAATTAAGTCTTTTCAGATTAGACTTCTCAGTCCAGCTGGCTGAGAAGAAGAAGAAGAAGAAGAAGAAGAAGAAGAAGAAGAAGAAGAAGAAGAAGAAATGAGTCTTGTAATCTTGTGTGGATCCTTCTTCAGAAGGCAATCCACATTCTGAGTTGAGTCAATAAGCATCTTAAACTTCTCCTAGAAGTCCACTTTTCTTTACAGTCAGATCAGTATATTTCACTGGCAAGTCACAAGATTGCTAGACAACAACTTGAACTCCCTCCCCATGCCTGTCCTAGCTTTCCCCACTTTTTGCCATTCAGCATGCCCAGACATGTGCGCCTGCTGCTGAGAAGAAAGCGAGAGCACTTGATTCTTTTTCTGTATATTGTGGGCCAATGCCTCTTTTGGTCCTACATCAAATCATTACACACCTTTAATTCATTTATATAGAGACCTGCTTTGTAGAAACATGGTTAGTCAGCAGATGCATTAGTCTCACCAGTTCCTTTCCTCCTACAGGTTATGATAAACCTGCATACTGCTTTAATCTCAGTGATCTGATGGGATCTTCCCCTTTGGCTGAGCAGAATGTACTCGAAACTAATTCATGTGCACATAGATCAGTCTTGATTCATACAGGATTCTGGTTATGTAAAAGTAAAGGTAAAGGGACCCCTGTCCATTAGGTCCAGTCGCGGATGACTCTGGGGATGCGTACTCATCTCGCTCTATAGGCTGAGGGAGCCAGCGTTTGTCCGCAGACAGCTTCTGGGTCATGTGGCCAGCATGACTAAGCTGCTTCTGGCGAACCAGAGCAGTGCACAGAAACACTGTTTACCTTCCCACCACAGTGGTACCTATTTATCTACTTGCACTTTGACATGCTTTCGAACAGCTAGGTTGGCAGGAGCTGGGACCGAGCAACGGGAGCTCACCCTGTCGCAGGGATTCGAACCACCGACCTTCTGATTGGCAAGCCTTGGGCTCTGTGGTTTAACCCACAGCTCCACCCACTTTATGTATGTATGGTTATGTAGAAAACCCTTAATCAGTCAAGCTTCCCATGTGTGCCTTTCTCTGTTTAAATGCACTTTCTACATGCGCTGTCCCATCTGCGTGTAACATTAATGTGCCAGCAGTGCATCTTCCAAAATACAACCTTTATGAGTAGGTTATGGTCCCATATACACCATGGAAGTTCATAGAACCATAGAATAGTAGAGTTGGAAGGGATCCTGAGTCCAATCCCCTGCAATGCAGATATCTTAATATGCAGTCTCCCATCCAACTTGAAACCATACCAGGCCCTGCTTAGCTTTGCAAATGTGCTAGCAGTTTTATTGCTGCACCACCAGGAGGGGCTGAACATGCATTTGGGCCATAATAGGTACATTGCACGGAATATAACAGGCTGTGCATGGATCCTTTCATCTGTTTCCTGTATAAATTGGACTTCCCTGGAGCTGTATAAGTCCCAGATGTCCTTCAGTCTTTCCTCACGACTGCTTGATGTCTGCTTTGAAGAAGAATGGCTGGCTGGCCATTTTTACATCTGTGGTTCCTTAAGTGAAATTCCAGCATGATCTCATTAGCTGTGCATGCTTCTTTAGTCCAACTTGAGCTCAGGCAGCTTATAGGCCAGGCGAGTTGCACATGCAAGCCAAATGCATGGCATTCCATTGATGTAGTGTGCAAATATTTATCGGCAAACACAGAACGAGCTACCAAGCAGCCCTCGCACCTGATATCCAGTTGATGTGCAAACCCTCGTCCTCCGAGATTGACAGGAACACACTCGTGACTCTTTCCACGTCTCTCTGCCTTACGTAACAATTGCTGCTATATATTCTGACTCACTGTTTCCTTGGCCCTGACGGCTGACTTTATCTGTTCACGCCCTAATGGAAAGCTTTCTGCTGAATGGAGGCTCTTGTGCTGCCCGTCTGCTCTATGGAAAACACACATAATTACATTCTTCATAGAAAATGAACACAAAGGCTCACCATGAATACAGCCAGCTCTCAAAATTAGGACAGTGTTGATTCCCTACAATTGCTGGGAGCTCACAGAACATCCAGGACATTTGCATGTGAATGAGCAACGCACACATATTTCTGGGAGGGAATTATCTCTCGCTTTGCTTCTGTGAGCTCCTCGCCACCCAGTAGGCATGAGGCCCTTAGGGGATTTTCCCATGTCCCTGCTGGATGCTAGCACCAACCAGCTGGCTTTGCCCATGAGAGCCTTACTACCATTTATCACCCGCGAAGACTTAACTACAGTCCCTTTCGGTGGTCTCCAAGCAGAGGCATAGCAAGCCCAGGTGGTACCCGGGGCGGATTTTTTTTTTGTCAACCCCCCCACCACTTTAATTTTTTAAAAATAAAAACAATTAAAAAGTGTCACCCCCCTCTGATGGTGCCACTTTGCGAGGTGTGGGGTTTTTGTGTGTGTGTGTGTCTATTATCTCTTTTTTTTCAATAAAGTTAAAATAAAAAAATAATTAAAAAAAAATAAAAAAATGTAAAAAAATAAATAAAAATAAAAATAAAAAGTGTCGCCCCCCTCTGATGGTGCCACTTTGTGAGGTGTGGGGGGTTGTGTGTGTGTGTGTCTATTATCTCTTTTTTCCAATAAAGTTAAAATAAAAAAAATAATAATAAATGATAAAAATTAAAAAAAATTAAAAAGTGTCCCCCCCCCCCTCTGATGGTGCCACTTTGTGAGGTGTGGGGGTTGTGTGTACGTGTTTTCACTTAAAATTCTAAGCCCTAAAAGAATAAATAGTTAAAAAGAGTGTGCCGAGTATGTGAGCTGGATGGGATTGACGGTGCCAATATGTGACACAAAATAACAGCTGATTAGATCTTGGTGGGTTTGTTGGGAACAGCACAGTGTAGGAATAGCCAACATGAACTCCCATCAGCACCAACAGGCATGGCAAATAGTCAGGGATGATGGGAGTCATAGTCCAAAAACATCTGGAAGAAGCCACATTGACTACCCCGGCATATATAGTGGTGGGCACCTATGGGTGGAGATGATATGGCCTATTTAGGGAAGCTTTTAATGTTTGATGGATTATTGTATTTTAATATTTTGTTGGAAGCCGCCAGAGTGGCTGGGGAAGCCCAGCTAGATGGGCATGGTATAAATAATAAATTTATTATTATTATTATTATTATTATTATTATTATTATTATTATTATTATTTCCAGTCCACATCACTTCTGCCTAAGTCTGTCCCATTTCTTTCTTTCTTTCTTTCTTTCTTTCTTTCTTTCTTTCTTTCTTTCTTTCTTTCTTTCTTTAAAAAAGTGGTATGGTACCCTGACCTGTGGGGCCAATTAGGCCCCATAGGGATCTTAATTTGGCCCATCAGGTCATTTTCCCCAAGCTGCACCCACCTGCTCCATACCTGACATCATACCTGATGCTATATCCCAATTCTCATATCTCAACAAATCCCAGTTGTTCCTGGGCAAGCAGGGTTTGTAGTCAGGGTCTTTTAAAGTTTTTCACGCCCAATGCAAGCCCTGCTGGGATTGGCTCCGCTCAAGAGCTCCCCAAGTGGACATGCAGCAAACCATGCTTATCTTTGCCCAAGAAGCTTGATTTCAAAACCAACAGGCAAATAAACATTTTCCCTTTGTGGACTGACTTGAATTGAAGCTGGTCTGCAAAGGGAAACACCTGTCTAAGTGGCCCACATAGATATGTGTGTGGGGGGTGTATTAGGATTTGACCCACTGGCTGAAACTCATTTCCCATCCCTACTTTCAAATCTGAACAAACAGGATTGGAACACTCTTGTTCTTTCTATCTGTGTCATCTACTGGCATATTGCTGTTTTTGATTTTTACATTTGATAGTTTGCTGAAATTATCATATATATATTTATGTTGTGAACTGCTCTGAGATCTGTGGGTGAAGGGTTGTATGCTAATTTAACAAATAATAAAATAAACAATAACAATCAGTGCTATTTTTCTAGAAAAAGAGGTGTTGGAACTCACCATGAATGCCTCCCTTGTTCTCTTATAATGGCAATGGCGCCCACCTGAGTTCTTGTGAGTACCGGCTGGAAAAAAAAGCCCTGATAATAATATATGGAAGGAGGGAAAGAAATGGAAGTAGTTTTATTGATTTGACTGTTTTCTGACAGGCCCTGCATTCTTCTATAGTTTTCCTGCTTGCATTCCATAGCAGTAGCATTTCACAAATGCTTTTGTTAGTGTGTGAATGTTCAAAATAGCCATGAATGGAAATACCTGAAAGCACATGGATGGTTCCATACAGCAAAAATGCAGAGTATCTCAGGAATCCCCCCTCCTTTTGTTTCACCCATTTGTTTTTATAAGAACATCAGCCTAGACATCAAATGTTGGCTGTGCCAAAGATCCTTCAGAGAGCCTGTAGCATTTGGAAAACACATGCAGAATTTCTCCCCCAATATGTTTTTTCAGAGATTCATCTGTTTCTGGTGACTTGAAATCCCTGGATCTATCGGGCCACTTTGTGTTGAAACTGGAGGGGGGGGGGAAAGGTGCTACCCCCCCCAATAAATTTGTGCAGTAGGATTGAACCATTTGGTCTCGAATCCCACTAGATCTGTGAGCTATGGAGGCAGCATACAAGAGGCTACTGCTAATAGGCATACTGTTGACAGCCGTTTCTACTCATCTTTCTACAGATGGAGCAGGACCCTTCACACTGGCGGAGCTGGGCAGAGGGATACCTCTCATTCATCAAAGCCACCTCTAGCGTGGTAGATCATGGGGTTGGATTGTTTTGCCCATCAATTAGTATATCAAGAGTTAATCCTCTTTGAAATTATCAGCAATTTAAGTGTGGAACTTCCAAATGCAGTGAGACTAAATGCAGTCAATAATGTTCATTGGCAATGAATATGTCAGGGTTCAGGGGATCGGCTTTCTCCCCCCTTTGGCAGTAGATAAGCAGAACAAAGTGAAAGGAGCCTCTTACCAGTTCAAAAATTTAATGATCACAGCGAGAGAACAAAGAATCCATTCCTAGGAATGAAGGTGCTCCCCATTAAGGGTTCCACCCACTTCCTCCCTAGTCACCCACGTCACTACCGCGTCTTGTAACCTGATCTCGCAACCACTGTGCTGCCACCTTATCTGCTCTTCTTGACCTTGGGCTGAGCGGATGGACACTTTCCAGAGACAGTGTGTCTGTTAACTCTCTCTCTCTCTCTCTCTCTCTCTCTCTCTCTCTCTCTCTCCCAGTGCTTCTCCTTCTAGCTGTTCCCCCTCCAGTACTTCCCAGCTTCTGCCTTCTGAACTATGCCCTTCTTCAAACCACTCTTCCAAATCTATACTGTCCTCCTGCTCCTGGGAACATTCAGGATCCTGATCAGGAGCAGGGGGAGGGGGAGGCTCCCACCATTCCTCCTCAGTGCAGCCCTCCTCAGCACGGTCCCTGAGAGATACCACTTATGGTGGAGGGTATCTCACATATAGTATCAAATGTACATCCAACTCCCATCCAAGCCATCACCCATGTGGTGCTCGTAACTGAAGTTCAGGCCATTCCATTTATAGTCAGAAGCCTATATAAGGTAATGCTGTTGGATAGGGAGAGCTCTGTTGGTAGACTTTGAGACTTTTAATCTCAGGGTCATGGGTTCGAGTCCCACATTGGGCAAAAAGATTCATGCACTGCAGGGGATGACCTTTGTGGTCCCTTCCAACTCTACAGTTCTATGATTTTATGATTCTAGGAGGGAAAGCGTATTAAATGGCATCCAAGGGTGTACAATAAAATGAGTGTCTAAACATACTGTGTTCATACTCCATTAACATATCTGAATAATGTAAATCATATTAGAGGATGTTCCTTTATTCCTTCCCCAGTAATCATTATAGATTTGAGTGCGAAACTAATGTACTTCAAAATAATAATAAAGAACCGGAGCAAGGAAGGATAAAAGAAGGGAAGCACAAGAATCCTAAGTATAATCCCATGCAACAGATTTATTATAAACCACTCTGAATTTTTTAATTGAAAGTTAAAATTAAAACGTTTTAAGCTAATAAATAAGTAATAAAATAGAGGCCTGCTAAACAGACACAAGTAAAATGGATATTCCTGAGACATATATCATGGTTTAATTTAAATTGCAAAGCAGTTAAATAATCCTTGCCGCAAATGTATTTCATTTCAGTGACTTCACGCCACCTAGAGAAAAAGAGCCCATTAAAGTTCACCATAAATTATGCAGACTCAATTTCAGGTTCTTCTAAGATTGGTTTTCAATTTAACCTGTCCTTTCAGATACAGGCCTTTGTCTTTGTTGAGATTATGCTGTGCAGTCTTCCACAACCTGGTGTCTCTCAGGTGTTGCTGGATTCCAATTCCCATCAAACTCAGCTAGGATGGCCAGTGGGCAGGGATGATGGGAGCTGTGGTTCAAAAATATCTGGAGGGCATCAGGTTGAGGAAATCTTGTGTGATATGTCTTTCAGGTTCCTCCTTCCCTTCCTGTTAACACACAGTGCTCTTGATAGCAGCAGCGATCCCTCTATTGTAAAGCTTTAGGCACTAGATTTCTATATTCCAGCTTCCAGGTGACATTGAGTCACTGGCCATTTCCCTTTGGTTTGTCAAAAGAAAACACAGCAAAATTCAGCAACAGATGCCATATTCTTGTTGCAAGGTGGTTAGGGGAAGTATGCATGTTTTTCCTTTTGATGGACGGCCTCTTTCGATCAATGGATAGATAATAATAATAATAATAATAATAATAATAATAATAATAATAATAATAATAATTTATTTGTACCCCACCCATCTGGCTGGGTCTCCCCAGCCACTCTGGGCGGCTTCCAGCAAACATTAAAATACATTAACACATCACAGATTAAAAACTTCCCTGAACAGGGCTGCCTTCAGGTGTTTTCTAAATGTCATGTAATTGTTGATTCTTTTAACCTCTGATGGGAGGGCGTTCCACAGGGCGGGCGCCACTACTGAGAAGGCCCTCTGCCTGGTTCCCTGTAGCTTTGCTTCTCGTAGTGAGGGAACCGCCAGATGACAATCCAACTCTTGCAACCCATGAACAGATCACTTTCAGATGGAAATTATATATGGACAAATGTAATGATATTTGGAATCTATTTGTTGAAACCATAGTGGCCCACGAATCAGTGTATTTACTTTTTATTTACCCATGTGTATTTATCTCACAGACATACTGTAGGAGCCAACTCCTAGGGGCTGAGATCCCTTCGCTCCCCCTATAAAATATTTGAGGGGGCCAGCCCCCTCACCAAGTTGATGGGTATTGCCATTCAAATGGTGTGTGCATGCCGTGTCATGTGATTGATTATGTGGGGTGGGGTCCCCCCATATTTTATTCAGTTGGCACCCCTGCTTACAGATGACACCTGATATGTATGACACCTTGTTTGTGTATCTTGTGTATCCTGGGTACATCATTACAAATATAGCTCAGTGTCCCTGTATCAGGGATGGGGAACCTGTGGTCCTCCAGCTGTTGTTGGACTTCATCTCCCATCATTCCTGACCATCATCCGTGCCGGCTGGAGCTGATGAGAGATGGAATCCAACAATGTCTGGAAGATCACAGGTTCCTGATTTCTGCCCTATATCATTTGCATTAAAAGATTGAGAACCCTCACACTCTTATGTAACAGGGCCAGCAGGAAAGCTTGGGTAGACGCCTACTTTGGATGCTTTTTCCTTCCCAGGAAGTATCCAGAGTAGGGGGTCTACCAAAGATTACCTCTTTGAATGGGCTGTCTCAGGTGTGTATGGTGATGATCGCAGAGGCAAAAGAAGAAGAGTTTGGATTTGATATCCCGCTTTATCACTACCCGAAGGAGTCTCAAAGCGGCTAACATTCTCCTTTCCCTTTCTCCCCCACAACAAACACTCTGTGAGATGAGTGAGGCTGAGAGACTTTAAAGAAGTGTGCCTAGCCCAAGGTCACCCAGCAGCTGCATGTGGAGGAGCGGAGACGCGAACCTGGTTCACCAGATTACAAGTCTACCGCTCTTAACCACTACACCACACTGGCTCTCCGAGTGCCTTTGGGACCTTCTAAAGGTAAAGGTAAAGGGCTCATCTCGCTCTATAGGCCGAGGGAGCCAGCGTTTGTCCGCAGACACCTTCCGGGTCATGTGGCCAGCATGACAAAGCCGCTTCTGGCGAACCAGAGCAGCGCACGGAAACGCCGTTTACCTTCCCACTGGAGTGGTACCTATTTATCTACTTGCACTTTGATGTGCTTTCGAACTGCTAGGTGGGCAGGAGCTGGGACCGAGCAACGGGAGCTCACCCCGTCGCAGGGATTCGAACCACCAACCTTCTGATCAGCAAGCCCTAGACTCTGTGGTTTAACCCACAGCGCCACCTGGGTCCCTTTGGGACCTTCTATCTAGTCCCAAATCTTTCCGTCCAACATCTTTCCCGAAAACAGACTTGGGTTGCTTCTAGATACAGGCATTGCATTGCATACGGGTCATTCAGGTAAAATTCTTACATGTACGTAACGGGCACATCAGCACATTCTGAGGCAGCCTATGAGAACTGGAGAAAAGTCTTGATGAGTTGGGTACATCCTGCTGGTCTTGCACTACCCAACCACAACGGAAATGAGAAAACCTCCCCTCCCTTAAAGAGCCATACAGTAGAATTCTCTAGGCAAAAGCCATGTCCATACATCTGTTTCTCTTTTTGCAAATAGCATGAAACACCCCATCTCTTACCTTTGTGCCTTCGTAGAGCAGTGATTAATCCAAGGAATTGCTTCGTACTGCTGCAGCAGTTATCGGTGCCACCCTGCAAATGGCATCGGGTCAGAGTGTATGTAGAGAAGTTCGAATCTGTAATAATGAAGACTACCATCTGACTGCTATTGGGCTTTGTTGACGTAAGTATCTAATTTACGGGAGAGGCACCTGCTGGCATAGCAAGCATAATATCACCAATCTGTTATTGATTTCAACATGACAGCTGCACACTAAACCAGATTAGTAAATATTTAACCTCGGTAAATTTAGGGTTTGAATGCAATCATGAATTGACGGGAATGTATGCCTGGCCAAATCTTGAGTCAAGGCTGGTGAACAGCAGGCGAGATGACCCAGGAAAGAAGGGAAGGTTAACATATTGCTTTTGATGGGCAGAAAGTTCTGGCCCATTGCCAAAACATGAATAACAATGACTCATGGATTTTGAATTTGAGTAGCCTAGTCACTTTTAACCCCAGAGATACCCAGCTGCAGCACCGCCAGTTAAGATGCACCCAAAATCATACCTGACAAATTTGCGACACATGTTTTCAGATGTTCCTTTGGAAAACTAATGAAGTCACATCAAAAGCCCTGTAATTGATACATTCAAAATTCTGGTTGTGCTTCCATAGAAAATCACTGAAGTTTCATTTTAAATGAACAACTCATACCGGTATCCAGTGAGGTGAAGTCTCCCCCTTGTGGAAAGTGAAAGCTTGCCATGGTGTTCATTTTCTTCAATTGCAGCAGACAAGATTGAGTGCAGACAACTTTTGCTGTTGCTGCCTAACCCAGGGGTCAGCAAACTTTTTCAGCAGGGGGCCAGTCCACTGTCCCTCAGACCTTGTGGGGGGTCAGACTATATTTTGAAAAAACACACACAAACAAATTCCTATGCCCCACAAATCACCCAGAGATGCATTTTAAATAAAAGGACACATTCTACTCATGTAAGAACACGCTGATTCCTGGACCGTCCGCGGGCTGGATTTAGAAGGCGATTGGGCCGGATTCGGCCCCTGGGCCTTAGTTTGCCTACCCATGGCCTACCCATTGCTTTGTTAGAAGGGTTGCTGTTAATAGCACAGGTTGATCAGCTGATGTTTCTTCAATAGGAACTTGTGGTTAGCAGATGGTCTCCAGATGAACTATGGATTTCACTAGTGCTACTTTTCAAGGAAAAGAGGTGCCGGAACTCCCCATGAACACCCCCCTTGTTCTCTCATAATGACAATGGCGCCAAACTGAGAGGACCCTGAACTGAGTTCTGGCTGAAAAAACACCCTGGATTTCACTTCCCTAAGTTGTAGTAATGGTCACCAACTCTGATGACTTTAAAAGAAGATTTGAGGATGGGTTATCAATAGCTACTACAGTATAATGGCTATGTTTTCCCTCCGCTCTCAGAAGCCAAGTGCCTGTGGCTGCCAGTTGCTGGGAATCACAGCTGGGCTGTTGCACTTGAGTCTTGCTTGCAGCCGTTCTACAGGCATCTGGTTGGCTGCTGGGAAAACTGGGTGGTTTGAGCTGATCGAGGAGGGCTGTTCTTGTGTTCTATTCTTCTAATGAGACTTAGGAATCTCTAAGTTTTTGAAAGATCTATCTTCTCAGAGCTTCCTCTGATGGTTAACACCACTGGCGCAGCAATAAAAATGCTAGCACATTTCCCAAGCTGGTTTCAAATTGGTTGGAGGACAGCGTGTTGAGATTCCTGCATTGCAGGGGGTTGGACTAGATGACCCCCGGGAACCCTTACAGTTATATGATTCTAAAGCTGAGCCACAATTTCCCACCATATATTTTTTCTGAGAGTTCTTTCATTTTCATACTCATCAAGGAGAGAGAGAGAGAGAGAGAGAGAGAGAGAGAGAGAGAGAGAGGGAGAGAAGGCCACCCTACAGAATTTTCTTAGAATATTCTCCACTGGTTTTGGATTGGGGGTGGGCAGCAGTTGCCATTTCCGCTCCTCTGTGCCCTGGAACAATGCTACAATGAGAGGCAGCATGCTGTAGTGGTTAAGAGCGGTGGACTAGTAATCTGGTGAACCGGGTTCGCGTCTCTGCTCCTCCACATGCAGCTGCTGGGTGACCTTGGGCTAGTCACACTTCTTTGAAGTCTCTCAGAGTGTTTGTTGTGGGGGAGGAAGGGAAAGGAGAATGTTAGCCGCTTTGAGACTCCTTCGGGTAGTGATCAAATCCAAACTCTTCTTCTTCTACATCATTGAGGATCTAGCACAATTGCTGTCATCACTGCAGCAAACACACACACACACACACACACACACACACACACACACACTTAGGAAAGAAGAGTGGCCAACATGGTGGTGCAGGCATTGCAGTATTTGGGGCAGTGTGGGCATTGCAACACTGCTCACCTGACTTCCCAAGGCTGTGCATCACTGCTGGTTACCTAGGGAGAGGGGAAGGAGCAAGCAAGGCAGAGAGGAGCCCAGGGCTGTGCAGATGCAGCAGGGGAGCCCATCCCATGTCCTGCCAACTGCTACCTCCATCTTGAAAAATGGTCGCAGAAATTCTCCTCCTTTTGGAGGAATTCAGCAAAATGCCGCTCCCAATTTCTCCTACCCAAAAACAGGATAGAGAGATGTGAGAGGCCATCTGTTTTATTTATTTATTTGCAGAACGTATAGCCCACTCCTCGTACCTACGGGACCGCCTCTCCTGGTATGCCCTGCAGAGGACCTTAAGGTCCACAAATAACAACATTTTGGAGGTCCTGAGCCACAAGGTGGTTAGATTGATTTCAACTAGGGCCAGGGCCTTTTCAGTACTGGCTCCAACTTGGTGGAACGCTCTGTCACAAGACACCAGGGCCCTGCGGGATTTGACATCTTTCCGCAGGGCCTGCAAGACAGAGCTGTTCCGCCTGGCCTTCGGGTTGGACTCAGTCTGATGTTTCCTCCCCTTATGGTTTTGATTATGGGTGATAAATGAAGCTGCATTTAAATTTTAAATTGTATTTTAACCTGTATTTTAATTAACTTTCTTTCTTTCTTTTTTATTTTATTGTAATTTTATTGGTGTTAGCTGCCCTGAGCCCGGTTTCGGCTGGGAAGGGCGGGGTATAAATAAAATTTATTATTATTATTATTATTATTATTATTATTATTATTATTATTATTATTGGCAAGGGATTCCAAAGCAGGCCACAAATATTACACGCACACACACACCAGTGCTTTTTTTTCCCGTAAAGGAAAAAAGTGTCAGTACTCACAATGAAATTGTTACAGTAAGTGTCACACTTTTGACATTTTGGGGGGGGGGAGGTGCCAGTACTGCGTAGCCTTGAGTACCCCCAGAAAAAAAGAATTGCTCGTAAATGCACTGTAAAATAAATAAAAAACACATTGAAAAGAACATGAAAATGATACAATTCATTTCATCTGTTTCTTACCAAGACAAACCAGGCTGTTCTGGATAATTACATGCATCATCTGCCATCCCTATCCTCTTTGTAACCTTCTAACCTTCTCCCAACCCTCTAACCCAGTGTTTCCCAACCAGTGTGCCTCCAGATGTTTTGGGACTACAACTCCCATCATCCCTCGCTAGCAATACCAGTGGTCAGGGATTATGGGAATTGTAGTCCCAAAACATCTGGAGGCACACTGGTTGGGAAACACTGCTCTAACCCACCTCCTCTTCCTGGCACCCCCCTCAATCTGCTCCAGAGGGAACTCCCCGGAACAGATTTTGGGGTGGAGGTGCACAAGGAGAGTCCCATTGTGCAGGCAGAAGTTCTTGTACTAACAGGACAACTTTGTTGGATCAAATCTTCTCACACTGATGGATCCTGAAGGCCATTTGATGTTCCTAGATGACAAACTGAAATGAGCTTGTCAGAGCTCTGTGTGTGAGTGTGTAGCAAGAGAGGGAAAAGAGGCAGTTTGAACCTGGGTGGAGAAAAGTTCTCTCTCTCTCTCTCTCACACACACACACACACATGGCTGAAGAGCAGGAACCTTTCCAAGGATAGTGTGAATTGTTCCTGAGAGTAGAACAACAATGAGCTATTGAAACCTGACTAGAATGGTGCTAACCAAAATTTAATTTTCAGCAATAACCATTCCTTGGATTTAAAAGAAGATGAATAGAATAGCTGCCTGCAGAATCTTTCTATTAATAGCATGAGCCTGATCAAATTAGAACTGGAAGCAGATTGTTGACAGAGATGGCAATATGAGAGCTACCATGGAAACGTAGAGGTCAGTATTACATCAACAGCTGACGGAAGCTTTTCAGCTACATTAGGAACTTGAGCTGTGAAGAACTAAATAAAGCAAGAGTTTGTCAAGCTGGTTATGTCAGTAAAGTAGGGCTGCAATGCTCTACACACTTACCTGGGAGTAAGTGCTATTGGACCGAGTGGAGCTTACTTCTGAGTAGATGTGTTTTGGCTTGCACTGTCAGTTGTTGATGTCTCTCCCAGCTTTTTATTAGTAAATGACAGCTGATTAGTTGCTTCACCTTTAACCAACCAACTCCCCTTTAATAAGTAGATCTTGTTGATTAAACTTAAACGTGCATTTTAGTGACACTGAATGTTCAGTTGGGCCTGATTCAGGCTGCAATCCTCGAGCCATTTACTTGGGGAGTAAGCCCTGATTCTTCAATGCCTGTGTTGGTTTTGCTACTATGTACCTCCAACTCGCTGACATTAAGAAATGGGTCAATATGCCAACTCCTGCAATTTGCTTGTAATTCTAAAAGAGTTTGAATCAGTCTTGTTCAAACCTAGTACAAGTGCACATTCCCTGGCTAGCTCAAATCGCCAAAATCAGTTTCTTCAGAACGGTCATATCTCATCATTTAAATCCTGCTTTTCCAGTCCCAAGGTTACCTCTCATGGAAGTGAACATAATTGAAGGCTGTGTAGGAGAGGTTGAGAAAACTGGAACTGAGCAGGAAGAGGAAACCGTCTCTCATTCATTGTAGAAATTTGATGAGATAGTTACTGACACCTTTTTGTGGTGTTCGCAAGCACTGTATTGGCAATTCCTGAACTACTATGTGATGACCAGTTTAAAGTCATTAGACCTGCCTGAAACTGATAAATGGTTCCTCGTCATCTTGGGAAAAAGTGACAAGTGGGGTGCCACAGGGTTCTGCCCTGGGTCCGTTGTTGTCCAATGTCTTTATAAATGACTTGGATGAAGAAATTTGCAGATGACACCAAACTGGGAGCTAAAGACGACAGAATCAAGATTCATTAAGACTCACTTTTAACAGATTGAAGGATTGGGCCAAAACAAACAAAATTAATTTCAATAGGGACAAACGTAAGGTTTCTATACTTAGGCAGGAAGAATCAGCTGCAGAAATTTAAGATGGGGGGGGGGGGCGCCTGGCTTACCAGTAGTATATGTGGAAAGGATTTAGAGGTTTTCGTAGACCACAAGCTCATAGCTGTCAACTTTCGGATTTGAAAATAAGGGATGCCGCGAGGGCGGTGCAATGGCACCAAGTAGCCTCGCCACCCTGTGCTCCAGAGGCTGCATGTGAACGGGTGAGCGAAAGAGCGAGTGCGTAGACGGCAGGCAGGCTGTCTGTCTGGTTGGGCGTGAGGGTCTGGATGCACAAGGCATGCAAGCTCCGCCCCCAGTTGATCTCAGACTCCTTATTGGCAGCCGAGCAACGCAGCTGAGGAGCCTCCCTGGCCGGCAGGGAGGGAGAGGAGCTGCTTCCTTTGAAATCCGGGAAATTTAAGGGATATCAACAATCCGGGATAGCAGCGGGAAACGGCATTGGAATAAGGGAGTTTCCCGCAAAAAAAGGGAGGGTTGACAGCTATGCAAGCTAGAGACAACAGTGTGATGCAGCTGCAAAAAAAGCTAATGCTATTTTAGGCTGTATCTCCAGAAGTAGAGTGTCCTGATCAAAGGTCCTGCTCTATTCCGTCTTGGTTAGACCACACCTGGAGCACAACTGAAGGGTCTTGACAAGCTGGAATGTGTGCTGAGGAGGGTGCCCAAGATGATCAAGGTCTGGAAACCAAGCCTTATGAGGATCGGTTGAGGGAGTTGGGTATGTTTAGCCTGGAAAAGAGGAGACTGAGAGGAGACATGATAGTTCTTTAGATAGTGGAAGATGGCTATCACATAGAAGATGGAGCAAGCTTGTTCTTTCCTGATCCAGAGACTAGGACACAAACCCATGGATTCAAGTTTCAAGAAAGGAGATTCCGACTAATTATCAGGAATAGCTTTCCGACAGTAACAGCTGTTGGAGAGTAGAACAGACTCCCTTGGGAAGTGATGGATTCTTCTTCACTGGAGGTTTTCATGCAGAAGTTGGATAACCATCTGTCATGGGTGCTTTAGTTGAGATTCCTGCATTGCAGGACCCTCAAGATCCCTTCCAACTCTACAATTCCCTGATTTCTGCCCCTTGATTCTGCCATACATAGTGGCAATAGGAACAAAATAGAAGTGTTTCTTTGATTGCAAATGTGGAAATCTCTTATAAGCTTGGAAGAATTTGGGAGAAAGCTAAACATTTTAAACTGAACTTTATTAATATTATTAAAGGAACTGTATTAGGCAAATAGATATTTCAGAATTATGCTCCATTAAGAAAAAGTCACTGTGAATATAAGTGACCCAAAATTATAAATCTCATGTTGGTTGTTGCAGACCAACAAAGAATTTCCAGTTGAGATTCATTAGTTATAACTGTTCTGCTGCCTTAGTCAACCTGCCCAAGATGTGGCTAGCTAAGAGGCCAATTTCTTCCATTATAAATTAAATAGTGGGGTGAAATTAGCTGCCAAGACATCATGTGAAGGTGTGTAAGGTGCAAATAGAAACTATTCTTCTTTCTGTTAAGTGAATGCTAGGCTTCCCTGCCTTGCTTCTGTATAGTACGAGAATTATCTCTAAGAGAATTGCTTCCTTAGAGAACAAATGCTACAATCATATGATCGGAGCCCATTCTCATCTTGCAAAAGCAGGTCCTTGTCTGTGTTGCCAGAATTCATTGGTATTCATACACTTCCAGTGGAGTGATGGAATGGACCGTTAGGCCTCCTATGTAGCAGCATGCGGTGTTCCTCCTACATGGCTGAGTTTGTGATGCTTTTATCATGAATTTTACAAGGAATGAAGGACATGTCGGTGTCAGTGTTGAGCGCTGCATGGATATTGCAGGAGACTTATACTCCATAAAATCTGTCACACAATTTTTAGACCGCATGTTGTAGAATAGTTTCCTTGCCTTCAACGAGGCTACCCACGTAAGACAAGGGAGGCTGAAAAATATATTTCTCTATAATGAGTTCCCCTCTTATGCCATCAATGTATACTTTTTGATGATTGGTCACAAATTATAGGATGCGGGAGAAATTTGATCACATTTATAGGCAAACCAAATAATTTGCCTACAAGCGGGCATTTTATGAGGAAAAATTGCTTTGCAATATGTGTACATTAGGGGAATTTGCATGCAACGCTATTGTTGGACTACAACTCCCATCATCCCTGACCATTTACCACATTAGGGGAATTTGCATACAACGCTATTGTTGGACTACAACTCCCATCATCCCTGACCATTTACCACATTAGGGGAATTTGCATACAACGCTATTGTTGGACAACAACTCCCATCATCCCTGACCATTTACCACATTAGGGGAATTTGCATACAACGCTATTGTTGGACTACAACTCCCATCATCCCTGACCATTTACCACATTAGGGGAATTTGCATACAACGCTATTGTTGGACTACAACTCCCATCATCCCTGACCATTTACCACAATGACCCAACAACATTGGAGGGGCCACAGGCTCCCCATCCCTGTTGTAACCTAAGGGAACATTGCCAATTTCTCCAAGTAGTCTGTCTCTCTTGATCACCTTTGCAGATTGGTTGATATACAGGGAATTGAGTTTCCTCTGCAATATAATTGTCCTTCTGCCTGCTCTCTTTGTAGACGGTTGACCAAATCATGAATTACAAGTGATTCCTTCTGTAGTGGCTTTGTGGGCGGGGCCTTGATGACATCTGTTTTGCTAGCACCCTTAAACTGCTTGTATGATAACAAAATGGAACATTTGGCATGCCTGTTATAAAAACCAAACTATTCTTAGTCTGCCTTAATTGTTATTATTATTATTATTATTTATTTATTTTTACATTTAGTAATCAAATCATCATTTAATTTTGATGAAACTGCTTCTAGGCCTCAGTTGCAGACATAGCACCCGGCATTTCTGTGAGATGCACAGAGCAAATAGCGAATGACAAGAGGACAAGGGGAAATAAATGCCGGTGTGGGGAAATAGCACATTTATAAAAGAGCTATTCACTTCTTTCATGAGCTTGGGATTGGTTTCAGGTGTGATACAGTGGAGCCACGGACATATGGGAAGCCTTTACAACCCCACAGAATTTCATTGTTTTCTTTTAGGTAACCCAGGATTTAGGAAATGCACATATTTGGCAAAGGCCAGACGGCGGCAGTATAGAATGTACTAGACAGCTTGGCAAGCGTTCATTTGACAGGTAAAAATAGATCTCAAAAAGACAGAAAAAAACCCGGCATTAAGACTCATCCATTTCATCATCTGATTGGCTGAAAGTACTGCCTCTTTCCCCCTCCTTGAAAAGCAAGCAAGCAAGCAAGGATAGGTATCTTTGACATATCCAGTCTTGGTGTTAAGTAGTGCCAAGGCTGCAGTTCTGTGCTCACTTAGGGATGGCTGAGAAATCCCTGAATGTCATCCTACCCTAATCTGCACGACACAATGCATGAAGTGAAACACTCGCACCCTTTTCAAAAAGTTTGAGATGCAGTTCTCCAGCCAAAAAAAGTAAAGAAGTGTGTATATGTCTGTATGAGTGAAAATAACGTGCAGTGCAAACATGCATTAGGGAAACTTCCTTGCTGAAATGTGTGTCTTGAGCAAAATCTGCACACACAAAATTGCATCTGTAAGGAGAAATGCACACTAAAAATGTTGGTGGATTTTCACGAGGAGTTTCAAAAACGGAGAAATCAAACTGAAGTGGAAATGTGGTGAGCTAGAGTTGAGCCTGGAATGATGAGAAATGGAGGGAGACCAAAATGGGTGGGTTCTTCAGACCTTAACTGGAGGTAACCCTCACTGAACACAGTGGAATTCCATTCTGAGTAAACATGAGGGCTAGTTCCAGACTTTTGGGGTTTTTTGCCTGTGGTGAAAGACAATCAATAACCATCCCACATACAGAAGCTAGCTGGGCTACTTCAACACCTGAGGCACAACAGTGTCCTCTACCACACCTGAGGGCAGGAGGCCAGCTTAGGAGATGCAGGGCATGTCCCATGGTAAAGGCATTTTGGGGCTGGGCGGCTTCTGCCTGCTCACTGGGTCAGGGGCCTTTGCCTTTGGCGCAATGGCTACTAGCCATAATGGCTCCATTCTAGCTCCATCTTGGAGACAGTATGGCTCTGAGTTGCAGTTGCTGGGAATCCCAGGCAGGGAGAGTGCCGTTGTGCTCAGGTCCAGCTTGGGGACTTCCTATGGGCATCTGGTTCACCACTCCGAGAAGTGGACTAGATGGGCCTTTGGCCTGATCCAGTTCTCATCTGTCATGGCAAGACCAGGCCATCAGCAAGCAAACATGGCCGTCATGTTTGCTGTAAGTGCCAATGCTTAGGTTGCTAGAACAGTGCAGGCCCACCCATGGACAAGAGGGAGGTGAGAGCAGGCTAGGGGAACCATGACGATTTAGAAAAATACAGAAAAATACTTAGAAAAGAAAAGATCTCCAAGTGAGGACCGAGTGTGGTCAAGGGCTACGGAATGCTGAGCAGGATACATTCCACACTGCAACAATGCGTCGGAAGCCCTCTTGTGTTTTTCTGCATTTTTAACAAGAACATACCTTATGATTTTTAATTTGGTGATAGGTAGGTGTGGGGAAAACGAATACAGCATCCTTCACCTGGATTAGAGGCTTCCGCTACAGTATAGTAGTAGAAAGAGGCACAGGGCCAATATGCTTAGCATGATAATGTAGGTTTCACAACCATGTCTCTGTTTTTGCAGCACTAATCGCCATTTTCTGCTTATGTGCTGGACTTAAAGTACCACTTCTCTCTCTCTCCTTGCCCTTTTGCTTGGGAGCATAAGGTTTTGTTGCGGATGCTAGTTTGCTGCATCATACGCTGAAACTTAATTCATGTCTATGTTAAAACTCAAGCATCGGCATGGAATCCAGTCCTTCAAAAAAGGCAGGGAGAAATTCTGTAAGGGATGAAGGTGCTTTAAAGGAGCTCTCATCAGAGGCTGCTTTAGCAGAGCTAGAAACGGACTTGGCCATAGAGGTGAGCTCTTTGTTAGAAAGATGCTACTTACATGCACTCTGGGATTTGATTCAAGTCTATGACAGCAGCAGTGGGCTGGCTGCTCGCTCATCCTCCACAGGGGAGTTTTTTTTAATGGTCACTCCTTGCACCAAGGGGCGAGACACAAAGCTGTAAGATACTGCTACACTCAGCACTGAAAGACTCTAATCTCACCAGTTGGATTGGCTAATAGTCTGATGCCGTGACGCAGAATAAAATGTCTTCAAAGGGCAGACTTAATGCTTATGAGCATGCTTTAGACTAGAGCTGTTGCTTGGTGTGATGGAAAGCTCAGAGGACCCACTAGTCAGCAAGCAGGGCAAGTATTTGATTGTCTCTTTCAAGAACAGAAAAAGCAGCAGGAAACTCCTGAGTCCATCATAATGCAACCAAGTCCTGTGTCACCTAGTGACCATACCCAACTAATAATAATATGGAGAAGAATAACAATAACAATAACAATAATAACACATTCATTCATTCATTCATTCATTCATTCCCTACCCATCTGACTGGGTTGCCCCAGCTACTCTGGGTGGTTTCCAACATACATAAAAACATAATAAAACATTTTTTAAAAAGCTTCCCTATACAGGGCTGCCTTAATATGTCTTCTGAAGGTTGTATTCACCTTGGCCACCAAATTTCTCCGATGAAAATAGGGACGTCCTAATGAAAAATGGAACATTCCGGGATCAAATCAGAAACTGGGATGGCTTCTGTAAATCCGGGACTGTCCCTGGAAAATAGGGAAACTGGGAGGGTTTGCTAGTGACAAAACTATATAGTGCCCACAGAGTCACCATGGATCTTGGGTAGTGGGTCTTTGGGTACTCAAGGGTACTCAGTGCAGGCACCCTTTTTTCTAGCAGAGAAATCCTGGGATTAAGAGTCTTGTGAGCAGCATTTTAAGGATTTAAGCCACAAATTTCACTCGTTTTCATTGTTTGTGAAAATTATTAGGAAAAGGTGCCCCAAATAGTTAATTTAAATATATGTATATTGCATATATGCAGCCAAGATATGCATAATGCAGCCAATATATGCAAAATCCTCAATACCTGTTGGGTATTGACTGGGAAACATGCACAGTTCCCTCTCCATGGATGCATTCTCCATGGGGTCTGCTGAATGCACATGGTGACTGGTTGTGTACGTTAACTGCTCAACTTCTTTTGGCCCTATCATTCTGCTCCATTTATAAACTCTGATCTTGGTCCCCATGCCTGCAGTTCTCATCTGGATTGCTAAATGGTACCTCTTTCCACCAGTTCCAGAGGCAATTTTCTCAGCAAGTCCTTTATTACAATAAAAAGACTTCACAATTCAATCCCATCGTTTCCCCTACAGACTGCATTTCTTTGTTTACCTTTCCATTCGAAACATCAACCGAAACAGTGACTTCATAGCACAAAAGGAAATGAGATGACAGCAGCAAAAATACTTTTGAATAAAATCTCTGCCAAATTATATTAGCTTGTGGCACTCAGATGTGCCGAGGGGAAGAAGATCCCAAGGCATGATAAACAAAGAGAAATAAACAATGTGTGCAACAGGCCTTTTAGCTGTCGATTCCTGGCAGGCCTTTTAGCTGTCGATTTCTGGTCACTGAACTGAGCCCGAGCAACTCTCCTGGGCATCACTTTTGGTGTTTCCTTTTTCTAAAGCCAGTGTGATATTTAATTAACTGTGCTGCATATCTATTAAGGGCAGATCACAATATTTTAAATTTGTTTTACACAGCAGACTGCAGACTCGTGTAAATGCATCCCTTGAAATACAGCTGTGCATTCCCAACAGATGTTTTAAAAATACGATGAACTAAAGGGATTGGACTGAACACACACACACACACACACACACACACACACACGAGTACAAAGGCTTTTTAGGAAGATAAGGACCTACCTTCTACAGGATTATTTGTCCAATGTTATCAACCCCAGGACTGGAGAACCTGTGTGACCCTCCAAATGGACTGCAGCTCCCATCATCCTGTGTCCCCTGGCTGGCCAGGCTGGTTGGGGAGTCCAACAACATCCAAAAGACCACAGACTCCCACCCCGGTCTACTCCGACTGGCGGCAGCCCTCCAGGATCTTAGGAAGGCAGGGTCCTTTCCTATCACAGGACCCCGGGCTGCTCCAAGAGGGCAAATGGGGCACTGGCTGACCAATCTCAATCTGCCCTCACCCAGACCCCCCTGCATAGCTGTCAACCCTCCTTTTTTTTGTGGGAAACTCCCTTATTCCAATGCCGTTTCCCGCTGCTATCCCGGATTGTTGATATCCCTTAAATTTCCCGGATTTCAAAGGAAGCAGCTCCTCTCCCTCCCTGCCGGCCAAGGAGGCTCCTCAGCTCCATTGCTCGGCTGCCAATAAGGAGTCTGAGACCGACTGGGGGCGGAGCTTGCATGCCTTGTGCAGCCAGACCCTCACGCCCAACCAGACAGACAGCCTGCCTGCCATCTATGCACTCACTCTTTCGCTCACCCGTTCGCGCACAGCCTCTGGAGCGCAGGGTGGCGAGGCTACTTGGTGCCATTGCACCGCCCTCGTGGCATCCCTTATTTTCAAATCTGAAAGTTGACAGCTATGCCCCCCTGCCCCCCACCTACCTTCCTTCATACAGCCAGTCCAGGTGCCACAGCCTGCCAGCTTCCTCCTCCTCCTCCTTGATTGCCCTTCTAGCAGGGAGGAAGACGGGGGCAGAACTGGAATTTGTTGGTTTTGTCTGTCATTGGCTCTGGCTCCGCCTACTGTTTGGGCCCCACCAGTCACAGTGCCGGCCATAGGGAGGGGGTGCGGAACCTCAGACACAAGTCAGGGTTTCCAAAGTTACAATAAACATGTACCCTTTTTGAAAGTTTTGTGGTGTACGTGTGTCAGGGTCGAGTCAGATGAGGAGTGGTGGCAAGCCCCCCCTGACAAGGAGGCACCCACACAGGAATCTGAAGAATTCATACCTGGGGAAGACTGGTGGCGGCACTCCTCTGAAGAGGAAGAATCTGACAGGGAGGAGGGAAGTCCAGAGCTGGGGGAACAAGTTCAGCCAGAACCAGGCCCCAGTCAGGGGGAGTATCAGCCGATCCCCTCTCCTCCTCCCTTCTCAGCTGTAGAACGCCGAGCGGAGAAGCGACGTCAGCAATTAGAATCAGCTGCAACTCGTAAGCGTGGGAGTGACCCAGCTATTTAGGGAAGCTGGCTGCCCCATTCTCCAGCGTCTGCAACAAATGTGCTGTGGAGACACTACCGGTACAATCTTCTGGCAGCTGCCTGCTGGCCTTCAGCCTGACAACCTCAGGTGCCATAACAACGTGTTTGTTGAGAGTCTTAGTGGCATACGCGTACCACACTTTGGTAGACACAGGCCTAGGGGATGGATGTGGCCTTCTGGGCCTCTCTGTCTGGAGCTTGGGACTTTCCCCAAACCACTCCGCTTTCCCCAGTCATCACTTCTCCCAGGTCACAGGGCTCATTGGCTTGTGTCAGACTCTCCTTGAGTCATAGAACTGCAGAATGGAACCCAGGCATTCTGAATGGAATATTTCATTGCCTTTCTGGAGGCAGCCCTTGTGGGATGTGGGATCTGAGGCTCTGCAACTCACCCTCAGTCTTCCTGATTAGGGTGATGGAGGCCTTACAGGTGTATCTAGTCTGATGGCAGGTAGAAATTCAAACGAGGGCAGGAGAGAATGAATGACCAAGCATGGTTTTAATGTAAATTTGAATCACAACAAACCAGATGGTGTTTTGTATGCACAAGATTTTGTTTGCTGCATTAAGCCTTGTGTGCTTAGCTCCAGAATCAGGATTATTGCAGACCTGCCAAAAAACGGTTTGGTGAAAGGAAAGGAAACCTTGTAAAGTTGACCTAAATCAGTGATGGCTAACCTTGACACTCCAGATGTTTTGGAACTACAACTCCCATCATCCCTAGCTAACAGGACCAGTGGTCAGGGATGATGGGAGTTGTAGTCCCAAAACATCTGGAGTGTCAAGGTTAGCCATCACTGACCTAAATAGTGAAATAGCCCAGGTGGGGCTCGGGAGCTTGGGAAATAGGTGTGTGATGCCTCAGGTGGAGTTGGCTAAGGTGAGGGTCATATGCCTCATAAAGCCTCATAAAGCCCAGAGTATATAACAGGAAGACCGTCCTGGCCAGGCCTGTGAAGGGTCATCCAGTCCAACTCCCTGCAATCCAGGAATCTCAGCTAAAGCATCCATGACAGATGGCCATCCAACCTCTGCTTAAAAACCTCCAAGGAAGGAAAGTCCACAACCTCCTGAGGGAGACCATTCCACTGTCAAACAGTTCCTACCATCGGAAATATCTTCCTTATGTTCAGTTGAAATCTCCTTTCTTGTAACTTGGAGCCATTGATTCATAGCCCTACCCTCTGGAGGAGCAAACAAGCTTTCTCCATTTCCCAAGTGACAGACCTTGAGATGTTTGAAGATGGCTATCATATCCCCTCTTAGTCTCATCTTTCCCAGGCTAAACATACCCAGCTCCTTCAACCGTTCCTCATAAGGCTTGGTATCCAGACCCCTTGACCATTGTTTTGCCTTGCTGGAATGTGTCATTAAACGATGGCCGTGCTTCTCGCTTGCAAAGAAACAAGTCTACTGAAAAGCAAAGTTTAAATTTGTTTCTCTTCTCACTTTTGCTTTGGATCTCTCCTGCCATGGGGTCCTGAAGAAGGCTGCTCAGAAGGGAACGCAGACCTTGGGCGTCACCCACCTCTGCTGTATGGCATCCAGAGGATGCCAAGGATGACAGACCTATTGTGTCTTTAATAGTTCTGTCGGGAAAAGGATTTCACCAGGCACAGCTGGGCTCTGAGTGGCTAGCTACACCTGTAGAACATCTGCCTTCTACACAGCTATGAAAGGTGCAGAATAGGTGCAGACTACATTCACATCTAGTTATCCCAATGGGTTCTCTTGTAGGGAGTTCTAATAAATCCTAACAGATTAAAGATCTGGATAAATCCTAACAGATTAAAGTTCTGAAGTGTCTCATTATTTCTACAATACAAATATTTTTTTAAAAAAACTCTAATTTGCTGATTTATTATTGTTTTAAAGCCCCCGCTCCCACCAATGACAACATGAATCGAATTGTTAGAGGGGAAACCCGAACAGATTTTCAAAGCATTTACAGAATCCTGGGCCCCCTTAGCTGGAGGACTAAATTACCCTTTATGTCACCACACACATGGCTTATCTGTATTTGTCTTTTCTTCGCTGGGAAGGATAATTTTAGATACGAGGAGAACAACTGTTCTCTCAGAACTGCCAGAAGAGACGATGTGTGCGCGCAAAAGGCAATGCCCAACATTCATCTCTTTTCTGCAACATGCTAATTAATCAGGGGTGCTCTCTAGATTGGCCTCTGTGTTTTGGGCGTATTATCTTGAGCGCCTTTTCCTTCTCAGCTAAAGATGGAGCCGGATATCATGTTGGTTCTCCACGCACGGTGCCAACCCCACTGAACCCTGGTTCAGCAGCTGTCAGATTCAGGAACATTGGCCACATCCGCATTGCCAAAAAGGAGGAAATGTCTCATTATAAAAGGAGTCAGAAGATAAAGTTGCCGTATTTCAAGAAGTAAAAATCTGGGAAATCGATCAACCTTTTTTTTTTTTTTTTGGGGGGGGGGAGAATTCACCAAATAGAAGAAGATCATTTATTTCACTTACTCCTCCTCCTGAACTGATTTTTAAGCTGCAGATGTAATGTATTGGATATTTTTAGTTGGTTCGTGACTGCATTCCCCCCACGCATTTCTTTCTGAAACCAACGAATTATAAGCAAAAGCCGCATATCCCCACCAGGGGGCAGAATTAACCAAATATTTAGTGAAACTGGTGCTTGGGAAAGTATAATGCATTGTCCAAAATCTGTGCAGGTGGCCGGACTCAGTGGGGTCAATGAAGATCTTTGACCCGGCTCGTTTCATCTGCTGATTAAAAATGAACAGTTCTCTGTGGCTGATGTAATTTTTACCCATCCCTTCTTAAGATACCAATACAGTTTTGTTAAGACAGTTAAAGCACAGTGATGAATATATTACTTTTGTGTATTGACTCTGGATCCATCTTGGCTATAAATGCTGCCATCTCTTGGCTTGCCAAACCAGCATCTAATAATAATAATAATCATTATTTATTTATTGATTTATTCATACATACATACATACATACATACATACATACATACCCCGCACATCCGATTGGGTTTCTCCAGCCACTCTGGGTGGCTCCCAACAGATTAAAAACAGAATAAAACATCAAACATTAAAAACGTCCCTAAACAGGGCTGCCTTCAGATGTCTTCTAAAAGTCAGATAGTTGTTTATTTCCTTGACATCTGAAGGGAGGGCATTCCACAGGGCAGGCGCCACCACCGAGAAGGCCCTCTTGCCTGGTTCTCTGTAATCTCACATCTCACAGGTGCCACCACTGAGAAGGCCCTCTGCCTGGTTCTCTGTAATCTCACATCTCACAGGCGCCACCACCGAGAAGGCCCTCTGCCTGGTTCTCTGTAATCTCACATCTCACAGGTGCCACCACCGAGAAGGCCCTCTGCCTGGTTCTCTGTAACCTCACATCTCACAGGGAGGGAACTGCCAGAAGGCCCTCGGAGATGGACCTCAGTATCCGGGCAGAACGATGGGGGTTAAAAAGTTTTTCTTGATATTAAGTTGGGTTTTGTGTTTCAGGACTGGGGTGCCTCAGGTCTAGGCACTCTCCACAGGCCATGGCCCTCACTGGTCTCTGCTTTGCATCCTGATAGAAATTTCAACATAAAAATGTCAGTGTCAGAGAAGGAAACCACATTGCTACTGAAAATATACAACAGATTAAAAAAAAAATTAAAAGCCCTGGAAAATGAGCAGGTCTTCATCCTTGTGCTGATAGGAGCACCCATAAAAGGTGCCAGGCAAGCCTCTCTGGGGGAGATCATTCTACAGATGAGGGGCCACCACTGAGAAGACCATCTGCTGCATCTCACTTGATTGCAAAGGGCCTTAATCTCAGGGTCGAGCTAGATAAACAAATAAGAAGTATTGTGCCGGATCAGACCAAAGACCCAAAGGTGTACAACGAGAGGAGACAATTGTTCAGGGTGCCTAGCCCTAAGGCACTCATGGCTTTGAATCTTAAAACCATCCCTTTGAATTGAGCCCAGAAACAGACTGGAAGTCAGTGCGGATGTCGAAAGTACTGGTGAAAAGTATTCCTTCGTCGTCAAATTGTCCTGGATATGTCCTACTGAAGAGTAGCTGGAGTTTATAGACAATATTTTGTGGCAGTCCAATGCGAAACACATTGCAGTAATCCAAGGGTGTTACATAGCATTGCTATGACGGCATGGATGACTTAAAACAATGCTTTCTCCATCCCAGATAGAGAGCCACAGTTGCCATTGCCCTGATCTAGCAGGCTTTCCTTATGTTCCTAAAATACATGGCATGCTGGCAGCCTGAAAGGAGATTGTGTGTATATAGGGTGGTTTTTTTTTTTTTTAAAAAAATAAAATTAAAAATGTTTCTTTGCTTGATTGCCTGGAGGTGGTTTTTGCTCACCAGAGGTGATCAGACTAATGTCTGTTTACATGCCTGCACTTTAAACTAGCGCACTGCAAACTTGGAAAACTTCAAAGATATTACAGGTGATTACTACTGGTAATAGTGCACACTTCAAAAGGATGTTTTCCTTTGATAAGGGGTAGGTTTTTCTAATAGGGTGAAATAGCCTGGCCGCAGTGATCTACCCTCATTTAGACTTTTGCAACACAAGGCAGTTTGTGGCTCTGCCTTTGAAGATGGTACGGAAATTGCAGATAGTGGAAGACGCAGCAGCACATTTTTTTGAGTGGGCCCTGCCACGTGGAGCACATGATTTTAAGTGCTGGTGTATGGCTTCTAAAGTCCTGAATGGCCTGGGAGCACCACCTGTCCCTATGGACCCACCCACTGGTTTTTTCTGGGGGGACGCAGGGATACACATACCCCTAAGCATTTTGTGAGCCTAAGTTTGGCCTCATTGAGGGGCAGTATTTCAATATGAGTAGGAAAATGAGAGTACCCCTAAAAGGTTTTTTAGAGGTCCTGCTATGTGCCTTTGTAAAGGCACACTGCCCAACTTTTTCAGACAAAACCAGCGTGAGCGTCTTCCAGGATGCACTCCCGGGTAAGTCACATGACCCACACCTCACTCTCACTCTCCCAAAAGCGCTTTTTTTTTTGGGGGGGGGGACAAGAGCGAGGCACGAAAGCATGCCAGATTGTTGCACCCAAAATAGCCGCCACAATCTCGAGCAAAACAACAGGATGTCCCATATTTTCCAGGGCATTTGGTAGGTACTGGTATGTAGAGGTAGGTGGTGATGGGAGACAGGGCCTTCTTAGTTGTGACACCCCACGCTGCTTTCCAACAAAGGCAGTAATACTCCCAATACCAGTTGCATTAGTGAGGAGGATGCGACTGGCCTCATGTTTTATCTGCTAACTGGTTGGTCAATGTGAGCACAGGGTGGTGGATTAGATGGGCCTTTGTCCTAATCCAGCAGGGCTTTTCCTATGCTTTTACGAGAGGTTTTCCAGGCACTGTCTCTATCATGGATGCTTTAGTTTAGATTCCTGCATCTCAAGGGGTTGGACTAGATGACCCTTGGGGTACATTCCAACTCCGCAGTTCTATGGTGATTCTTTTTCTGATGCCAGTGGAAACCTTTGTATTCTCCCACAGTTTGCATTTTGGTTTTGTGCTGGACTTTTTAATCTACCGTTCCCGCAATTTGTCATTGTTGTTTTATTTATAGCATTTGTTGTATATTATATCACAGGCCGTGCACAGTTCCAAGAGCCAAGGCTGAAGAGCAGTTAGTAAATGTTACAATAAATCAATAACAAGTACCTGATTTAACACCATGCATGCATGCCGGATCAGGGCAATGTTTACGTTGCTCCACAAACACATTATGCAAGTCGACAGGATCTCTTTGCAACGAACATTTTGCAAGACGGCATGCACCGTGTGTTTATTGATTGTGAAGTTTTTTTGGGGGGGGTTGGCAGCAAAAGGGTTAATCAGACAAGAACGGTTTTAAAATATTCCTTGGTAGCCTCACATCAAAGGTACCAGACACATCCTTTTCTTAGAAAACTACAGGCGAATGTGTTTCCATGGGAACTAATTGTTAGACGTTTTCCTTAAGAGTTCTGGATGGGGCAAAAGCAGAGCTCTCTCTCTCCAGCTCCCAGCTGATGATGATGTAATCTATGTGTCTCTGTGTAAGGAGAAACAACAGACTGTGGTTTGTTGCGTTTGAGAAAAATGAGACCTCTGCATGTCTGCTCAGAAGTCAGTCACACTGAGATCAGTGGAGATCTCGCAAGTAAGCAGATAGAAGATTGAAGCCAAAGAAAGATACAGAGATAAGCCCTGTTTGGGGATTTGTACTCACATGCTGGGGACCCAGGTGGCGCTGTGGGTTAAACTACAGAGCCTAGGGCTTGCTGATCAGAAGGTCGGCAGTTCGAATCCCTGCGACGGGGTGAGCTCCCGTTGCTCGGTCCCAGCTCCTGCCCACCTAGCAGTTCGAAAGCACGTCAAAGTGCAAGTAGATAAATAGGAACCGCTCTGGCGGGAAGGTAAACGGCGTTTCTGTGCGCTGCTCTGGTTCGCCAGAAGCAGCTTTGTCATGCTGGCCACATGACCCGGAGGCTGTCTTCGGACAAACGCCGGCTCCCTCGGCCTATAGAGCGAGATGAGCACGCAACCCCAGAGTCGGACACGACTGAACCTGATGGTCAGGGGTCCCTTTACCTTTACCTTTACTCACATGCTGTCTACATTTATGTTGTATTTTATGCTGTTTTTAAAGTCATTTTTAATCATTGTTTTATATTTGTTGTTAGCCATCCTGAGCCCAGTTTTTAAATCGGAAAGGGCGGGGTATAAATAAAATTATTATTATTATTATTATTATTATTATTATTATTATTATTATTATTTGACTCTATGCGACTGGACCTAACGGTCAGGGGTCCCTTTACCTTTTTATCCACATATCACTTTCCTCTATGTCTTCTTGACTGCTGGAAACAATTATTGGTCCCATCCACTCAATCTACCAGAGCCTGTCTTCGCATGCAGGGGAAGTTCATAACTCACCAAAGGTTTAAGACCCATTGGCTACCCTCACCTGGTTTAGCCGGCCAGTTTGTTGTAAGCCAAAGATGGCTTATCTCCTGAGTTTATGCCAATAAAAATTCAGAAACTTGAGGAGTTAGGAGTCCATTGTGGTTTATTGCAAAGCAATAGGTTACAGTCGGATAGTTCCGCAAAACTGCAACCCCGCCCGATGGTTCAGGCAGTGGTATTTATAAAGTTTCAAACAAAGCGTTTCAATTTTCACCAATCATATACAGTGGTACCTCTGGTTAAGTACTTACGGTAATTCGTTCTGGAGGTCTGTTCTTAACCTGAAACTGTTCTTAACCTGAAGCACCACTTTAGCTAATGGGACCTCCCGCTGCCGCTGCGCCGCCAGAGCACAATTTCTGTTCTTATCCTGAAGCAAAGTTCTTAACCTGAAGCATTATTTCTGGGTTGGCGGAGTTCTTAACCTGAAGTGTATGTAACCTGAGGTACCACTGTAATGGATCTGTTGTTATGTGTGCTTAGCTCCGGAATCAGGATGATAGCAGACCTGCCAAAAAATGGTTTGGTGAGAGGAAAGGAAATGAAAGAACTCTGTACATGCTCAGAGATGCGAAAGCCCCAGGTGCTTGGGATCTAGTAAACAAATGTCACAAGGGTGGTGGTGGTGGGGGAACTGACAAAAGTCAGCCATCCCTTATATCCTCTTTGGACCGTGAGTGGCATGAATGGGGCCATTTTAGGACGTAACGATGAATAAAATTCAGGTCCGCGCTGCCTCTTTCCTGGGCGCAAATAGTTGTCTAGAGTGTTCTTTTGAAAGCAGCGCTCTCTGCATGCTTTTTCTTCAGCACAGAGAAATATGGAGTGGCATAGCAACGGCTTTCCTAGCTTTGCTGGGAACGAGAGATGAAGGGGATAGATTCCACTCGCCTCCGAATCCCCAATCCCAGAGCCCTGGTGCAAAGTTATGTACGAATGTGCAACATGGTATATAATAAGTCCATCCGTTCTCCGAGACTCAAGGTGCAGCATCCGAGTGGCGACTTAATCTGCGTGAGCTCTTCATTCTTCATTCCTTTCCCTCGGCAGCTTTAACCCCCATTTGTGCCGTGATTTAGAAAAATAAACACATTTACTATCAGTTTACCGAAGGAAAATGAATAAATAGGGAGGGCAGAAGTCAGATGGAGAGTGCCATAGAGATCTCTCCTGGGTTTGCAGCAATTCTCCTCAGCCCCGTTTCCATGGAAATTATTTATAATGCCTGGAGGGAGTGGACGTTATGGATACATAGAACTACAATATGCTCTCAGCCTATTTAAGTCAAAGCTGACAGCAACACATGGGGAAGTCTGTGAATGGAGCGGACCGGCATTTTTAGGGCAAGGATCTCGGAAGTGGGGGGGGGAGCGAGTCATTTAAAGACATGAAATTGCTTAATGAGAACAAAATAAAATAAAATAAAAATTCCTTCCAGTAGCACCTTAGAGACCAACTAAGTTTGTTCTTGGTATGAGCTTTCGTGTGCATGCACACTTCTTCAGATACACTGAAACAGAAGTCACCAGACCCTGATATATAGTGAGAGGGTGGGGAGGGGTATTACTCAGAGGGGTGGTGGAAATGGGTGAAAGGTTGATAGGTGTGGTAAACCTGTTGACGACTGTTAACGGCTGCAATTAGTCTTACAGGAAAAAGCAAGGGGTGAGAAGGTTAAAAAAGCTTTGTCATGTATAATGAGATACATTATACATTATCTCATTATACATGACAAAGCTTTTTTAACCTTCTCACCCCTTGCTTTTTCCTGTAAGACTAATTGCAGCCGTTAACAGTCGTCAACAGGTTTACCACACCTATCAACCTTTCACCCATTTCCACCACCCCTCTGAGTAATACCCCTCCCCACCCTCTCACTATATATCAGGGTCTGGTGACTTCTGTTTCAGTGTATCTGAAGAAGTGTGCATGCACACGAAAGCTCATACCAAGAACAAACTTAGTTGGTCTCTAAGGTGCTACTGGAAGGAATTTTTATTTTATTTTATTTTGTTTTGACTATGACAGACCAACACGGCTATCTACCTTTAACTTTTGCTTAATGAGGTTACTTTTGATGGAAAATGACAGTGTTGGTTTCTTCTGATTTATTCATTTAAAACCTATTTAACCTATCTGGTGGTAATGAATTTATTTACTCACAGATTCACGGAGGATGTGTCTGTCAAAATACCTGTCAGACATGTAGAACCTCCAGGTTCAGAGACAGTGTCCTCCAGAGTACCAGATATTAGGGCATAGAGCTGAGCCAAAATTTATTGGAAGGCATTTTTACGGAGCACATTTCTGATTTTTCTTTTCTTTTTTTCACCATTCCAACAAAGAGGAAGGCCACTTTTGCAGAATTGTAGCCAGATATTCTCCACTGCGGAAGCCACCTTCACCCGTGCAAAATGCCTTAGAATGTTGCTAGTTTCCAGGCACCGTGAAGACTTCAAAATGGTGCCCACCAGGCTGTCAACACAGCTGCTATTGCTGCTCACAAAAGAAGCAAAATTATTAATTACTACTACTACTACTACTACTACTACTACTACCTTAAGAGAAAAGAAAGCTGTTGTACTATTTTCACTGCTAATGGTGAACTTCATGCCTCAAAACTGTTGGGAGAATTTCTTCCTTCTCTTTCCTAGCCCATTTTACACTAACGTTTTCCTTATATGGCTAGTTTAAGGAGAACATTTCAATTTTTGCAGACACAACATTTGCAGTGTTGGCGTTTTTTTTAAGCATCCGAAGGTTGCCATTATTATTGTCGTCCGTTTGTTAACAATGTGAAAATCAATAAACATACCTTTAAAAACAAAACATCCAAATCTCTGAAACACCCAGGTTCTCTTAGGAGGTCCCTGCTGTGGTTTGGGCTGCTTCAGAGAGATTCCCAAGTGGCTGTGCTTCAGTTCTTGATTTGGGATTTGTCTGAATCTTTTGCATGCAGAACTGGTCAGAAATTCACCTTGTTGCACAGTTCACCATGAAGTGTGATGCTTCTCAAGATTGGGAAATCTAAATTGATGCCCTCTCAGTGATGACAACAGCGTCCCCTGATGATGACATTACTTTTGCTCCATAGAATGAACAAGTGTGTGTGTGTGTGTGTGTGTGTGTATGACTATAGGTTCTTGCTAATTGTCTTGCTACACTTTTGATTTCTTCTCAATATATTGCAATGTGAAGAAGGTATACACCAAATAATCTCATGTGCGCTATGATTTTGGCAGGCTGCGATGTTTCATAGCTCTTCCAATGACATATTTTATGCATTCCGTCTCTTTTAGCACATTCTCTCAGCTGCGGTTATTTCCCAAGGGGCAGATGTATTGTTGGAGCCTCCCCTCCTATTTCATTTCCAAGTTTTGCAGGATTTCATAAAAAGAAAATAGCTTGATTGGGCTTTGTTTTCGCGTGACTTGCAGAGGGGAAAACTTAACTGCAGGCAACAGATGATTAAAAGGAAGGGTTAATCTTGTGATTTTAAATATTTACATGAAGAACATTAATATTTCTGATTCTGTCGGCCTACTAGTGGGCTTAGTGCTTTTCGGAGACGATACTCTTTGCTGCATTCGCTCGTTATCATGAAAAATGTAGACGTAGGGTAAATAAAAGGAGCTGTCCATAAAAGTTTAATCATCAGTCACGTTCCTATATTTATAACTAGATGCAGGAGCTTCGAAATACAAATACTGTATGTACACCCTGCTAGCAATGGGCACAGTATAGTGAAAATCCCCTTGATTTTAATGGGTGTTTAACTCTCCCACTGAAAGTGCTTACCTTTGTTGAGATAGCACCCAAGGCTTAGCTTGGTGGGTTCCGGCATCTCCTCAAATTCAACATCATTGGGCATGGTCCAGCACTTATCCAGGGTAATTCATACATTCATCAATGACTTCCAGTTCATGTTCTGCTAATTCTGCACCAGTTGCAAAGGCTGCCATTATGTTTCTGGACTCAATTCAACTGGTGTTAACCTTGAAAGTCTTGCTCTGGTGAGCAACCTATCTAGAAAAAGAGGTGCCAGAACTCACCATGAACACCTCCCTTGTTTTCTTATAATGGCAATGGTGCTCACCTGAGAGGCTGCAAAAGTTGGGCAATGGTGCCCAACCTCTGGTTGCAAAAAACCAGTGTTTCTAAGTTGCGTGACGTCTGTGCACACCAGTGGGTGGAGTGAGGGTTTGGAGGTCTTTTCCCCCCCAATATTTTTTTTAATTAACTTTTAACCAATAAAAACAAAATACATCAATAGACAATAACAAAAGAAAACAACACAATAAACATAAAAACAAACATACATCCTTTTAATCTAGTCCTCCTTCCTTTTCATTGTGGGTTGACTTCCTCCTGTCCTCCCTTCCTGTGTTCCATGTCTATCATCTTTAGTAATTTCTTGACATCATTTAAAAACATTTTTAATTAATTACCCTTGATATCTCTTCTTATCTAAAATCCTTGTCATTAATTCCAACAGTCATAAACCTTGAATGGTCTACTCTGAGTAGGACTAGCTTTGGGCTTTATATGCTAGTTCTAACACAATGAATTGGGCCTGGTAGCTCACTTATGTCCAGCTTGCTTATGTCCAGTGATGGAGCATCCTTTAATAGCTCCCGGGGCATGCACGGTGCACGGGGCACAGGGCACGGAGGGCAAAAGGAGCCCACTGCACACCAGCCCAACCCTCGCTGCTGGAGCAGCACCAGCCCCGAGCTGCCTTGCAAGGCTGGAATGAGGCTGGGTTAAATAGCAAAGTCCAAGTCGCGACAGAAAAAACTTGCGAAGACAGTAAGAAAAATAAGGGATGCTGATTAAAGGTAAAGGTAAAGGTAAGGGACGCCTGGACGGTTAAATCCAGTCAAAAGGTGACTATGGAGTGCAGTGCTCATCTCACTTTCAGGCCGAGGGAGCCAGCATTTGTCCACAGACAGCTTTCCGGGTCATGTGGCCAGCATGACTAAACCGCTTCTGGAGCAACGGGACACCGTGATGGAAACCAGAGCGCATGGAAACGCCGTTTACCTTCCCGCTGCAGGGGTACCTATTTATCTACTTGCACTGGCGTGCTTTCTGCTGGGTTGGCAGAAGCTGGGACAGGGCAGAGGGAGCTCACTCCATCACTGGGATTTGAACCACCGACCTTCCGATTGGAAAGCCCAAGAGGCGCAGTGGTTTAGACCACAGCACCACCCATGTCCTCACGACTATTAGTGTTATTTGATTGTCAAGTATAGTGCCAGGTTTTCCAGGCTTGTGATGAGGATGGTGTTGAAAATGATGGCTCCCTCGTATATGTAATAAAGAAATGCCAAATGATATAAGACGTGTCTAGTCCCTGACAAAAACTCAAACACAGTCTCCTCCACTATAGCTATATTCCAGAGTAGAGGACAGTGTTGCCTCTGAATTTACCTGAAAATTGATGCTTGGTCTGGATGCTAACGAGTTGCAGAAAATTTGAGGGAAAATAAGAAATAATTTTGATAAGATTAACCAAATTTCTTAGAGAGGAGGGTTCCTTCCCCATATCTCTAGTGGAATCTTTTCTACACTGCAATGTATAGCATTATATGGTAGGGACAGGGAACCTATGGTCTTCTAGATAACATTAGACTTCAACTCCCAGCAACCCCACCCAGTATAGTCAACAGGCAGGGATGATGGGAGTTGAAGCAACATCTGGAAGGCCACGGGTTCCAATCCACCAAAAAGCTCAGTGCATGCTCCTGGGCCTGCTACAATCTTTCAGAAGATCCCAGCATTTGTGGGGTTGTTGTGAAGATACGGACCGCCTTATGTGGTTCTTTTATCTGCAAGCATTGAGATAAAATCCCCATTATCTTTCTCCACAAGCTTGCGAAAAGGAGCTTTGGCATTAGAGACATGTTCTAGGTCTCAGTCCTAATTGCTTCTGGCTCAATTAAATTTTATTACATGTCGCCGCCTTTTTTTTAAAGAAATAAAAAACCCAGCCACCCGCGCATAGTGCAGTACAGAGTGGTGCATCGCTCCCCACCTTTCTTTCTAGGCAGTGAAGCAGAAATGAAGCTCTGGAAATATAAAACACATGCTCTGCTCCATATGGATTTAGCATGCACGCTGCAAACTTGTTAAAAGCCCCCAAAAGCGGCATTCTTACTAAAACGTTCAAGGATGGCTTAGCAATTTGTATGTACTCTGTTTACTGTAGTGAAATATATTTTTTTCCTAGAGACGGCGGGCCGGGGGGTGGGGTGGGGGAGAGGGAGGGAGAGAATATGCGTGTGTGAGAGAGAGCACAGACAGGGCTTCATGGGAAGTGATCAGGCTAGAACCACCCCCTGAAGAATTAATGCTCATCCTGGTGTAGGGTGGTGACATATGCATGGTGTTATGTACTGAGCTGAATCCTAGAACAATAGGATCCAGAATGCAGCAGTCTGATTGGTCCACAGGAGCCACCCAATCCAGCTCCAGGTGGAAGTGAATCAGTGACCTGATTGGCCTGCAGGAACAGCCAATCAGGCCCCTGGAGGAAGTGAATCCGCAACCTGATTGGCCTACAGGAGTAGCCCGAAATTAGCCAATCACGTGGGGCCCATTGTGTAAATAATGTATATACAGCAGACATTTTGGGGAAAGATTCATTCCTCTCTACTATGAGCTGAATAAAGAGCATGAAATTCGCACTTGACTCCGAGTATATTTCACATGGTAAAAGAGAACACAGATCTAAACAAAATGTGCAGATATATATTCACTTACATGTATAGGTGCAATTTCAGAGATGATTGCTGAAGTTCAAATTGCAGTGTTGCACATCTCACTGCAGGGAGGAGGACTGTGGTCAGGAGACTGATGTTCAAGTGCTATCTGCTGATGGGCAACTTCAAGGCCCCTGCTCTCCATTTTGTATGGCTCTTTAAATTGGATGCAGACCAATTTGTCCTTCAGAGTGAGGACTTCCATCTCTAAAGTAGGACACATGACCCTTCTCACTGCTGGAGAGTGTTGGAACACCGTCCTTTCCTAGTCACCTGAGCATTCCCATGCTTGACTCCTAGACACTGGACAATTAGAAGGGAAACAAGGACTAGAAAGCTGGCGGAGCTGAGCTGAGGTCAAGAACACCATTTATTGACACTGAACTAGATTGGACCTACACACACACACACACACACACACACACACACCATATTGATGTAGGAAATTGGGAGCAGATCCATCACAGATGTTTGTGTTTGTGTATGAAACAGGTAGACCTGATTGACAGATGAACAGGAGGACACATGCAAGAGAGAATCCACATGGTATTTTTGTGTGTCTCTCTGGTGAAGTGCACCATACAGAGAAATTGTGTGTGTGTGTGTGTGGAGGGGGGGAAACGGTGCATTCCCACATTTGCAATGGCTGCTTTTTGTCTTTGCCAAGCACACCATGTGCATGATGAGACATTCTGTTTTTCACAGCGGAGGAGGACAAGAGGTGTCAGAAAGTGGCCAGGGAAGAAGCATTTAAGCGTGGATTTGCCAGGTTGTGGCGCTTCCTATTGTAGCTGTGAAAATATCAAGGAGTCGGGAGACTATGAGGCTTTTGCTTCTTGAGCCTATTCCTTTTGTCTGCCTTGTTCACCTCCCCTCCTAAGAATGCGAGAGCTCTGTTGGATCATACTAAAAACCCATTCTAGACCAGTATCTCCTTCTCACAGTGACCAGCCTGATCACATGGTACAAAATATTCCCAGGCCATCTTAAAAGATAATGGTAAAGGGACCCCTGGCCATTAGGTCCTGTCGTGACCGACTCTGGGGTTGCGGCGCTCATCTCGCATTATTGGCTGAGGGAGCCGGCGTACAGCTTTCGGGTCATGTGGCCAGCATGACTAAGCCGCTTCTGGTGAACCAGAGCAGCGCATGGAAACGCCGTTTACCTTCCTGCTGGAGCGGTACCTATTTATCTACTTGCACTTTGACGTGCTTTCGAACTGCTAGGTTGGCAGGAGCAGGGATCGAGCAACAGGAGCTCACCCCATCGTGGGGATTCGAACCGCCGACCTTCTGATCGGCAAGCCCTAGGCTCTGTGGTTTAACCCACAGCGCCACCCGCGCCACCTTAGTCTGGGCTTATTCACACCTCTCCTCCTTCACCTTTCGCTTGCAGTATTCGCCTGCCTACCCTGTTTCCCCTATTTTAAGATGTAGTCATAAAATAAGCCATAGCAGGATTTTTTCGCATTTGCAAAATATAAGCCGTACCCCGAAAATAAGCCATAGTGATAGGCGCAATTCTGGAGGGCGCCAAGGAAAAGGCTGGGCTGGGCTTACGTAATAAAAATAAGACATCCCCTCAAAATAAGCCATAGTGTGTTTTCTTGAGGGAAATATATATATAAGATGGTGTCTTAAAATAGGGGAAACACGGTACTCTCCATCTCTTTGTACAGCCTGCATGGCCTCTTCGCCTAAATTTAATCTAATGCTGTGTCTATATAGGTCTCTGAATAGCTGTGGGGGATATTATCTGCAGAGCGTGAAGGGGGGGGGGAGGAGAACACTGGGCTATAATAAAGAGGATTTTAAAATGGTTGGTGGGGCAGTTGAAAGGAACAAGAATTCCATCAGCCCTGTTTGAGATTAAAGGATGCCACTTACCAGCAGACTGTCTCCTAGATTTCCACTCTAAACAATAGCTCATATGTGTGTGCCTTTGAAATAGCCTTCTACCAAACACACTGTATTTGGAAGGGAAATTTCCTTGCCAATCGCTATATATTTCGATTGCCCATCATTATCCCTGCTGGCCTTTCTCCGGTGATTCTGCATTTCACACACCCACACAAGAGAAACCAGTTAGATTTCTTCTTTCTGCTTCAAAAGCACCTTGCAAAATAGCGTAATTGGTGGGAGAAAGGCCACTTCCTCAATCTGGATTGTGTATCACGGATGCAAGATTGGTGGAAGATACCAGCTGAAACTAGCATGCTCTGCACCTCATACAGAGGAACTAATTCAAACAGCCAAAACTGATTCAGCTAGGACCCATGTTACCTGCTGGCAAAATGAAACTTTTTAAAAACATTTTTTTATTATTATTCATGGTCATTCCCTCCCTCACCATGTGGAGCTATTGCGTTTGCTTCACCAAATGCAGGATTATAGATTTTGTGTTCAAATTTAGTGGTTCAGTAGCAGGCTAAAACAAAAATTAGGAAAATGCCAAATCATGATTTGGTATCCCAGTGAAATCATGAATGGGCATTTTTTTAAAAAAATAAAAGTGGCTCTTAGCTGCTCTATTAACCTCATAAGGAGACCAGGTTCCTTATCTCTGGATTAAGGCAAAAGATTTATATACGATCTGAAGAGAAACCAGAGAAACCGGCTTTTATCCCTTTCCTCTTTAAGTCTTATATGGTTTATTTTGTTTGCATGTTTTTATCTTATGCTGGTCTGTGGCCGTAATAAAGTTTGATGATGATGATGTTGTGAATAAGGGGGAACCTAAACCTAGATTGAAAGTTGGTGGATTACTGAGCAGATGTAAATATAGGCACCAGAAGACTCTGGCTTTGTGTGACACATGAACCAAAGTAAGGCTGTGCAAGTAGCTGAGAGTAAACAGTATTTTCATGTTCTCTCCCTCCTATCAGGAATAATTTCTGGTTCACCAGGTAGCAGCAGAGTGATTTCATGAAAGAATCCTTTGATTTCCATGCAAAAGAGACGGCTCCTTTGCAATGAAGCAAGCATCGTCTCAAGAGACTCCCTGCTTTGAAATATCAAAATGTGAAACATCTCCAGACAGACCAAGGAAGGGTTTTCTTTTAAACTGTATTATTTACGAGACCTTGCTGATTTACACCAGGACCGTAGCTTGCAATTTGCAGGTATGGGGTGGGAAAAAAAACACAAAATCTGAACAGGATTAAAAACCAAAAGAGTTTCCATGGCTTGGAACTTGTCATTCTGTTGACTTCAAATTATAAAGCGTTTGGTGTTCCTCTGCATCCGAGTGACGCTAAAGGTGATATTGAAGGTGAATGTTGATTAGAGCAAAACCTCCGCTTTCCTTCTCCTGCGGTTTGCTTAGATCCAGGGCAAAATGGGCCTCAGCATGCACAGAAGGGCAATTTCGGCAGCCCACGATAACAAAAAGAAAATGGGCCTCGTGTCGTGTGGCTATGAAGTTCTCTCGATGCTCGTGCAATCACCGTGGCATTGTCAACATCTCTGAGAAAGGTCTGTTCATTGTGTGGAGCAGCCTGCCAGTGCAATTTTTCTCCTTGTGCTTCATAATGCAGCTAGCCTAATTTATAAGATTGACTCAAAGAGATGTGATTAGCGTTTCCAGATTCAGGACATATTTCTGTGACAACCATATTGGGGGTGGGGTGGGGGGTGGTGGACAGTGGGGTTTCAGGAGGAATTGCTTTGGGAGGCAAGGCCAGTTGCTTCCTTCAGGCCCACAGTTTCTCTGGGTCCCTGTTGAACCTAGCAGGCCCACAGCACCCTAACATTGCTTCCTGTCACAGAGGAAGCTGCCCTATACTGAATCAACTCTTGGCCTATCTAGCCCAGTCTTGTCTGCATGGATTAGCAGTGGCTTCCTCCAGAGTTTCTGATGGGGGACATTTGCAGCCCTACCTGCCAGGGATTGAGCTTGGGGTACTCTCCAACTGAGCTATGGCCCTTCCTCTTGTTCCTTGCAGCAGTGAATAGAGATGAGAAGAACACGTAGGGCAGTGAAAAGCGTATGACCAGGGTGCCAGTGGCGCACATATAACATACCCTTCAACATCCTGTTGGTCAAAATGGGAGGTCGTTCTTTGGTCCTGAGCTCTCGTAGGAGCCAGCTGACTTGCACCAGATCACCAGACCGAAAAAATGATCCTGGGATCCAACCAGAAGCCAGGATTGCTTCTGTAATTCCAGGATGTCCCACTTAAGTCAGAATGGTTGAGGGGTATGCTACCTTGAACATTGCAGAGTTGGCTATAACTACCCATCTTAGGGCTGAGAAGTGATCCCCATTGAAAGGGTGTTATGTACTGAGCTGAATCCTAGAGCAATAGGATCCAGAATGCAGCAGTCTGATTGGTCCTAGAACAATAGGATCCAGAATGCAGCAGTCTGATTGGTCCGCAGAAGCCACCCAATCCAGCTCCAGGTGGAAGTGAATCAGCGACCTGATTGGCCTGCAAGAGCAGCCAATCAGGCTCCTGGAGAAAGTGAATCTGCAACCTGATTGGCTGCAAGAGTAGTCCGGAATTAACCAATCATGTGGGGTCCATTGTGTAAATAATGTATATACAGCAGACCTTTTTGGGGAAAGATTCATTCCTTGCTACTATGAGCTAAATAAAGAGCATGAAATTCACACTTGACTCCGAGTATATTTCAAAGGGATTATTGTGTTGCCTTTGTTTTTATTATGTATTTTCTGGTTTTTATGTTGTGATTTTATGCTGTGAACTGCCCTAAGATCTACGGGTATAGGGCGGTATACAAATTTAATAATAATAATAATAATAATAATAATAATAATTAATAATAATAATAATAATAATAATAATAAATGGGATGGCAAAATCCGCCCCCCTTCCAAAACTAATCAATGGTCCTCCTCCCTTATCAAAACTGATCATACTGGGGCTGGAAATTTATAGGGTTGGCTTTGGGTATCTGTTGAGTGGTAAATTACCGTATGCCCTCAGCAAATGCTTCTTGCCCAGAGAACCTTCCAGTAGCTAATCTTGTGTGGATGCTGGGAAACCTTTGCACTAGCCAGATATATCGGTGCGCCATCTACCAAGGACAGCAATATGCCCTGAGCCTTGACATTTCCTGTCAATTGAGAATTCTTCTGGTGCCGTCTCATGGTTACACTAAGTACTTTCCATGGCACTTAGAAGCTTTCTAATTAACACATATATAGGAAAACAGCCAAAGCACAAAACATTTTGTACTTCAGTGTAAATAAAAGGCTGACAGCTTGCTGGGGGGGGGAAACCCCCTCAACAACTACAACACATTGATTCTTGTTGTCTGTTTGGAAGGAAGAGTCGGGCCATCTAATACAAATCAGTCTGATGCAACATTACTTGAGCTCTATTAACTGCCCTGCTTACAGAGGAAGGCAGGAGTGGGCAGCCGGGTGGGGGTGCAAGATTTTGCCAGCATAGGAGAAGCAGGCAGAAATATCCATTCTGGCTGGCTTCTTGCCTTTCCCAAATGACATGCAAAATACAACATGCTGATGATGACGGCGCTTCTCATTTCAAAACGCTTTTGACTTCATATTAAAAATGCCTTTTCAAATACTGTAATAACAATCTTTGTACATGCCAATCTGCAAAGGACGGGGGACTGTCTGGCTGACTGTCACATTTCCCACCCGCCTGCTCTCGAGGACACTTCAACCATCACCGTCACCACCTAAGTCGTCCATGCTTTTCTGGTCCCACGCCTAGAAAGCATAGGTCTGAGCTGTTTTCCATTTGCCCCCATGCTCCATGGGAAGACCCGTTCTACATCAATCTACAGAAAACCCAATTGATTTTGCCCCAATTCATCAGTAAAAAGTGGGTTTTCCCATGGAGGCAGGGAAGCAGCTGGGCAAATGTTAAGAGTAGACGAGCCCCCAGTTTGTGGTCTGTTTGTGATTGTTTCCAGAAGGACCACTATACAGTGGTACCTCTGGTTAAGTACTTAATTCGTTCCGGAGGTCCGTTCTTAACCTGAAGCACCACTTTAGCTAATGGGGCCTCCCACTGCCACTGCGCCGCCAGAGCACAATTTCTGTTCTTATCCTGAAGCAAAGTTCTTAACCTGAAGCATTATTTCTGGGTTGGTGGAGTTCTTAACCTGAAGCATCACTTTAGCTACCGTAATGGGGCCTCCCGCTGCCACTGCGCCGCCAGAGCACAATTTCTGTTCTTATCCTGAAGCAAAGTTCTTAACCTGAAGCATTATTTCTGGGTTAGCCTGAAGCGTATGTAACCTGAAGTGTATGTAACCTGAGGTACCACTGTACTGGTAAATATGTCCTTGAAGAGAAAGAAGATGTGGCTGTTAGAAACGTCACACAAGAGACCCAGTGTTGAATAATCATTACAAAAGAATTAACTTTGTTCAAACCACAACAGCATGTTTGCTGTGGTTCAGGAGAAGAGTTTGTAGCTCACTGGGAGAGCACATGTAAAAGGTCCAGGTGTGCAAAGGCAGGGCTGGGAGAGAACCCTGGCAGAACCCTGGAGAGTCACTGCAAACCAGTGCAGGCAGCTACATGGACCAATGGCTGCGGGAGTTGCTGGAAGGAGGCGTACAACTGTGAAATCAGTAGACTAGCTACCACTGGAGCCAACTCCAGGGAATTGTGGGTGCCCAGGAACCCACAATAATATATTTGTGGGGTCTGGGCCCCCCAAAGTCCATAGGCAAAGTTGATGTCTGGCTTCGGGGAATCAGATTCCTCCCCCGGTGGCAGTACATAAGCAGCTCAAACAAAAGGAGCGTTTCTTACCAGATAGTTTCTTTAATAATCACAGCAAGAGACAAAGGAATGCATATCTATCTAAAAATGGCATTGCTCCCAGTAAAGGCTTACCTCCTCCGACCCCATTATTCTACGTCACTCCTACACCGGGTAATCTGAGCTTGTTGCCGCTGTGCTTTCTGTTCTAACACTCTCAGAGAGCCTGTCTAGTCTTAGGCGAAGGGGGGTCAGGAAAGCTTTCCAAAGACAGTGAATCTGCCAGCTGTCTCTCTCCTTGTGTTTCCTCTTCTAGCTGTTCCTCACCCAGTAGTTCCCAGCTTCTCCCCTCTGGACTATGCCCCTCTGCAAACCACTGTTCCAAATCTGAACCCTTGAGAAGGTTCAGAAAGGGGGTGGTGGTGGCTCCCACCATTCCTCCTCAGTCCAGTCCCTGACAGTTGAAGCCCTTCATTACGGGCACCCACAATCTTCGGGGTAAGATGGCACCTATGCTGGCTACACTATTCTGCTTCCCTAGGTAGTGGCATAGAGCATCTCTATGGGCACACCATTATCCTAGGTTCATATGGAGAAATTTGATTAGGTCTTGTTTGCAGGTGTAGCATCAAACAAGGAACTCCATATGTGGTTTTATGTCAGTTCATAGACAATACTTTTCCATGTAGGCAGTTTCACGTATTACATACCCTCTAACGTTTTCCCGATAAAAATAGGGGCGTCCTATATCCCTGTACAGTATAGGGAAGATTTAAATGTTTTTATATATGTTGAAAACCACCCAGAGTGGCTGGGGCAACCCAGTCAGATGGCTGGGGTATTATTATTATTTTGCTATTCATACCCCATGCATCTGACTGGGTTGCCCCAGCTATTCTGGGTGGCTTTCAATACATATAAAAACATTTAAATCTTCCCTATACAGGGATGGTTGTATAGGGAGTCACATAACTCCATACCCTCCAACATTTCTCTGATGAAAATAGGGATGTCCTGAGGAAAAGCAGGACATTCTGGGATCAAATCAGAAACTGGGATGCCTTCTGTAAATCCCGGACTGTCCCTGGAAAATAGGGACACTTGGGGTGGTGGTCTTTTATTAGTACACATCGTCTTAGTATGCCGGTGAGTTAAAGAAGAGTCCCTATACGTAGATGATCTCAGAGAATGAGCAATCCTATACAGGAGCAGGCAGTCCTTGAAACACCTTTTCTGAAGCTTTATGGGCCTTTAAAGGTTTTACAGAAGCAATTTGAATTGCGCCCGCAAACATATGGGAGGCCAGTAACCCGTGCCATTTAGTAACTTAGCTGCTATGTTTTGTACTAGCTGAAGTTTCTGAGTGGTCTTCAAAGGTTGTCCCAAGTACAATGCCTTATAGCAGGCATAGGCAAAATCGGCCCTCCAGATGTTTTGGGACTACAACTCCCATCATCCCTAGCTAACAGGACCAGTGGTCAGGGATGATGGGAGTTGTAGTCTCAAAAACATCTGGAGGGCTGAGTTTGTCTCTGCCTGCCTTATAGTATCATAGGCCCCAATTGTTTTCCAGGAAAGAAGGTAACCTCGCCAGCTTTCCCCTTTCTTACATGGGTTTTGAAGCCACAAAATCAGTTGCTTTGGGCTCATGCTCAGATTATTGCGTCAACAAGTAAAAAGTGTTTTTCTGTGTGTTGTTTTGAGAAATAACCTGGTTGACAAGCCCTCCTACTGTGCCCTTCAAACTTCCCATTAAACATCTCTTAAGTGATATAGTGCTATATAAGATAAATTATATGGCAGATCTTCAGAAGATCACTCATAATAAAATATGCTCTAAGGTTCTTTTTCAAAACACAAGCCTCCAATAAATCACCAGCAGCGATGTTTCATCATGTGCAATTACCCATTTCGTTCAAAAGTGAGAAGCTAACGAAAGCTTTGTGATTACTATGTACATACTCAAGAAATATTTAAAATCAGTCTTACAGGTGCCTGAGTAAGCTCATTCGTAGATAAGTGTGTGCGGGTGCCTAATACGAAAATGTGGGGACAAGGGAAGCTTCTGTGGACAAAATGGAAAATTCCAAAGTGATTAATTCAAGATATAGCAGCGGGAGCTACAGCTCCTGAGCTTGGGACCCGCATGTCAAAACATTCATATTGCCAAGAGATGTATTGTCTTCATCTTGTGGACAAGGTGATGTCTTTTAAATCATTTTGTGGCACCTGGTGTAGATAATATATAATGATGACTAGAATGAGATGAATTTCACACCTGCTCTCCTTTGCCTTCAAGAGAAGAAGAAGAAGAAGAGTTTGGATTTGATATCCTGCTTTATCACTACCCAAAGGAGTCTCAAAGCGGCTAACATTCTCCTTTCCCTTCCTCCCCACAACAAACACTCTGTGAGGTGAGTGGGGCTGAGAGACTTCAGAGAAGTGTGACTAGTCCAAGGTCACCCAGCAGCTGCATGTGGAGGAGCAGGGAATCGAACCCGGTTCACCAGATTACAAGTCTACTGCTCTTAACCACTAGACCACACTGGGAAAATAAACTTGCTTGCCATGCACACTGTGCACATTGCCCAATTTTTTAAGGATACAAGGAGAGCCTTGGGCTGGATCATTCAGGCCACAAGTCCGTCAAGTCTAGCATCTTGTTGTCACAGTGGTGAGCCAGAAGCCTGTGGGAAGCTTGCAAGGCAGCTCTGAGCACAACAGAACTCTCCCCACTTGTCATTCCCAGCAACTGGTAGTCTGAAGCATGCCACCTCCCAAACGCTGAGGTAGCGCACAGCCACAATTGCCAGTAGCCATTGATAGCCTTGCCCTCCATGAACTAGTCTTAATTCTTCTTTTAAAAATCCAAGTTGGTGGCCATCACATTGATTACATCTTGTGGGAGTAAATGCCATAGTTCAGCATTGGACTCAGCAACACAGCTGCAAAGAAAAAGTTTTAAACATGTTGTAAAGTGCAATATACAAATGTGATGCTAGATGGCGACAGTGAGCTATGCAAAATCCAATGTCTTTTTCAAACCGTTTTGAAAAAAAGCATTTTCACACCTATGTATTGGTCAGGTTTGGAGTGAGTTTAGTAATGAAGGGGTTCTTTCCCATTCGTCTCCCCATGCCATGGTATATTTTAGATTCTTCATGAAGCATGTATGTATTCATTTAAAAATCACAATTACAATTATTCATATCTGCAGTATTACAAAATTCATATTCATAAGCATATTTATTTTGATTAATATGTGTGCAATGTGCTTTTTAAAAATTCCTGTTGTTTATTAAAATGTTTGTGCTGCAGGGAATGTATTGATTTAATAATTGCTTCTTATATATTCTGCTTATTAAATGAACCGTTAGTTTTCCCTCTTTAAGTATGACATTAAAATTTCGTTGATAGATGATTGCACCCCCCCCCCCCGCTGTCCTATTTTACTATTGCTTTGAACGTTATTGTTGGCTGCTTTGAGTGTCCTTTAGAATGCAAAGCAGAGTTCAAAACTAAATGTTAAAACTGTGAAGAAACAAAACCCATTGGGAAAAAAATAATGCATTTAATGTGCTTGGCAAGATCTAGTGAGACTCCTAAGTGCCCTGGTAAGATTCTTACAGTTCCTTGTACTGCTTCTCCACACACACCTGCCAGTGGCTCATCCTTTTTTAAAAAAATAAAAAATAAAAATTGGCACATCAAATTATAATATGCAGTATTCATTACAGAATACAGGTCTCCGCTGGAAAAGACACATCAATGGGAAGCAAGTAAAAATCTTTAGGAAATGGAACACGGCCCAAATATTTGTGTCCATCCTTAAATCTGTCTGATGGGAAATGAAATGGCTTATCAGGTTTTTAGTTTTGGGCAGTGGCAGCTGGGGAGACAGCCCAATAACATCTTTCATCACGTTTTACCTGTTTGGCTTTTAATGTTTGCAAAGTCAGGGTTGCAGCCAGGAATTTTCCATCTATATATATGAGTTCAGGGTTGCAGGGTGGGGTAATGCCCAGTGGCGACAGATACTCACTGGGATTGGTGGGCAGAATGCAAGGGAACCAATGGCAGGTGGAGCCAGAGCCAATGACAGGCAGAGCCACGCCTCTCTGGTTGTAAGTACCGGTAAGAGAACAGGCAGGCAGGCAGGCAGGCAGGTAAAGTGCTGGCTGCTGGCTGCTGGCTGCCTGAGGTGAATGGGCCACAGCTTCATGGGCAGGGAATTATTACAACAAGTTAGAAATTATTTAGCTGCATCTCATATTAATAAAGCAAAAGTTAATGCCATACATTTTCAAAATAAGGGCACAGTGTATGCCAGTTATCCAAGTGTCTTTCCATTAGTTGGTCAAAACACTATTACAGTGGTACCTCCGTTTATGAACTTAATTCGTTCCAGAAGTCCGTTCTTACACCGAAAACGTTCTTAAACCAAGGTGCGCTTTCCCCAATGAGGCTTCCCGCCACCAGTACCCTTCTACGAGTAAGCTTCCGTTCACCTTCCGGGGCAAAGTTTGCTAGCCGGAACACCTACTTCCGGTTTTGTGGAGTGCGTTGCGCGAATTGTTTGTTAACAGGACCGTTCTTAGACCGAGGTACGACTGTATTATTATTATTATTATTATTATTATTATTATTATATTATTATTTATATACCACCCTTCATCCAAAGGTCATAGGGCAGTTTACAGCATAATAATACAAAATGAAAAAACAAAATACGTATCATAATAAGAACAACAGAAACCAACAACCCCGCTCCCACAAACGCTAGAAAGCAGGAGCAGATTTACTTCTCACTGAGAACCGTGACTGAATAGAAAGTGGCCCTTATGTTTTTCCTCATAAGTAAAAGGACAGAGCTTTGCTTTTTGACGTAAAAAGGAAAGCTGAAGGTGCAGGCCCATAAGCTCCTTTCTGCTGTGGCTACAGCCCTGCTGCAAATGCTTTTGGAAAAGGAGGCCCGTCAGAGACATAAAGACACCTCAGAGATGCTAAGCATCAACAATCAAGCTAGTGTCTAACTAGCATTAAGAAGTGAGAGCAGCAAAGAGTAACATTAAAAATATTGTGCTTCATTTCGAGCTTGAGGTTTATAACTCACAGACAGGTAGATGTTCTATGCAATGTTAATGAGAAAATGGCTGCTGCTACAAGTTCCACGAGGCTCCAGACAAATCTCAGATGTAATTTTGGAGGGAAGCTTCCACTGCCTTAGGCTGTGTACACATAACCATTAACTCCTGCTCTATTGCGCTCCCGCTGCTGGTGTCTGAAGGCGAGTGAGTGCACATGGCATTAGACACAACCCATATATCTATCCGATAGTTTCTTGAGAGATACGGCTGTTGGATGCATTTCCCCTCAAACCGGTTCCCATCCGATTCGAAAAGAAAACCATAGTTAAGCTGAAGTGTAGGCATTTGAGACAGCCGTCGCACATGTGCAGGCAAACAGCTTCACCGATGAGGAGAATAGTTTCAGGTGCGGGGAAATAAATCAGGCAATGCGTGTGAAGTGAAGGTATCCCACCCACTCTCTCAGAGCCAGTCCAGGACATTTTGCTGCTCCAGACAAGACAGAAAAATGGTGCCTTGCCTCTTCCTCCTCCTTTCCTGCTTCCGGAATGTTACTTCACTGGCCAATGGTGATCTTCCTAGATGCCAGCTCACACAGCCCACTAGTAGACCCTGGTGCCTGAACCTGTGGGAGAGACAGTGGTGTAGCGTGGGCAGGGCCACAGAGATGGTTGCCCTGGGTGCAAAATTCTTAGGGGCACGAAATTTCAAAAGCAAAAAAAGAGAAAGTAGTAATAAAAGAATAAAAAAGAGTGCGTCCTCCCCCTCACACAGAAAATCTCCCACATGGGCAGACTGAGGAGCAGATTTGGGCGATGGCCAGTTGCTAGGGTGCCCTCTCCTGACCAATCCCCCATCCCATTCTCCGCTGTGCTCAACGCCCATGGGGAGCTGTGGCTGCCACTCAGATAGGTTGCCAAGCTATTGGCCCTTGGTTCCAGCCTATTGATGGGTGGTGCTGAGGATACTTGCCTTGCCCTGGGCACTGGCAACCCCATGCTATGCCACTGGGCAGAAAGCCAGAGTTTGGTTCTGCAGCCCCAAGGCAGCTGGCAGTCGAAGCAGTCTTCTTTCTTGCAGAGAGAGGGTGAAGCAGACCCCCAGTAGCTCTTTCTCTAGCTGATGTATGGCACGTGGTTGGTCCTCTTCTAGTCAGATTTGGATACGACAACAATAGCTCTGCTAAATTGTGACTGTGCAATGTTACCTTTGTTCTGACCCATTGACCTGTTTGTTTCATTATACTTACAGTGCCCTCAGATTGTTACTATTTTGCAGGAGAGATGGCAGTGCATACATTGGAACTTTTAAGTTTATGTATTTAAAGTAGGTTTGAGTGCTCTGTTGCTGTAGCACAACAAATCCACTTTAAGAAAAAGCATGGTGGTTTGGAAAGTCGCGAGGAAATGCATCAAGGCTCCGGAAACCAAGTCCTATAAGGAACAGTTGAAGGAGCTGGGTATGTTTAGCTTGGAAAAGAGGAGGCTGAGAGCAGATATCATAGCCATCTTCAGATATCTCAAGGGCTGCCACATGGAAGAGGGAACAAGCTTGTTTTCTCCTGCCTTGGAGGGTAGGACTCGAACCAATGGCTTCAAGTTAGAAGAAAGGAGATTCTGACTGAACACCAGGAAACATTTTCTGACAGTGAGAGCTGTTCGAGAGTGGAATGGTCTCCCTTGGGTCTCTCCTTCCTTGGAGGTTTTTAAGCAGAGGTTGGATGGTCATCTGTCATAGATGCTTTAGCTGAGATTCCTGCATTGCAGGGGGTTGGACTAGATGACCTTTGGGGGTCCCTTCCAACTCCGCAATTTTGTGATTCCATGAAAAAGTGCAGCATGAAGGAGTAATTAATGGGAAGTTATGTAAACAACCCACAAGCAAAGCAGGATGAGCACAGGATCAGTGGTTCAGTGAACTGCATGGTTCATTGCCATATCACTGTCCCGTAAACAAATCTGAAGGAATGCTGATATAAGCTAACCACTGTGTAAGCTTTGTGCAAGCGTATTGGGAGGAATTCTGCATAAACAGGTCATGTGGAGGAGCCTTTAAGTGTATGATTCTATGCATGCTTACTTTGGGGTAAGTCCCAGTGAATACAGTTGAACTTCTTTCCAAGTAGGTAACTGTAAAGGTAGAGGACCTCTGGACCGTTAAGTCCAGTCAAAGGCGACTATGGGGTTGCGGCGCTCCTCTTGCTTTCAGGCCAAGGGAGCCGGCGTTTGTCCACAGACAGTTTTCCGGGTCATGTGGCCAGCATGACTAAACCGCTACTGGCGCATGGAGGACCGTGACGAGTGCCAGAGAGCACAGAAACTTCGTTTACCTTCCTGCCGCAGCGGTACCTATTTATCTACTTGCACTGGCATGCTTTTGAACTGCTAGGTTGGCAGGAGCTGGGACAGAGCAACGGGAGCTCACCCCGTCGCAGGGATTCGAAGCACCGACCTTCTGATCAGCAAGCCCAAGAGGCTCAGTGGTTTAGACCACAGCGCCACCCGTGTTCCAAGTAAACACAAGCATCAAATTATGCTGTTAGTGGGGGAGAGGGAAGGCATTCATGAACTGAAGGTGTTAAAGATCTCCTCAGATTATTTAGGTCAAACTGCAATTCACCTCGCAGTCATTCTGGAGTCTGTTGATACTCCGTAAGGCCAACCATTTGGAAAAGCTAACATATGGTCTTCAAACTGCTCTTGCTGGCGTGAAATTGGGAAGATCTGCCAGTTGTCATTACCTTTAAACCTGAGACGTTTAGCCTGCTCTTCTTTTCCATGACTCTATACAGATACTGCCTTCCATAACTGGAAACTTTAAGGAAACATTAATTTCCTCCCTAGCTGTACATTGGGGCTTGAGAACTTTTTCTACGACAGGCAATGGAACACATTTGTAAGGATGTGGCTGTGAGTCCTCCAAAAATTTTAAATTGTCAGTTAAAAAATACTTTGTTGATTTGCTGAATCTGAAACCGAAACAGAGCACAGTTTCCCAGATGAAGTATCACCAGTGCCTGAGTTAAAACTATACCAGGGTCTTAGATGCAATATCCAAAAAATAAAAATAAAAATTGAGCATATTGATGTGATATGATGTGATGTAATGTAATGAAATAATGGCCATACACTTTCATTCACTTCACATGTACAGCCTCTGAATATATACCACGTACATCAGGGGTCAGCAAACTTTCTCAGCAGGGGGCCAGTCCACTTTCCCTCAGACCTTGTGGGGGGGCCGGACTATATTTTGGAAAAAAAATATGAACGAATTCCTATGCCCCACAAATAACCCAGAGATGCATTTTAAATAAAAGGACACATTCTACTCATGTAAAAACATGCTGATTCCTGGACTGTCCACAGGCCGGATTTAGAAGGCGATTGGGCCGGATCCGGCCTCTGGGCCTTAGTTTGCCTACCCATGACCTACGTCTTTGTTTGAGTCACTAACAGTCATAGTGAACTCTACCAAGTTACAACTTTTAAACTATACTGCTTTCCACTACAGTGACTGGCATTGATCGCCTGGGAGTATTTCTGGACTTGGCCAGATACACAGGTGATGGCTGTTGCCAGGAGCCCATTTGCATAATTTCAGCTGGAGCGCCAGGTGTGTCCTTTTCATTGAGACATCAGACTTGGCCACGATGACACACGCTCTAGTTACTTCATTTTGGATGTCTGCTATGTGCTCTTTGCGGAGCTATCTCCCCCACCCGCTTCTGTGCCTACAGCATATCCTGAAAATGAAAGTACCTTCTGCAACGCTGAAAATTATTTCTGTGATAGGTGAAATACAGTGTTAAAGAAATGTGTGGGCAGATGTCTTTTTGTGGAATCCAATCAGCAGGACGGCAACTGTGGCAAGGCTATGGGGACCAAAGTGTATATAATACGAACTACCGTTTACAGTCCTGGTTATGACTTGTAAAGTCCTTATATGGCTTAGGCCCAGGCTATCAGAAGAACCATATCTTCCCATACGAATCTACCTGGGCTCTGAGATGTTTGGAGCAGACCCTTCTCTCGATCCTGCCACCCTCACAGGCACTTTTTGGGGGGTACAGGAGAGGGCATTCATTTTCGCTGCTCCCAGACTTTGAAACTCCTTTGCTAGAGAGGTTAGACTGGTTCTCCCCTTGTCTTTCTGCCAGCAGGTGAAGACTATTATTATTATTCTGGCAGGCTTTGGGGAACAAAGTGCTTTTAAGGAAAGGGCTCATAAATGCAGTCTTAAATGCTGTCTGAATTTTTGGGTATCATTTTAAATTCATTATAGTCTAATTACCTTGTAACTATTATCTTTGATATGTTTCTAGCTCTCCTTTCCCCATTTTTGTTTTGATTTCTGTGAGCCGCCTTGAGTCCTGGTACTTGGGAAATGGCCAGATATAAATAAATAAGTAAATGAAAACAATAACTCCCTCACCCCTTGCTTTTTCCTGTAAGACTAATTGCAGTCGTTAACAGTCGTCAACAGGTTTACCACAGCTATCAGCCTATCACCCATTCCCACCACCCTTCTGAGTAATACCCCTCCCCACCCTCTCACTATATATAAGGGTCTGGTGACTTCTGTTTCAGTGTATCTGAAGAAGTGTGCATGCACACGAAAGCTCATACCAAGAACAAACTTAGTTGGTCTCTAAGGTGCTACTGGAAGGAATTTTTTTATTTTGTTTTCCCATTATCTATGACCCTTAGCTACGTTGGCTGGTGCTGATGTGAGTTGGCATCCTACACCTTCTGGGGAGCACTGGAGTGCGGAATGAAATTGAATCAATTGTGTATTCATTTTATGCCATCTTATTGTTTTCCTTTGGCTTCCAGTTCTGCTTTCACCCTGTCTATTTAATTTCCGACTGTCCTTGGCCTTGAGTATACTTCCTCCCACCAGTCAGTATTCTCCCAGCCTCTTAACCTCGGTTTTTTCCTGATCATGTTCCTTGCCTGATTTTTTGGCATCGATGTGTATTTGACTCTGGGCGTATTTGAACCTTTTGCCCAGATGACTGCGTGAGGGCTGGCTTTGACCCAGACCCTGTGGCTTAACACCTGACAACCGTTTCCAGCATCATTAAGATGATTGCTCTGTAGCAACTGCTGCTTCACTGCACCCCCCTCCAATGTCAGCCAAAAATAAATCATCCGTCCAAGTGACCCTTCCAGTTGAGGTTTATTGTAAATGACTTGTTTGCACCCCCAAGCTCTGATGGAGAGTAATCCAAAGGAATTCATTAATCGTTCACTGGAGCCGTTCAGGTACGTCAGCTGCACTTAAGGCTATCAATGTGCTCCCAGCCAAGCATAAATGCCCCAGAAACACGCCAATTATCCTTCTTCTTCAGTTCAGTACACTCCACGACACAGACAAACATGGCTCATAAATGGCCTCTTTCCAACCTTGATTCGCCTCTCGATGCGTGGGTCACAGAAGTAGGCCAGGTTAGGCAGTGATCCTGGAGCACAGAAGTGATGCTTCCTAGGGGAAAGGGAAAGGAGGACACAACATCCACAGGGCTGCCTGTCGTTCAGTGCCCAATTTTGGCCATGACCTGCCTCAAGGTGGATGTTGCCCGACCTGAATTAATTAGTGAGGGTAGTTATGAAGCTGCATTTGAAGTCAACGATTTGATGCAGAGTTCCTTGGATTATGTCACAACTCTAGTATATATCGCAATCCGTGGCAGTGTAATGTAGTGGTTAAGAGCGGTAGACTCGTAATCTGGTGAACCGGGCTCGCGTCTCCTCTCCTCTCCTCTCCTCCACATGCAGCTTCTGGGTGACCTTGGGCTAGTCACACTTCTCTGAAGTCTCTCAGCCTCACTCACCTCACAGAGTGTTTGTTGTGGGGGGAGGAAGGGAACGGAGATTGTTAGCCGCTTTGAGACTCCTTAGGGTAGTGATAAAGCGGGGTATCAAATCCAAACTCTTCTTCTTCTTTATTAAGACTGAAAGGTGTGTGCGGATTGTTGCAAGTTGTGGTTCTGGAGGTGGTGGGGCCATGGCAACTGCAGCTACAGAGCTTTATTTTTTAGGGCTGGCGTGCTTTTCTTTTCCATTTAATGAATGCATTTGTGTGTGTGTGTGTGTGTGTGTGTGTGTATTCTGTTTTACAATTTAGAATACTAATTTAAACATCCTTAAAATGACTCCCTTCTCCTCTTTCCATGGTTCATTTTGCATATTATAAATCCCTGCATATTTTACAGAAACTAAACCATTCAGTATTCCATTATTGCCTCCATCAAAACTTATTTGCACTGTTGAATTTATCTTAATGCTGTAATGTACGCAATTTCCCCCCATATATTCAATAAACATTTTCCAATCTTCTCTAAATGTACATTCAAAGCATGTTAACGCTAAAATTGAGACTGAATATATTCCTGCTTTGGAAGAACTGGTTGCTGAATTGAAACGTTCCTATCTGTGGGAAACTGGGAGTTACAGAAGTGATCAATAGGATGGGTGGAAGTATACACCTGGCCTGTGTGCAGTGATGCCGCTGCAGTTGACCAGGAAGGAACTGGGCCGGGGAGCAACGATGGCGAGGTTAACACTATGCAGGCACACCAGCGGGAATGCCAGATTGCTCCTGCTAGTGTGTCTTCTCATTAGCACCAACTTCCCTGCCCTCTTCCTCCCAGTAAGCTGTAGCAATACTGTTGCATGCCACCAGTCCCTCCCTGCCAGCTTCTCCTGGCTAGTCACGCGAACCTAGGTGCTCCACATGAAGTATGCCTATGCTTTTCCTAGGGATCAGTTGAATTAGCTTCACCACACCTAGAAGTGAAGGCCTGCTTTGTTTTTGTTCAGTCATTCAGTCATGTCCAACTCTTCATGACCCCATGGACCAGAGCATGCCAGGCACGCCTATCCTTCACTGCCTCCTGCAGTTTGGCCAAACTCATGTTAGTAGCTTCGAGAACACTGTCCAACCATCTCATCCTCTGTCGTCCCCTTCTCCTTGTGCCCTCCATCTTTCCCAACATCAGGGTCTTTTCCAGGGAGTCTTCTCTTCTCATGAGGTGGCCAAAGTATTGGAGCCTCAGCTTCAGGATCTGTCCTTCCAGTGAGCACTCAGGGCTGATTTCTTTCAGAATGGATAGGTTTGATCTTCCTGCAGTCCATGGGACTCTCAAGAGTCTCCTCCAGCACCATAATTCAAAAGCATCAATTCTTCGGTGATCAGCCTTCTTTATGGTCCAGCTCTCACTTCCATATATAACTACTGGGAAAACCATAGCTTTAACTATACGGACCTTTGTCAGCAAGGTGATGTCTCTGCTTTTTAAGATGCTGTCTAGGTTTGTCATTGCTTTCCTCCCAAGAAGCAGGCGTGACTGCTGTCACCATCTGCAGTCCAAGAAAGTAAAATCTCTCACTGCCTCCATTTCTTCCCCTTCTATTTGCCAGGAGGTGATGGGACCAGTGGCCATGATCTTAGTTTTTTTGATGTTGAGCTTCAGACCATATTTTGCACTCTCCTCTTTTACCCTCAATTAAAAGGTTCTTTAATTCCTCCTCACTTTCTGCCATCAATGTTGTATCATCAGCATATCTCAGGTTGTTGATATTTCTTTTGGTAATCTTAATTCCGATTTGGGATTCATCCAGTCCAGCCTTTCGCATGATGAATTCTGCATATAAGTTAAATAAGCAGGGAGACAATATACAGCCTTGTCGTACTCCTTTCCCAATTTTGAACCAATTAGTGGTTCAATCAGGCCTGCTGGACTATGACTTTCTCTGCTGTCTCTAATTTCGTAGAATCATAGAACTGCAGAGTTCTATGGGACCACAACGACCATCTAATCCAACTGCCTGCAGTGCAGGAATCTTTTGCTCACCGTGGGGCTCGAACCCACCACCCTGAGATTAAGAGTCTCATGCTCTGCTTTAAAGACGGCCGTTCTCTATCTGAAGGGCTGTCAGGTCTCTAGTTGAAAAGTGGACCAAATCCAGTTTAAATGGCTTAAAGAGGAGAGGAGGGCCTTTGAAGTTGCATATCCATGGTTAGCACCTCGAGAGCAGACACAAAGGTCACCTGGTCACAGGCTTCCCCACTTATGGAGAGAAATGTAATATAAATAGAAATAACATACATCTCACCATAGTGGGGAAGACCAGGTGACCTGTGTGCTGACTCAGTCTCCCATGCTGGTTCTCACTGCTGATGGACAACTTCAAGGCTCTTGACCTTCTTTGTTATGCATCTCTGCCCTTAAGCTGGACTGGAGTTGGACATCCTTTCAGATACAGAACTTCAAATGGAGGACACAAGAGCAAACGAAGAGCCTGCTGAATCAGGCCATTAGCCCACCTACACCAGCCCCCTGTTTTCACAGTGGTCAACCTACGGGGAACCAGCAAGCAGGACCTGAGCTCAACAGCGCTCTCTAATCCTGTGGGTTCCAGCAGCTGGTATTCAGAAGCATGCTGCCTCTGACAGTGGAGGTATAATATAGCCGTCATGGTTAGTAGCCAATGACAGCTCTCTCATCCATGAATCTGTCTAGTCTGTTTCTAAAGCCATCAAATCCTTTTTGGTAGCCATCACTCTTGTAGGAGTGAATTCCGTGGTTTAACTATGTGCTATGAAAAAAAAGTTATTTTGTCTGTTCTGAAACTTCCAACATTCACCTACAGTGGATGTCCCTGAATTCTAATGTTAATGTATTAGGACAACACGACCACCCTAGGGCCAAATAATATCACAGGCATATGCACAATCCAGAAGACTAGCAACATTTCCTAAGCATGGGTGTTTACATGAATAAACCCTGAAGCTATAGCATCCTCTCATGTTTCCAAGGTATTTTAACTAATGAAATTGAGCCTTTGCAAAGTAAAAATTGATTATAAGCAGACAGATTCTGTTTTGATAGTTTGAGTTCTTCTGGAAGCCGTAGACAGCTAAGTCATATGCTCAGAACACTAGTAACAGAAAGAAAACCTAGTTTAAATTGGTACAGTATTATGTGAACATGACTCAGGTTTTCAAAATTAGCCACTTAATATTTGTATTGAGAAGTCGATTAGTGTTTGACTTATTTAATTCACAAGAAGCAAGGTTATGAAAAAATTGTGGACAACAGTCAAACCACAGATACAGAAATAATTCATAATGAATTAAAGTTCATGGGTGAAGTGAATAATAAGTATGATGATACAGTATGAGAGGGCCTATAATTCCAGACATCCCACATTTACACAGGTATAATTAATTGGGTTATTATGGACTGGCATGTTTTCTTATATATTATTGTTACAGTTGCATCCACCATGATGCATTTCCTTCTTTCAAATTTAGATTGATCTCCTGATGTGCATGATTTTGTGTTTGTGTGTGTTTTATGCATCTGGGTTTTTATAGTGCTGCATACTTTAATTTATAATTTGATAGCTGGGTGCTTGTTATATGCTAGGCGGCTCATTCTGTCCCCCATTGATGCTGGAGCTGACTGCGACTGATGCTAGCTACTTAGTGTCAGAACTACAGAGTTCTACAGAATCCTCACACACATTACTGTGCTTGAGTGATCATGGATAGATGCATCCGGATCCTTCTGATGCCATATGCACCTCTTGTTTCCCTGTTTGCAGTTGGGTGCTGTGTGCCTTTTTCTCTGAAGTGGAAAGCAAGACCCAAGAGTGCAGCCCAGAGTGGAATTTGTTCCAAATGTACAAGATAGATTTCTAGTGCATTGTGGCTAGGTAAAGGTAAAGGTACCCCTGACCATTAGGTCCAGTCGTGGACGACTCTGGGGTTGCGGCGCTCATCTCGCTTTACTAGCCGAGGGAGCTGGTGTTTGTCCGCAGACAGCTTCTGGGTCATGTGGACAGCATGACTAAACCGCTTCTGGTGAACCAGAGCAGTGCACGGAAATGCCATTTACCTTCCTGCTGGAGTAGTACCTATTTATCTACTTGCACTTTGACATGTTTTTGAACTGCTAGGTGGGGAGGAGCTGGAACCGAGTGACAGGAGCTCACCCCGTCGCAGGGATTCGAACCGCCGACCTTCTGATCGGCAAGCCCTAGGCTCTGTGGTTTAGACCACAGCGCTACCCTCGTAGCACCTGCATTGTGGCTACCAGGCATCAATTTTTGGAGCAGAAATCTCAGCACTGTAATTCTGTTCTGAAATTTTCATGCTGTCCCCTTGATTCTTTCTTGGCTTTTTCAGGCTCTCTTGCCTTGAAAATTCACTTATTGTGGCTTTCTCTGTTCCCCACCCACATTCTGTCTCTCCAAATGTTATGGCTTACGGAACCCAGAAGCAAACAGCAGTCTTCAGTCAGCTAATTCATGAGTTAATAGCAGCTGTCGATTAAGCAAATTGGAGTTGGTAAATAATGTTTTGCAGGTTGGCCCAAGGAAATCACCCTTTCGGGTGTGTGTATGTAGAGTTTGGAACTCATTGAACACTACAATGACTTTTGATAATCAGAGAACAATTGTTTCGTCTCCTTTTTGGCTACAGAAATCCCTTCCTGGGATTCTTTTTGCAGAAGTGCTCCCTGCTTCAATCAGCTGATCCCCACCCCTGCGCTAAACTATTCTAGCACCTCCACAAAACTACAATTCTTAGTGCTCTTTTGAAACTTATTTGAATTTGCAGCATAGACATATACAGAAATCGTTTCAGAAAACTGCATTTTTCATTTTGAAGCTCCAAAGCCACAGCCTGAAAATGAGATGGTTGATTCATTTATTTTTCTGCTTCTCCTAAGTAGAACACGGGATTCAAATATAGCTTTGCTGTGGTATTTTCTCCAGAAGTTATGCTTATTAGCGCAATATGTGTCCTTAGTGTAAATGGCAACACATAGAGATAAAATAGCAATGTCAAAATATTCTTGCTGAGACCCTCTTATAAGGAATAATGCAATCCATTTAAAACCATCACAATACCTATATGACTAACTTTGTAAAAAGATTCAGCAGTTTGCAAATAATTTGTACACATTTGTCTGCTGCTTAATACAGAACAGAGGCAATAAACATGAAGATCTTTTTCAGTACTGTCCAATATTATGCTCTTAGACATCTGTGCCGTCCATTCATATTTTGTAGAACTTTTCACAGCATAAATCTGACCTGGTATATTTTAATCTTCCTCCGCCCCTGACAAAACAGTATAATCCACAAAGCAGACTGAAAACTAAGCATAATACCAGATGCAAAGAAGAGGAGATTAAAACCAAAGACCCCAGTCCAGTGGGGGCCAATCTGTGAACAGGACATTTTCCATGTCACATGCAATAGGTTGCATATGGGGTCCAAATCTATGCAACCAGACAGGCTGGTCACTTATGCATCACTGAAAAAGAGGGTGCTGGTTTGCATAACATTGGTGTAGGCTAATTTATATGACTACAGTATGTGTCAAGATTTATATGTCCAATAATTTTGGAAGTCATTACTACAATGTAAATAGAAATGTAATAATTTCATTATAGCGGGGAAGACTGTGACCCAGTGAACTGTGTTGGCTGAGCCTGTTGTCAACGTTGTAACTGTGGGTGGGGACAGGGCCGGATTTAGGTTTGATGAGGCCCTAAGCTACTGAAGGTAATGGGGCCCTTTATATGTCCAGCTGTCCTTTGTCAACAGTTTTTTTACGTGATTTTTGAGTCAAAAAACCTCGTCAAATACACATAAAAATATGGTATTCTCTGTCCTCTTGGCAATTGCACTACATAAGGTCGAGGATTTTGAGAATTTTCTATGTTCTTGGCCTCAGGGACCACCACTCCCATCACTTAATATATACAAATATGGTGTGTGTGTGTGTGTGTGTGTGTGTGTGTGTGGCAGATCTAGGCCTTCTGCCACCTGTTCCATGCAGTATCAAAGGGTGTAATCTCATCATAGGGTATAATCTCATCATCCGCTATGCAGCACAGATAATGAGCTTGTTAGGCATCTGGAGTCAGGGTTGGAACCAGAAATGGGTGAGTCCTTTTGGGTTCCATAAATAGGCACCTAGCAGATAAAATTGTCCATCACTTGGAAGAGACCCTAAAGATAATTAGCCGGATGGAAGAAGTAAAGATGTTCCTCTATTCGTCTTCTACCAATCACCTCACCATTTTCTGAATCTTACAGACAAAAGTGTATCACTGCTGTGAAAATGATACTCCCCCACCTCCGCACCCCGATTTCAAGACTTCAGAAAATGACATATAAATGATAACCCTTGTAATGTCTGCCATGCTTTCAGGGAGTCCAAGTTCTGTGATAATGGAAACCTTGACACTCCAGCAATCACCCTGTTAATGGATTATTACGAACAAAAGGTCTTTCTAACATTTTATCTTCCTGGTTTTTCATCACATCAGAGACTACAAATGAATTTATGAAAGGGTAAACAATTGTAGCAAGTGGCAAGGAGGGTAATTTTTTCATCAATGATGAAACTAACTAAAGCTGGTACATGAATTGTGTCCCATACAGTCGGTCCTCAGTAATACCAGTGAAGACTAAATGTGTTCAGTTTAAAAAACGAAATAATCTTGTTGCCTCTTGCTAAGAAAACATTAAAAAATAAATAAATTCTGTAGCACTCTGGAAAAACCCTGGAGAGTGATGGAAGAGGGTCCGCTTTGCTGATCTTAACTACTGCTGCTGCTACTGCTGCTGCTGATAAATATGGACTGAGTCCCTGTCAGTCGTTAACTGCAGGTCACTGTATCTAATTCTGGAGTTCATCTGTTATTAAGTAAGCGTTTCATATATTAAAATACATAGTTTCCATCGGTACCAAGGATTAGGGAGATGACTTGCAGATGACTTGTGTGACAGGAAAAGAAAACGGATATTGCCTTTGTGTGTTTGTAAGGTAGAGTGCTTTTTCTTTTCTTTTTGCTTCAAACTGAGTGAGCTCTGGATACAAATCTCTGTTGTTGATTATGACCTCAGTATTTTTTTCTCAGCAGTCTGAATTCAGGTCAGCATCTGTCCATTAACAGATTACAGGCTTGCTAACATCTTTTATCCAAGTTGCAGAGGAAATGTGCTTTCCAGATTTCACAGGCTGGTGAACATTGTTCTCTGATTTAAAAGAGTTGGTAGGATTTGCTTCTTCTAAGTGGTCAGTTGGATATTATGACGCGTGCTGATAGGGGTGCCAATAAGCTTCTCTATTTTACATCCTTCCATTTCCTTTTTCTCTGTTGTTGTTGTTGTTGTTGTTGTTGTTGTTGTTGTTGTTGTTGTTTAGTCATGTCCGACTCTTCGTGACCCCATGGACCAGAGCACGCCAGGCACTCCTGTCTTCCACTGCCTCCCGCAGTTTGGTCAGACTCATGTTGGTAGCTTCGAGAACACTGTCCAACCATCTTGTCCTCTGTTGTCCCCTTCTCCTTGTGCCCTCAATCTTTCCCAACATCAGAGTCTTTTCCAGGGAGTCTTCTCTTCTCACCTTTTTATCTAGCATCAACTAAACGTTTATCAGTATGATGGGCTAGGGATGAATGAGGGAGGGGGAACTTTGCATTTCTAGGCCAGTGTGCTTATTTGTACCACACCAGAGCACAATCAGAACTGTGAGGCAATGTCCATTGCTTTCTTCTTTGTCCCTTGTCAGTTGTCTGTAGTTTGCTTATGGTGACAACAGCAGCTCCTTTCTCCATTCCTCACAGAATTTGCTCCTGAAGAGGGGTAGAACTGGAGATCTGAACTAGTTCCTGATAGGAACAATCTCAGATCTCCTGAGCTGACTCTGTTGACTTTTCCAGGGCTGCAGTTATCCAATCACAGATCAGCTTGTTTGGAGACTTAGTAAGGGAAGAAGGCCAGAGAGGGTGGTTTCTCATTGACTCCCTGTCTGTATTCACTGCTATTAAATACAGTTGATGAGGAAAAGAGTATCCAAAGGATGTGACCAGTTGACTCCCAAGTTTATGGAATAATGTATGTACCAGAACTCACTCATGCCGGTTCTGATACACTTTTTGACACATGGCTTCTAGGCTACTCCTGGATCGACTTGTAGCACATAGCTACAGGGGAGTATTTGGTGTGCTCTTTGTCACACTTGGACCAGATGGGGTAAATGCACAGCAGTAGGTCTCTCTACTACCCCATTTGAATCCTGTATGCCCTAGAACTGAACCCAGAATCCTCCACAATGCACTCAGAGTTCTTGAGAAGTGCAGAGGTTTCTTTTTAAACATATGTTTTTAATTTGTATAATAACATTAAATAACAGTACAAAATATGACAATGAGATACAGAGTAGCCATTCCATTCATATCAATGCCAATTGCACATTTCATTGGTTCAATCATGTCAGGTAGAAGCAGTGCTTTTTTTCTTTAAAAAATGCTTAGGGGTACTTTCATTTTGACTCAAGAAAATCACCATTTTATAGTTCAAATAGAGAAAAATAAATACAGTAAATGGACAAAAGTACAAATATTCATAAAATGTTTAGGGGTATGCATACCCCTGCGTCCCCCCAGAAAAAAGCACTGGGTAGAAGAATAAAAATAAACTGCCAATAATGATATAAATAAAGTAGGTATAGGCTCATGATATAATAAATATGGTTTACTATTCACCCAATGAGATTCCTTCATAATGCTCTGTGCATCGAGGGTGAACTGCAATCTTGTTCTTGCTGGGGTAAGTATGGAATAAAGCTAAGCCAATGTCTCAATGTCTAAGCATGTCTGTCCCCTCCCCATCTCTCTAACCTGTTTTGTAATTTTTTTCCATTAGGGCTGTGTACCAAACCTGGCTATACCACTCATTACTCATGTCCAGGCTTGCAGTTTTCCAGTGTTTTGCATTTACGATTCTCACTGCCATGAAAAATTAAGCCATGTTCATGTGCACCACCAGAATCTTCTCTGTCAAATATTGACTGGAATGCTCTCAAAAGGTTAGATGTTATTAGGCTGACTTCGTGAAATATCCATGCACATAAATCCTGGACTACTGGGCAGGGCCACCACATATGATAGAAGGTACCTATCTCCTCACACCCTCTCCAGCGTAGGACTGGTAGTTTCTGTGATTCTCATAAGGATGTGGGGAGTCAGATACCACCTATGGATCGGCTTGAAATAGTCCTCCAGGGATACCTTATATGGAAAAGGTCTGCTGAAAGTAGAAACAAAGGCCTTTACTTAATTCTCCATCCTTAAACATATGAACCTAATTTGTACACCAACAGATGAGTTAATAAAGTCTCTTGCAAAGTAATATTCACAATGAAAAGATCAGAGCTCCCAATTAGATATTTGAAGAGAGAAAGACTCAGAGATGTATATGACATTCTTTTGAATTCTTTTCCGTATTGGAAGAATAAAGGATTAGAGTCCTGGTTTTGTTTTCCTTAGATTACAAGACAAAATGAGGCATCTCGCTGAAGTCTTTATTTCTTTAGAGCATGATTGATCTGCAATTCATAGAAAGAGACAGCTGTTTGCAGAAATAGTGTTGTATCCTTGGCAGCAGAGAGAGACTTCGCAAACCCGGCAAACAGCTGAACTTCTGAATTAATAGCTTCTTAATGTAATTGAATCCTCATATTCTGGAAAGACAGAAGGCCTTTTCATTAATGCAGGGGAAGCAATCTGCAGTTTGTGAGAAAGTGATAAGGTCAATTCTTGCTTTGAGACGAGAGGAAGTGTTTCTGTGTTATCCGCTCTGTCCCCAAACCTCAAAAGCATCTCCTGAGATTTCTGCACAAAGGGAGGTGATGATGAAGAGGCTCCCACACTTCCTGAGGACAAAGTGTGTTTAAGCAACTCAGGCTCCCTCCTGTTCTTTGCAAAGAAAGAGTGCTTGGATATTCAGGCAAGCTTCTCTCGAGGATATTTTAGCAACTCTGTCCAAGCAGTATTTTGGAACCCATTGTAGAAACACATTTCAGGAAGGTGTAATGTTGCAACAGCAATGGGATGTTCCCTGGTGCACCGCTCACTGGAATGTACAGGAGCTGTGTAAAAGCACTGCAATGTTAAGGATGTGCTGGGTATTATGGAAGGCATCTACCACACAATCCACCTATGACCATTTAAAGGAATGGGAGGTATGCCAGAGCACTGCTGTGATATCGCCCACCATCCATTCACCTCGGCTGAGCTTGTGCAAGAGAATTGCTCAATGGATTGCTCACCTTCTAGATGCTTCTTACAAGGACCTTTGGATAAGAAGTAGGGTGGCGGGGGATAAACATAGCATCTTCCATATGGTGAAGTGTCATAGTGTATCTCAGTGGTAGAGTATCTGCATCCGCTGCCTATAACCCTGGAGAGCTGCTGCCACTCAATGTAGACAATACCATGCTACACGGACCGATGATCTGACTCTGTATTAGGCCACTTCCAATGTTCCTATAAAGTACATTGACTGGTTTTCAAAGACATCTCTTTGAAGGCTGGTACATCAGGTGCATGTGCAATGTCCCACTAAGTTCAACCAGCCCCCTAATGTCTGTCTCACTTACAACCAACCCAGAAGGTGGTATCTGCTGCCAGCTTCCTCCTCCTTAGTCTCAGTGTTGCCCCTTGTAGAACTCAGGAGGGAGAAGGAGGGGGGCAAAACTAGGATGACTTGGCTCTTCCTGTTCTTGGCTCTGGGTTCACCTACTATTGGTCTCCCAAAGTGTGCCGGCCACCACTGTATCTTTCTGCTTGTGGGGTGCTCTCCCTGCAGAAGCTTGCCTGGTGCCATCATTACATAGCTTTAGGTGCCAGGCAAAAACATTTCTTTTTGGCCAGACCTTTGGCTCTCTTTAAATATATATATATATTTATTTGGTTTTTCAGATTAAGATTTTACAGTCTTATATCGAACATAGAACATAAAAACAAGATTCTGAGGAATCTCTTGGACTTCCCTCCTCCCCTTTGTGGGTCCTATTATTAATCATTTCCTCCTGCATCTTTTATGATGATCCAAATCTTTTACATCTCAATTGTGTCCTAAATTCACCATTAAACTACAAGTGATATTCCAATCCTAACAATTTTAGCTGTTTACAATGGTCTTTAAGATAAGTTATAAATTTCCCCCATTCCTTATTTAAATTTTGGTCTTCCTGATTTCTGATTCTTCCAGTCATTTTAGCCATTCTGGCATAGTCCATCAACTTCACCTGCCATTCTTCTCTGGTAGGGACTTTATCTTATTTCCCTCTCTAGGCCAGTAACATCTGTGCAGCCGTGGTCACATACATAAATAGTCTTTTCTGCTCCCTTGGGATTTTGGCACCTAGAATTCCTAAAAGGAAGGCTTCAGTTTTTTTTTTTAGCAAGGTAAAGGTACCCCTGACCATTAGGGGTTGCGGCGCTCATCTCGCTTTATTGGCCAAGGGAGCCGACGTACATGACTAAGCTGCTTCTGGTGAACCAGAGCACCGCACGGAAACGCCATTTACCTTCCTGCTGCAGCGGTACCTATTTATCTACTTGCACTTTGACATGCTTTCGAACTGCTAGGTGGACAGGAGCAGGGACCAAGCAACGGGAGCTCACCCTGTCGCGGATTCGAACCGCCAACCTTCTGATCGGTAAGCCCTAGTCTCTGGGATTTAACCCACAGCGCCACCTGCGTCCCTTTTTTAGCAAAGGTTACTTTAAATATTTTTTTCAACTCATCATATATCATTTCCCAAAAATCCTTTTACTACCTTACATGTCCACCTTTGGCTCTTAAGTGCGGACCCACTCACAGTGACCCCTTCACAGGGAGCAAGGCCTAACCTTTGAAGGTGAACAAACTGGACAGGACAACATTCTGGGATTTGAAAATAGGCCACAACATTATTGATTCCAGATTTTGGCTTAGGCATTGGGTGTATATCCCTCTCAGCTCCCCTGGTGCAGGGCCGACACATGACAAGGTCAAGCCTAGGGTTAAGGGTGCTGCTGGCATATATAGGTTGGGGGGCAGACCAGAGTGAAGCCTGCTCCACTCTGGTCTGCTCCCAAGCTCCACCCACCCAGCCTGGCTGGATTGGCTAGAATTCAAAATATCGGGAGGCGGGAAAGCCTGCCAATGCAAGGGGCTGGTCCAGGAATTTCCCAACTGCTGGCCACCTAGCCCCATGTCGCTCCTCAAGGGATGGAGTCTGCTGCAACAGGCTGTAACAACTGCCCACCCCTGGACTCGGTAAGTAGCCATTATCTGTCACCTGTTTGAGTGGGTGGGACGTTTTAATCTAATCTTAATCTAAAAGACAGATTTTTATATGTTTTTCCTTTATGCCCATTTTAATGTGTGTTTGTTTGTTTCTATATTGTAAGTCACTTTGAGTTACAATAAAAAGCGAACAATAAATTTATTTACAAACAACAACCTTCCTCCCATGGTTCTTTATAGATCTTTCCAACTTGTTCTTTACATTTGTCTTCTAAATTGGAAACATATGTAGGGGAAAAATATTTTCCTGGTGTAAAGCAAGTGAGCATTGCCTTTCTCGGTGTAATTGTAAAAAAATCCCATGATGCTTGAATGTGTGTGTGTGTGTGTGTGTGTGTGTATGTTTAAGGAGATTTCAAGGGAAAGATGTAGCTGATGAGCATCACAGTTCCATCAGCTGCATGCTTATTTCTTACAAATGCTAAGCTAAAGCCTTCCTTTGTAACGTACAGCTACCTGGTGCTTTCGCTTATTAAAACAGGCTCCCCGCAGGCCTAATTTGCTGCCTTCATTTATGAAACTGGACTCCTGTTGACCTACTTGATTGACTTCATAACACTATCTTACTAACGTTTCTATTTAAAACTCTTAATACCTTGCGGTTACAACTAACATTATGCTGCGATTGCAAAGAGATTGCCAAGATATATGAAGGAGTTTACCTTGAAGCCATAAAACTGCTTTTCTAAATTCCCTGGGTACTTTTAGGCTTACTAATTTAGGGCAGATATTACATAAAAGCTCCCAGCAGAGGGGTAGTTGGGGGGGGGGAAGCTCCTTTGTAAAGTTGTTGTTGTTTTTTAAATTTGTCTCTGGTGATTTTTTTAAGCATGCAACAAGGAAACATCTGCCAAGGATGGTTCTGTTTGATTGAAATATGCAAATGCAGTATTAGTTTTATATCAGTTTAACTGTCATGCCTTTGCTCAAAGGATCTTGGGAATGGTAGGTTGTGGTGAGCATTCTCTGTTAGAGGTTCCTGGAGTCCCTTGCAGAAATAGCAGTGAATTGGGAAAACTTGGGAGACCATGATTATATGCAAAATGTGCTTCCTCAGCAGATGTGACAAGGAAGGAACACACACACACACACACACACACACACACACACGCATCAAAATTCCCATTTATCTCATGTGTGGGAGCCCGTCAAGCTTGCAACCAGTACATTATGATCAAACACAGATTCATAATCTTTTCTTCTCCTGACAGTAAGTTGGCTTTGTTACTCACACATCCAAAGTCTCTCAGTAGTTAGTAGCATCTCCTTAGGCTGTTTCAGGGTCCTTCTCTAGATCATCACTATTTTTGGTAGGATTCATTCACATGCTGGCATTTAAAGCTGGTTTGGCCTCTTGCAGGAAAGAAAACTGCTTCCCCACCCAGCCCCAATTTTTTTGTGCAATAAGGACAGTGACAAGTAAATACACTGGAAAGTGTGGGATAATACTTGTGTCCCACTTGCAGGGGCATAGGAAGTGGGGTGCGGGGTGTGTGGTCTGCCCTGGGTGTCATTCCTGAGGGGGTGACAAAATGGCACACCGTGGGGGGGGGTGACACTTACTGCGGGGCCTGGCCTGTCAGCGTTTACCCCGCCTGGGGCAGGTTGTGAGACTGCCCCAAAGCCAGAGCAAAGCTGTGCACCCATCCCCAGCTACAGGGAGTCCGGTGGCACAGTCATATGTGATTGTTCCCCAGCTGAAGAACAACACACACAAGCCATGATTAAGGCTAAACTATTTATTGTAGGATAAGTGCAGAGAGATAAAGCGTCCGTCCGGCATCTTGTCTAGCCAGAAGAGAGAGTACAAAAGCATTGAGTACAATAGTACAGTGAAACATAAACATCACATTGTGTAGAAAGAAGATAAGCTAGCTTTCTCACGGGTCCAGGCATAAGTCATACGAGCCTTGCTGCAGCTGTTTGCCGCTCGGCTTGGACAAAAATAATAACATCTCCTGGGAGCGACGCAGTGGCTCGGGGCCCCACACTGCCCAAAATGGCAGTGTGGGGCTTGTGTCCACCAGGTGGACTCCTTGGGCAGCTCGCTGCGGCACCCCCCCCAGGGCGGATCGCCGTGGCACCCCCGTGCATGGATCGCCATGCCCCCGTGGGCAGATTGTCCTGCCCCCGCTGCTCCAGGTACCGGAACAGCTAGCTACGTCCCTACCCACTTGCACTGCACATTTAAAGCAGTATCATGCTTCCATCAAAGAATCCTATGAACTGTAGTTTGTTATGGGTGCAGAGAGTTGTGGGGAGACCCCTATTCCTTTCATAGAGCTGCAATTCCCAGAGTTCCTTGGGTTGTTAAGCTGCTCTGATAATCATAGCTCATAGGGGTCTCTTCACAACTCACAACTCTCTCTCTCTCTCTCTCTCTCTCTCTCTCTCTTTTTAAAAAGAAATATTTAATAAAAATTATTTTTTTAAAACAACAACAACAACTCACAACCCACTGAACAAAATGTAGTTCCCAGGATTCTTTGGGGCAAGACTTGACTGTTTAAAGTGCATGATGCTGCTTCAAATATATAATGCAGATAGCAACATTGCCTAACTTTCCCATGAACAATGAAATGCTCAATAAACTACTATTATTGCCTAACCTCCCCTTAAACTTTGTTCAAACAAATCAGGATACATGCTCAATAAACAGGTCATCTGGAAGCAATCTTCCTCTAGTTGTCCCAGAAACCTACTATTTACGTTATATCAAGGGCTGTAATCAATGTTTCATCTTCCCCTTAATTAGCAAGTATGTTGTATTGTTATATGTGTTCTTTTTGTTGCCTGCATTTTTAACTTGTTAACTTTGAAATGGTGTGTGTGTGTGTGTGTGTGTGTGTGTGTTTAAAATGAGCCACAGTTCCCAGGGTTGTGAGGGAATGACTTAAATGAATTAAGCCTGTAATGTGGATGCCTGAAGAAAATAGCCATTTTAGCTGGAGCATCAAAACTTTCACATTAGTACTCATTACCATTTGTTGTTCAGTCATTCAGTCATGTCCGACTCTTTGTGACCCCATGGACCAGAGCACGCCAGGCATGCCTATCCTTCACTGTCTCTCGCAGTTTGGCCAAACTCATGTTAGTAGCTTCGAGAACACTGTCCAACCATCTCATCCTCTGTCGTCCCCTTCTCCTTGTGCCCTCAACCTTTCCCAACATCAGGGTCTTTTCTAGGGAGTCTTCTCTTCTCATGAGGTGGCCAAAGTACTGGAGCCTCAACTTCAGGACCATACTTCAGGACTCATACTTCAGGACTCAACTTCAGGACTCAACTTCAGGACTCAACTTCAGGACTCATTACCATACAGAATGAAAAATAGCATGCCAATTTAAATATTTAAATATGAAATATAAATATTTAAAATATAAACACTCTGCTCCTCCACACGTGGTCCTGCTAATGGCAGATAGGTCGCCAAATTTGTTTTCAAGTTTTCTCAATATGGCTTGAGCAATTCAGTTTTGGTTTTCCAGATGGGGTCAACACTACCGATGGAATGGTACACGTGGCAAAAGAAAACAGCTGAGTGAAACGCTTAGGTGGATATGTGTTTCAGCCAGCATGTGCCTCCTTTAAATCAGGGTTAACTACTGCTTCAATTGATACATTTCATGGGCTCTCACTGTGTGGAAGATAGGCAGCTGACTTACAGCAAGTCAGAGCATAGAGATTTCTAGTTGTCATGAACTGGCTGCATAGGAGTTGTGGGAGGCACCTAGCTGGGGAACCCCCAAGGGAATCCCCATGGAAAGAAGGCTCAGAGTCCGGGGAGTGGTGGTGAGATGACGATGAGTGGTCAGAGGGAGAAGAGGGAGCAGACTGGGAGGGGTAAGTGTTGGAAGCTGAAGAAGTAACAGGGCTTAGTGAGCAGGATGAGTCTGTGGCAGAGAGTAGTCCAGAATCAGAGACAAAAGCAGAAGCTGGAGAGAAGGAGGACCAAGAGGCGGAGATGAGGCAGGCTGCTGAAGAAGCCAGGGAGGCCTCCCTCTCCTGCTACGACCAGCTCCCCTCTCCCAGAACCAGAAGAGGTATGAAGAGGGAGGAGTGAAGGCAGGCACGGCGATTGTCTCAGATTGCTTGGAAAGGACCCAGGGGAGGAGGAGATGTAGGGAACTGTGGGAACCTTCAGTCCCCACAGCTGCCTCACAGTGGCAGGCCATGCTGGGATGAGTTGCTGTGCTCACTAGGCCTGGCCTCCTGAATTGACCTTGTTTCCTTGAATATAGAGACAACTTCACTGACGCCGTGTGATTTATTGCTGACCTGCTCCTGCCTTCTGGTCCTGACACTAACCCAGTACTGTCTACGCTCACTGGCACTGACTCTTTGGGATTTCAGCAGGGCATATTCCCAGCCCTACCTGGAGATGCCACTGAGCTTTCAGTGGTCTGCCTCCGCAAGGACTGCTGCCTACAGATATTTTTTACTGTAGCATGGAGACAATCTCATGGGTGAGCACAATCTGTGTGGCGATTGAAACTGTTTGGTGCATGGTTGCAATGTGTAGGCACTTTTGAGTTGCCTCGCTGTATTTGCTACACCCTGTGGTGGCTGGTGCCCATCGGGGCTAGTAGGGTGGAAGGCTAGGAGGCCAACAGCAGGTGGCACCAGAGCCAGTGACAGATGGGGCCAACTCATTCTAAGCTTGTCCCTCTCCCTGGGAATTCTGCAAGGGCAACACTCAGTTTGAAAAGGAGAAAGCTGGCAAGTGGGGTGGGGGCTGGATGAGGGCAGGCGGAGGCTGGCAGAGAGGTGCTCCATTAGCACTAATGGATCAACAGCCCCCCCCCCAGTTATAACATGTGAAGTGGCCCTATGCAAGAGAGTAGGAAGATAAGGCGACTTCTGCCCTGCTTGATTTGTTCTTGAACATAGCACAAACAGGGCTTATAAATTCTTTATTAAAGACCCATGTATATTTCATCCGTGATCAAAACCGTAAGTGTTTCTCATACCCATTTTTGCATGTAAGTTCTTTACCCCTGTGTCCACGTCGACAAGGACCTCTGCAAGGCAGCAGCTTAATTGCCGGTGCTGCCAAATCCCCATAGAGAATATGTCTCTTTTGATTCCGGTCTTCCTTTTCCTTGTTAATGCAGAAAGATGATTAAAAATTGAATTTCCATAATGCTGCAGTATAAACGGCTATTTATAAGCAGATAACTGGATTAGTTGCTATGGAAACAGAAAATATCGTGCTGAAATCGAATCAGCATAATCTAGAAAGGATCACTTCTGTTCGGGCAGAGCACCGTTACTCCTCTGTTTACCTTCTTCTCTGCTCCCAGCCATGGCTGTAGAAATCCCATCATGGCCCCCACATCCTCTTCTGCATTGGTGGTCGAAGTGGGGTGGGGGGTGGAGCGAGAAAATCATACTGTGGAACTAGGGGGAGGTCTGCAAATTTTGCACTCTCTCTCTCTCTCTTGAGAATTGAGCTTCAGAATTTGGTTTTTGTTTCGGTCCATGAAACTGTGTGGACTAATTCACTATTTCAAGCGAGCCATACCATAATCGCCACTTTGTGATTCTGGATGCCGATGTGCCGTCAATAAAGCTATCGAAAGAAGCTGAGCCATGTTGATATACAATGATGGCAATGCTTGCCGTGGGCACATCAGGCTCCTGTGATGCTGGTGTGTTTCTATGGCAACAGGCCTCTTGCCTCATCACTGTAGCAACAGGTGCCTGATCCCTTTGGCAGCCGGTCTGAAAATCTGCAACAGTATTGTAATTGTATCCTTTTTGCTGGCTCACAATTTTCTGCTCTCCAGCGCTGCTAATCAGGGCCAACGGAAAGAGCCCTGATCTTGCAATCCCCGCTCGGCCACATTCGGTATAAGAGGAACTCAATAAGCATTTTCTTATCTGGACCCTCATTGCAAATTTTTATCAATGAATTGCTTAAAGGTGGTCCGAAAGTAATTTCATGTGGACCACCCAGAGCTAGCTGATTGCTGGAATACTGACAAAGAACGCTAGACTAGGTAGGTCTTAAGACAAATCCACCAGGGCACTTGAGCTTTTAAGCAAGAGTGGCTACTTAAAATAATTTAATAGTTTTGCCTGACCTGTTCAGAAATCCTGAGTATGTGCTTTGGCCTTATAACATGGGGATTCTAGTAAAAGAATTGGGCTACACAAAAGTATAGCCGGGCCATATCTGATGGGAAATACACACCAAGAGCTCTGGCCAGAGATTTCAATACTAGGAATAAATCCTACCCGTGAGTTACAGTTAAATAAAAGTATGTATTCTGGTAAGAATTACAAACTTAGGCAGAGAAAGTCAATTCAAATAAGAAAAACAGTTTCAAGTTCACAATAATATGTGTGGCTTCAAATGAAAAATACAACTTCAAATTCACAGTAGTATGTGTAAACAATAATTTTTACAGTATAAGAACATAAGAAATTCCAAGTAGCAATAAATGTATATCAGTCCGTATTCAAAAGGATCGTTTTATAAGTAAAGCCGGAGTGAAGAGTCGATTCAGGAAAAGCAAGCAGGACAGGGCCCTGTTTCGATATGGATGTCTTCGTCAGCTACTTTTTGAGTTTGTGTTAATTTGTAGAGTACGTATGGATGCACCATGGCTTCGGTCCAGTATACCTGAAGGAGCGTCTCCACCCCCATCGGTCAGCCCGGACACTGAGGTCCAATGCCGAGGGCCTTCTGGTGGTTCCCTCACTACGAGAAGTCAAGTTACAGGGAACCAGGCAGAGGGCCTTCTCGGTAGTGGCACCCGCCCTGTGGAATGCCCTCCCTTCAGATGTCAAAGAGAACAACAATTACCAGACCTTTAGAAGACATCTGAAGGCAGCCCTGTTTAGGGAGGCTTTTAATGTTTTATAGATTATTGTATTTTAATCCTCTGTTGAAAGCCGCCCAGAGTGGCTGGGGAAACCCAGCCAGATGGGCGGGGTATAAATAAATAAATTATTATTATTATTATTATTATTATTATTATTATTATTATTATTATTATTATGTAACTATGTTTTTCAAGTATAGTGTCTGAGAATGGAGAGATCAGCATGTATCGTGAGTTTTTCAATGCGCACACCGTACATTTAAAGCACCATTATACCACTGCCATGGCTGCACCAAATCCTGGGAACCTATAGTTTGCTAAGGGCGTTGAGAGCGGTTAGGGAGACCCCAATCCCCTCACAGAGCTCCAGTTCCCAGAGTTCTCTAGGAAGAGGAATTGATTGTTAAACCAGTCTGGAAATTATAGCTCTGTGAGGGGAATAGGGGCCTCCTAACAACTCTCAGCACGCTTAACAAATTATAGTTCCTAGGATTCTGAGGGAAGCCAAGCTACATGCTTTAACTGTGTAGCATGGATGCAACCTATAACAGTGCAATTCTATCCATGCCTGCTGTGAACTCAGTACTGCTGAATTTGGTGAGGCTTTCTCCCAGATAAACAAACAAACTAATGCTAAAACTTTGAGAATATCAAATTCTGTCATTATATCCTTTAATCTTCTGGGTTCTTCTGCAGTCAGCATTGTTAAGGGCTCTTTGTTTTTATTTAATACAAAGTGTTTACTTAACTTTTTGGGAAGTCCTGTGAGAGGTCAGTCATTTTTTAATTTTACAGATGGTGCAGTCCACAGCATGCCTGATCATGGATATATAATCTCATCTAACTGAATCAGTTGCACCGTTTGTATTCCAAGCTGTAAAAAGATTCGCAAGCAATTCTTACAGAACTGTTGAAGAGGTACTGGTTTTAATTTTGTTCTAAACTTGTTTAAGTTTTTACTAATTAAATACTGAGTTTTATTTTTAAAAATGGAGCTTCTTCCCCCCTTGCTGTATGAAATGAATACCCCACGGCCACCCAGCAGCTGCAGTGACTTGAAATCCGTTTTCCCAGGTCATGAGAGGGGGGACAGCTAGCAACAGGAACCTCCTTTTTAAAGCACAACAAAACTGCACAACACCTCCTGGGTACATCAGGGATGTTGTAAGGAAGATTCTCCCATGAAAAGCTGGGCCCATAGCATAGCTACTTATTTATCCAGTGTGATTTAGGAGAAATATTCTAAATGAGTATGTGTCAGGGATCTGACTTCACGCAAGGCTATTGAGACGGGGAAGGAGGGGTGGAGGGAAGTGCAGCCTCTCTTGGGAAGCAGCTCAGAGTCCAGCGGGGATAGCAAGGAAAGCCCCAGTGGTGAGGAGCAGGAACTGCCAGGCAGTGCGGTGGAGCTGGGGGTCAGAGATGCGGACAGAGCCTCAGTACCACCTGAGTGGTCTGAGAAGCAAAGTGGGCAGCTGTGGCGTTCAGCCAAACTGCGGGACCGCATAGAAAGAGTTAAAGGGTTTAGTCGTTAGAACCTTAGGGGGCGGAGTTAAGAGGAGTATATAAACCCAACCCCAGGGGGAGTTAGGGTTATTGAGAGCTGGGGTTTTAGAGGCTGGAAAGGGTGGTGGAGAATTAGGAGATAGAGGGGGCTGTGAAGAGAGTGGGAGTGTTAGGGAGAGGTTAGGAGCTGTTAGGAACTGTTAATAAACAAGATAACAAGCAAAGGAAAAACTATTCATTTGGAAACCATATACTTAAGCGTTGTACTTCAATAAACACAGTTTGTTCTAACGTTCTCTTTGACTGAAGTGAGTGAAATAATTACCAGGCATACTGGTTGGTGGCAGCGTGTAATTAACCGTGGTGGGCGCAGGTACCAACGGACCGTGAAACGTCTGGGGGTTCTGTGCAGGTGAAGGTAACCGCCACAGCAGCTACTTCCGTCACCCCAAATGCGTAGGGGGGAAAAGCGTAAGGAACGGAGGCGACGCTTTGGCATTCCAAAGCTTCTATGTTGGGGGAGGAACTGGCGAAAGCCACTCCCGGAAACTGGAACCGACTCAAGCAGACATGAATCTTAAATGCTCCGATGTACATAGCTTGTAAATAAAGTATTAGCTTTAGAAGAACGGATGTTTCTGGCTCTTTACTCTCGAGGAGACAACCCCGAGCCCTTACAGTATGTTTAGGCATTTCGGTGAGTATAGATCTCAATGATAGCAGTGCAACACTAGTAAGAGCTTTATAATATCACTTTCCATAGTCTTTCCCATTTATCTAAAGTGATTGTTTGACCCAGCTCTTGAGACCGTTTTATCATAGGTTCCTTTATTACAGATATAAACTTTACAGCGTGCTATTCAGTTAAGGAAAATATAATGAAAATGTTTTACCTCTGGTACCTCACACCAGTTAAACTATAAAGGATGTATAAAAAACAAACAAACTTATGTTGGAGATGTAAAACAGAGGTGGGGACGATGTACCATATGTGGTGGGGGTGCAAGATGGTGAAACAATATTGGACAATGATACATGAGGAGCTTAAAAGGATATTTAGAATTTCAATCTTGAAGAAACCAGAGGCTTTTTTACTAAGTTTAATTTCGAATTATATCCCTACGAACAATAGGAATGGATTTCTCTATGCAACCGCAGCAGCCAGAATTATACTGGCGAAAAACTGGAAATCTGACAAAATACCAGAATGAGTAGAATGGAGAATAAAGATGTCTGAATTTGCGGAGATAGCACAATTAACAGCATCAATCAGAGGATGTTCTAATCAAGCAATTAAGAAAGAGTGGGACTGTGTTAAGGAATACATGGTGAAAGTGGGTGTTAAAGTCTGAAAATTAATATGGTATAACTTAATAGCTGCAAGGTGACACGAAATTTAGTAGAAATGATAGGATAAATAAATATAGTGAACAACGCAACAATAATAAATAATAATACAGCAGGTAAAAAGATTGGACATGGATAGAGGGATGGGAGGGGGGAAGGGGGCTTTAGGTTTGTTTGTTTGTTTGAATATATTGAATATATATGGTTTGTTTTGAATTGTCGGTTTTTTCCCTGTTTTGTTCCGTAACGTTTAAATAAAGTTTTTTTTATATATATATATTTTTAAAAAAGTATAATATCACTTTCATAGAACTTGAAGTCCAGGCAACCTGCTCATTTGCATAACTCCAGCCTAGGTTCCATCATGCTAGTTTCTGACACAAATATGGACTCCCAAAACTTATTTCTGAACTATGTGCGGGCGACACCCAACTAACACATCCCGTTAACACAAGAATTTCCACTGCCACAATGGGGCTTTATCCCCTCCTCTCTGTGTGCCCCACACCTTTGCCAAGTCTCTGTAGGCTGGTGGGAGCCCCTAGAAACAAATTCAGGGGGCAAACAGGTAGGGGGGAGAGTCCTGTTACTCAAGTGCAAATCCTTGCACTGATGGGATGTGTTACTCGGTGCTACTTTGGATACAACCCCTGGTGTTTTCTGTGCCTATTTTAGGTTTTGTGTTGCCAAGCACAACATGTAGCAAAGGAGCATGAGGAAAGGGTCCTTCTAGATACAGGATCCGACACATGGCATTCTAACCCAGGAATGCTTTAAATTGATGGCAATTATTCACAAATATCCAAGTACACAGAGGTGTTATGTTGAAGATCTTTAAGCACCACTCGTTATAGAGTCTGCAATTGTCCCATTTATATTTGTTTTTTTACCCAGAAAAATGTTGGGGCTTAGGAAACTGCTCTTTAATATTAATATTTGATTGAAAGAATTTCAATTATACATTGCATTTTTGTATATATATTTTTTATTACACACATTTTTGTTCTGCTTTTTCCTCACTCCCCCCCCGTATCACTTTATTTCTTTATATTTTTGATGCCATGGCTTCATTTCTCCATATTGCTTTAAAAAAATTAATTCCCACATGCCTGTGTACCTGATTTAACTCAGGAAACTGATGGAGCAGACTGTGTCCCTTCAAAGCTTGCGCCATAATGAATTTGTGAGTCTTGAAAGACCTACGAGATCTTGGTTGCTTTTGCCGCAACAACACATGAACAGGGCTGTCCCCCCTGACCTTGTTCAGCATGTGAATCTTTGTTAATGCTTTGAAATGTTCTCAGCTCATGAATTGTGCATGAATAGCTCTGTATAGTTTTGTTGTTTAATCATTATAGCACAATCTGGCTTCTCACCATTGGGACCTTGGTCTACAGCTGGCCTTGAATCCTGAACAAATGGGAGTAGCATGCACTTTGTTGATTAACGCCTGCAAATACTTCTTTATGCAATTAATTTTCCTGTTCTGGGGTGGGGGGATGACTAAGGAATGAAGCTCAGAGGCCTCCCTCCCAGATCTATAGGCAGAGTTATCCAAAGCAGGCCAAGGGAAGACCTTCACTGTGGATCACCTCCTCCATCCAAAGACAGCATGGTCCATAGCATTCTATAGTCCTTGAGATGCCCTCCCAGAGACCATAGAGTCACACCCTTAATCTAATGTACATGCATATTCTATTACACAGAACCAACCAGAGGAGAAATTGACAATTGTAACTCTTGCGGGACACAGACGAGATACTTCTGCTTCAATGAGGAATTTCATATTTATTTTAATGATATTAGCACAATAAACTCACACAGTAGCATTGATTCTGTAATTATTTAACAAAATACATTTATAGCAATTTACAAATAGTTTTTTTGTTTTCATTTTAAAACAGTGCATAACATTTTATTAGAACACAATACTTTATATAGAATTCTCGTTTAAAAACATATCTTGTATTTTACCCAATTTATTTGTTTTTCTTAGTAAAGCACAGCCTAACAAAGAAATTGGTGCCCGTTTTAGCGAGTAAGAAAAAACTAGAAGATGCCACCTGTCAATTTATCTGATTTGTTTGAAATTAAGGTATCAGTGGAATGTAAACAAAGGTTAATTTTATAAAAGGCTCCATAAATGATATACATGCCGGAGTCAAGAGGTCCAATGTATATCTTATTATTATTTTTTGTTCTTTAACGTAATTATGTTTCTGAGAAGCCAGTATTAAAAAGAGTAGCCTTTGGCACTTCCGAGTAAAAAAAGAGTATTTTCAATATTTTAAGTAAAGAATGCAATTACAATGATTCTGCAAGTGCTTTTAAAATTGTCTGCTATTAAGTAGGAAAAGTTTAGGTAGGAAAAATAGCACACTGCACGTGAAAGGATGCAGTGAATTTCAGAGACTTAAAAGCAACTTGTGATGCCTTTATCTATGGTAAACTAACTAAAACAAAGCAAACTATAAACCATTGCTCCCACTAAAGCTCACCCCACTCCACCTACTGTTGACAGAATAAGCTGCTTTTCCAGAAGGGCTATTTTCTAGTCCTTGTATTATTGCAGTTGCTTAAATTGTCATTTCCCCTTCTTAGATTATCAAGTTATTAACAACTCTGTGTTCTCTCACTATATTTCTAGGTCAGCCGTGATTGCGTCCTACCTCTTCGTTTCAAGGTCTCCCTACTTGGTGTGTCTAAACTAAACTACAATCCCTCATCAAGCCAAGTGTTTGCAATATTTTTTGTAAAAAAATGTGTGTGTGTTTTGGGGGGGGAAAGGTCAATACCAAGCAGATCTGCTTGGGTTGTTTTCCAGTTTTTAAAAAAATGCTTATAAATACTGTATATGGAAAACAATCACCCCCAACCCAGCTAGGTAGATCTGTATGCAGATTTTCTACACAAAACGTTGGGATCTTTGGGTGCAAGAAAGTGCTGGATATGAAAATCTGCTGGCCGGATGCCTGCATCCAGCGATCAGGGCGGCATGCTTGGTTCCTGAGCTGGATTGGGAATTTGCACGGATGGCAACCGACCCAAGGGTCAATTGAAATGGGATGTGGAGACACAACTAGATTTGCATCCCAGTTCTCAGCATGGTGCACTCCTTGGCGCAAAATGGTATGGAGATTAATGGTGCCTTTGAATCTAATCCAGATGAGAAATGCTAAACCCAACCTGCTCTCTGAAGTCACTGCACATGGGGCTTTCGTTTCCGCATGAGTCATTGCCTGCTAAATACTATCGCATGGGACCGACATGGGGTTTTTGAGCCGTTATCTGAAGATAGCGCAGGAGAGCGCTTTTTTTGCAGGTATGAAACCGCAGTTCTGTCACTGTCCGGGCAAGTGTGAAAGGCTCTCAGGTAGGAAAACTGGGAATGACCTCTGTTTTAGGACCCCCCCCCCCCAGACTAGCTTTAGATGGGGGCAAGGTTTGAATGCATTGCTCAGCTGTGAAACCAGGTGATCTTGGGCAAATCGGTATCTCAGTCTAATTTACTTCACAGCTGTGGTGAGGGGAAAATGCCACTGGGCACCTTGGCAAGGGAAACGGCTGCAATCCTATACACAGATACCTGGGTGTAAGTCCCGCTGAACCCAGTGAGGTTAGTACTTCCAATAACACATGTATGCGATTGCATAATTAGATAAACTTTGTATCTTTATACCCACTGTATTTTTGTCTGTTATTTTATAGCACTGAGTGAGTTTTACCCAGAAAGGCGGCCTATAAATATTTTAAACAAAATAAAAAAGTAAGGAGGGGGAAAATCATTAGCATCCAAAGGTTGTATCCAGTGCTAGGTTTTCTAGGAATAGACTCACTGAAAATAATGGACACAACTAATTTAGGTCCATTATTTTCAATCAATCTACTCTGAGTAGGACTTAGTTGGGTACAACTCCAAGTATTTTGAGGTCACTGGATTCTGGATAGGTCTGCAGGTTTTTCAAATGGTAGATGCTCCTGCGACTTTCAACGTTTCTAGCTGACTACTGCAAGAGGCATTCACAGAATTTGATCTTTGTGAGTTTCTGATATGAATTGATCTTATCCGTGTCTCCAGATTAATGTGGAGATTGGAATTTTGTTTCACTACAGATTTTGCACTTCTTGAATGTTCTGATGCAGTTCTTGGCAAAACAAAGTATCAAAATATGTTTAGAAATGTGTTTTAAAATACGCTTTAACATTTGTATCTTTTCTTTAAAAAAATCATACTTTGAGAGAAATAGGTTTTAAAAGTCACATTTAGATGTGAATTTTCATGTCAGATTTTTATAACAGAAATAGCAAACTAATGCAGAAACATGGAAGGGACGGAGTGAAAAAAATGTGAAAATGCCTCAGATAAAAAAATAGTGCGGTTTGTCTATCCCTAGATATCTCCATTAGCTACATTCTGTATGATTTAGGGCAACACTTCAGTTTACAACTGCCATCATCCCTGATCATTGGCCAAGCAGGCTGCGATTGTCATCCCAATTCCAAACCGGTCAATTTTCTCCTTAGAAAATAATCTCGGCAGCATCTCATCTCCCCAGGCTGAGTTTACAGCAAGGAAAGGCTTTTCAAATCCCTAACTGAAAAGTATGTTTAATGAGAATATCCACTGAATCTAATCTGTGGTACAATACAGCACTTGTGTATTAATTTGGCTGTTGCGGGCCATTCCAAATCTCAAAATAACAACAACTCAAATGAACACTCTAGGAGTAGCTTAATGGGCATTATGTGCCAAGCCAAACAAGTGATGGAACGACGTTTTGGAGTGAGCTCAAATACGCGTTTCATCAGCAGTTTCCCGCAAATGACAAGGTTAGCCCATCCATTGGATTGGGGCTTTTGTCTATGGTATTAGGCCCAGAGAGATTACCAGATGTCTTGTTCCCTGACACTACCCTCATCAGGTTTGCCTTATGGGATCTTAAATAACTCAGAGGAAGGCTAAACTGCCACAGTGGCGCAGGGATACAGGATAAAATACTGTACCTGCTTAATGTTGCCTTACTTTGAGTCTTTATGATGGCAAAAACCCATCTGGGATAGGACCTCGCAACTTAAACACCCAGTAATTTCACTGATGCTGTTTCAGGTCAACCCCTTGACCGTTTTACTAGCTAGAGGTTAAGGTAAGCGTATTAGGATTGCTTTGCATTCTTAATTAAGTTCAGGTCATCTCCGAAGGCAGAGAATGTGGCTCAGGTTCTGGAGGAGGGTACAAACAGGCCCAAATATTGCCTAGGAGGCCTCGATACCTATGGCCAATCCAGCTAATTGATTCAGAAGCCTGAATTATAATTCCCCCCCATCTTTACAACATAGTAGCAATTATCAAAGTGAAGCACTAGATAGTCAATAATGAATAAAAAATAGGAAAGATAAGCAATGAGACAAATTGAGAAACTGTTAAAAATGAAGTGTTAATCAGTGCTCTAAGAGATCCCTGTTTGTTTGTTTTTTTTAAAAATCCCATGCTATTTCAACTAGTTCCAGATTAGCTCACTGAGAAGTGACCTCTTTGTAGCACCTGAAACTAAACAAATTTTGGAAAGAAACAGAAAAATTAACCAGAAGAGAAAATGTTTCCATTTTCATGGAGTATCATTCACATTGTTTTTTTTTTGTTCCAGTAAACATTTCAAAGAACTACACAAAACCTTTGCAATCTTTTAATGTGAAATACCCACTATAACAAAGCTGTCAATATTTTTCTACTCTAAATGAATGCAGCCAGCATCATATTTTCAGCAATATCACTTGGAAAGGAATTACACATCAAAACGTCATGTGTCTGTAGCAATGGACAGGTATGTAAGTTTACTAAAAAAAGAAAAAGTAAAAAGTAAAGTTAGAATCAGCACCGACTTGTACTAAATTTTGGTGCAAAACCCGCAAAGGTGAAGTACAACACTGATAGTACACCTTTTGCCCATTGTCCTTAGACATATATAAATCAAAAAGTTGGCACATTCAGGAAATAAGGTGTCTGTATTTAAGATTGCTGTTTTCGTTGACCTTGTTCCCATTGGAGAAACATTTTGAGTCTGGGGGAAAGAAAACCTGTTAGGAAACACCCCGTTCAATAGGTTCTTGCATTGTGCTTCCCCCTCCCCCGTAACATGAAACCCACAAATTCATGCACAATCACTACACATCAGCAACATCCAAAAATGGTCAGGCTGATGGTCGATATTTTGGCACATCAAGAATATTTCGGCATCAGCTCAAAAACAGAGAGAGCACAAAGCTAGTACCAAACGGTGTTGATTGTCAGTGGCATGGCTGGGCAGAAAAACCGAGCCTCATTCTTTGTAAGCTCTTGTGGGAGATGTTCCCTTGTAGAAGATGTTCCTGGTGTTCTCTGGGCTGCTTCCTCTTTCCGGAATCAAAATGATGTTCCCTTTCCTTCGAAGCGTAGAATCGCGGCTGGAGGAAACAGACAGGGTCTCTGAGCCAATCTCGCTGCCTTCCACTGGCGTGACCCTGATAGTCGTCATCCCGTGATGGTGGTGCTCGCTGTTGTCGATGTTGCTTCTCTTTCTGTCCCCGGATCCATAACTGTCTTTCAAAGATTCGCAGCTCTCCGAGTCTCTGTTGAGATCATTGAGCTCGTACGTCTGGCGAAGAAGGCTTCCTTTCTCGGGAGCTTTCCATTTCCAGGAGCCACTCCCTTCTCCTTCCGAGGGCATCTGAATGATGGGCCTGTTGTTTTCGGGATGGGCCTCGACTCGCACGATGCTGCTCGGCTCGTGATCCGTCAAGGTTTTGTATCGGATGGAGCCCGTGCAGGTGACGGTGCTGCCGTCGGAGCTCTTTGGGCTGCCCTGAAGGACCCCTTGCTGCTTTGACATGGCGATGACCTGCATGATCCTTGGCTGGCTGTTGCTTCTGCACCCGACAGTCTTCTCGGCGGCTTTCAACCACTTAGCTCGGGCGGAGCTCGTTTTGGGAGACGTGTTCACGTTCTCCTGCGTCTCTTCGGGGATATGGACAAGCTGTGAAGAACCCGGCCGTGACTGAATAGAAACTCTTGGCCCACCAGAAAGGCCAACGCTATTGCAGACTGGCATGCTGCCCGGCTGGATTTTCAGGTACTGACTGGGAGGCCCATGGTGATCGCCATTAACGCCAACTCTGGACGGCTCAGAGCTACACCTCATTTCAATTGCTCGAGGTGGTGACTGCCCAGAATCTGTCTCTATCACCTGCAGGGACAACTTCCGGCTTTCATTCTTGTTCTTCCACTGGGACAGAAGCTGCTTGGAGCGGGCAGAATCCATAGATGCATGGATGGTTGCGTTCCGGCGAGCTGACTCTTCCATTGCAGGCGTGTTGGCTCTCGGCAGCGTGTTGCTGAAAGTCACCATGTTCTCCTTCCCCATCGGACTTCGTGGCGTTATAATTTCCACGTCGGCGTTTGCCCTTTTGAGGTTGGTCAGGGAGCCGGTGTCCCTGTGGTTCCTGTTCAACATACTCTCGGCATGGTGAGGGGGGATGACGTCGTTGCCGCTTCCGTTTTTCCCTGGTAAAATTCTACTGGGATCTTGGCTCAGGTCAGTCAAAGACCTTAACGGTTCTCTGTGTGGGTTCTGGTTGAACATATTGTCTTCACTCGGCAGGAAGTTTCCCACAGCATACAAGCCCTGGCGTTGGGAGAAGAAAGCAAAATACAGGATCCCATTATGAGAAATAAATATTTGGACGTTACTGACATTCAGTGACTGTGTGTGCAGAAGCTAGCATGAGAATCCACTTAATGGTTCTAACATGTCTTGAGAGACCAACACAGACAGGCCAGCAAATTGCAGGACATTTCTGGAAATGTCGCCTTGAGATATTTTAAGATTTGGGGCATCCCCAGTGGGATTCTGTTCCTTGCTCTGCTCCAAACAACAGGCTTCACGAATTGTTTTGAAACATCCCACAATTTAAATTTCAAAAGTTGCTTGCCAGATGGGCTGCTTCTGGGCAAGGAACATGGGCCTTTCAAAGCCCTTGCTGGGTGTTTGGGTTAAGCCAAACAGCCCTCTGGATCTTGACCACTGTGGGAAGCATCCATTGATATTTGATTTTGTGTGTATCGTTTACTAAACAATGTGGCTTAAAATGAAAAAAAAAGAATGGAAATAAAAGCAAGAACCTACTAGAAATGCTATCATTTACCATTTAAGTTTGTGATAAGGTGATGATTTCTCATCATAATTCACCAGTAAATGAGTTAGGACAAAAATCAATCCGAGGCAAGTTATCAATGTTGCTGAACATAAATTTCAAAGAATTCTCAAAAGATTATTTTTCTTAATGTAAATACTGCTATTTCCTATTCATATTCAGCTTTGGGGTAACTCCTGTCCCTCACACTCAATTTTACAGTCACACCAGCCTGATTTACCGATCCTGGCCTCAACCTGATTAGTTTTCTGCTCAAAGGTTATGCCCTTTCTGTTGCTTAATAGCCATGTAATGCAATATCTTGGCGAGAGACAAATCCATCAGTTTCAAATCAATTTGTGCAGAACCTCAGCAGGAGCTTGAGCTTCACTCTATTTACACATTCAGTGGTCCATTAAAAAGAAAATGCATTGCACTCTCTAAGGACAAAAACAAGTCTCAAGTTTGAAGGAGGCCAAGTTCATCATACGTGGGCTTTATAAATGATATAAGGCTGCTACAGCTGGCCTTATCCATTTTAATGGCAGCAGTGTTCAGGCATTTGTCTCAATGCATGTTGGGTGGTGGTTTGAGGCTGATTTTCCCCAACTTGGTGCCTTCATCAGCCTGTGCGGTCTAGGACTCATAAGAGTTGAGAAAATGTCTGAATGCGTCTACATGCCAGAGACCAGAGGCGCCAAGCTCCACTCAACCTATCTGCCAGGAGCTTCAGAGTCAGCAAGCAAGTGGGTGAGGGAACTCAGATGGTCAGTCTGCCAGCCCTTGCTGTTGGGAATGGACAAGTGGGAGGCTGGGCGGGCAGGCAGGCACCATACTGGCTTTTCTTGTACTTGCTGTGTGTGCAATGCCTGCCTGAGTGCTGAGTGTCCAGTGCAGGCCCGGCGGCACCCACTGCTGCCTCTGCTGCCTCCCAAGGTAAGGTGCTGGCCTCACCTTCGGCCAGTCTCTGTCGGGCTGCTAATGCTGGGGGCATCCTCTTCCCAGGCCCCTGTGGGGTGATGTGAGGAGGCACTTCTCTTGGAGTGCAGCTCAGAGACCGGGGCGGCTGCCCGGAGGACTCCCATGGAGAGGGGAGAGGAGAGGAGGCTGAGGGAACACTCCACAAGGGAGGCTGTTCAAAAAGGGTAATGGGCTGCCGGCTTTGCAGTCGAGGCTGGCATAACTGGGCTTCTAAGGCTCAGAGCGCATTGCCCCACAGGGCAAAAAAGAAAGTTGGTCAAGGGAGCTGCAGACTCAAAAAGTTTGAAAACCTCCATTCTACAGTATCGTGCAGATCAGAATCTATTACAAATAAAAGTGAAACAAAATATTCCTTATTTGTAGGGCATTAACTACCAAAACGCAGGCATCTCTGCACACTTCCAGTCTACTTACCAAGTACAGGGCAATTCCGCCTCCAATTAAAAAGCCACAGTAAACATCAACTGGGTGGTTTTTGTACTGGGTGATGCGAGTCAGTCCACATATAATCCCACAGATGATAAATGCGAATACCAGAAGCGGTTTCAGAAGTTTAGAGGAGTCGGTTAACGTGGAATTGAAGTACATCTTAAAAAAAAAAATACATAAAAAAGCAGTTTAGTTAAATTGCTTTGAACTCCATGGGCTTCAGAACATGGAAAGTTTGTAGAAATTAACACAAACTTCTCAACTCTTTTCAGTGTCATTCATTTGATGTGGAGGTTGGAGGCATCTGATGTGCATTAATGTGAATTGGTGGCATTTTAAGAAGTACTTGACTTATTCTGAAATTTTAAAAAAACCAATTTCATAAAATTTTACCCTCTAATTTCAGCCCTTATTTCCAATTTTTCTATTTCAGGCCTCCCTAAATAAATAAATGGGGGGAGGGGGAAGCAGAGAAAAAGCTTTTTTCTGTTTGTTTGTTTTTGGAGGGGGGACGCTTGGCATCTGCAGTCTCAACCTTCCTGCTTTAAACAAGACATGAAATGACATTCTGACTTTACCCTTTAGTACACATTATTGCAAAGAGGCTTAATTACTCACCGAAACATACACAGCTGCAAATGCTGCCAGGGTGGCATGTTGCGAAGGGAATGACTTTCTGCAAAGGAAGGACACCCAAATTAAATTTCTCACTTAAAAATACATTCCGCTAGGGCTGATTTAAAAATAACCAAAGCACTGGGTGGTCCAGTATTGTAATCATATTTAAACTTACAAGCTGTAATATCATCACGTTATTGGGCTTTAAAAAAAAATCCCGTTCAGTGTACTGGAGAGAATGTGGAATTTAGGTACCATTAACAGAGTAAACTTCTGGTCTCAAATAAGATGGGTTTTGATTTATGTATTGCAATGGACAGATTCTACAATTACACGGAATAATCTGTAATGCACAACAATCTAGTAAAAAAAAAAAAAAAGTTGAGTAATTATAGCCATTGGATTGCATCCAAATAAATTCTGCTTCTTGAATTAATGGACTTAAGTTAGGCATCCCCATTACTTCAAATGGACCTACTCTGAGTATGACTAATGTTGGGTGAAATCCATTAATTTCAACAGTAGCGAGATCTCTCTCCCCACTTAAGGCCAGGCTCATACATACACATGTATCGCTTGATTTTTCTATCCTTCATTGCTCCGTACGGGATGATTTGCAGCTGAATTGTTGCCATTGAGAAGCATGATGTGAATGAAAATGAACGTCTTGTCTGTCGGAGTTGTAATGGCCCTTTCACACATGCAAGCCTTCGCTTGATGTTTATCATGTGATCGGAATCACATGATGAAATGATGATCATTTGAACATAGATATAAGCGGATCCCTGGAAAAGACGCTGATGTTGGGAAAGATGGAGGGCACAAGGAGAAGGGGACGACAGAGGACAAGATGGTTGGACAGTGTTCTCGAAGCTACCAACTTGAGTCTGACCAAACTGCAGGAGGCAGTGGAAGGCAGGAGTGCCTGGCGTGCTCTGGTCCATGGGGTCACGAAGAGTCGGACAGGACTAAACGACTAAACAACAATTTCAGCTTCTTTCGCTATTTCAGTTTTCCAATCTTAAGTTCAATTCTCCACATTTGTGTGCGCACCCACCCACCCATATATATGCAATTTCCCCCAATAGTCCCATTTTGCAAAACAATTTTTCATCAAATAGCACATTTTTGTATGTTATTTTCACAAATGCATACATTTTTATGTGCATTTTGCATTAAATGTTCAGAAGCACAGAAGGGATCTGGGGACTGTTTTGGGTGATAAAACAACTGCAAAGTGAGGCAGGTAAATTTTAGGGAGCAAATGGCTGGGAATGATGCTTAACATCACTTTTTTTTTTTGAACTTTTGTCTCTTGAAGCCACATTTTAACACCTGCTTCCTCTTTAAAGAATGAGAGAAAAAAAGGCAATTGCTATAAAGATCCCCTGCCATGGGAGGTTTTAAGAACTTCTGCCAAAAAAATGTACAACAACTCTGTAAAGAAAAATGGTACTACTATGATTGGCATGTGGAAAAGCAGCAGAATTTGTACTGACTTTTTTGCACTTGGGGAATATAAATAGATGGCAACACATGGTATGAAATGTGTCCAGGGGCGGCACTATAGGCAAAACAGGAAGTGCTGCCTTGCCCTGCTCTCGCTGCCGCTGCCGCCACTGCTGACTCTGCTGCCACAGTGCACCCAGCCACATCCGCTGTTGGGGGAGCGCTGCTGACATCAATTTCAGGCAAGGTCATGCCAAAATGGACACAATCTTTCCCAAAATTGGCGCTGGAAGTGGCAGGGCAGGAGGGGTGTGTTTAGGGGTGCCACTGTGTGGGCTTCCGTTGCCTGAGGCAGCAGCCTCACCCTGCCTAATGCCTGGGCCAGCTTTGCATGTGGCCCCTTAGCATGCCAAAGTGATGGGAAGTCACTGTTAAGCACATGAGGAAGTAAGGCAAGGCAACGACCTATCTAGTCCAGCACCCTGTTCTCACAGTGGCCAATCCGAAACCCACAAGCAGCACCTGGACACAAGAACACTCTCCCCTGCACTGGTTTCCCGCATTATTGGGGAGGCTCTGGGGAGCTGAGAGGTTTTGAAGATTTTCAGAATAAAGACTCAAGCCACATATATGATGCTAGCCTTTCTGCGTTCGTCTTCTCTGAATAATTCATGAAATCCCTGGCCCAAATGTCAGTCCTCTCCTCTGTATGTGTGTGGTGTAGTGGTTAAGAGCGGTAGACTCATAATCTGGTGAACAGGGTTCGCGTCTCCGCTCCTCCACATGCAGCTGCTGGGTGACCTTGGGCTAGTCACACTTCTCTGAAGTCTCTCAGCCCCACTCACCTCACAGAGTGTTTGTTGTGGGGGAGGAAGGGAAAGGAGAATGTTAGCCGCTTTGAGACTCCTTCGGGTAGTGATAAAGCGGGATATCAAATCCAAACTCTTCTTCTTCTTCTTTACAGGTTATTATGGTTTTTATGTGGCCATCGTTCCCATTGAAGCCAGTGCAAGTTTTTAATAAACAATGCAGAGAGGTGCCCACATCTCCTTTGCAAATCCCAGATGAACGACTCTCTCAAATAACTATTGTATGTGTGCAACTAACCACTGGCAGGTCTGGATGTGAATCAGGAATCATGAAGGAAACAACAATAGAGCCATATCTTGTTTCTTTAGCTTTGGTAGGAGGAGCAGATCTTGCTCCTCCCCCCTAGTCACCTTGTCATTTGTGCCATATGGCTTCATGAGAGCCAATGAAAACGGAATCTGCTCTTATCTGCAAAGCCCCGCCCCTTCATCTTGCTCCTCCCCCCTTGAATGCATAAAGGAGTTGGGTATGATATATCTAAATCATGAGAATGAAATGCATGTATGCATGCCCAGGTCTTAGAAAAGCTTGCAGATATTATCAGCAGATTTTGGTCCACAGTTATGGATGAAAATAGATGGCAGCACCTTTTTGACTGGGACATAGTAAGTTGCCTTAAACTGAGCCAGACCATTAATCCACCAAGCTCAGGATTGTTTACCTACACTGGTTCTCGAGAGTTTCAGGCATGGATCTCTCGCAGCCCTCCCTGGAGATGCCGGGGATTGAATTTGGGACCTTCTGCATGCAAGACAGATGTTCTACCACTGAGCTACACCTCCCCCCAAAACAAGACATAATAAACAATGAAAGACCATATTTCCCCCCTCCCCCATCTTTTTGTGTCTAACCTTCCATCGTTGATGATGATGGGATCGGTTCCTGAGCAAATATCCTCCACGATGTAAGAATTTTCTGAGCAGGATACATTGAGTGATGTATAGTTAGGCTTGCATACAGTCAGGAAATATGGCGTTTGATACCCAGTTGACAGCTGTATGATGTCAGTGATGAGAGCTGTGGCACAAAGGCCAAAGACGTGGACACCTAGAAGTGAAGCAGGAGAAGCTTTAACATCTTTGGCCAAATAGATACAGCACTTCATCCTAGGTCAAGGCAAACTGGTGGCCTGTGGCCCAAATCTGTCCCCACCGAACAATTTTATTTGGTTATCGTATTTTAATCAATATGTGTTTTCATAGAGAGCAACGTGTCGTGGCTTAAAGCTAAATCTCTCTTTAGATTTAGTATGTAACAGCTCAGCTGTATCTTCACATGCACACGCCACAATTGTAAAGTTCTCGTAGTTAAATGATGCTTCATCATTAAGGCTTGCTTCCCAGTTGGAGTTTGCTTGTGTAATAAAACATGCTTCTAGCCTTGGGATCATAATCTGGATAATAGAGTGCTTTGCCTCCCTTGGAATCAATAGAACAATGCCCAATTAACAATGAAAAATGGATAAGGCCATTGGTGCAGTTAGGTAATTCTGTAATCATGATTTAATGGTTTTAAGGGAGCCTCCCTTCTTTAGAGAGTGGCCTGTTTCACACCATGGTTTATTTAAGGCACGGTTTGTTTAACAAACCATGGGCTAGCCACAAGTTGTGCCACAGATGTTCTAACAAGCTGTGGCTTGTTTCTCCGATGTCTGGTTTGTTTTCCCGTGGCTCTTGTATAACACCTTTGTAGTCAGGTGAGTGTCATACAAACCATGAGCAAGGAAAGATGCTGGATTCACATGCAACACCAAGCCATAATGAAAACAAGATAATATCACCAAAACAACTATCTGTAAACAAACAATAAACGTCCATAAAAATGGCAAAAGTAGTTTCCTTCCCAAATCGGTTTTATCTTAAACAACAACAGACACAGTAAAGAAAGAGTTCACTTGTAATATAGCAGTGGTTCAGTGCTCATTTCTTCTTTCCAAAATAGATGTTATTTTGAACAATTGCGAACGCAGTAATGAAGAGTCCACTTCTGATATAACAGTGGTTCGGTGCTTGGACACCATTCACACGTTTTGTTGCTAAAGAGCTTAGTCATCGAGCTTTGTAGTAAATAATATACAAGAGAAGACAGTACGTAAATGACTTAAAGCAGAGATATATTTGTCCCCATCTGCATGTTTCCATTGGGAGGAGCATAGAAAGAAGACAGTGTCTTTCAGTTTGTTAAACCTGAAGGAGGTTGATGACTAAGCTCTTTAGCGACAAAACGTCTGATTACCGGAATGACATCCGAGCGCTGAACCACTGGTATATCACAAGTGGACTCTTTATTTACAACATTTGCAATTGTTTAATACAAAACCTATTTCGGAAAGAAACTATTTTTTCCATTTTTATGGACGTTTATTGTTTGTTTACAGATAGTTGCCTTGGTGGTATTATCTTGTGTCGATTGCAGTAGTCATTGTATCACCGCGCTGTTCATTGTTTTATTATAATGAAAACAAAGCAAGGTTCTTAAGTCAACAAAAAGCTGTTGTTTGTTGGTAGTAAGCAAACCACAGTGCTGAGTGGAGTTCACATATAAAGCTAAACCACAGTTCAATAAACCATGGTTTAGGGCAGTATGCAAACCAGGCTGGCATGTGTAATATTTCACTTACTTCAAAATGTGATAAGCAAGACTTGCTGTGTTTGGGGGGCTCTTCAGCTCAGTCTGGACTTCTCCCCAAAGTTCTGGCCTTGTAGCACAACTAATTCTAAACATGTAATTTAGTTGCAAGCCGCAATGATTTTAATGGGACCTGCTTCCGCCAAGTATTATTTTTACTTTCTCTTTGTTGTTTTTGAATGTATTATATTTTTATTGCTAATAAAAGTCATATACCCAGGATAGCATGATTGATGTGGTATCATAATTAGTTGGGTTCTTTAAATAAAAAAAGTATATTTACATCTCTTCAACCATCTTACAGCAGGATACACGGTCCTCCCCCCCACCTTTCTCCACAACAACCCTGTGAGGAGGGTAAGGTTGAGAGGTGATTATGGGCATCAAATGAGCTTCTTGGCTGAGTGGGGATTTGAACCTGGAGCTCTACATGTCTAGTTCTATACTCTTGCTGCTATACCACACTGACTTAAGTAGCAGTGGGGTGAGCTGTGCTGAGAAAAGTGGGTGGGTGCTTTGTAAATGGACTGCGCAATTGTTAATTATTATAATGAAAAGGAACACATTATGCACTGTGGAAAATGGATACTGAGCACTTTGTAGTGTGAAGCTAAGAAATCGCTCAATGTATGTGGATCCTCCCCAATAATGATTTTAGCTATAAACTTTCGTTCTTTATTTCAAACAGAACCGTGCCTTATTAATATCACTGACAGTTGTGTATTTATTTCTCATTTTCTCTTGTAAAAGGGGATCTTTAATAAGTCATCTTCTTTTTTTACAATCAAGGAAAATGTTGACTTTTCCTTAAGATGTGTTGTATTTACTGCCCATCAAGCAACCTCCTGATTTATTTATTTTTAGGCTAACATTTCCAGATGTCAGGGTCAATTCAGATATCCTTCCTAGACTGTACTATTTTATACTGCAGAAATATTTACATTTTTGAACATAAGCAAAGGCAGGGATTCCCACCTGTCCAGATTGGATGATACTGATGAGATTATATAACTTCAGAAATAATATCTTACTTTCCTCTTCCCTTCTCATCCCTCTCTCTCCTTTGTGTCATGCCTATTAGATAGTGAGCATTTTGGTGGTCTCTTTTTATCTCTGTATATCACTTATGAAGATATTTGACCCAGCCCTCATGGTACACTCTTGCAGAACTGAAATCTGACATGTCCTTCCATTTTTATTTTTTTAAAGAGACTAAAAGCAGCAAGATTCTTACAAATCAAAACCAGAAATTCTTCAACAAAGGCCTGAGCCAAAACCCACCAACAAATCGGACGGCTCTCCTAAGGAAAGAGTTGAAGTTGCAGCCTCCCGCATTGATATTGGCCTCGGCTCCTATGCCGTTCCGACGTTTTGAAAGGCAGCAGTACAGAATTCCTTCGCCCACCATGATCTGTTATGACAAAGGAAGGGTTCAAGGCAACACTAGCAATTTATGTAACCAGAGCATGATTTGTTTAGAAGGACTCATATAAAGTCATAAGAGACCAAACTTCATTTGTGCCTGTTAACATTGTTTCAAGAACATGGCAAGGTTAGATGTACTGCATTTTCACTGTCTTGAAAACTCATTGTTTTGCAAGGGAGATCTTTTGATCTGTTGGGATAAGGACAGTGGTAGACCTTGGATCTGTTCCACCTCTCTAACAATGCCATGCTTTGGGGCTTCTTGGATTGATTATATGACTATATTAATAAACACAATTAGAACATCTGCACCTGCACCGTCCTCCTCAAAAGAGCCCCTAGATCAGTATTTTTGTTTCACAACAACCCTGCCAGGTAGTTAGCTTAAGATACTGAGATACAATGTGATGCCCAATGAAACTAAATTAAACTCATCGCTGGGTGAAGAATTCAAGACCGGCCATTTCTAAACCCAACGCTTCACATTTTGAAATGCCTTGTTTTGACACTGCCGCCAGAGCTGAAAGAACTTGCCCCGCTCTGTGACCAAACATGAAAGGAAGGAGAAAAAACATTCTCTGGGTGAATTGGGCCACAGTTATTTTAATACAACCAACCTGCAGAGGGGAACAATGGTGAGAGATACTCATAACAAACTGTGGGTGAGCCAACCCTGCCAAAGGTGAGGGGTACCACTTCATCTAACCCAGGGGTCAGCAATTTTTTTCAGCCGTGGGCTGGTCCACCATCCCTCAGACCAGTGTTCCCCAACCTTGGGCCTCCAGCTGTTTTTGGACTACAACTCCCATCATCCCTCGCTAGCAAGACCAGTGGTCAGGGATGATGGGAATTGCAGTCCAAAAACAGCTGGAGGCCCAAGGTTGGGGAACACTGCCTCAGACCATGTGGAGGGCCGGACTATATTTTTTTAAAAAAGCATATGAACGAATTCCTATGCCCCACAAATAACCCAGAGATGCGTTTTAAATAAAAGCACACAAATAACCCAGAGATGCATTTTAAATAAAAGCACACATTCTACTCATGTAAAAACACCAGGCAGGCCCCACAAATAACCCAGAGATGCATTTTAAATAAAAGGATACATTCTACTCATGTAAAAACAAGCTGATTCACAGACTGTCCACAGGCTGGATTGAGAAGGTGATTGGGCCGCATCCGGCCCCCGGGCCTTAGGTTGCCTACCCCTGATCTAACCTGTCCCTTAAACCCCACCTTTCAGGTGAATAAAGAGGCCCCCAGAATTATAGGTTGATGTTACACGTTGGCCTCAAAGGTGCCCCTTACCATGCCAGTGAGTCCCACAGCCCTGAAGGCGAGTCTCAGAACTACAACCTTAACTGCCTGATGACCTCTGGAGACCTACCTGCCAATGTTTAACCTATTTATTGGTTAATCTTTGTTCATTATACCTGCCAGCAAATCAGTACAGAATAGTGAAAAATAAAACCACCAAGGCCAATCAACTGTTGACTCCTCTCCCAATTTGGCCCTAAATGGTGACCAGCAATGCCTGTACTGAATAAAGGATGGGAGGATGGGTAGAATTAAAAGGTTGAAGGCAGGCCAGGCTAGGCCTAAATAGCCCTGCAGTGGCCCTATCCCCAACACTGGGGCTCCGTTGCTATGTGTAGGGCACCATTTTGTCTATATAAGCAATATCACTCACATAAACACTGGCAATAGAAGGCATGGTTTTGGGGCCATTCTAGACTTAACATCCTTTAAGCTGACTGAATCAACAACACTCCACAGTTGTCCCTGCTAAGCAAAACTTGCAGCGAGCTGTTCATGCACTGAGGGAAGAACTCAGTACTGCTCTTTTCCTTAGATTTTATCCTACCCAAAGCCCGAAATGACCACAAGATCAATGCACAGAAACCTATGTTCGTTTTTAATCTCTCTTGCACCTAATGGAACGTAATAGTTCTCTTCAGTTCTTCATGGACTCTTTAAAAAACAACAACACAACCACCCACAAACCCACAACCTGAGCGTTGGTACACATTTGCCCGTTCAACCCTTGATGAAAGCAAATTCATCCAAGGTGTAAATTGAGCTATCAGAGATTTAGCAGCGCAGACACATGATGGCATTCAAAATGCAAAACCTTTCCACACGTTTACTTGCCTGCCATCAAGGAATATACATGCATAAATATACATTCAATGCTAAATCTTTTGTTGTTCTTGTTGGAGGTATAACCATAAAGAAATGGATTCTAATTACCAATAATCAGGGTGACCCCCATGTATTTTAAGTATGAAGCAACACGGGCGAGATGTTATTTATTTATTTCATGTAGAAGCTTTAATTAAAAGCTGTGGAAGCCCATGACTGCTGATGCAGCAGACTTCCTGCTGTGTGGTGAGCGGAGAGTTCAGTGGTCTGACGTTGTTGCTAGCCCAATAACCTTCTCCCTGCTGCACTGTGTATCTTAATGGGCTTTTCTTATTTCCCCTACAGCAAAATAAGGGCAGCGGAGGTTGTATAATTCCTCGAGAATGTAGATGGCGAACGGGACCTAGGGGATTCTATAAACTGAGAGCTACTGTCAAAAACAGCCTCCGAAAACATGATCTGTCTCCGCACAGCCATTATGAAGGTGTCACTTCGACCGAGAGCAACTGATGGGGATTCTTAAATTTGCGTTTTGTTTAACATTTCTCTTTAAAGCTCCATCAGAGCAAATGGCAATCCGCGAGAAGCCCACATGGATGTTTTCTCCAATTCCGGTTTAAAGAGTGGGTTTTCACAGGGAAAGCTTGGGGCAACAAACAGACAAACCACCACACTCAGATACAGAACATTAAAGTGCAGGCCTCTGACTGGAAAGAGTGAGGCAAAAAGCAAGTGTGGATAAGCCCTGGGTGAGTAGTTTCTGAATTATTTAGCCGTTATTGATTGCATTTATAGCCTCCCTTTTTCTTCATGGGGCTCAAGGTGGCTTTCATGGTCCTCCTCATTTAATTCCCACAACAACTCTGAAAGGTAGGTGAAGCTGAGAGTGAGTGATTGGCTCAAGATCACCCAGTGGGGATTCGAACCCTGGTCTCCCAGGTCCTAGTCTGACACTATAAATACTGCACCACGCTGCTCCTCTAATTAGGTGGATCACCTAATCTGGATGGGGTTGCACTCTGTTGGTGTTAAAGGGTTAAAAAAGTCTTAGTCGCTCTAATCACTGAGCAGCTGTGCGTTTTTGAACATCCGGGAATGTTAGATAATTTGTATAAATACTCAGTTTGTAACCGTGGGCGTTGGTCGCTGAGCTGAGCTGAATGTAGTGTAAAGTTTTCTTTCATGCAAGAGATAAAACACGAGTGCTTTATCGCCTGGTTTTTTGCTTTTGTAAATAAATTACTTTAAGTTTCAACGTGATTGCTCCAGAGTTCCTGATTTACAGCTATTGCTGGCTCTCCTATCTTCTTCACTCCGCTGCACAAAGAAAAACCCTGCTGTGAGTAAGACTTAAAAGGCTTGGAAGCGAACTGGACATTTAATTTAACATTCAGCTAATTAAAGTTTAATGGACACACTCTTTCTGAAGAAAGAGGGGAACACTTTCCTCTATCTATTATTATTATTATTATTATTATTATTATTATTATTATTATTATTATTATACCACCCTTCATCCATAGATCTCAGGGCAATTCACAGCATAAAAATACACGACAAAAACACAAAATACATAATAAATACAAAAACAATACAATAACCCCTCTCCCCGCCCACCACTACATCACTCTTGTATGCAGATGTAACTGTGTGATTCAAACATTTGCTGATTTATTCAAGCATTCCCTGATGAAAACGTGAACTCTGCTCTTCTGCCGATGCGCCGACAGTAGTTAAGAGGGGTAAGTGGGATGTTCTGCAACTCACCGTAATGGCAGGTGCCGCAAAAGCCAAACTGAGCAACATCAGGAAAGGAACAGCCTCTTGTGAAGGTTCGATGTATGGCATACTGAGACTCCTGTCATAGCAACTGAATCCAGAGTGAACCGGCTTGAAGACATCCGTCAGCTCAAGGAAATAGAGGCTAACCACAGAAGATGCCAGTATGGGCAACTGGGAAGGAAGGAGGAAGAAGACTTGTTAAAAGCAATGCATACATTTTTTGAGTCTCATCTGCAAGCCTATATAGCAACACAAGCAGACTTAAGATGCGGAGTTGTGATGGCTTTGTAGCCGAAACGGGGCTAATCAGAGAGAGTTGCGTGCCAAGGCCCTGGGCCCCACAGTTCCCTTAGATAATAAACACACAGACATGGATATTTTAGGTTTATGGGATGAATTAGGCCACAACTTTATTGGTTACAGATGTGAGCGGTTTGGCTTAGGCATTGGGTGAAACCGGGCTATATCCTGACTCCTGCTCATCTGCAGGATCCACACCAAGGGAAAACCATGTATGTTTTCAAAGGAGAAGTTGCAGGTGGCTATTTGAACTTATGAACATTTATTGAGTGTGCTGCTTTGAACAGCAGGAGCATTGCAATTACAGGTATTAACTTGAAACACCTTGAGCATGTCCGATGTAATTAGATGGCATAATGTAATGCGCATTGCCTTAACTTCTCGACTCAAATTGGAATTTTAAAGGCAAACAGATACAAAAGAGAGAAGGGGACTAATATCGGCACACTTTAGCTCAGTGATGGATAACCTTGACACTCCAGATGTTTTGGAACTACAACTCCCATCATCCCTAGCTAACAGGACCAGTGGTCAGGGATGATGGGAGTTGTAGTCCCAAAACATCTGGAGTGTCAAGGTTAGCCATCACTGCTTTAGCTGGTTGATGGAGAGCTAGCTTCAGCAAATAACCCTTGCTTCTGTTTGAAATTTACAGTGGAAAAAAATAAGTGAAGCTTCAGTACAGTGGGTTTATGGGAGATGCTTCTAAGTATTCAGGGACAAAACTGTAAGTTTGGGATCCTAATTTTCTGGAAATGCATTGCCCAGGAAACAGTAGCCCTTGATTTCAGGAGAATAGGAGGTGAAGATGATCAGTATAATTAATAAGCTTGTTTAACCTCAAAATTGCTCGAGACAACCACCAAATCAAAAGTATTCAATATGAGGAATTATTCTACTATCTCTTCAGATGCTGCTGCCAGGTATTAATCACTCTCCCAACACAAAGAAATTGATTGGCAACGGATTGAGGACTGAAAAGAGGATATACTTCACGAAATGCATACTTTTGTCTGTGGAATTTAAGATGACCACTCACATAGATGTAGCTTTCTAAATGGCTTAAAGAAATCCAAGGATAGGTCAATGAACAGCTGGGAGTTCTGAAAGCAGGATTGATGGCTCCATGTTTGAAAGCAGTACACACCTGATTATTCGATACCTGGGGTCACCAGGGGGGTTGCGACTGCGTGCTTCTGACTTTCATTGGCCAATCTGTCTGTCCGCTGTTGGAAACAAGTGTTCAAGGCTCCATGGATGTGGAGCGAACCTGGCAATTTATGTGGTTTGGCCAGAAGCAGAATGTGATCAAGAGCACACACTTTCGACTTGCTTCCATGGTTTATCAAGGCAGGAACAAGGCTAGCCTCACATGAAGGTCTTAAATCCCACCCCCATCCTCTTCCGGCCCAGGGAGTTCAGAAACATTTGCTTCTGCTTGTTGCAATGATCAAAGCTTGTTGCATTGTTCAAATCCAACAAACGGCGGTTAAGAGTAACTACGGTTTATTTCAAACTAGCCAGCTTCCAACTATGATTTATGATGCTGTCTTATTTCAACAAATCACAATTTAGGTTAGTGTTTGGGGGCAACACTAAAATGTGTTTACTTGATCTCCTAGCAGCCACGCTGCAGGAGAAGTAGAGGCGAGCATTAAGTTATCCAAACAGTTATCCTGTCCAATTCAGTCAGTGGCAGGTCCGTAAGCTGCAGTTACAGAGATGCCTCCTTCCCTTGTCGGCTGCCCCCTGCCTTTGTGTAACTGCAATGGCTCTGCCTCTTCCACCAGCTACTCCAGATGCAAAGTATCTCTGAGCAAATACATCCCATAGATGGGTAAGAACTCATCTTTGGGCTTCTATGCTACATCCTTATTTATTACTTACCGTATTTTTCACTCCATAAGACACACTTTTTTCCTCCTAAAAAGTAAGGGGAAATGTCTGTGCGTCTTATGGAGCGAATGCACGGTCCCTGGAGCTGAACTGCCCAGGGGCAAAAGCAGATCGTGCTTTTTTAAAGAGAGAGAGAGAGAAGGGGGTGTTGAAAGGAAGCCCGCTGAGCAGCTGCTCAGCAAACGATCGGGGAGAGAGATAAGGGAGAGAGATTCCAGCCCCGCCCCTTGCAGAGGGAGGCTGTTTCCCCAGCGACATGTGACTGGCTGATTAGATTATCTGTCTGGAAACTGTAGAAATGGCTCCCATTCCTGAAGCTGCAGAACTGTGAGTTGAACCCCATAAAACAGGGTTTTTTCCTTTTGCAAAGTAAGCTCAATAACTTTGAGCTGATCCTCAAAAAAATGGGGCTTTTCTCCTTTGCAAAAGAAGCTGCAGAAATTTGAGCTGATCCTCAAAAAATGGGACCTTTCCCCTCTAAAAACTAGGTGTGTCCTATGGTCAGGTGCGCCTTATAGAGCGAAAAATATGGTATATAGTGACGTGGTGCTTTACACAGTACAAGAGAGCAGACTCCAGCCCCTAAACTTTACCATCTGACACAGGAGAAAGAGAGGAAGATGGGGGGAGGAAAGTGGAGGTAGGAATGAATAAAAAATAAGACACAATTCCGCCATCACACCAATTGCACACACTGAAGTTCAAGTTATGTGCTTTATATTATGGATAGCATGCTATGGAAAAGCCAGTTTCGGAAATAAGGCACTCTTTGCATGCTCAGAGACACTTGAAACAGCATGTCTGTCAGTCAATCTTACTCACTGGTCAAGCATTTGGGGGGACTGCAGCATACAGCTTTTAAAACAGGAAGATGTTGCTTAGATAGGCTTTTAAATGTCCACTGCTTTAGAAGCTTTGAAACACCGCAATTTAAAAATCACAAGTAGAATTGATGCAGGTATGGTAGCAATTCTAGTTGCTTCTGGAATTCCTCCGTGTCCTATGGTGCTAAGCGTAGAGGAACGCAACGCTGCTCACATGTGATATTGGCACTGCAAGAGTTAATTATATAATTTATCTCCTTGCTTTCCACCTCCCCCTTTGTATCTCATCAAATAATCTGTGCCCTTGTAACTTTCACTGCAACATGTGAGGACTAAATCCCACTCCATCTGGAGGATAAAAAGAAACCAGACTTCTACATAATTCCTTCCCCCCCCTTTCCTAATATGACATAATGCAAATAACAAAGGAACAACTTGCTATTTGCAGGATAATGAATGATCGAAACAGGGTTTGTTCCCTTAATGCTGTATCCACGCTGGCATTTTAAAACAAAGGAATCACGTTCTTTTTCTTTTTGATGCACACACGCACACCAAAACACAGTCCCCACAACTTTGCTTTGCATATATGTGCATGCGCAGCCCGCATTCATTAATGGGGTGCGGATGCATCGATAAGCCAAACATTTCAGCAGGAAGCAATGGAGCAGAAGAATGGCACTGCATATGGAAGAGTTTACAAATGGTGTCCATGGGACTCTGATAATTAATAGGCTTGGGGCAAGTTCCTATAACTTCAATGGGTTTCCTGACATTCAAAGGGTTTTCACATCTGATCCCTGTGCACAGGAGGTGAAAGCAAGAAAAAAGAAACTCATACTTATCAATGGCATATAAACAAGTGTTTGCCTTGTTTATATGATTGGATAGGTTTCAATAATTGCCATTTTTCTCTAGATCCATCAGTATAAAGTGTTATGTTGGTACTCTCAGGGGCATAACTATATCAGAGACTAATGAAGAGAGCCTCTCAGTCAGATGGCTTTCAGTGGGGGTTTGACAAAGGCAAGGTGTGTAAGGCTATCATGGGCTAGTACTAGTCCAGGTTCAAAGATCAAAGAATCTAATAATAATAATAATAATAATAATAATAATAATAATAATAATTTATTATTTGTACCCCACCCATCTGGCTGGGTTTCCCTAGCCACTCTGGGCGGCCTCCAACAAAGATTAAAATACATTAAAATGTCACACATTAAAAACTTCCCTAAACAGAATAGTAGAGTTGGAAGGCACCCTGAGGATCATCTAGTCCAAACTCCCTGCAATGCAGGAATATGCAGCTGTCCCATACAGGGATCGAACCTGCAACCTTGGCATTATCAGCACAATGATCTAACCAACTGAGCTATCCTGTCAGGGATAGAATGACTCTGAATCCCAATTCCCGTGGAACCACAGCAGGAGAGGACAGTTGCCATCATGCCCTGCTTGTGGTCTTCCCAAGAGACATCCCATTGTGGGAATCAAGATTTTGTGCTAGATTAACCTTTGGTCCGATCCAGTAGGCATCTTCTTATGTCTTTATGGTTGAATAGCATTTCCCTTTTCTCAAGGAACCCTTCGAACCATAGTTCCCTGAAAGGTCCCCGGGGTCTGGTACAGAATCCTTTGCCTCTTGAGTAACCCAGGATCCCCAAAATTCTTGCTATGTCCATTAAACTGGCCAATATAGATCTATAGTGTGGGGGTGTCCTAAGACTGTATCAGAGTGGCAAGAGGCACTGCATGACCCTCTAGTGAGAGTTTCCGGGCCAAGGGTATAAAATCAATGGCCACAATCCTGCACAAGGCTAGGTGTACTTTACTCCCCATTGATTTCATTGGAAGCTTCTCAGTAAATTTAATGAAGCTGGCTTGGCTGCTCAATTTGCAAGACAGAGAGTGATGCGGCAGGGCATGGCCTGAGTTGGGCATAAGTCCAGACACATTTATTTTCGCTGCCATGACTCAGCCTTGGAATTCGTGAAGTGAGACGTTAATCTATTTTCATGAGGTTGAGGGTTTCCCAAATCCTGCTACTACTTTTTCCAAACGATGTAGCTTTTATTCTCCAGGAATATATTGCAGAATGTGCTAGTGCAACTTCTTAAACAATACACGGTTGGACAGGCCAGTTTGTTTTAAACACTATTGTACTGACAACCACAATTTGGCTTAGCTTGTTCTTTGACGAGTGACATGTTTTTCCACTTTATGATCACAACATGGGAGATCACCTTAAACCCACCTAGCCCAACTGTTTCTCACTATGGATCCTGATTATGTCCACTCTGCTCAGTTACATCATTCCTCCTTCCTAACTCTAAGCAACACAGAGAGCAAGGCCAGCTCCAGACAGGGAATGATTGTTATGAAGGGGGTGTGCAGCTCTGGGGTTTCCTGACTTAATGCAATTTTGCCTTTGCATGTGGATACATGGACCTGAACCCTCATTTAAGTGGCAGGCCCACTGTAATCCATTGCTACACACACAAAGCAATCGTCTTCCTTCTGCAAAATGTACACAACAGAGTTACTTCATGTCCTCCAGACAGCACATGTCAATGGTCCACATTGGTGTGCAGGGGAAGCAGAACTGTCTGTCATCAGCATACTGCTGACAACGTACTCAAAACTCCAGATGATCCCACTCAGCAGCAGTGTTAGAAACTGAGATATGAAAGCTAGGAGCTGAGTGTCACATTAAACTGAGGTTATGGGCGCTACAATGGAGTGTTTAGGTGCGCTTTTTTATAACAAGAATACAATGCTGAAAATGAATGAACTGCAACTAAAATCTTATGTTCATTTTTCACATGGCTTAGTCCTCATCTGAAGACTGCAAAAAACAAAGCCATACTTCCCCTGCCTGTCCCCCTAATATTCTTATGAGGGTCCCTTCTCCAGTCTTCAGAGAGTGGCTGGAAGTGAGGAGGCAGAAAAAGGTCCTTTTCTTCCAGCAGTGGCAGTTTTAAACGGAAATCTTAGGCTCAGTACTGCACCCAGAGCTCAGAAACTGCTCGCATTAATGAAATTCCCCATCGCACAATGCACCTAGAACAATGGGAGTTTCGAACGCTGATCAGCGGTTTCATGTAGATGTTAAATAGCATAGGGGATAAAATTGAACTCTGAAGAACTCCATGTTAAAGAACTCCACATTTAAAGAACTCCATGGGGCTGAAAAGCACTCCCCAAGCATCACCCTCTGGGAGCGACCATACAAGTAGGACCGGAGCCACCACAAAGCAGTGCCACTTACCCCCAACTCAGACAGCCTCTCCAGAAGGATACCATGGCCAATGGCATCAAAAGCCACTAAGAGGTTGAGGAGGTTATGTTTCCCATGTCTCTCTCTTATATAGGGTGACCCAAGCAGTCTCTGTGCCAAAACCAGGCCTAAACCCCCATTGAAATGGATATAGAAATTCAGTTCCCTCCCACAGTTCATTTTACACCTGTGGGTGTGGCAGTGGATGTGTTAGACCGTTGTCTTGCCAATAAACTGAAGCTCAATCCAGATAAGATTGGGGCACTGTTATTGGGTGGTTCCCTAGACTGGATTGATGGGAGGTTGCCTGCTCTTGAGGCGGTTACCCTCCTTCTGAAGTGGTGGTTATGTAGCTTGGAGGTACTTCTGGATCCTTTGTGGTTGCTTGAGGTTCAGGTGGCCTCGGTGGCACAGAGTTGCCTTCCATCAGTTTGGGCTGGTGGCCCAGCTGCGCCCCTAATTTGGAAAAGGAATAGCCTAACTTCTGTTAACCTCTGGATATACAAATTTAATGACTAATTATAACAGGCCCAGTGCTCTGAAACAGGCTGCTTCCACTTGTCCCTTGCCTAGAAAGCACGGGTCTGAGTGGTTTTCCGCTTTCCCCATTGCTTTCACTGGGAAAATCCACTCTTTATTGTTGAATTGGAGCAAACATCAATCCACAGAAAACCTGATAGATGTTTGCTCCAATTCAGCTGTAAATATTGGGTTATCCCAGTGGAAAGAGGCAGGACAAAATTTTTTTTAGATGAGCCTAGGCTGCAATCAAAAGCAAGTTCAGCACCATGGACAAGGACTATAGTGCTGGTTCAGCACCATAGGCAGAAGTGCAGCTGTGGAGGCAGAAACAGCAAATGATCTCAACATAGGGATGGATCAAGTGGGAGAGAGCTTGAGAGTATAAATCCAAAATTTAGAAATAATTACTACGATTTGAAAAACAAAACAAAACACAGTACAAACTACCATATTGAGGGAAGATTGTGACCAGGTGACTAAACTCTGATGGACAAATTTAAGGTCCCTGCTAGCCCTTTCAATAAATAAATAAATAATAATAATAATTTATTATTTATACCCCACCCACTCTGGGCAACTTCCAACAGAATATTAAAATACAATAATATATTAAACATTAAAAGCTTCCCTAAACAGGGATGCCTTCAGATGTCTTCTAAAAGTCTAGTAGTTGTTTTTTTCTTTGACATCTGGTGGGAGGGTGTTCCACAGGGCGGGTGCCACTACCGAGAAGGCCCTCTGCCTGGTTCCCTGTAACTTGGCTTCTCACAGCAAGGGAACCACCAGAAGGCCCTCGGCACTGGACCTCAGTGTCCGGGCAGAATGATGGGGGGTGGAGACGCTCTTTTTAGTATTATCTGTCCTTAGATTAGATTTGGACATGTCAAATAAAGGCCGGCTCTCTGTAATATAGGTCACCAGTATGTTTGTATGCAGGGCAAAGCCCTACCAAGGCAACTTCGCAAGCAGGACATAAAAGCTAAAGCGTCTCATTTCAGTAAAACTAAACAATTAAAACAGCAGCATTTTTAAAAAAAGGATTAGACCAGGCATCCCCAAACTGCGACCCTCCAGATGTTTTGGCCTACAACTCCCATGATCCCTAGCTAACAGGACCAGTGGTCAGGGATGATGGGAACTGTAGTCCAAAACATCTGGAGGGCCGAAGTTTGGGGATGCCTGGATTAGACCAACTCATGAAGGAGAGGGCTATCAATGGCTACTACCAATGATGGTGATGTTCTGCTTTCACAATTGGAGCCAGTAATGCTTCCTAATCCCTATTGCTGGAAGCCATGGGAGGGGAGAGTGCCCTTGTGCTCATCTTCTGCTCGCTAGTTTCTCACAAGCATCTGGCTGGCCACTGTGAGAACAGGATGCTGGACAAGATAGGCCAGTGGCTGATCCAGCAGGCTATTCTTATGCTCTTATTTCATACTAAGCACAACCCTTGTTTATTTATTACTTAATATCCCATTCTTAAACCTGAAGCCTCCCAGGGTGGTTGGTATACGGCAATTCATAAAAACACATTATTACAAACCTCGTAACACAAACAATATAAATAGAACAAAAATCAATATAATAAAATGACTAACATCAGAGAGGATCCAGCAGCAACTTATATCTCACATGAGCCATTTATACTCGTCAGGGCCATGGATTAAGGATCTGCAAATGAAAACTTCTCATTGCCCTGAGAAGAGAGATCCATCCCCGGACTACCCGGGGGATCTGAAAAGAACTCTTAGCAACTTGAAATCCTGTTCCCTAGAAGTCAATGGCTGCAGAAAATTGCCCTGAGCCTTTGACTGACCAGATGCAGCATTTCATATCTTTGATCTTGACCACCTAGTCCAGATTACAAAGCTCTACGAGTAGAAGATCCAGGAAAATTTCCTCTATCTACTTCAGCTGCTAGACTTCCAGCTATGATCCTGCACCAACGCTATAGTCCTTGTACAATGGGTCCTGAACTTGCTTTTGTTTCTAGCCCATTTCAGAGTGCTGGGCCATCCATCCATCCATCCTCAGATATATGGGCCATCATCTCTTCTCAGTGGTGGACATCACAATGCACCAGGACAACACTCATATAAAATCAACGTAAGCAATTAAGAAAAAACCATTTTTTTAAAACCAGCAACAATGTAAATGGTTTGAAATGGTCAGTGCAACACCTCAGCTCAAGGCTGCTTGAAATAAATGGGTTTTCAAATCTTGTTTGAAAGTGAACTGGGGCCAAATAGAGCTATGAAACTGCCAGCAGAAGGCCAGAGGCATTTCTCCCAAGCAACCTGGCAAATGGTTGTGTGCGTGTATATTCCCCCCCCCCCCAAGGTTCATGGGAATACCATGAAAAAAGCCACTGACTCATGGGTATACTAAAGCAATAGAAGGTATACTCATATATCTAGGCACCAGTTTCCCCAGTACTGGCAAACTGATTCCAGGACCACATTTTCAGCCAGTCACATGTTCTTGGGCTTTAAAATGAAATAAAATGAGGCAGTCCTTGGGTTGGTTGCATTTTTGACAGACTTATAAAAGTGAGCTCCCAACAAGCTTCCAAATGTAGCAGCTTCAGAATATTATAACGTGAGTGAAAGCTGGTGGGCTGAATTCATCCATAGTTAAATTCATGTCACGAACATGCCTGCCTTTGTATTAATTCTGAAACCATCTCAACTGTAAGAGCCGCACAGAGGCAAAGGGTTGCGTCTTCCAGACAATTTATGCTATCCTTTGTCCATGATTATAAACCGAACAGTTCTCTCCCCTTATCTTTGCCTTCCCTTTGAATTTACTCTGAGCCTTGTTGTCAAGACCATGTGGGTGGTGACACTGGATAATTACACTGGCAAGTCTCCTAATGTTCTAGTTCCCTTTTCCTAGGACAACCTCAGTGTTTAAGTCTTAAATGGAGTCAGGATTCAACTTAAGTGTTGTATACCTTGTAGGATCTACAAATAACATTAGCAGAGGATAAGTATCTCAAAGTATCGGTCCAGGTAGATCTTTGGGTTTCCCCAGCTCTACTCTTCAGAAGAAGTTCAGATCCTATTTGGATCTTTCACCAAGCAACTCACATCTCTGCCAGAGCACCTAATTTTCTGACTCTGGGGCCAGAAGGCCCGGCTCTTCTGTTGGAGGTTAAGGATTCTCTGAATCTGATTTTGGGACACAAGCCTAACTCCATTTAAGGTTTAAACACTGAGGTTGTCAACAGGAAGAAAGTTCCAATGTATAGGTGCTGCCACACTAAAAGATGGACTTCTTACAAACGTGGTATTATTTGGCACCCGGAACAGCACCAGTTCTACATTGTGTTTGCGTGAAAGAGTGTACACCTGTTGCTTTGCACAGCTCAGGTATGGTGTACACAGGGTCACAGATAATACGATCATTGAATGTCACATGTGAACACCTCTAGTGCTTGCCTGGCTGTGATGCTGGCTGTTAACAACCTCTGGCAGGCTGGACGGTTGGCTTGCTTTTGCTTTCTAGGAATAATCAATGACCTTTAAGAAAAGAAGTCTAATTTCCTTGCTTACCATACAGAACTTCGGCCTTGCTCTCCTCAAGCTGGTAGCCACTTTAGGGGCTCATATCACTGTATGTATGCCTTCTTTGTACAAACAGATTCCCAGCATATAAGCAGAAAATGTCACTCTCCTTTTCCCACACTTGAAACGATGCTATGCTTTGCTAAATTAATCTTACCTCCTTCTAACAGTTCTTTGTTTACCCTGGCAAATCCACAAAGCCTTGCCTGATGTTTAAATGTGTTATGTTTGATGTAATATTCATGTATGAGTTTTGAAAGTTGCCTTTTTTTTTTAAAGGGCTCCACATATAACTCAGGCTTGCTAAATCCTTTCTGTCTGTAGGTCCTCGGGAAACCCCATCCACCAGGATGTCCAGAAACAGAATGTGCAGATGGGTGGTAGCAACCGACTTTGGCTCAAGTGTGTGCCTCATCCAAAAAGAGGACACCAATTTTCATAAGATTCTCATGCGGAAATATTTACTATAACTGAAACAGAAATGCCGTAGTGGAGAAGACACCAGAGGTGATTTGTCTGCCTGCTTAGTTTGCAGATCAAGTGATGAAAACTTGTTGATGGGCATCTTCAAAGCTTTCACTCTCTCTTTCGATGGTCATTTTAAAACCAAGTCTTAGGCCATATTTACGGAGGCCTAAGAATTCTTTGGGTGGAAGCCATGATTGTTTAAAGCGGTATCATAGTGCTTTAAATGTATGCTGTGAATGCAACCCTGGACTGGACGACCCTCAAATAGAGGACACTATCAAACAGGGCTGTCTTTTGTAAAGTACAGTCACCCTGGGCCATGCCCTCTGCTGACCTCACATTTGGTGCTATTGTGAGAAAGCCCTATGCGCTCAAAGATCGTCCACATGAGTGAGAACCCTGATAGACTGTACACTTCCTGAACTGTTTTTAATCATCACCTCAGTGCAGTTCTGTGGGCGATATGTGTCTGGAGCCATCCAGGCCATGGAAATCCAAACATGAGAAGCCTCATTAAACACAGCACATTCCAAAATGAGTAACATTCCCCTCCTCAAACGCCCCACCTGAGAAAGTGTTCTCTACTCTGCAGGGTGGATAAAAATCAATGATTTTTTTTAAAAAATCGGATTTTTTTTATTTAAATCGGATTTTTTTGATTTAAATCGGATTTTTAAAATAAAATGCTTTGGGAGGAAAAATCTTTCTAAATATAGTCTTCTATTTAAGTTACATTGTAGTCCAAAGGCTATTCATCAGGAAATAAGGATTTGTTTTAAGTTTATCAAGTGTGGTAAAACTCAGTCTGAGTTGTTTTTTTTAATGTTTAACCACATCAGTTAACAAACATGGATACATATGCTATCATGTTATTGTTTTAGTTAAATAAATTGTTTAAATGGTTATTAAGGAAATTATTATTTTTCTCCTTCTAATAAAGTACAGCAGAAAAGTTGTCCAAATATAAACAGTTAACTTATTAAACCTCACCATAATTTCATAATTATCTGTCTATGTATTTCTAGTAGTATAACCAAATCAGTAATTTTTGATATACTGTAACTGTAAAAACTACTCTGAAAATTTATTATTCCAAAAATGAAACCTTCATATGGTTGTAAATATTAAGATTATACCAGCAAGAATGAGTCTTTCTGTAAAAAAAATATTTAAATCAAGTCTTACTGACTAGTGATTTAAATCGAGCCTTACTGACTAGTGATTTAAATCGTGATTTAAATCATGATTTAAATCAATTTGATTTAAATCAAATCCACCCTGCTACTCTGCATGCAAGTATATTTCTATTACATGCTCTTCGCTGTTGCCCTCATGCTCTGTGGCTACCTAAAACCATGCAAGTTTACATTTTCTTCTTTGCCCCCCACTCTCCATGCCCTCTGGCTGCCTTGCCCTCTCCTGCTGGCTTTGGAGAAATAACAGCCAGCAGTGTTTTTTTATTTCTTTCATTGTTCAGTGCAGTGAACTCTTAATGGTTGGTTTCCCTGTATACAATTCTGAGAGCTATTCCCTGGGCGACAAATGAAGTGATGACTTTCAAAAGCCATTTTTAGACTGATTTCTGTGTGGGTTCTTCTGGAGCGATGGTGGCCTCCACATACTCTCTGATTTAAGAGGAAGAGGGCCAGCTCACATATCCTCCTCCCTCCCCTGTACAGAGAAACAAAATGCATTAACGTGACATCATCGTGCTTCCCATTCCCCTGTTGCCATGTGTGGGGGCTTGAAGTGCAATGACATCATTTGCTACCAGTCGGCTGCTGAGCCAAGTTCAAAGGTTCTTGAGTTGACATTTAAAGCCCTCCATGGCTTAGGGCTCACATACTCATTGGATTGGTTACTCCCCTACACGCCAGCCCAGACTTTAAGACATTGTGGAGACACCCCCTTAACAATGTGATATGTTTCCAATGAATGGTATGTAGAAACCTGTGAGAGGATGCTCTCAATCGCGCCACCTTGATCATGGAATGCCCTTCATTCACAGACTCACTTGGCACCAATGCTGACAGCCTGTGGGCACCTTTGAAAGCAACGGTGGGGGACCTTTGACCTTCCAGATGTTGCTGAACTACAACTCCCATCAGCCACAACAAGCAGGACCAATGGCCAATGATGATGGGAAGTTTTAGTTCAAGCAACAACTGTAGGGTCAAAGGTCCACCACATCTGCTTTAAAGAGACATTTATTCATAGAAGCATTTGGCTAAATTGGTCAGTAGAGTTGATTCTGATTTGCTGTAATGGTTTTTGATGTGTTTTAAGATTTTTTTTTAAATTGTTGAGCATATAATATGAATTTTCCCAGTTGTAACCTGCTTTGGGATTGATTTTTAAAAGGCCAGGCTCAAAGTGGCTCCAACGAAATAAATAATGTTCCATTCCCCACACGTTCATTAGAGTCTTCTAATCAATGTTGCTCAGCTCTCTCCAGCCTGTTTTGGAGGGTGTTTTGTTCTGAAATCAGCAAACAGCTATACTTATCTAAGCAAAACTAATATGAAACCTCTGAGTACTTTCCTTTGGCAAAGCAGCCAACCAGTCTTCGACTCCCTTGACTTTGTCATTTTGGATTGAACCAAGACTATGGATGGTGCTTAGGTGGCTGAGTGAAAGAAGGCCCACTGGAAGCAGTGATCTAGTAATTCAAAAATTAAGCATCTCATCCTTTGAGCGCCTAACAATGATGGAGCATTTTCAAAGAAATATAGGAAGCAGACTCATATCAAGTCAGACTATTGGTCCATCTAGATTGGTCCATCTAGCTCAGCATTGTCTACACTGACTGGTAGATGCTCTCGAGGGTTTCAGATTGGGGACCCAGCCCTACTTGAAGATGCTGGGAATTGAACCTGGGAACTTTTGCACGCAAAGCAGATGCTTTACCACTGAGCTTCAGCCCTTACTCTACCCTATGGTGTCAGGAGGACCATACTCTTCAAAGTATGGTGACCGTGATGTCATAGCTGCTCTCTCCCAATATAGGCCAAACTTTGCAAGAGTCAGAAAGGGCCTACGAAGAACGTTCCATCCATTATCCTATCTCCTCCCACTCTGCTACGTGCCCAGGAGGGAGTAAGGACCCCAAACTTCTGCTTTCTTCATTTACTATCATCTGAACACTCTGGCACAGATGCTAATGACTCCATTTTTATTTCTTGTTTATGGAGAATAAGGAGGTTGAGGACATTTAGGGAAAGACTTAAAACTTTCCTTACATGGGATAACTCACACATTCCCTCATTCCCCTTTCAGAACTTGAGGAATCTTTGAAGACTCTTCCCTGAATATACTTACGCTTCAGTATATAGGGCATTTTCCGTAACTAAATAATAAATGCTTTTCTGAGTGATCAATAAAACAATGCACCCAAGGAACGTTTTTAAAGCACTCATTTACCTGCATCAGTTTTCAGTGTCTCTGCATCCTTACACCTTTAGTGTAATCATTTCTACAGTCCTTGTATTCCAGATACCTAAAACTTAACCGCTGTATATGACAAAGGTGGAAAATCTGCAGACCTCCAGATTTGTTTGACTACAAGTCCCATCATTCTTGACCATTGGCCATATTGGCTAGGGCCGATGGGATTTGGAGTCCAACAATATATTTGGCGAGCCCACATGTTTCCTATCCTTGCTATATGCCATCTGGTTATCGCAAATGAGACACAACAGCTAGGCTTTGTAAAGCGGCTATTGGTTATCCTGGACCAGAGTCTTCCTATTATGCCAACACAGAGCCCATCACTGGGAGTCTAGATGGGATGGGATGAGCTTCTTTTCTCCAGGTGATGGTGGGAGGCGGCTGACTTCTACAACTTTTTCTGAGTTGTCTTGTCAATCATCTCTAAAGCAAACACTGACTGACTCAGTCCAACACTTCTTTCCTCAGCATATCCTCAGGTCTTCCAAGGATATGCTTGCTCACTTCCTGAGCTGTCAACGAAACGTACAAACAAGAAATCCCTTTTTGCGCCCCAGTTGTAAAAGAAACAGTTCACAAGTGCCTATACATCACGCTGTCAGAAAAGAACCAAAACAAGTGCTTGTGGAACACTAACAAGGTACAAAGAACAGCCATAACAGTTCTGAAGCCATCAGTGGGGGAAGGGGGGGCAGGCAAATGCATTCACACAACCGCTTTGCTTCTACGAACACACACAGCACACCTCGGACCACGTATGGAAACAGGAATCATCCAAGCACCTCCCATGTACCTGAACATTCGCCATGTAAGTGCACGCCAACAATAATGCAACACCAATTGTTTAGCAATCTAAAAACGTTTGTTTCCAACCTTAATGTGCCCTCATTTTAATTTTCTCAAATAATGCATGCCCGCTACATGTACGCGTAGCACAACCCCCTTCCTCCCCCCAACCTTGCTCTCCTATTGGAATGATCCTGCGCACGTGACGTGATCTCCCCTTCATTTGCAACCCTCCTTCAATCTTTAAAGGAATGATTTCCCCCAAACAGTGGAAGAAGTCTCTGTTTGTATGTGTTTCACCCCTCCCCCAATTTCAAGCCAGGTTTACACTCCTACAGACAGATGCTTCCTGATGCATCATCCTGATCTTTTTTTTGCTTTTCAGGAAACAGTTCTTTAAGGTGATCCAAAGGGAAGGGAAATACATTGCCTCTCTCCCCTCCCACCACCCCTTGATTAAAGATGAGATCAGGAGGAGACCCAGTTTCTGGGCAGGAATGCCAGGCAGGCTCTCCCCACCCTCCCATGTAAAGCATACGTGCTAAATGTTGACAGACAACCCACCTCAACCTTACACACACACACACACACACACAAATGCACAACTGCTCTTTGCTTTTGGGAAGCTGCCCCTGAGATGGTGCGCGTGCCAGGTGGGGCAGGCGACAGATCTGCCCCCTTACATCATCTCTCCCCATCCCCATCACCCCCACCCAAAAAAGAGAGGATGGGCCCCCCCACCCACCCATCGTCTGCCCCACTCACCTCGACGAAATAGAAACAAGGCAACAGCGTGACGCTCTCCTTGACCACTTTGCTTTTCTGCCTCTCTTTCGCCGACATGCTGGACGGCGCGGGCAGGAGACGCGCAGCCGGAGCGGGCGGCAGCGAGTGCGCGACCGCGGCGGCGCTGCCGGGCAGCCGCCCCCCTCTCCTGCCCCACTGCCTGGCGGCGGCGCTGATGTCACATCCCCCCGGGGCCACCTCCCGGTGCGGGAGCAGCGCGCAGCCCACAACCTCCTCCTCTCGGGGCGGCAGCAGCAGCAAGAAGCCCGCTTGGCCGTCGCCGCCACCACCGCCCCCGGCGCTGGCCGGCCGGCCTGCCGCTAGTCCTCCGGCTCCCCTGTCGGCCAGCAGGCGCCGGGAGGCCTCCTTCTCCAAAGCGGCGGCGGCGATCAGCGCCTCCTCGTGCCCGGCGCACTCCCCTCCGGCGAAGGGCCCGCCTTGCCTACATCGAGCGCTGCCGCCAGCCGTCGCTCTCGCCAGCCGGCTTCTTCGTGCAATATTCATAGGTCTGACGTCAAGGATGCTGCTCCATGCGAAAAGGGGAAGGGGCCCCGCTTGCCTACATGGTGGTGGAGCGGGAAGAGGAGGAGGGAGGCGCGCGGGCGCGGGGAGGCGGCCGCCTTAACCTCTTCGCCGCCGAGCCCCGACGCATCATCATCCTCCTCCTCCTCCTCGGCGACGGCAGGGTGGGGTGGCGTCGGGGTTGAAGTCAGCAGCGCGGGGATGTAGGTCGCCCGGGGTGGGTGGGGGGACGCGCGAGCGAACGAGCGAAGGAAAGGCCCCCTTCACACGTTCGCGGCGTGGGCGGGCGGGCGCCTCCTATGGGACGCCTCTAACGGAACACGTGGCCTCACCGGCGCGCGCACAAGCGCCCACACGCGTCCGGGAGACGCGGAACGCGCCATCCGCGAGGACGCGGGGAAGAGCCCTGCTAGATCGGGGACGGGTTCAGGATTACACGAGGGTGTCCAGTTGGAGAGGCCAGACGGGAGCTCACCTGGCTCAGGTGCTGCTGGACACCTGGCCTAAGGGAATTTGGATTGCCAGATGGGCGTAGCCAGGATTTTTGTTAAAGGGGGCAGGCTTTTGTTGGGGCAGAACCTCAGATTTGTATTGATCTTTATTGATTGGGGGGCAGCTGCCCCTCCCCCCCCATGGCTAGGTAAAGGTAAAGGGACCCCTGACCGTTAGGTCCAGTCGTGGACGACTCTGGGGTTTACTGGCCGAGGGAGCCGGTGTACAGTTTCCGGGTCATGTGGCCAGCATGACTAAGCTGCTTCTGGCAAACCAGAGCAGCGCACGGAAACGGCGTTTACCTTCCTGCCAGAGTGGTACCTATTTATCTACTTGCACTTTGACGCACTTTCAAACTGCTAGGTTGGCAGGAGCAGGGACCAAACAACGGGAGCTCACCCGTCACGGGGATTCGAACCGCCAACCTTCTGATTGGCAAGCCCTAGACTCTGTGGTTTAGACCACAGTGCCACCCGCGTCCTCCCCCCTTGGCTACACCCATGTAATAATAATAATAAATATAGCTGTTTCTGCACAGATTAGAAATGGGGCCAAGAATAATGGAGTAGCCCTTAAGAATCTTTTTGCTGTTTCAGAGCAATGATGCCTGTATTTCTGTCTTTTTTATATATTTGCTGTATAATGTGAGAATTAGTTTTGCTTTTTTGTGCATCGGGGCCCCTCCTAACAGCTCAGTCGGTAGAGCCTGAGACTCTTAGTATCAGGGTTGTGGGTGTGAGCCCCTCATTGGGCAATAGGCATTGCAGGGGATTGGACTAGATGATCCTCGTGGTCCCTTCCAACTCTACAATTCTATCATAATATGAGACTCAAACTGTAACCTACCACCTAGCTTGTGCTCCAGCACTGCTAGTTCTCACAATGACAGCCCAGATGGCTGTGGGAAGCTTGCAAGCAGGAGCCAAGGGCAGTAGCAGTGCTTTCCCTATTTGTGATTCCCCAACCACTGTTAATTCAGAAAAAAATATTGCCTCCTGTAGTAGAGGGAGAATATAACCATTGAGGCTGCTAGCCATTGCTAGCCTTATCCTTCCTGAATTTGTATAATCCTCTTAAAGAGTAGGTTCCGTGCTCAGGGGGAGGGGGAAACTACCGGGATTGTAGGGTTGCCATATTTCAAAAATTACTATATTTCAAAAAGGACACCCTGAAAGTTGTTGAGCTGATTTTAGAAAGACCCCAATATTGTTGAGCTTCTTTTACAAAAATGCCAAAAAAATGCAATTTATTGATTGGCTTGCCTAAGATCCAGGTCACCTTTCGGAAATCCCTCCCGGACGTCAATTCCACCTTTGAAATCCTGGTAATGTCCTTAGGATTGGGACACAAGCCTGGGCAGTGTGTATGGTGGTCCTGCGATGCCCAGACAACAAGGCGCCCTCTCAGCTTCGATCATGTGGTCCAAAGGAAATCGCAGCAATGCATTTGGCACAAGCTTGGCTGAAAGAGTTGACAGAAGGAGGCATGCAAGGCACCACCCAACCATCTTAGGGACTCCACTCCGGATTTGTGTAGGGCAGGCATCCCCAGACTCGGTCCTCCAGCTGTTTTGGGACTACAATTCCCATCATCCCTGACCACTGGTCCTGTTAGCTAGGGATGATGGGAGTTGTAGTCCCAAAACAGCTGGAGGGCTGAGTTTGGGGATGCCTGGCGTAGGGTTTACTCCTTTGCCTTCTCTTCTCACAAAGATGTCCCACAAGACTGCCAAGGTTGAGGATCAGAGTTTTCCTTCTCCTAGATGGGCTACCTATCTGCCCCTCACTTCCCTCTACAACTGCTTTCTTAACTGTTGGACCAACTGTTGGTCTCATCCACTCAATCTGTTGGAGCCTGTCTTTGCATGCAGGGGAAGTCCCTAACTCAAAGAGGACTTGAGACCCATCGGCTACCCTCACCTGGTTTAGCCGACCAGTCAAAGCCATTCCCAGGGTGTGGCTGATGTCTCATGCTGACAGCTTCTAGGAGCCGCAGATGAGAGCTGAGTGCAGGGTGGGGACCAAAGGTGAACAAACCACCCCAGAAGGAGCATGACCTGTCCGCCACGAGAGGTACAATCCCTCCCCTAATCCCATACACCTCACTTCTATAAACATAAATATATAGTCAATATTTAAAGTAATCTCAATCAGTGAAACAGCAGTTTCATAGCAGACAACGTATAAGACAGCACTGCATCCATCCCTGGCAATGCTAGAGCAACGGTCTTCACCTCTTATAAGACTGACTCCCGATAAAAGCCTGGAGAACAGAAATAGGTTTAATTATAAATTCAACAAATAAATACATAAAGTCAGAACCTAGCTGGTGATGGCATCTATCAGATTTACAGGAGGGGGCTCCATAGCCGGGGCACCACTACAGAAAAGACTCTTTCCCTGGTCACATATGGGTATAAACCCAGAAGGGCATCTCCTGAAGGTTTTTATAGAGAGAGCTATTTTAAAGAAATGTATCTGGGTACAATGTCATTCAGGGCTTCATATGTTAGAAGTCAACACCTCAATTTGGGCCCGATAACATATCAGAAGCCCACGCAGCAAAAGGGTTCCGTGAATGTATGAACCAGGGCTTCCTTTTGAGTGTGCACTTGGTGGTGAAACTGGCTTGGCTTCTGTGCAATATGTGAAGTAGCCCAACAGCTACATGTGCCTGCATTGTAGGGGGTTGGACTAGATGACCCTCAGGATGCCTTCCAACTCTATGATTCTATGACTATGTGTTACTATTCCTAGAATAATGGTTAGAAGGGAGAGGCTGAGCTCAGGAGACATGCGGCACTCTAATCCCAGATGGGTGGAATTGTCTAAGGTTACTGAAGAAATGGGATTCTGTGCATGCTCAGAAGCAGCATTTAAATCAAGAAAGCAGATGTGTAAAATAAGAATGGCATGTATTGATGACTGATTATTGTACTGGTTGAAAATCAAGATGCCAATTTTGATTTCAGTAGGGATGGGTCAAAGAGGTATCCCTGGGAAGGCAGGGGGATGTAAAGGCTTTTTCTTGAATATAATTCAAGATTAAACTGAGAAGAGGAGGAGTAGGAGAAGGGCGAGGAAGAGGAAAGATAACCAGCAACATTCAGTCTTAAGAATCAAACCATCTAAAAAGCCCATGGGGGGGGGAAATGAATATTTAAATCACTAACTTATATCAAGTTTCCTATTTTGAAATTCACATATTTCTTGATTCAGCATTCATACTAAATGGTTGCTGTAAGAATTATCATATGTGTTTGCATCTAAACAGAGCCTAAAATATGCAATTTAGAAGCATAATCCAAAACTTTTAGCTGTGACGTTCTTATGTGCCCTTTCCTCTGGAGAACATGCTTAGAAATAAGAGGCAGATTTTTATTTGGCACTTGGTACACACGCAAAGATATTAAGCAAGATCATTTCCTTGAAGACTATCAAGTGTCCAACAATGAGATGGAAAGTGAATGTGCATGGTGTTTGATTTGTAGAGTCATAAACATTCATAATTTGAAAACTGAAAACATAGGACCCGGGTAACTGAAGGACCTCAAAGAACAACCACAGTGACTTGGTGGGTGACCACGGTGAGAAAAAAAGAAGCATTTATGGGATTCCTACATCTGTAATGATCTCTTGGTCCTGTAGGAAGCCTACAACTATTAGCATATTGCATAATTTACTGTGAAATTTTAAATGCTTAAGCTCAAATATCAGGTATTTTTCACAGAGGCATGAGATATTTTCTCATGAAGCAACCTTCAACTCAGTGTCTGAAATTGTGTGTGGGATTTAACAAGTTTGTATTAAATTCAGATTTCCTTTAAGCCAGGCTCCCCCCTTCTCTCTTTAAAACTATAATTGAAAAATGTAAAACATTTACACTCAAATTAAAAAACAACTCCTGATTGAAACATTTTTTTTATTTTCTCTTTAGAACAATTTTTATGTTTCCTGTACTGTTTACACATGTGCCCTTCATATCTGATGAAACCAGCATGCATATTTATCCTACTCAGGCAGAGGTGGGAAACCTTTTTTCAGGCCCAAGAGGGATCTATTGCAACCTTCCAGGGGCTTCATATCATTGGTGGGTGTAGCAAAAGTGGGTGTGGCCAGAAAAATGTCATCCTCCATCTAGGCATGCAAGGTGTGTGGTCACCATCCAAGGACACATTCCAGCCAGGTAAACTCACTAGAGGAGGATGCAAAGAAGGGCCAGTGAGGGGATGTGGCCCAGGCAGAGTCTTGAGGGCCGTGTGCAGAGGCCTTGAGGGCCACATTTGCCTTAAAGGGCTGAGGTCCCCTCCCCCTGCTTGTACTAGGCTACTGGCACCCAAGTAGCAATGTCATGCAAGAAACAGCCCATAGATGCAGCTGTAGCAAAGGGAAAAAGTGAGTGGGAAGGCAGGCCATATAAGGAAAGATTTTTGCAAAACTCAGTCAAAAGAAGAGAGAATGAGAGCACACAGAACCACAGATAATTTCTGCTAACAGTTGCAAATACATCTCCAAAGATGACAGTAGGGATAATGTGATGAATTTTGTTTGGATAAAGGTAAAGGGACCCCTGACTGTTAAGTCCAGTCATGGACAACTCGGGGGTTGTGTGCTCATCTTGCTCTATAGGCCGAGGGAGCCGGCGTTTGTCCACAGACAGCTTCCAGGTCATGTGGCGAACCAGAGCAGTGCACGAAAACGCCGTTTACCTTCCTGCCGGAGCAGTACATATTTATCTACTTGCACTTTGACGTGCTTTCGAACTGCTAGGTGGGCAGGAGCTGGGACCGAACAATGGGAGCTCACCCCGTCGCGGGGATTCGAACCGCCAACCTTCTGATCGGCAAGCCCTAGGCTCTGTGGTTTAGACCACAGCGCCACCCATGTCCCTTTTTGTTTGCATAGCATTAGATTTTTCAGTAATCTCTATATGTCCAAATAAATAACTGGACATTATGTTCAGCTTACAAACATATATACATGCATTTTAATGGTCCCATATATTGTCACTGAATTGCTTTGCTTTTGCCATTGTTCTTTATGCATTTAAAACTCCCTTGCCTCCATTCCACCACCCCCAACACACACCATGTATGTGTGTGTGAGAGACAGACAGAGAGAGAGATTCATCTGATGAGGTGGATCCCACAAAAGCTTACATCATATGGGCATAGCAATCCAATGCTCTCCCCTTATGTGGAGCTGGGGGGAGTTTGGATTAGGCAAATATGCCCCTTTCGTCAGCTGTCCGTCTCAAGGAGTCAGCTGCTGGCTGCTGAACGTGTGAATAGTCAGGAAGCCAGACTCCTGGGCCAATGGAAAGCCCTGAAACGTGGCGTTCTAAGAGTGCGAAGGAATTGGGGCTGAGCCAGCCCAAGATCCAATGCATTGAGACTGATTGGGAGCCAACTGCTACACCAGCCTGCCTCCCCACCTTCCATGGTGGCTGCTATGAGCATCAGGGTATGGTTGTGGCTCCACTGCTTCACAGCCCTGCAGGAGGAGTGGGGGAATTTGGATTGCGGCCTAAGGGTGCATATAAGAGTAAGGCTTATTGAATTCAATAGGGCTTATTTTTAATGCATGGGATTGGACTATAATGGTGTAGATTCCCTGCTTTACCTCTGATCATGCTGACCAAACATTTTACCAACAAAATGAACAAATAGGCAAAACCCCCAGAAAAGACATCAATTTTCTCTCCCCACATATCATTAACTTATCAAAATAGGAACCTCTGAATTGCATTAGGCGAAAAGTTAGTGACAATTGACCCTCTTCATAACTTTTCCCAGTCTTATCAAAACAACTTTTGCTTCCTTCATAACTTCTGCATTCTTAGAATTCCCTGTTGGGTTAAAATTGGTGCAAAAGCTGTTGCATCTCTTCTGAAAAACTCACTGTCATTGAGTTTTCACCTGCCCAGCTCATTTCTATCTCTTTAGAAAGAGGTAAAGACTTTTTTTTGGGGGGGGGAGTAGTTTTTTAATGACTTAGTCTATGGTTGATTTTAGTTTCACCTTCACAACATGTGTCTCCAGAACTAAATTCTGTAAAGTGGTGTTTACCCATAAGCAGGTGTGTATAGGATTTCAGCCTAAATGTATTTGATGGATTTTCTCTGTATATTCATGATGCTTGGAGAACCACGAAAAGCAGGACGGCGGTGCATGAAAGAAACAGATGAATGGATGGAAGGGAAAATGATGAATGAAATATATTGAAGCGGTGTGAATCTGTAGATAAAAACTTGGCAGCCCTAGTTGCATCTTGGCAGGTACCTTTGGACTGGACCTGCCAGTCTTTGACTTTTAATGTGTTGTCCAGAACCGGTGAGAGGTGTCTGCTATTGGCTTGCCCATAGTAAGATCTCTAGGTTGCAGCCTAAGCATTATTTCAGTTGAGAAAATGACTCACGCATTGAGTTGTGCACTCACAAAGGCATCCTGTATTGTTCCTGGCAGGATCCTGAAGGAAGCTGACTTCACCATGAGCAATTGTTTCCATGGTGAGCTGTGTTATTTTGGGGAGAATAATATTATAGGCTGAAACCGGAAGCCTCCTTTAAGCTGCCATTGAAGTTAATGAAAATGTTGCCGTAAATGCAGCGCATCTGTGTGTGCTTATCTGTTATGTATATATTTGCATTTGTAGCTGTCATGAGATACTACCCTCTCTCTTTTTGGCAATGCACAGAAGCGGCCTGCAAAGAAAGAACGGTGCCATTTTCATATGATAATATTCCTTAGCAGTTTTGTAGTCTACATAAAAGGTGTTTCACATACATTTCCATAGGCTGCGGTCCTAAATTCCAGGGACAAGAAGGGAGAAAACTAAAGGTGGACAAACTACCCCGTCGAGCTCTGGCGATATTTTGGTGCATGGAAGCTATGGGTGAGACATAAACTATGGAACTCAAAGACTGGCATAGTCACCTTCTTAGTTTGAGAACTGGAAAAGTGTTGGCTCCTTCAGATCCAAGCCTTCTCCTAGTGTGCCCCAATCTGCCCCTTTTCAGGCCTACAGAGGTTGGAGGTTCACACAGTCCACATCCCTGCACTTTGCCCCATTTTTCTGTTAGCATTTACCCCGCCTGGGGCAGGTTGTGAGACTGCCCCATGCCCCAATGCTAGAGCAAAGCCTTGCGCTCATCCCCGGCTACAGGAGTCCGGTGGCGCAGTCATATGCGATTGTTCCCCAGCTGAAGAACAACACACACAAGCCATGAATAAGGCTAAACTATTTATTGTAGAAAAGGTGCAGAGAGAATATCAGCTGCCAGCTCAGTAAGTCAGAGCTGTGCATAAAACGTCCGGCATCTTGTCGAGCCAGAAGTGAAAGTACAAAAGTATTGAGTACAATAGTACAATGAAACATAAACATCACATGGTAGAGAAAGCAGATAAGCCAGCTTTCTCACGGGTACTGAAACAGGCAAAAGTTATATTATCCTCGCTGCAGCTGTTTGCGCTCAGCTTGGACAAATTTCACAACATCTTCCTCCTTGGAATCCTTATAACACTATATTCTCCTTAAGGGTTTCATGCACCAGAGACAGTTCTTATTTATTGTACGTACTTAGAACATTGGTTTACATTGGAAAAAACAGCATCCAAGAGAAGAAGCTTGTCTCATTATACTTGGTCCGCTCCTGCTTAATTGGAGTAATTGAAATCTCAGTTGGGCTGAGTAAGCCAAGACCGCTGCGGAGATGATGTCAGGGTATTGAGGGCAATGGGTGATGTTTATAGAAAACATAGCATAGCCACTTGGGTATTGGCAACATTTAGATTAACTTTCAGCCTACCCATGCAGCTAGAAAGATCCTGCCGGCTTGCCAATAAAATTCCCTGTGGCTTATGAAGCTCTTAGACAGCAACAGAAATAATGAAGGCAGGAAGGATGGCCAAAATGGTCTTTGAAATGAAGGAAGTAGAAACAATTGGATATGTGCTGGTTGTCAATTTGCTACTTAGCCAAGTTTAAGGTTCTTCTGTCGGTGTATAAAGCGGGGGGGGGGGGGGAGTCACCTGAAGCAACTCCTCTATATGAACCTGCCTATTCACTAAGATCTTGGGAGGAGGCCTGCCTGCATGTGCCACAACTTGCAAGATTCCAGCTTGTGGAAACCTGTAGCAGGGCCTTTTCCATGGTGGCACCTACTTCGAGCTTTCCCCATCTGCTAAAAAAGTATGTATTCGTCGAGGAATTTTCTGGTAGCTGATGCTCAGTGATAGCAACTTCTCTGCCTGCTGTATTTGCCTACTGTGCTCTGTTTCATTGTAGCTTTACTGAATTGCTTTGTATCAATCTTGCACACTGCTTTGGAATTTTCTTCTGAAGAAAATATATCCTTTTGAATGCAGACATGTTTTTAAGTAAAACAAACAAATAGTTCCACTTTTCGACAAAGTATGTTCTTAGGAATATTGACAGCCGCCTGCACGATCTGAGTTTATCACATTAATATGATAATCCTCCCAAGAGAGAGCTGCATTATGGGAGTCAAAGTCTGCTGTGTAAGAACAGCCTTTGGGCGGAATTTGGCGGTTTTAACTCATCTCCAGAATGCACATATTACTCTTGCCAAGTGAATTGGATCCCAGCTGGACAAAGGACAATCACTTCTATTGCAGATCCGCACCAAAGTGCTTATCCATGCAGGAACAGCTTACATCCATAATATATAAACTTAGGGATTTTTTTAAAAAATAGCTTTTGAAAAACTTTACAGTTCGATCTTGATACTGTTTTGATTTCAAATTGCATGTGTGGAAGTACTTTTGGTTGTTCCCACAAACAGCTTGTTCAAAAAGATAAAATGCAAATCTGGGAAATATTAGCAAGGGTGGGGAGCTAGGGAAAACAACTGTGAACGATATGTGAAAATGGAATTTTTGAATAGAATTGAAGGAAGACAGTTGTTAATTATTAACGTTTACATTAGCTTTTAGCAGCTTCACTTCCCCCCACTTTCTAAAGTTTTATTTCTATCGGAGAAACATTCTCTGCTTTGATCCACACTGTAGGCCTCAAGAGAACAGGATAGAATTGTACAAAATAGAAGGAGTTTCACAATGGGGCAGCTTCAGTGTGTGTGTGTGTGTGTGTGTGTGCGCGCACACACACACACACACACACACACACACACACACACACACACACATATACAACAGACGTCTCTGGAGAGTACAAGAAAGTTGAAAAGTGCCTTCAAGTTGCAACAGCTCAAAGCAATTGTCTCTATTCTATTCATTAATTCCTCATTTCATATACAAACTGGTGTCCTCTCATGTCCTCTCCTTGTAGACCCTGCAGTATGTAGGTCAGTGTCTTAAAGCAACTATTGCATGTGGTGTTTGATCCCAAAGAGAAACTCTCCGACCTGGTGAAACCAAGCCTCCACCAGTTTGAGGAATGTGGGTTTAGTGGGGAAATGCATGCACTCTGCCTTTCCCATGCTGAAAATCTCTCTCATCCACCGGTCACACTGATTGAGAAAGATGGCGACTCAAACCTCTTCAGCTATAATTCAACCAAAAAACAGGTAGACATCGGAGTTTAACAGCCAATGGCTGGGCACATGAGAAACACCCAGAGAACAGCTGTGATAGAATAATCTGACTGACAGTGTCTTGCAGTAAATAAAGAAAAACACCACACAGAGTCAAAAGATCCACAGTCAAAGTAAAAACTTTACTGAGGCAAAAAAATTGTTACATGCAAAGTACAAGCAAAGTGAGAGAGAGAGAGAGAGAGAGAGAGAGAGAGAGAGAGAGAGAGCTCGCTGAGTGCAGGAATTTATCTCTCCTGGCTCAGCGTAACCTTGAGGTAATGAGGTAGTCAATATTTGCATCAGAAGTGAACCTGCTAGAGACTTCCGGAATCTTCCAGCACTTTCCAGTTACTGCCCTCAAAGACCTCAGTCATGGCATATTCATAGGCACTTTTCCAGAGATGATGCAGTCGTGGAACAGATCCTATATGAATATCATAGGAAAGTCAACATTCAGCTTCGAATGTGGCGAAGTTGTGATGCTCCAGTCGTTGTTGGTCTATATCTGTCTTCATCCCTTGCCACTGGCCATACTGAAGTTACAGGGTTCTCATCATTTATCTACATGACACATAAAGACTGGGCGACTGAGAACCAGACAAGAGCGCCCAATTCCCTTGCAATTATCGGTGCTTTCAGAACTGCGGCTTTAGATTATACCATCCCATGCCTGTTAACATTAGCTTTCCTAATGTTTCATAATGTGTGATTCATACTAACAATCTCTTCCTTAATTTATAAATTATAAGGTCAAGTGTCTGGGCTCAAGCCAGGCTGGGAATTGTATGCCAGCATGCAAGCTCTCTCCCTAAAGGCAGAATATTGGGAATTTGATTTATAATTACATGGAAGTCGGTCCTATTGGACTAAATTTGAGTATGTATATCCATTTATTTATTTCATAAAATTTATACCCCACTTGATTGAAAAAACCCTCTAAGCAGTTTACAAAAAATATAAAACAATAAAATCACCAGTAAGAAAAAAAATGACAACAATAATGTAAGAGTTTCAAAAAATTAAAATAACAATAGACTAAAAACAGATTTCAAAGAATAGAATTTTCTGCTGCTCCAGAGAAGCGGACACGGAGCAATGGATTCAAACTACAAGAAAGAAGATTCCACCTAAACATTAGGAAGAATTTCTTGACAGTAAGAGCTGTTCGACAATGGAATTTGCTGCCAAGGAGTGTGGTGGAGTCTCCTTCTTTGGAGGTCTTTAAGCAGAGGCTTGACAGCCACCTGTCAGGAATGCTTTGATGGTGTTTCCTGCTTGGCAGGGGGTTGGACTGGATGGCCCTTGTGGTCTCTTCCAACTCTATGATTCTGTGATTCTGTGAGAATCATAGAGTTGGAAGAGACCACAAGGGCCATCCAGTCCAACCCCCTGCCAAGCAGGAAACACCATCAAAGCAATCCTGACAGGTGGCTGTCAAGCCTCTGCTTAAAGACCTCCAAAGAAGGAGACTCCACCACACTCCTTGGCAGCAAATTCCACTGTCGAACAGCTCTTACTGTCAGGAAGTTCTTTCTAATGTTTAGGTGGAATCTTCTTTCTTGTAGTTTGAATCCATTGCTGCATGTCCGCTTCTCTGGAGCAGCAGAAAACAACCTTTCTCCCTCCTCTATATGACATCCTTTTATATATTTGAACATGGCTATCATATCACCCTTCAACCTTCTCTTCTCCAGGCTAAACATACCCAGCTCCCTAAGCCGTTCCTCATAAGGCATCGTTTCCAAGCCTTTGACCATTTTGGTTGCCCTCTTCTGGACACGTTCCAGCTTGTCAGTATCCTTCTTGAACTGTGGTGCCCAGAACTGGACACAGTATTCCAGGTGAGGTCTGACCAGAGCGGAATACAGTGGTACTATTACTTCCCTTGATCTAGATGCTATACTCCTATTGATGCAGCCCAGAATTGCATTGGCTTTTTTAGCTGCTGCATCACACTGTTGACTCATGTCAAGTTTGTGGTCTACCAAGACTCCTAGATCCTTTTCACATGTACTGCTCTCAAGCCAGGTGTCACCCATCCTGTATTTGTGCCTTTCATTTTTTTTGCCCAAGTGTAGTACTTTACATTTCTCCCTGTTAAAATTCATCCTGTTTGCCTTGGCCCAGTTCTCTAATCTGTTAAGGTCATTTTGAAGTGTGATCCTGTCCTCTGGGGTATTAGCCACCCCTCCCAATTTGGTGTCATCTGCAAACTTGATCAGGATGCCCTCAAGCCCATCATCCAAGTCATTGATAAAGATGTTGAATAAGACTGGGCCCAAGACAGGACCCTGTGGCACCCCACTAGTCACTTCTCTCCAGGATGAAGAGGAGCCATTGATGAGCACCCTTTGGGTTCGGTCAGTCAGCCAGTTACAAATCCACTGAATGGTGGATTTAAACCCATTCCTTTTCTTCCTACTGATTCAGGAACAAGTCTGTGCATCCACAATACATTTTGGGGTTTTTAAAAACAAAACAAAACGCCTGATCAGTCACTTATAATTTCTGTCAGTTTTAAATTAGAACCTAACTCTGAAAAGTGAAAAGATGGGGTGTCCATGTTTTGTGAAAATGGTGAACAGTGAAAAACAGGAGATGGCAATTGATATTCACGCTGGTACAGCAGAGGGATGCCAGGAATGCTGATGTGGCTGAGCTTGCAAAATATCGCAACACTTTATGAATGCAAAATACAGAGGAGTCAAATTTTGGGCACTCATGAAAAATTCAGCACTACAGCCCCCCCCCCTTGATTAGAATTTTAAATAAGGTTTAGTGTGGAGATCCAAAGATAGCATCCTACTGACCAGTGCTGAACACTCCCTGATTCATAAAAACCAAATTAAACTCTCGCTCTTGACTCTGATTTGCTGTAGTCGGAGCTTCAGAGTTTTGCTTACAACCCCCCCCCCCCCCTGAGCTGATGCTGGAAAGTGATGGATTTCAAATGGAAAGTGTCAACAATCTCCTGGGATTTACTGCATGGCCTGTGTAGCATCAGGTCCGCTGTAAAATGAGTACAGAGTTGTTCTAAAGTACAACTTAAAGCATAGGAGGAAAGGTGGACTTTATGGCGTAATAAGTAATAGCCACACACTGTCAGACATAAACAGGGGAAAAAAGAATGAAGGCCACTCTGGATGGGGAAGACTTTGCCCTGGATAGAATAAACTTGCAGAAAAATGACACCACTCCACTTTTGAATGAACATTTCATCCTAGTAAACCAGGGTGCCTTGGACTGCAATATTTCAGCCTTCTATGTGTTGTAAGAAATCAAGGTTTCCTATTCCCACAGGTGAGAACGGAGCTTTGTCTATACACAGTTATCAATGCTTGGGCTTCCTGCTAGTTTTGAATTGTTTAAACATCAACTGAGCATTCCACAAGTATGGCTCACCTCGGCCTTCCCCAACCTGGTGCCTTCAAGATAAATTGGACTACAACGCCCATCATCCCTGACCATTGACCATGCCAGCTTGGGGTGGGGTAGGGATGAGAGCTATATATAGTCCAGAACAACAGGAGGGCATCAGGCCTTGCACCATCACTCCAATTCCTCTGGTGGCTATGTGTGACTGTGCATGGAATCATATTTTCACATGCCTATCCTTTGCTGGATGCTCCAATATATGCATCATTTGATACTGTTACAAAGGTTGGGTGCCTCTCAACCTGAGAGCCAGTGTGGTTAAGAGTGGTAGACTCATAATCTGGTGAACCGGGTTCGCGTCTCCGCTCCTCCACATGCAGCTGCTGGGTGACCTTGGGCTAGTCACACTTCTTTGAAGTCTCTCAGCCCCACTCACCTCACAGAGTGTTTGTTGTGGGGGAGGAAGGGAAAGGAGAATGTTAGCCTCCTTGAGACTCCTTCTGGTAGTGATAAAGCGGGATATCAAATCCAAACTCTTCTTCTTCTTCTTCTTCTCCCAACTATCGGCCGAGCAGTAGCAAGAGTCCACAGGGTTCCAGGCACTCACCCAGGGTCTGTGTTCCTTTGGAGAATTGAGACACAGCTGAGACTGTTGTAGCTTTAAGAAATATGTAGTTTATTCACCTATTTGCATTTTCAGTCTGCATGGAGGGAGTCCAGATCTTACAGTACAGTCACTTCAAGAGGGGCTTGTCCTCCACAGCAGTGCAGTCATTTATTTTATTTATTGAAATTATATACCACCCTATACCTAGAGGTCTCAGGGCAGTTCACAGAAAATATCACAATATATAAAATAAAAAGAATAACCCAATTGCACTCCCTCCCCAAAAGAGCCACATTTTAAAAGGGTATAGGATGTCCATCAGGTCAACCAAAGACCTGGTTAAAAAGGAACGTTTTTGTCTGGCACCTAAAGGTGTATAATGAAGGCGCCAGGCGAACTTCCCTCGGGAGAGCATTCCTCAGACAGGGAGCCACTGCAGACAAGGCCCCTTCTTGTGTTGCCACCCGCTGGACCTCTCGAGGAGGAGGGATGTGAAGAAGGGCCTCAGAAGATGATCTCAGGGTCCGGATGAATCATATGGTTCATATGGAAAGTTGCAGTCATTGAGTCCAAGGCATCTCTCCCAGCTAGCCTTCAGGCCAGTCTGCCCAAGATGGATCCCAGTCTTTCTTCCTCCTTCTTCTTCCCAGAACACCCTGCTAAAAACTCTATTTGCCTGTCACCTCACACCCAGTTACCCTGGCAACTTTAAGAACCCCCAGTCTCTGTTCACACCTAAGGGCAAAGGAGGGAACAGTTCTCTTGCATTGATGATGATGATGATGATGATAATAATAATAATAATAATAATTTATTATTTATACCCCACCCATCTGGCTGGGTAATGATGATGATAATAAAATAATAATAACAATAACAATAATTCCAGTTACAGGTAGGTAGCTGTGTTGGTCTGCCATAGTCAAAACAAAATAAATAATAATAATAATATCTCAGTGGCCCTGAATTGTTTCTTAATGGTCCTAGCTTGGCCAGGTCATTTTGCATAGGCTTGCTCCGGATTACTCTGTTTACATCCCAAATAATCAAAATCCTACTATTTATTAATTTCTAGGGTCCGGGGGGGGGTGTTGGTGCAAATATATAACAATACACTGAACATTGGCCATTGACATTACTTACATTGCAGTCTGTGAAAATGCATTTTTTTTAAAAAAAAAAATTACTTACATTGCATATTTGCCATTTTTTGCCAGACTGCCAAGCTAGAAGAGATTCATTTGAAATGGGAAATGTTGATGAAACATGAACATTTGTGGACATTTGTTTCAGCTTCAACACCACTAATTGCGGGAACGGCTCTACCATTAGGCAGAGTGAGGCAGCCGCCACAGTGGCAGATACTGGAGGGGAGTAGCTTTCTCTGCTGTTCCTCTGAGTCTCACAGTTGCTCCCTTCTGTTGCAGGGCAAAGCTCAGCCTACCCTGGGTTCCCCAAGATAGCTTGCCTCCTTCAGGTCCCGTGGAGGACAACGCCCCTTTCTCAGTGTCCAAGTAAGGGAAAAAAGGAAACTGTCTTATTACAAGTTGCCTAAAGAAGCCAGGGTGGCTATCTAAAGAACTTTTAACTGAGTTAAGATTTAAAAGGGATATGTACAAAAATTGGAAAAAGGGGGAAACCACCAGAGAGGAATTCAAACAAATAGCCAGCACGTGTAGAGACAAAGTCAGAAAAGCTAAAGCACAGAATGAACTCAGGCTTGCTAGAGAGGTTAAAAGAAGGATACTGACAAGCTGGAACGTGTCCAGAGGAGGGCAACTAAAATGGACAAAGGCCTGGAAACGATGCCTTATGAGGAACGGCTTAGGGAGCTGGGTATGTTTAGCCTGGAGAAGAGAAGGTTAAGGGGTGATATGATAGCCATGTTCAAATATATAAAAGGATGTCATATAGAGGAGGGAGAAAGGTTGTTTTCTGCTGCTCCAGAGAAGCGGACACGGAGCAATGGATTCAAACTACAAGAAAGAAGATTCCACCTAAACATTAGAAAGAACTTCCTGACAGTAAGAGCTGTTCGACAGTGGGATTTGCTGCCAAGGAGTGTGGTGGAGTCTCCTTCTTTGGAGGTCTTTAAGCAGAGGCTTGACAGCCATCTGTCAGGAATGCTTTGATGGTGTTTCCTGCTTGGCAGGGGGTTGGACTGGATGGCCCTTGTGGTCTCTTCCAACTCTATGATTCTATGATTCTAAGTTAGATAATTAGTCCATTCAGTTTAGTAATGTCTGCACTCACTGGCAGTGGCTCTCTATTGTTTTCAGACTGGGCATCTCTCCCGGCCCTACCCACAGATGCCAAGGATCAAACCTGGTACCTTCTGCATGCAAAGCAGATGTTCTATCACTGAGCCATGGCCCTTTCTCAACTGCCAGTACAGTTGGGGGGCAGGCACCATGGTGTCATTGGCCTCAGGCGGTAAAAAGCTATGGACCAGCCCAGAATATTTCTTTGATCCTGGTTTTACAGTGCATCCCATTAGGTACCTTGCAGTAAGGCAGAGAGAACAGTTCGCTTGCAGCAACTTAACTACCTTTTGTAACTGTCTGTTCATGTTGATTGGCATGCACGGATGCGGGGATGGCCCACCCATGAGGCGAGGTGAGGTGACCGCCTCAGGCAGCAGGATCCAGAGGGGCAGCAGATCCAGCCTCCAAGGATACATCGCCGCCTGCTGCAGCAGACCCAGTGTGATTCAGAGCAGGCCATTTTCCTTCCATGATTCCCACTTCAACCATCAGGTGAGGTTGATTTGATTCCCCTCAGCTTGTTCCTGATCTAGATCTTCACTCATCTTCTTCCCTGGTGAGGGCACCATTTTGTGGTTCTCCTCAAGTGCCAAAATGTATTGGGCCACACCTTGTTGGCTGGGTTGCATGGGATGTTTCCAAGTGCAGGTGGACTTCCATGCATTGCTCTGTGATGCATCAACACCAGCTTGGTGCTTTCCAGGTCGTGAACTGCCCTGAGATCTACAGTATACAAATTTAATAAATAACCATAATGACTAGCAGATCCACCTTAGAAAAGGATTTATATCTACTTGCTGCCCTGTGGAGGCTCATCGACATGACTGTCATTTTCAGTGTCATACAGTGTTCCATCGCCAATGAAATACTCATCCTGTGCTAACAAGTTTTCAGTATTCAGCAGCAATTTTTATTTTACAGTGAATCATCGCAGCATTTCTATCTTGGGAAGTCTCGCATCTCAAACCCTTGACTGAACAACTGAAAGACCATTTCGGATTTGCGTACGGAGATTTGGGAAGGCGAACACAAAAGCCAAGATGACATCATATTTCTATCTTAATCAGCAGACTCCACTTTCCTCCAAGATATCGAGTCACTATGGGTTACGTTTGCGAATGATGAGGTACGGGTGCTTTGCATCTGCACAGGTACAGCCCAATATGTTTTGGTACCTGAGGCTAACAACATAAAGTTCCCCTCAACACCACCACAGGGAAGAAGGCGTGAGGGAAGATCTACATTAGGAACAAGGGTAGAAATCTTCTTACTCTCTTCTTTGGTCCACATCCCCCCTCCCAGCCTCTTCTACACCAATAGTTCATTGACCTCCATCCTCTTCTTGGTATTCCCTTTGCCCTCCTTCCACATGGACTTTTGTCTCCTATTTTCCCATCTCTGTTCCGTCTTGGCTTCACCTCCCCACCCCGCCACCTCCCTCCTTGTGTGTTCACTGCTTGCTGCCGACAGATGCTCTTGTTTGAAACCATTTGCTAATTGGAAATGGTAAGGAGAAACCAGGTGACCCAGTTTGGAAACGAGGAGGAATAATGTCATGTTGACATCTCCCCCCCCCCCAACACACCACCACCTGAGACTCTTGCTGCTCTCATCTTACCCTTTAAATATTCACCATGTCAGGGATGTCACTGACTATCTTAACACTGTTTTGCACTTTGCAATAGAGGGCAAGTGCTGCTTCAGGAGCTGTCCAAGGTAGGAGTGTGCAAGAGGCTCCGATCCTTCGATTTCTGTCTCTTTTCCTCCTGCTGCTTCCAATTTATTTCATGCAAACTCTCAAGGAAAGGCAGAGCAAACTCTTTCCTCCTGCTGAGCTTCTTTGACTCTTTGTGGGTGCTAGTGGCTGAGTGGTGGTGACCTGCTGGTGGAATCAATGAGAACTATACGAGATCAGTGTAAGGGTACTTATAGTGTAAGGATACAAATAGGGCAAGATCAGATACAAATAGGGCAAGGTCAGATAGTTCTGTTTTTGGGGCTAGGGCTGCATAGATACCTTAAGTTTAAAGCACATTTCAAGCATATTCCCCACCCTTGAAAATAATCCTGGGACTGTAGTTTGTTAAGAGTCACTGGGAATTTCAGCTCTGTGAGGGACATTTCTTGGGATTCTTGGAGGGAGAATGTGCTTTAAGTCATACCACTTGTGCTGTTTCTGCAAGGAGTAGGAATTACAAATGAATTGTTGGATGCACAGTTCCACAGACTAGGTGTTTTGCCCCTTTTTGAGAACTGAAAATAAAGTCGGGTCTCCCCAGATATTCTTGATGGTGCCATTTTCTTGCTGAATTCAGAAAATCTTTTTTTTTTTAAATTCCAATAAGGGTGGAATCCCATGGTTGAAGCAGCAAAAACCAAAGGTGGATTATCATCCTTGTCCTATTCTCTGCTAGTCCCTAAGAATACCAAGAATATTAATTTTAATATTGTTAATATTAAATGTTAATATTAAATGTTAATTTTAAGATTTTGAATTTCTGTTGTCTTTGATGTTTTGTATGTTTGTTTTAAATTGGTATGGTCAAAATATTTAATAAAGTTTCTTACAAAAAAAAAAAAAAAAGAATACCAAGAATACTCTTGGCTTCCTCTGTACTTTTCCCTTCCGCCCTTGCTATGAGAAGGAACAACGGGAGAAGGATTTTACAAACACTTCTGCTGTTGCTTTACAGTATGCTTGCAGCAAAAGTTGCCTTTGATATAAAGTGCAGCCCTAATCTTTGATATATGCACCCGGGGTGGTGGTGTTAGGATCCAGCCGACATTATGTACTGCAGTGTGTGCTCCCCCCTACTGCAGAAAGCATAGTGGCCACGGAGAGTTAGAGCTGTGCTGACCATGAACCTGATGGATCCTAAACTGGTCTCGCTCCCAGAGGGGGGCTTGATTCTGGCCCCTCACCTGGGCCAGCATGGAGATACAATCCTAGATACACTTACTCAGTTGGGTACACATGTATAGGACTGCTAAGTTTTCTCATCTTCCTTATAGGAACAGTTTCCCTGCAGAGTTACATAGATGCCTATAGATTGTATCTTTCTGGTGGTTGTCTCTAAAAGGAAGTAGGCATGGCTTCTACTTTGCTGGCTTTCAAGAATACCTTGAAGAGCTATCTGTCTATTATCTATTATCTATTTATCCAACCTATCTGCTTGCTTATTGTAAGTTGTGCTCTGTATTGTTTTAACTGCTGCTGTTTTAATGTTTAATGTTCTTTGCTTTGGATTGTGGACTTACTGATGTAAGATGAATATGATGCTATTGATGTGAGCCACCGTGAGAGGTCTTGTGCCCTGAAAGGACATTTCTTTTGTTGTTTTACAGTATGCTTGCAGCAAAAGTTGCTTTAGATATAAGGTACAGCCCTGATCTCTGAGATGTCACACCACACACACCTCCTTAACTCAGCCTTGCATCAGGTTGTGGAACCTCCAGATATTTTTGGGCTCCAATCAGCCTGCATGGCAATTGGTCAGGGATGATGGGAGTTGTAGTCCATGTACTCTGCCTGACATGGAAAGATGGGTGAACTTGACCCAGGATTTCCATTTGCAGCAGCAACTCTGTGATCAGAACACCATGCCTGTTACCACCCAAGCATACAATGGAGAACAGTGAGAGATGCTTGCACTGCAGCTCTAAAAGAAGAAGAAGAAGAGTTTGGATTTGATATCCCGCCTTATCACTACCCTAAGGAGTCTCAAAGCGGCTCACATTCTCCTTTCCCTTCCTCCCCCACAACAAACACTCTATGAGGTGACTGGGGCTGACAGACTTCAGAGAAGTGTGACTAGCCCAAGGTCACCCAGCAGCTGCATGTGGATAAGCGGGGAATCGAACCCGGTTCACCAGATTACGAGTCTACCGCTCTTAACCACTATACCACAAAAGACCTCCCCAATATCATCACCACTGCCTCATATTTTGATAACCATTACCCAAATGCACTTCCTGGCAGACTGTTCTCTGCAGCCATCTGTGCCTTGTACATCAGAGGAATGGTTAAAAAGGAAAGAAATCAACATCAGCATGAATAACCTCCAATTTAAGACAGCACTTTAGATGATCAGAACCATTGTTAAACAAGCCCATCAGTTCTAAGTGCACTTCTAAGCCAAATACTGACTGTATGGAGACCAGGCTCAGAAACACCATATTCATTCTGCTTGAGAGACTTCCATACAAAATGTGTCTGGGGATGTTTTTTTTGTTTGTTTTTTTTTGGAGGGGTGCTAAGCTGTTCTCCTAACAATCAGTAGCTTTGCAGCAGGAGATGACCACATCTCCTTGGGAACCTAGGATGGTCCAAGAGAGGATCACTTCGTTAGAGAGAAGTAGTCGAGTTAATGGAGTGGCCAAAAACTTTTCCCAGGGAAAAGAAGAGTAATTATTCTCCTAATTTCCCTGTTCAAGTAGTTATTTTCCTGGCATGTTTTGAGAAATCAGTGGGTGATGTCCAACTAAGACATACTCTGAACAGACTCACTGAAAGCAATGGATGTAAGTTGCTTAAGTCTATATACGTATATCCAAACGGCTCTCCACTGTCACCCCACCTCTGTACAAACTTGAAAAATGCAGAAAAACACTCTGAATATCAGCACCCAAGTTCCTAAGTGATATCTAACAAATTCTGTGGTACTCATCCACCACAGTGTTCTGTTGCGCCAGAAGCTGTTCAGTCATGCTGGCCACATGACCCGGAAAGCTGCCTGTGGACAAACACCGGCTCCTTCAGCCTGAAAGCGAGATGAGCGCCGCAACCCCATAGTTGCCTTTGACTGGACTCAACCATCCAGGGGTCCTTTACCTTTACCTTAAAGGTAAAGGTAAAGGGACCACTGACCATTAGGTCCAGTCGCGGACGACTCTGGGGTTGCTGTGCTCATCTCTCTCTATAGGCTGAGGGAGCCAGCATTTGTCCACAGACAGTTTACGGGTCATGTGGCCAGCATGACTAAGCCGATTCTGGTGAACCAGAGCAGCGCACGGAAATGCTGCTTACCTTCCCGCCGGAGCGGTACCTATTTATCTACTTGCACTTTGATGTGTTTTCGAACTGCTAGGTGGGCAGGAGCTGGGGATTCGAACTGGCGACCTTCCGATCAGCAAGCCCAAGGCTCTGTGGTTTAGACCACAGTGCCACCCGTGTCCCTTTACAATATTTAATATTTCATCTACAATATTTAAGACTTAAACATACTATATTTAGTTGTGCTGCATGCACATTTATGGTTCGGGGGTGTGTGGAATGGCAGCCCTCGGTGCCATATTAAACTGAATTCTCTCTCTCTCTCTCTCTCACACACACACACACACACACACACACACACACACACACACACTTTCCATCACTTATGAACAATAGGACCATGCAATTTGCATGAGCAGGATGATGCATAGGATAACTCTTCCCCATCCCTAGCAGTGAGGAAGGTAAAAAAGAAAGGGTTATACCTGTACACTCAAGTTATGAAGGATAAGGCTATCAGTGACAACTAGCCAAGAGAGTTACATTCTACCTCTAGCATTATTCCACTGCAAAGTGCAAGTGGGGGCATCCCATATCCATCTGGTGAGAATAAGATGGACCTTGGGCCTGATCCAGCAAGGATTGCCATATGTTCTTATACTCTTATTGCTTCTGAAGAAATTGGCAGCCACCCTCTCTCGGCTGCATTATCAGTAGGGGAGGGGGAATGTCAGGAGATTCAAGCATGTATTTCCTGTCATTTGGCCCTCACAATGCTACTAAGACTCCAGCCACAACAAACTGGCAGCTTGAAGGATAGGATTATCTCTCAAGGATGATTAGGAGCAATTTAGCTACATTTTGAGAACAGGGTTAGAGGACAGAAAATACAATGCAATCTGTCGGCAAATGTGTTTTTCTGGGGTGGGGTGAGGGAAGCCGTAATGGAAAAACAGAGCACAGGGAAAGGGAGGAGTGGGAGATGGATGGCACTGTAATAAATCAATAAATCTTATTGCTCCTTAAAGATTAATTGATTTAGGATGCAATCCTTTCCCTGAGCCAGTGTGGGGTAGTGGTTAGAGCAGTGATGGCTAACCTTGACACCCCAGATGTTTTGGAACGGCAACTCCCATCATCCCTAGCTAACAGGATCAGTGGTCAGGGATGATGGGAGTTGTAGTCCCAAAACATCTGGAGTGTCAAGGTTAGCCATCACTGGGTTAGAGTGTTAAGACTGGAACCAGGGGTCTTCAAATCTCTATGCAGTTATGAAGCTCGTTGGGTGATCTTTGGCCAGTCACTGTTTCTCAGCCTAAGCTATTTCCCTCATATGCTGCCTGGTTCTCTTTGGAGGAAATGTGAGATATAAATGAAGGTAATAAATAAACCCACCCACTGAGCAGCCCTTGAAAGTGGTGAAGGCGCTGGTTGACTGGCGGAGAAAGGAGGTATAAGGGCGAAATGGGATGCCCACCTTGGAACATTGGCAGAAGACTCTGCAGGCTGGAAGTCTCTGCCAGCCGAGTACCGATGGCGAAGAGGAGACAAAAATAGGCTGTGGCATAAATGACATGGAGGAGGAGCAACCTGGGGTCCATTCAGATGTCTTGGACACAACTCCCATCAGTCCAATGGGACTTCGATGGGAATTCAAAGGAGGTCACCAAGCTGACAAATGCTATTCTATTCATTAATTTGTCATGATGCTAGCTGTCTCGGGCGTCTGCTTCTCAGTGTGGAATGGAAGAGAGGAAGCCCAGTCAGTGAGAGTACATTAAAAGCCCCTGAGAGTCCTCACCAAAGCTTTGGGCACCTGGTGGCAGTGTGGGTGGTGAAAAGTCTTTGCAGGTTCAACAGAACCTGCACCCCTTGCCTTCTGTACTCCAGAAAGAGTAGACACAGGGAGTATTTAAAAGCAGACCTGGTTCACAGACTGGGCCGAGTTCATCTCTAACAGAATCCAAGACATTACAGAAGGAAGCAGGCAATGCATTATGCAGATATAATTATGCCAGTAATTGTTAATCTCTGATTATTGAATAAACATACATTTGAACTCCAGAGCTCCCACACTGCTGTGTTGACTTGCATCATCTCCTAACACTTGCTTCATCCAATTTGCTCCCTAATTTAAAATTACAATTTGAGGGGAGTGATTTTTTTAAATTAATTTTTTAAAAGACACAAATCCCAGAACACTTAAAGGCTCTCACAATGACATTCACTATCTGTAACGAACCAATGCATTGCAATTCATTTTGTGTACTCCTGTTTTCTTCTAAAACCTTTTTATTTTTATAGTGGCCTTTTTTCTTTTTCTTTCCCCCCTCTTTTTAGGGCTTCCATTTGGCCATAAACCTCCTGTTAAGTATACAAAGGTTCATCCTTTGCCATGGTAGGCAATATGATTTAACTATCAGCTCCCTCTTCTCTTTGAGAGCCAGTGTGGTGTAGTGGTTAAGAGCGGTAGACTCGTAATCTGGGGAACTGGGTTCGTGCCTCCGCTCCTCCACAT